>JBBGZY010000007.1:2265000-2865000 GCA_037952925.1 Lithobates clamitans | reverse complement strand
GGCATCTCATAACGCTCAGGGGCTCAATTCTCCTAGGAAAAGGAGATTAGCTTTTGACCACTACAAATCCCTCAAACTTGATATAGTGCTCCTGCAGGAGACACACTTTCCGATTCGGTACAGTCCCAAGTTCTTACACACTCACTACCCATCTTTTTTCCTCGCCAATGCACCAAACAAAACAAAAGGGGTTGCAATACCCTTCTCTAAAAACAGCAAATTTGCCCACATCTCGGATTTCAGAGACCCAGAGGGTAGGTTTATTCTGGTTAAGGGCACTCTGGAGGGAGTCCTATACTCAATAATCTCTTACTATGCCCCTAATAAGGGACAAGTTACTTTCTTCCAGAACCTCTTTTCAACTCTCAACCCCCTGCTGGAGGGCAAGGTCATTTGGGGGGAGACTCCAATGTGGCGTTTGATCAGGGCCTGGACAAGACCAAACCCCTAAAGGACCAGTTAACACGCCCCACAAAACTTAGTACCAGAATAGCCAAAACAATACACTCACTGGGGTTAGTAGACATTTGGAGAGAGCTGAATCCCACACGTAGGGACTTTACTCACTTTTCCTCCCCCCACCAGTCCTACGCCAGGATTGATCACATTCTCATTCCCACGAACCTAATCCCCCTAGCTAACAAGGCCTCTATCATTGACATAGCGTGGTCGGACCACTAATTGGTCCTCCTTTCTCTCAGTAATGTACTGACGGGGAACAGGGGCTCTTTCTGGAGGCTGAACGAGTCTCTCCTAAGTGACCCAATTCACACCAAGATGATAGCAGATGGTATAAAAGAATATTTCCGACTAACTGACGTAGAAAACACCTCTCCCGAAACCCTTTGGACTGCTCACAAGGCCACAGTCCGGGGGGAGCTCATCAGGCTAGCGATTCAGGTTAAAAAGGAACGACTGATAGACATCCACAAATTGGAACAAACCTTTGTTTTCCTGAAAGCCGACCACAAAAAGAATCCGTCCAAGGCGCTCACTAGTAAACTAGACGTGATACGACTCGAGCTCAATCTGGCATTGACGGCTAAAGCTGAAAAACATATTAGATGGAGCGGAGCAAAATTTTATTGATGCTAGCTGCTAGCTGCTAAGCTCTCCCCCAAATTTCGCTCCCTCGCATTCCCCAAACTTCGTATAGCAGGCCAACCACCAACTGCCAATCCAACTAAAATCATGACTGCCTTTCACGACTTCTATTCAGACCTGTATAAACCCACCCAAGCGGCGAGAGATACCTCGATCGACTCCTTTTTCGCGAATCTCCAGTTGCCCACCTTATCAAAGGACCATAAGGACTTAATGGACGAACCCTTCTCCACAGAGGAGATTAAGGAAGTCATCAAAAACCTTAAGACTGGCTCAGCACCGGGCCCAGACGGATTATCGGTCCCCTATTATAAGACATTCGGAGACATATTGGCCCCCCATATGGCGAAATTTTTTAACTCAAAAAAATCGGGCTCCCCAATAGACCCGCATTTGAACACGGCTTTTATATCGGTCATCCCCAAACCCAATAAAAACCTTGAAGAAGTAGAGAATTACAGGCCCATTTCCCTAATTAATAACGACCTTAAAATTCGAACCAAAATTCTCGCCAACCGTCTGGCCTCCTTTATCAAGCTGTACGTCTACAAAGATCAGGTGGGTTTTATCCCTGGGAGGCAAGGCCCAGACCAAATTAGGAGAGCTGTAGATATTGTCTCAATTCTCCAATAAAATTGGGCAGGAGGTCCCAAGCAGGAAGGAATGCTTTTAGCATTAGATTTACATAAAGCCTTCGATTCAATTGAACGGCCATATCTTTTCTCTCTTCTTGAGAAGTGGGGCTTCGGGACTAGCTTCTTAGGAATCCTACGATCCCTCTACTCTAACCTGAAAGCGGTAATCAGACTGCAAGGCCAATACTCAAAACCCCTCCAAATAGCAAGAGGCACAAGTCAAGGCTGCCCTCTCTCCCCTCTGATTTTCGCCATGGCATATGAAACTCTGGCGATAGCTATCAGATCGAATCCCAACATCTTAGGAGTAGCCTGTGGGAACAATGTCCACAAATGTGGGCTATTTACGGACGACATGCTCCTCTTCCTCACGTCCCCAACCACCTCCCTTTCAAATTTATGTAAACTCTTGAAGGAGTTCTCCAATATCTCTGGCCTGAAGGTTAACTATTCAAAGTCATCAGCTCTAAACATTTCCCTCAAAACTGACACTGTTACCGCCCTACAAAGTTCCTTTCAATTCAAATGGAGCGATCTTTACATAGACTACTTAGGAATTAAACTCCCAGCCAAAACGGAGTAATTATACTCTATGAACTTCCCCCAGACTTACCGCAAGTTAAAGGCTGATTTGGGAAATTGGTCGAAGGGAGAGGTATCCTAGCTAGGGAGAATCCATGCGGTGAAGATGACATTATTACCTAGACTCCTCTATCTATTCAGGGCCCTTCCGATCAACATTAATAAAGAACACCTGACCAAATTCCAAAGAAAAGTAACCAAATTTATTGGGGGGGGGGGGGGTAGAGGTCACAGAATGCAGCAAAAAACCCTCTTCTTACACAGAACACAAGGGGGCTTAGTGTTGCCTCAGCTTTTCTGGTATTTCCAAGCAGCCAGGTTGGCCCAACTCTCCGCAGTCTATTCTAAGGCAGAGAAACCAGACTGGATTCAGATAGAAAGACAGGCGGCCCCATCCTACACCCTGGATTTTCTTCTCTGGGTTCCCCCAAGACAGCGACCCCCAATACTTTCTCCTTCTTTATATCAATCTCTCAAAATATGGGATAACCTAACAAATAACCCCACTCTAATCTCGAGATGTCACCTGCTAGCACATATCTTCAATACTCCAGACTTCACCCCAGGGTTAGACATAAAAACTTGGCTGGACAAGGGACTGTACCGAATCGGACACTTCTTCACCAATGAGGGCCCTATTTCTCTTGAGTTCTGTCTCAATCATCTTGAAATACCTAATTCGGAGCGTTATAGATTTCACCAAATTAGACACTTCCTCCGCTATATTTGCGGGGGCGCCCCACACATTTACACCATATGAATTATGGTGTGGGCAAACTATGGAACAGAGGGGCTGGATCTCCATAATCTATCAGTCACTAGCCCTTCAATCCCAAAAGACTCCTTACATTAAGAATATCTCCCTCATTGTGTCAAGTATCAAGGTCATTACCAGATGGTATCTCACCCCAGCTAAATTATCCAAAATGTTCCTAACGGCGGATCCCAAGTGCTTCCGAGGCTGTCAGCTAGTGGGTACAATGGCCCACGTTTGGTGGGAATGCCCCCGACTGAGGTTCTTCTGGGGCAAGATATTCGCCCTGATGCGGAATTTAACGATGACCCAAATCCCAAAAACCCCAGCCATAGCACTTCTAAATGACAACTTACCTAAGACTCCAAAACGGTCACGTAAACTCATACACTTTATCCTCCTGGGTGCCAAATTAACCATCGCCAAAGCATGGAAACAACCCAAGGTTTCATTTAAGGCAGCCATTCGTAAAGTCTCTTGGATTATGTCCCAAGAGAAACTTTCGAGCGTTCTGTCTGACAACAAAGAACAATTCGAAGCTATCTGGGAACCATGGGCGCAATTTATTGGTATATCTCTCATTCCTGGCGTCCAGCCTTAAAATTACAAGCATTTTAAATGGGGGGGGGGGGAAACCTCCCGAAGGCAGGCTAGCTTCCCTTTTCCTTTCCCCTCTTTCTCCTATCTGCTACTTCTCTCTCCCTTTCTGTCATTACTTCTCTGCTCACCACTTTAGGGGGGCTAGGAAAAGTCTTCCCGACTTGGGTGTAAAACATTCCCTGAAAGGAGCTAATTTTGTTTTTTCTAGAAAGTTACCAAACCAGGTTATGGTTATTCCTGAGCATTCTTATTGACCCCGAGGATCCATGGTAAACATAAGGAGGGGGTGGTCTGTGGAGATTCTCCCATGCACAGCTTGATCCCTTTTGGGGTGCCGGCAGACTCTATTCGGGCCTCTCCCTGCAACAGTACTTAAACTTGGTGGTCTACCAGCTTTTGTGTTTCTCATTTTTTCTTTTTATTTTGTCTTTTTTTGTTTTCGGATTGATGAGATACAGCAGCTCCGCTGATTCTGGATATTACATTAAATAATAGACAGTCCTTTACACCTGGTGTTATCAGTTTCTACGTCCCCCTCAGGGGTTTGTCATGTAAAAGTCTGATGTTTTGTGCATTATTTTGTTTTCCTTCTGTTATTATTTTGTAAAACCAATAAAAGATTTTGAAAGAAAAATACCTCCCCCTATGCCTCTATGCATACCATGACTGGGTAAACTCACAAGAGGTCTATCCATTTGACAGAAGGAAAGAGACACAGATGGGTTTGGAGGGACAGTTTGGAACTATGCTGTGGTCCAGTTTGGGGGGACTGCCAGGGGCAACACACAGTTACCCATACATACTTGAGCTTAATAGCTGGATAGTGTGCTAGGAATGTTTTTGTATTTCATCAAAACAGTGAAAGTACGCTTGATTGTGTGAAGTGCTTACCCCCAGGGCTCCTCCTCTGGTCTCATCTAGCTGGCTAAGTACCTTGCTACGTGTGCTTTGAGTCAAGGTAATGAGTGTAAATGGGCCTTTAAAGTAGAACTAAAGGCAGAACGTTCTTCATTTTGGATAGAGTAAGGGAGATTTATAACGCTTGTATTTTTCCCCCTGGTTGTCACCAGAACTAGTATCCCCAATGGAAGTTTTTCCCTCATTTTTCATTCTGGTGACAACCAAAACTTGGGATTGTTTTTCAATATTGAGGGTGAATTTTCCTAATGGTGCACAGACATCTTTAAAAACCTGACAGGTGTTTTCATCGCTCTCTACTCAATCCAAAACTAAAGGAGAACATTTTGAATTTTGCCATGCTTTAAAGGACAACTTAACCTTTCCTCTCTGATCCAGCGATCTTCCCTCATGGCCGTGGCCCTGCCCAAATACTCTTCATACTGGCATATATACCATACATTCCTGTGAGTAGCCATGCTCATGGTGACTTCCAATGGTCCCTTGGCGTAAGGCTTACCCATATAAGAGGATAGCCACATGCACCTATGAGACCCTATCCCAATGACATTCCACTTATAACCATTGCAGCACTATAGCATTCTGTATTATAGCAAGTTACTTTTTTTTTAATGTTTTTAGTGTCACGCAAGATTTTGCTAATATATAATAAAATAGTGAAAGCAATAAGAGTCCCAAACATTAAAGGCCTCTATTATATACAGCATCAGCACAATATTGGGATCTAAAAACTCAAGAATATGGTATAATACATTCCCGTGGTTTTAGAGACAGTAAATGCAGTTTCAAAAGAACTGAAACTTTTATCTCTGCATTTATGAACGTTCCTGAGGTTTTTTTTTATGAAATGTTTTGTTCCCTACATACATATATTTTAGCCTTGATTTTCCATTAATCCTCAAGAGACGATGAGCAAGCTACGTTTGGTGAAATGTAGATAGCATCTTGACCTATTTCTAGATACATCTCATACACACTCATTTTTAAACTTGAGTGAATTGCAGTTTCCTTTTTTTTTTTTAAAGGGACTTTCTACTGAATAAATTATTTTTAAAACATTATACTAAAATACTAATATAAAAGACACAAAATAGCCTATCTCTGTAATTATTAATACATTAATACATTTATTTTTTTAATACAAGCAGAGTAAGAACCTGAACCTGATCTGGTGTGCAGGGACCATCTCAAATTTTACATGAAGAAGTTAAGATTGGCATACAAATATGTATAAAATGTTGCAATATCCTAGTGCAAGCTTGGGATTCGCGTGCCAAAGAAGTGGTGCAATAACAGACTTTTGACGGTGGACTGGACCTGAAGGGTGCTTTAACCCATTAATGCCACCTCCTGATGGCTCTTTATGTGGGCTTTAGTGCCCGGGAGTTGGTGCGGCTATCGTGTGGCAGCTGTGATTGGCTCTCACAACGGTCACTTGTGCTTGAAACATGCGGTCAATGCATCGTCAGCACACAACCTCAGGTCATCAAGGACACATATATGCAGCATGTGCACTTGTCTTGCTGCAGCATAGATGCGTTCCATGATCGGCAAGTAGTTAAAGTAGAGTTTGTTGTAGTAAGTCGTATTTGAATAACATTTAAATTGTTAAATCAATTTTAAAGGCACCTTCATGACAGGATTACCAGGTATTATTTTAATGAAAGCTGCAGATTTTAAAATATTAAAGACTTTGGATGTTAAAGCATATATGACAGTTTAGTGATTGGGTTTACAGATACTTTTCAGCGATCAACAAGATTGAAGCTTCTCCAATGCTTTTTAAATGCTTGCTGAAGCTGATGTTTTGATGTTTTTTTTCCTTTTAACATTTCCATATTACACATTTTCATGTCTTCATATTACCAGCCGGGGCTGATAGTCCTAATTTTACCAACCAAAGTAAAATTTTAGCCAGTTGGCATGCTAATTATGTTTTAGGAGATGTGAAGAACTGACTGCAGACATATGTTACGAGGTCAGAGAGAGTTACTTTGTAAACATAGAGAGAGGGTGCCTCCATCTGAGTATAAACAATGTTAAAAGGCATGGGATAATATAAAAGTAATCCACTCAGACATAGTGAAGAAAAGAGCAGCATATCATCAATAGAAAAGATGTCATCAGGAGATTGGCAGAGTTTGGCTGGGAAGCTGCTGGGTAGATGAAGAAGAGACCACTGTAGCACAAGGAGCTGGAGTGCAAACAATCTGGCTTCTATGGTTTGACAAAGGGGCAGAGCCCTGAAATGCGTAATCATGCCCCCTTTCTTTTTTTTAATCTTTTTTTTATTGATTTTCATGGTGTAATACATGGTGTTACAAAGTTACAGTAACACACAAAGCAAAGAACTGAAAACCAACATTCCTAAACTACTTCCCCAATGAGGAGAGTGGGGTCTGCTCAGGTGTATCAAGGCTCAAACAGCGGTGATGAGGATATAAAATGAAGCAACAGTTCTTTGACAGGTTCTACCCTTACAGAGTAACATAACCCACAATCAGAGCCAATTATTGCTTAGTGGACTGAGGATACCCAGAAGCCGCTACAGAAACTGGATTTTTTGCGCTCCAGCTCCCTGTGCTACAGCAGTCTCTTCTTCATCTACCCAGCAGCTTCCCAGCTGAACTCTGCATGCACCAGCCATTTGCCTGCCAATCTGGAGCTGGAGGGCAAAAAATCCAGTTTCTGTAGCAGCTTCCAGGTCCACTCAACAACAATTGGCTCTGATTGGCGGTTACGTCACTCCGTAAAGGGGGCATGGTTATGCATTTCAGGGCTCTGCCCCTTTGTCAAACCATAGAAGCCAGATTGTTTGTGCTCCAGCTCCCTGTGCTACAGTGGTCTCTTCTTCATCTACCCAGCGGCTTAGCTGACAAACTCTGCATGCACCAGCCATTTGCCTGCCAATCTCTGCCACTCTCCTGATGACATCTTTTCTATTGATGATATGCCGATCTTTTCTTTACTATCTCTGAGTTGATTACTTTTATATTATCTCATTCCTTTTAACACAGTGTATACTCAGATGGAGGCACCCTATTTGCATTTGTTTCACTCAAGACCTCTCTAGGGTAGCTGCCACCTTTACTTAAGCCTCATACACACGATTGGATTTTCCGACAGGAAATGTGTTTAGAAAGGCGGTTGGCGGATAATCCGACCCTGTGTATGCTCCATCTGACAAATGTTGTTAGATTTTCCACAGACAATTGTTGGATCGCAGGTTTTAAAATTTTCCGCGGACAAATGTCTGTTGTCGGATTTTCGGATGTTGTCGGATTTTCCGATCGTGTGTACACAAGTCCGTCGGACAAAAGTCCAAAGTAGAAAAACACATGTTCAGAAACAAGGACGAGCCAGAAGCGGTCGGTCTTGTAAACTAGCGTCCGCAATGGAGAATTAACATTCGTGACGTGGCAAATTATGAAATCTCAAATGAAGCGCACATTCTCTTCTACTTTAATGGGATAAAAATGAAGTTGCTTTGCTGGTGATACTGATGGAGTTATTGCAAACACATTTTCAAAGGCTTTTTTTTCTAGTGATATCAATAATAATATTATTATGTTTTTTTTTTTTTTTTTATCTGGGCAAGTTACCACAACACCATTATCCTGTAGTTTTTAAGATCAAAGATACAACTATGTTGGTGTCCCCTGTCAATTTTACATTGTATTTTTTTAAATGTAACTGCCTACTCCCAAACTGTCATTTGAAGTAAAACACATAGCCAAGTATTATTCTTTACAATTTTTTTATTGTGCATTAAAAAAATGAAACAAATAAAATTAGACATGCTATCTGCCAATCCAAAAATATAGAAAATGTATCAAATCAAATCATTATTCAACCAAAAAAATAATGTCAAAGCAATAACCAAGACCAATAATAAATAGCACGTTATCTCCTCCGATTCCTCAACATTGATGAACGGCCGTTCAGAAACTAACTGAAAAGTGCGAAATGAAAAGTGCGAAATGAAAAGCGCGAATCAACCCTCACCAAACTTCTACTAACACGAAATTAGGAGAAGGAGTCCAAAGGGTGGCGCTAAAGAGATGAAAAACAACGTAGTACATCACTACGTTCGTATTTGTTGGCTGACAATTCCTTGCCGTTTGTATGCAAGACAAGTTTGGGCCAACGCCGTTCGGACAAAAGTCCACGGTTTTGTTGGCCAACAATCCGATCGTGTGTACAAGGCTTAAGAGTGATTGTTTTATACATTTTATTTTCCACTTGGCACCTATCATATATGTTTTTTTGGGGGAGGTCACAGTAACCCATTCTTTTGCTTAGTAAATATAACCTGAAAGCAGCCCCCTTGTGATAGCAATAAAGGTAACTTTTTTTTTTAAAGTGTAAATATTAACGTGTGTGACAAATTGTAAAAATTACCTGGATTCGAAGTGATTAAAATGAATGTGCCTCTGATTCTATTCTTCTAAATCAACCGTTGTCCTTAAATAAAAGGGTTTTTAGGTTCGCGGGTGTCAGATCCCTGCCCTCCTCGCTAACTCGCGACAAAGGACCGGCCAACCTCACACCACGCTGTCACTTACGTAACAATGCCACTCTCAGCTGCGCCCAGCACAAAGATTTTCCAGCTTGCGGGACCACAATCTAGGTGCGAGCAGCCTGAGAGTGATTGTCACTGGGCTAATTACACAATTAACCCTTTAACTGCCACCACCCCCGTTTAAAAGACCGAGCCGGGGGAGACTCGTAATTTTGCAATACCAATTATAATTTTAGAATAAGCGTCTGCCACACACACTGCCACCACAGACAGGTCTGCTCAGAGTCTTACTCTACAACAGTAGCGCCCTTCAAGAGGCAGGTTCGTTTATAGCTTGCATTAAGAGCTTTAGAGACAAGGTTAACACTTTTCAACATAAGGGTTTATTATGAAAAGGTCAAAGTTGGTGCAAATAAAATATTTACAGAAAAAAGATGTTTCAAAAAGACAAAGACAATATACAGCCACAAAGCAATAAGGTAGAATTGGGAAGAAAGAATACTTGCAATTAATGTCCGAGGGTTGATCAGAGTTCGATCGATGAGCTAGGTAATCGGTTCTCGACTTGGCAGATGTTTCTTCTTGGATGGTAAAAGGAGACCTTGAAGAAGGGGACATACCCCGAAAGCTTGTCCTGAAAAATTGTATGTTAGTGCAAATAAAAAAAGTATCACGGACAGTACTCAATTTTCTCTGTCACAATTGCACTAATACGGCTACAACAAATCAAGTAGGTTCTCCTCTAGAAAGCTGTATGATTCTTGAATTAATTTCAATGTTTATATTATGTGACACTGGCATTCAGCAAACTAGACTGCGCTTTGGTCCAGATTTCCAGCACGCGGCTCTCCTCGGATGACTGTGTTCAATTTTTGCAGTGTAATTGGAGATAGTGTTTCCCTTGTTGCCTTTATTGAGATTCTGAGATTAACAAACTGCTGCGCCAGCATAAATCTCTCTCTAGCTTTTTTTTTTTTTCCATTTAAAGCACGGCTTTTTCTATTTACCTCCAGGCCAATGACACTTTCTGTTGCTGCACTTCCTCTGGGAGATAAAAGTTTTGGTATCTTGGTGAAATACTGCAAGCTCGGCCTGATTCTACACACCGTCAGAGTAGTTTCTAATCTTGAGACATGGCAGGCATCAGGGACCTGTGGACTGTAAGACGATTGGAAAGAGGCCTGTGGGAGAAGGAACATGGAGTTCGTATTTTCACTGGAGGGACATAAGGATTGCATTGCTCTGACTTTTTTTTTTTTAAGAAAAAGAAAATTATATTGGACAATTACACTGACTGCAGCAAAAACAGAGCCTGTAGGTTGACATAGGTTGCTCTGGCATTCTGGTTGTTATCTCACCAGACATTTAAACAGCAATATAATTTGTTTGCATTGTCAACAATACATTCCTAGATAAGGACTGATAAGGAACAGGAAACAGGAGTCAAGGAAGATAAGAATGGACAGAAACCAGATTTGGAAATGATATATTACAGTTGGCCACACACATTGGATGTTGGTGGGTTGGTTGTTAAAATTAACTGGATGAAGGAAGAAATATTTATATATAAAAAGTATCTAAACTCAAGAACAAAATCAATACATTGCAGCTTACCAATCTTTAAATGTGGTGGCTGCATTAATATTCTTTTTTTATTGTTTCCCTTTATTTTCACCTGGGGTCTTGCCAATAACACACTTTCTGTTCTGGGGAGACAACATTCACTCACTGTACTGCATCTATAAAGGTACAGCATTAAAAGGAGAAAAGTGTGACCTGTCCACAGTAAAAGGCCTCCATCCCTGGCTATATGAAATAGAAACAAAAAAAAGAATGTGACTTTAAATGAGGCTTATTGCTGCAAAAATGAGTGTATTGAATAAATATATGATAAAACCTTTATTGTATCAAAAGCAATTCCATTGGTCTAGAAATGCATGATAATGTTTTAAAAACATACAAAGGCTGATATTTTGGTAAAAATATACCATGAACACATACACTATATACAATGATGATACATAATTATACATATTCATAACTGAGTACATGCTGTATAAAAGCCGAACTGTCTTGGCATCACATGAATAGAAAAAATCTACGCGTTTCGTGAATCACGTTCACTCATCAGGAGCATGGATGCAAAAATTCATTCACTGTAAGTACAGAAAAATCATATATATAAATATAATAAACCCTTCATATAAATGAGGGGGAGGGAAAACTTTCTGAACGATACAAAAAAGTTCCCTTAGGGATTACCGTATATACTCGAGTATAAGTTGAATTTTTCAGCCCTTTTTTTTGGGCTGAAAGTGTCCCTTCGACTTATACTCGAGTCCCTGCCGTCTGTCTGCATGATCAGCGTGTCATGCAGGCAGCCGGCGGCCGGCGTAGTGTTCGCCGGCTATTGCAGCTTTCAAAAGCCGCGCCTCCTGCTCATCTGTGATAGGCTGAACAGCTGTCAGTGTACAGCCTATCACGGACATTCTCTCATCCTCGTCCGTGGTATGAGAATGAGAGAATGTCCGTGATAGGCAGTCAGCGGTCAGCCTATCACAGACGAGGAGGAGGCGCGGCTTTTGAACTGTGGAATGGCCGCCGAACACTATCATCACACGCCGGCCGCCGCTTGAAGATGGAGATCGCCACAGGGAGGCTGCACAGGACACAGGTAGGACACATGCACACATACATGTACAGGACACAGGACATGCACAGGACACGTACAGGACACAGGACATGTACAGGACACAGGACATGTACAGGACACAGGACATGTACAGGACACACATGTACAGGACACACACACACATGTACAGGACACATGTACAGGGTACAGGTAGGCTGCACAGGACACAGGGAGGCAGGCAGCTGCAGATGGGCATTGTTGACCCTCTGCATTTCTCACCCTCGACTTATACTCGGGTCAATAAATTTTTCCCAGTTTTTTGTGGTAAATTAGGGGCCTCGACTTATACTCGGGACGACTTATACTCGAGTATATACGGTATTAGGATATACTAATACTTACAGATCAGGCCAAGAACTTAACTGGCTCATGTGAGGATGAAGGGAATGGGAGAGGGGGTCCCCATCACATGCCCGGCCTGGAGCTGAAGCAGGAAACCCAAAACCAAGTCAGGGGGTCAGCTCGTAGGCAGGTCAGGTCATCACAATGTAACCCCAGAGAGGATAGATGATCTAATAACAATCTGCACCATCCTCGAAGATAATGGTTGTATCATGAGTGGTGTGTGAAATGAATTGCTAAATAGTGAAAAAGTGGAAAAAAAGTGAAAAAAATATGCAAAAAATGTGAGAGGTACAGCGTTGTCACCCTAGGGCACAACTACAGAAATCCTCCCCTCTTCACTTCTCCATAACATCAGGGTGTTCTGTAGTCCTGAAAGATAGCTGAGAACAATCTGAATTACAAACAGCAGAAACAAAGAGCACAGTACCAGCTCACAATTTCTGGTAGGATCAACAGGTGTTGTTAGCACTTGTTGGAGAAATATAACAACTGTATATAACAGACTAAAAGGGACAACTAAAATTAGTTAATTGTTGAGGTTTACCTACTCTTTCAGCTGCTAATAGATCTATAGGACAGTCATAAGCTTAGGCTCCGCCTGCCCACCCAGTCTGTCCATCATCAGACTGTCACATAAATGTGCATGCATGGCTGATTTAAAGTGGAGCTCCACTCCGCTGCCAAATTTGACGCCTTTCAAAGGAGGGGGGAGCGGGTACCTGGCTTTGACAGGTACCTGCTCCCACTTCCGGCTGACTTGGCAAGCTCATCCAGGAGTTCAGCCCCTCTCCTCCTTCCCCCGCTGCCAGGTCATTTACAAAACGCAACGCGCTTCGCTCATGCACAGTAGGGAACCGGTATGAATAATTGGCTCGGGTAAAAACACCACTGGATTCATGTACAGGTAAGTGTCCTAATATTAAAAGCCAGCAGCTACAATATTCAGAGCTGCTGACTTTTATTTTTTTCTGAAGGAGCCCGGAGCTCCACTTTTAATAACACTCAGATGAGCTGACCAGCCAACCCTATTCTTCCTTTACCACATTATGTTGTGATCTTTAACAGGTGCCTTTTCTAGGACTGAAAAAGACCTGGGGCACCTTGGACACATTAAAGTGATTGTAAAGTCTCAATTTTTTTTTTAAATAACAAACATGTTATGTGGATTTGTAGATTTGTGGATTTGCACAGGGCAACCTGGATCCTTCTTTTCTCTGGACCCTCTTCACTGCTCCTGGCCCCTCCCTCCCGTTGAGCAGCTTGCTATGGGAGTACCGGAGCCGAGCTGCAGCTCCGTGTGTCCATTCAGAGACGGAGCTGTGGTTTACCCCTCTCGCCTGATTGGCTAACTGACTTTGATTAACAGCAGAGAGAGCCAATGGCGCTGCTGCTGTGTCTCAGCCAATCAGGAGGGAGAGTCCTCAACGGCCAAGGGACTCATGGACATCACTGGATAGTGAGGGGGCTCAGGTAAGTATTAGGCTTCATGCACACTGGACGTCATAAAAAAAACAGTAACGTTAGCTGTAGAAAGCTGTAAAGTTAGTTTTTCAGCGTTTTTGTAGTAGCATTTTTTGGCATTTTTTAGCTTTAGCGTTTTATAGCTTTCTTTAGCAAAACTATACTCTCATAAAAGAGGCTTAAAAATGCTGATAAACACAGGATAGTCCCGTTTTTCAGCGTTTTTTTTTGCGGTTTCAGCTTTTTTCAGAGTTAGAGCGTTTTTACAACTGAAAAACTCCTCTCAAAACCCACTAGTTCTGGGGGGTTTTTCCAGCTAGAAAACGCCCCTGCCAAAAACTGCTGATAACTGCCTATGTGTGCATGGACACATAGGATAACATACTGGGGAGTTTATTGACTGCAGAAAAAAACATATGAAGCCAAAAACAGCAGCTTTAAAAACGTCCAGTGTGCATGAGGCCTGAGGGGGGCTACTGCACGCAGAAGGTTTTTTATCGTAATGCATAGAATACATTAAGATAGAAAACCTTCTGCCTTTACAACCACTTCATCCCCGTAAGATTTTTACCCTCTTAATGACCAGAGCATTTTTTGCGATTCGGCACTGCGTCATTTTAACTGACAATTGCGCAGTCGTGCGACGTTGTATCAGAACAAAATTGGCGTCCTTTTTTTTCCCACAAATAGAGCTTTCTTTTGGTAGTATTTGATCACCTCTTCGGTTTTTATTTTTTGCGCTATAAACAAAAAAAAGACTGACAATTTTAAAAAAAAGGAATTTTTTTGAATTTTTGCTGTAATAAATATCCCCAAAAAAATATAAAACAACAAATTTCTTTCTCAGTTTAGGCCGATATGTATCCTTCTACATATTTTTGGTAAAATAAATTACTGCGATTTTTAATGGGACTGTGACATTGCGGCGGACAGATCAGATACTTTTGACACTATTTTGGGACCATTGACATTTATACAGCGATCAAAGCTAAAAAATAGCCACTGATTACTGTGTATATGTCACTGGCAGGGAAGGGGTTAAACACTAGGGAGCGATCAAGGGGTTAAATGTGTTCCCTCAGCGTGTTCTAACTGTGGGGGGGGGATGGGCTACCTAGGACATGACAGAGATCACTGCTCCCTATGACAGGGAACAGAAGATCCCTGTCATGCCACTAGGCAGAACAGGGAAATGCCTTGTTTACATTAGCATTTCCCTGTTCTGCCTCTCCTCATCACGATCGCAGGCTGCTGGCAGACATCGAGCACGCGCGCCCGCTACCACGGTATTAGGAAGGGACCTACAGGTACGCCTTTTTGTGCACCCGTGCCATTCTGCTGACTAATAATGTGAAATACGTAGCGTGTCGCAATGAACAGTGGGTGTGTCCAACTTGTGTTTATAGTGGGAGGGACTTTAATGGACATGATTAAAAAAACACAAGTCTTTTTGTAGCCACAGCTACGCTTTAATTGCTGTGCTACAAGCAAGAGTCTGACAGACATGAATACAGAGAGAGCTAGCCTTTGTCTGAGCCTACCTTAAAACTTCATTAAAATAGCCAGGGACTGCATAGCAAGTAGCAAAAATTGAGAAATTAGAACTTGCAGGGGTCAGTGCAGGATATGTAATTAGGGCTCTTACTATGATTCTTTTTTTTTTTTTTTCTGTACAAATGTATTTATTTATTTTTTGTACAGGTGCAATTATTTATTTATTTATTTTTATTATTTTTATTTATTATTTTTATTATTTATTATTCATTTTTTTTACATTTTTTTTTATTAATAAATACAGAAGCGATTAGAACTGTGATCGCTGTCTGTATTCTTTCAGGAAGGGAAGGGGATTGGTAAGCAAATGTTTAAAAGCCCCCGCTCTCCATGTATCCAGATCTCCCGCACTAGCAGCAGCTGCAGCCAGCGGTAGTGGGAGAGCTGGCCACTGCCTGAAGTGTATTAGAAACTGTTAGGGATGAGCTTCGAGTTCGAGTCGAACTCATGTTCTACTCGAACATTGGCTGTTCGCAAGTTCGCCGAACAGCGAACAATTTGGGGTGTTCGCGGCAAATTCGAATGCCGCGGAACACCCTTTAAAAGTCTATGGGAGAAATCAAAAGTGCTAATTTTAAAGGCTTATATGCAAGTTATTGTCATAAAAAGTGTTTGGGGACCCGGGTCCTGCCCCAGGGGACATGGATCAATGCAAAAAAAAGTTTTAAAAACGGACGTTTTTTCAGGAGCAGTGATTTTATTAATGCTTAAAGTCAAACAATAAAAGTGTAATATCCCTTTAAATTTCGTACCTGGGGGGTGTCTATAGTATGCCTGTAAAGGGGCGCATGTTTCCTGTGTTTAGAACAGTCTGACAGCAAAATGACATTTGGAAGGAAAAAACTCATTTAAAACTACCCGCGGCTATTGCATTGCCGACAATACACATAGAAGTTCATTGATAAAAACGGCATGGGAATTCCCCACAGGGGAACCCCGAACCAAAAAAAAAAAAAAAAAAATGATGTGGGGGTCCCCCTAAATTCCATACAAGGCCCTTCAGGTCTGGTATGGATATTAAGGGGAACCCCAGCCAAAATTTTAAAAAAAAATTGACGTGGGGTTCCCCCTAAATTCCATACCAGACCCTTCAGGTCTGGTATGGATTTTAAGGGGAACCCCGCGCCAAAAAAAAAAAAAAAAACGGCGTGGGGTCCCCCTAAAAATCCATACCAGACCCTTATCCGAGCACGCAACCTGGCAGGCCGCAGGAAAAGAGGGGGGGACGAGAGTGCGGCCCCCCCCCCCTCCTGAACCGTACCAGGCCACATGCCCTCAACATTGGGAGGGTGCTTTGGGGTAGCCCCCCAAAACACCTTGTCCCCATGTTGATGAGGACAAGGGCCTCATCCTCACAACCGTGGCCGGTGGTTGTGGGGGTCTGCGGGCGGGGGGCTTATCGGAATCTGGAAGCCCCCTTTAACAAGGGGACCCCCAGATCCCGGCCCCCCCCCTGTGTGAAATGGTAAGGGGGTACTTACCCCTACCATTTCACTAAAAAACTGTCAAAAATGTTAAAAATGACAAGAAACAGTTTTTGACAATTCCTTTATTTAAATGCTTCTTCTTTCTTCCTTCATCTTCTTCTTCTTCTGGTTCTTCTGGCTCTTCTGGTTCTTCCTCCGGCGTTCTCGTCCAGCATCTTCTCCGCGGCGTCTTCTATCTTCTTCTCCTCGGGCCGCTCCGCACCCATGGCATGGGGGGGAGGCTCCCGCTCTTCTGTTCATCTTCTTCTCTTCTTCATCTTCTTCTTCATCTTCTTCTTCATCTCTTCTTCCTTCTTCTCTTCTTCCTGTCTTCTGCGGGCCGCTCCGCAGCCATGCTGACATGGTGGGAGGCTCCCGCTGTGTGACGGCGTCTCTTCGTCTGACGGTTCTTAAATAACGGGGGGCGGGGCCACCCGGTGACCCCGCCCCCCTCTGACGCACGGTGACATGACGGGACTTCCCTGTGGCATTCCCCGTGACGTCACAGGGAAGTCCCGTCATGTCACCGTGCGTCAGAGGGGGGCGGGGTCACCGGGTGGCCCCGCCCCCCGTTATTTAAGAACCGTCAGACGAAGAGACGCCGTCACACAGCGGGAGCCTCCCACCATGTCAGCATGGCTGCGGAGCGGCCCGCAGAAGACAGGAAGAAGAGAAGAAGGAAGAAGAGATGAAGAAGAAGATGAAGAAGAAGATGAAGAAGAGAAGAAGATGAAGAGAAGAGCGGGAGCCTCCCCCTCATGCCATGGGTGCGGAGCGGCCCGAGGAGAAGAAGATAGAAGACGCCGCGGAGAAGATGCTGGACGAGAACGCCGGAGGAAGAACCAGAAGAGCCAGAAGAACCAGAAGAAGAAGAAGATGAAGGAAGAAAGAAGAAGCATTTAAATAAAGGAATTGTCAAAAACTGTCTCTTGTCATTTTTAACATTTTTGACAGATTTTTAGTGAAATGGTAGGGGTAAGTACCCCCTTACCATTTCACACAGGGGGGGGGGCCGGGATCTGGGGGTCCCCTTGTTAAAGGGGGCTTCCAGATTCCGATAAGCCCCCCGCCCGCAGACCCCCACAACCACCGGCCACGGTTGTGAGGATGAGGCCCTTGTCCTCATCAACATGGGGACAAGGTGTTTTGGGGGGCTACCCCAAAGCACCCTCCCAATGTTGAGGGCATGTGGCCTGGTACGGTTCAGGAGGGGGGGGGGGCCGCACTCTCGTCCCCCCCTCTTTTCCTGCGGCCTGCCAGGTTGCGTGCTCGGATAAGGGTCTGGTATGGATTTTTAGGGGGACCCCACGCCGTTTTTTTTTTTTTTTTGGCGCGGGGTTCCCCTTAAAATCCATACCAGACCTGAAGGGTCTGGTATGGAATTTAGGGGGAACCCCACGTCAATTTTTTTTTTAAATTTTGGCTGGGGTTCCCCTTAATATCCATACCAGACCTGAAGGGCCTTGTATGGAATTTAGGGGGACCCCCACATCATTTTTTTTTTTGGTTCGGGGTTCCCCTGTGGGGAATTCCCATGCCGTTTTTATCAATGAACTTCTATGTGTATTGTCGGCAATGCAATAGCCGCGGTAGTTTTAAATGTGTTTTTTCCTTCAAAATGTCATTTTGCTGTCAGACTGTTCTAAACACAGGAAACATGCGCCCCTTTACAGGCATACTATAGACACCCCCCAGGTATGAAATTTAAAGGGATATTACACTTTTATTGTTTGACTTTAAGCATTATTAAAATCACTGCTCCTGAAAAAACGTCCGTTTTTAAAACTTTTTTTTGCATTGATTCATGTCCCCTGGGGCAGGACCCAGGTCCCCAAACACTTTTATTGACAATAACTTGCATATTAGCCTTTAAAATTAGCACTTTTGATTATTCATGTTCGTGTCCCATAGACTTTAACGGTGTTCGCGTGTTCGAACGAATTTTTTTCCTGTTCGCATGTTCTGGTGCGAACCGAACAGGGGGGTGTTCGGCTCATCCCTAGAAACTGTACACACTGTATTAGATACTGTGTACACTGCCTGAAGTGTATTAGAAACTGTACACTCTGTATTAGATACTATGTACATCGCCTGAAGTGTATTAAAAACTGTACACACTATATTAGATACTGTGTACACTACCAGAAAAGTAGTAGAAACTGTACACAATGTATTAGATACTGTGTACACCGCCTGCACTGTATTAGAAACTGTACAATGGCTGCACTGTATTGTATACTGTGTACACCACCAGACGTGTAGTAGAAACTGTACACACTGTATTAGATACTGTGTACCCCACCTGCACTGTATTAGAAACTGTACTGCGGCTGCACTGTATTGTATACTGTGTACACTACCAGAAGTGTAGTAGAAACTGTACACACTGTGTTAGAAACTGTGTACACCTCCTTAAGTTTATTAGAAACTGTACACACTGTATTAGATACTGTGTACATAGCCTGAAGTGTATTAGAAATGCTACACACTGTATTAGATACTAGGGATGGGCGAAGTTTGTTTGTTCAGCTGTTCAGCAAACAACTAACATTGTTAGCGGCAAATTCGAAAGCCGCGGAACACCGTTAAAGTCTATGGGACACTAACATGATAAACCAAAAGTGCTCATTTTAAAGGCTTATATGCAAGTTATTGTCATAAAAAGTGTTTGGGGACCCGGGTCCTGCCCCAGGGGACATGTATCAATGCGAAAAAGTTTTTCAAAAACAGACATTTTTTCGAGAGAAGTTATTTTTTTAATGCTTAAACTGAAACATAAAAATAAAATATTCTTTTAAATATCATGCCTGGGGGGTGTCTATAGTATGCCTGTAAAGTGGCACATTTTTCCCGTGTTTAGAACAGTACCACAGCAAAATGAAATTTCTAAAGGAAAAATTTTTATTTAAAGCTGATCGCGGCTGTAATGAATTGTCAGGTCTCGGCAATATAGATAAAACTCATTGAAAAAAAGGGCATGGGTTCCCCCCAGCTGTCTCTTGTCTTTTTTACCATTTTTTTCTGAAATGGTAGGGGTACAATGTACCCCATTACCAGTTCACATGGGGCCCGGGATCTGGGGATCCTCTTGTTAAAGGGGGCTTCCAGATTCCGATAAGCTCACCGCCCGCATATCCCCACAACTACAGGGCAAGGGTTGTGGGGATGAGGCCCCTGTCCCCATCAACATGGGGACAAGGTACTTTGGGGTCAGACCCCAAAGCACCCTCCCCATGTTGAGGGCATGTGGCCTGGTATGATTCAGGAGGGGGGCGCTCTATCGTCCCCCCCTCTTTTCCTGCAGCCTGCCAGGTTGCATGCTTGGATAAGGGTCTGGTATGGATTTTTGGGGGACCCCTACACCATTTTTTTTTTCAATTTTAAAAGGATACGAGTTTTGGCTAGTAAAGGTAGAAAATTGAGGTCATATAGATGGGAAAGGTCGGACGGGATGTGTGTACCTAAGTATTTTAAGGCCAAGCTCATCCATTTGAAGCCGAAACTAGACTGTAGAGTTGGTAGGGTATGGGGGAGTATCGCCTCTGATTTGGAGAAATTGATTTTCAGGTTCGATAGCGTTCCGTATAAATCAAATTTGTGAAGAAGATTCGGTAACGATATCACAGGTTTGCTAGTGTGAGCATGTCATCTGCATATGCGGAGGTCTTATGTTGGACGCCACCGATTGACAATCCCTGTATATCTGGGTTCAGTCTAATTTTACATAGAAATGGTTCTAAAGAGAGAGCAAAAAGGAGAGGTGACAAAGGGCACCCCTGTCTCGTCCCATTAATGATTGGGAAGGGGTCAGAGAGGACTCCGTTCTCTTTCACCTGTGCCATCAGATTGGAATAGATCCTGGCTATACAGCAGAGCATCCTCTCACCAAGACCAATATGACGAAACACTGAGGACATAAAGTTCCAGTTTACTCTGTCAAATGACTTTTCGGCATCTGTGCTCAGGAAAACACATGGGTTACTTGTAATTCTTTTTTTTTTATATAGTCACACTTCTCTGCCCAGAACTCCAAGTAAACATTTTATAGCCAGAATGTATTTGTAAGTATAATGGCAAAATACAAATATAGATAAAAATATGCAGGCATAAAGTTTTTTCTCAAGTACTTTTCAATCAGCGTCAGACTGTGTGCGTTCTATTTACTGTGCACTTTCCGATTCACAGCTCAGGCCTTCTTCAATTCTCAGGATACACGGAGAGTGGCTTGCATCACATCTGGCTCCCAGCCCTGTGATAACAGTGCATAAAGCTTTTAAGGACAGGTCATCTATGTGGAGTTGAGACAGTTTCCGCTTGTCTGCTCACTTTATCCACTGTATCAACTGAGTCTTCAGTTTATTTTTATAGACTACTTCTAGATTCTCCAAGAGAGCATAAAAGAGGGTGACCGCACTCTGTGAGAATTTAGATGATGAAGATGAAATAAAGATAAGCAACATTTTTGCCACTTAAGAGCTGGCTCAGTATTTTACTAAACAGTTTTTGCATAGCTCCCAACTGTCCCTGATTTCGAGGGACTGTCCCTGATTTGGAACAAAGACCCTCTGACCCTCTTTCCTCATTTGTCACTCATTTTGGTCTGATCTATAACCACTTCAGCTCCAGAAGATTTACCCCCCTTCCTGTCCAGGCAATTTTTTGCTATACAGCACTGCGTTACTTGACAATTGCACAGTTGGGCGACACTGTACCCAAATAACATTTTTGTCCTTGTTTTGCCACAAATAGAGCTTTCTTTTGGTGGTATTTGATCACCTCTGCAGTTTTTATTTTTTGCGCTATAAACAAAAAACGGCCGACAATATTTTTTACTTTCTGCCCTAAAACATATCCCATAAAAAATGTAAAAAATCAAATTTTTTCATCAATTTAGGCCAATGTGTATTCTGCTACATATTTTCCCAATAAGCATATATTAATTTATTTGTGCAAAATTTATAGCAAAAGTTAAAGCATTCACAAACTATAGGATATACAGTATTTATGGAATTTTTAAGATTTTGTTTTTTACTAGTAATGAGTAGGGATGGGTTTTATGTTCGGGTCGAACATGAGTTTGACTCGGACATTGGCTATTCGCCCATTTCGCCGAACAGCGAACAATTTGGGGTGTTTGCGGCAAATTCAAAAGCCGCGAAACACCCTTTAAAAGTCTATGGGAGAAATCAAATGTGCTAATTTTAAAGGCTTATATACATGGTATTGTCATAAAAAGTGTTTGGGGACCTGGGTCCTGCCCCAGGGGACATGTATCAATGCAAAAAAAGTTTTAAAAACGGCCATTTTTAAAGTGAAACAATAAAAGTGTAATATTCCTTTAAATTTCATACCTGGGGAGTGTCTATAGTATGCCTGTTTCCCGTGTTTAGAACAGTCTGACAGCAAAATGACATTTCTAAAGGAAAAAAAGTCATGTAAAACTACTATCGCTACTATCACTACTACCTGGGGGTTGTCTATAGTATGCCTGTAAAGGGGCACATGTTTCCCCTGTTTAGAACAGTCTGACAGCAAAATGACATTTCTACAGGAAAAAAAGTCATATAAAACTACTATCACTACTATCACTACTAACTACTGTAAAACTACTATCGCTAGCGCCGGCTATAATGAATTGTCGGTCCGGCAATACACATAAAAGTTCATTGATAAAAATGGCATGGGATTCCCCCACAGGGGAACCCCGAACCAAAATTTGAAAAAAAAATGCGTGGGGGTCCTCCTAAATTCCATACCAGGCCCTTCAGGTCTGGTATGGATATTAAGGGGAACCCCGCGCCAAATTTTTTAAAAAAAGGGCGTGGGGTCCCCCCAAAAATCCATACCAGACCCTTATCCGAGCACTCAACCTGGCAGGCCGCAGGAAAAAAGGGGGGGATGAGAGAACGCCCCCTCCTGAACTGTACCATGCCACATGCCCTCAACAATGGGAGGATACTTTGGGGTAGCCCCTAAAGCACCTCGTCCCCATGTTGATGGGGAGAAGGGCCTTATCTCCCCAACCCTTGCCCGGTGGTTGTGGGGGGCTGCGGGCGGGGGGCTTATCGGAATCTGGAAGCCCCCTTTAACAAGGGGACCCCCAGATCCCAACCCCCCTTTTGTGAATTTCACAAAAAAAGTGTCAAAAAGGTTAAAAAACACAAGAGACGGTTTTTGACAAGTCCTTTACTAATTTCTTTTTCTTCCATCTTCTTTCTTCTGGTCTTCCTTCGATGTTCTTCTTCTTCCTCCATCTTCTTCTTCTCCATCTTCTTCTTCTCCATATTACGGTTACATAAACGGGTGACCCCCGCCCCCCTCTGACAACACGGGGAAAGCCACAGGGAAGTCCCCATGAAGTCCCCGTGCGTCAGAGGAGGGCGGGATCACCGGGTGGCCCCACCCTCCATTATATAAGAAGTGTCAGAAGAACTGAAGTGTCACACGGCAGAAGACTCCCACTGAGATGGATCGTGCGGACAGAGCGGAGAAGAAGCTGGAGGAAGATGCGGGACGAGAAGAGCGGAGGAAAAAGAAAATGGAGAAGAAGAGGATGGCGTAAGAAGAAGAAAACCGAAGGTAGAGCAGAAAAAAGAGGATGTAAGAAGAAGAAATTAATAAAGGACTTGTCAAAAACCGTCTCTTGTGTTTTTTAATATTTTTGACATTTTTTTGTGAAATGGTAGGGGTACATTTGTACCCCATTACCAATTCACACAGATCTGGGGTTCCCCTTGTTAAAGGGGGCTTCCAGATTCCGATAAGCCCCCCGCCCGCAGACCCCACAACCACCGGGAAAGGGTTGTGGGGATGAGGCCCTTCTCCCCATCAACATGGAGACAAGGTGCTTTGGGGGGCTACCCCAAAGCACCCTCCAAATGTTGAGGGCATGTGGCCTAGTACAGTTTAGGAGGGAGGGAGCTCTCTCGTCCCCCCTCTTTTCCTGTGGCCTGCCAGGTTGCGTGCTCGGATAAGGATCTGGTATGGATTTTTGGGGGGACCCCACGCCATTTTTTTAAAAATTTTGGTGCGGGGTCCCCCTTAATATCCATACCAGACCTGAAGGGCCTGGTATGGAATTTAGGGGGACCCCATGCATTTGCAAGTTTGGTTTGGGGTTCCCCTGTGGGGGAATCCCGTGCCGTTTTTATCAATGATTTTTTATGTGTATTGCCGGATCGACAATTCATTATAGCCGGCGCTAGCGATAGTAGTTTTACAGTAGTTAGTAGTGATAGTAGCGACAGTAGTTTTACATAACTTTTTTCCTTTAGAAATGTCATTTTGCTGTCAGACTGTTCTAAACATGGGAAACATGCGCCCCTTTACAGGCATACTATAGACACCCCCCAGGTAGTAGTGATAGTAGCGATAGCAGTTTTACATGACTTTTTTCCTTTAGAAATGTCATTTTGCTGTCAGACTGTTCTAAATACGGGAAACATGTGCCCCTTTACAGGCATACTATAGACACCCCCCAGGTACGAAATTTAAAGGAATATTACACTTTTATTGTTTTACTTTAACATTTTAACATTTTTACATTATTAAAATCACTCCTCCCGAAAAAACGACAGTTTTTAAAACTTCTTTTTGCATTGATACATGTCCCCTGGGGCAGGACCCAGGTAACCAAACACTTTTTATGACAATAACTTGCATATAAGCCTTTAAAATTAGCACTTTTGATAATGCATGTTCATGTCCCATAGACTTTAATGGTGTTCACGTGTTCGAACAAATTTTTTGCCTGTTCGCATGTTCTGAATGTGAAGCGGGGGGTGTTCGGCTCATCCCTAGTAATGAGGGCGATCAGCAGCTTATAGCGGGACTGCCATATTGCGGTGGACAAATCGGACACTAACTGACACTTTTGACACTTTTTTGGGGACCACTGGCACTGTACCAATGACACTGGCTGGGAGGGGTTAACATCAGGGGTGATCAAAGGGCTAACTGTGTGCCTAACTGTGGGAAGGCATAGATCCATGTCCGTGCTTTGCAGGAACACAGTATCAATACCTTTCTTACTGACAGAATGGCGATCTGCCTTGTTTACAAAGGCAGATCGCCATTCTGTCTGTTTCCTGAATGATCAGCGAGTGCCAGCAGATATCGGGTCTGTGGGACCTGCTGATCGGCTCTCGCTTTGTAGAATCACAGTAGGTGCAAACCTCTGGTGGCGGGCACTCATGCCCAATACCTGGAAATGCAGGATCACAGTCAAGAGACGTTTGAGAGGGGATATGTTTTCAATTTACAAATACCATACTGGTGACCCCACAATAGGGATTAAATCTTTTTCACGGAAGGGGGTTTAACAAGACCCGAGCCACTCTTTAAAATTAGAAAAAAAGAGGTTTAACCTTAAACTACATAGAGGGTTCTTTACTGTAAGAGAGGCAAGGATGTGGAATTCCTTTCCACAGGTGGTGGTTTCAGCGGGGAGCATCGATAGTTTCAAAAAACTATTAGATGGGCACCTGAACAACCACAACATAAAGGGATATACAATCTAATACTGATATATAATCACACACATAGGTTGGACTTGATGGACTTGTGTCTTTTTTCAACCTCACCTACTACATAACTATGTAACTATGTAACTATGTATATACTAATGATCCTGAAGCCAAAAATACCTCCAACTGGAAATGGGACTTTGTAGGCTCAAAAAGTGTACGAACGTATGAAATATTAAAAATTCTATATTTATTAAGTATCAAAAAACGAATTTAAAAAGAGTTGTGTGCGATATTAAAAAGTTCATACATACAAAAATAGAAGAATATATTAAACCACAATATTTACAAAACTCACTTATACTGTCATTGGCATATATTATTTGCATAAACAAAAACAACGCGTTTCAGAGTCCTTATAACTCCTTGCTCAGAGAAAGTTTAGTAGTAGTGTTGTACATGTGGTCTATAAAACAAAACATATATTAGAGCATATATTACCATTTGTATGCATATAGCATTACCCAAGAGCCAGATTGGGAAATACTGCACTACTTACAGTGTCTCCATGAGGGATGATGGGTTGTGGAATAAAAACATGTAATACCTGATCCTGTGCAGCACCGCTGCCCTGTAACAGTAAAACTGCTATAGGGTGGTTGGCAAGAGGATATAGTTGTATATAAAATGCACATATTATATTTCAAAAAATGTTTCCCAGTGCTAAACCTATCATCCAATTTCTAAATTGCTGCATTTGTAAATTTCAAAAGCCAGTACAAAGCAATAGTAGTGGTTTAACTAATCTATTTTTGTATAATTCTCCTTTAAGGGAGTGTGGCGGGGGGTGTGTTTTATGCCTACATACGTTTGCTAATAGCTGTCCCTCAGTCCCATCTCAAAAATTTGGGACGTACGGTTTTGGGACCAGATTTTTTTTTAAAAATATGAAAACCTTCATATTGTCAATTATGTATTGTCAAATGACAGAAAGAAATCTACAGTGCACATGTCTGATGCAAAGAACTCTATAATTATGTACTATTTAACTACCAGAAATGTTGTCCCACACATAGGGCTTGCAATGGTTTCCTCCCATACTCCAAAGACATGCTGGTAGGTTAATTCGTTTTTCTAAAAAATTGCCTCTGTGTGTGTGTGTGGGAGATAGGGATCTTAGATTGTAAGCTCCTTGAACAGTATGTAACCTTTTGCATGAATTGTTGGTGCTATAAAATGGCTGTAATAATGTCAGGGGAATTGTATTAGCATTTCTGCCTGGCAGCACTAGGGTTGTTGAATCAAATCCCAACCAAGACTCTACCTGCATGGAGTTTACATGTTCTTCTCCCTGTGCCAATGTGGGTTTCCTTGGGGTATATGATTTCCCCCACACTCCAATGACATGCTGGTAGGTTAGTTGGCTCCTGTCTAAATTGGCACTAGCATGTGTTTGTATGAATGTGAAATCAGGGACCTTAGATTGTAAGCTGCTTGAGAGCAGGGACTGATATGAATTATTATTATTATACAGGATTTATATAGTGCCAACAGTTTACATAGTAATTTACAACATAATTATATACAGTATCTCACAAAAGTGAGTAGACCCCTCACATTTTTGTAAATATTTTATTATATCTTTTCATGTGACAACACTGAAGAAATGACACTTTGCTACAATGTAAAGTAGTGAGTGTACAGCTTGTATAACAGTGTAAATTTGCTGTCCCATCAAAATACTCAACACACAACCATTAATGTCTAAACCACTGGCAACAAAAGTAAGTACACCCCTAAGTGAAAATGTCCAAATTGGGCCCAAAGTGTCAATATTTTGTGTGGCCACCATTATTTTCTAGCACTGCCTTAACCTTCTTGGGAATGGAGTTCACCAGAACTTCACATGTTGCCACTGGAGTCCTCTTCCACTCCTCCATGACGATATCACCGAGCTGGTGGATGTTAGAGACCTTGTGCTCCTCCACCTTCCATTTGAGGATGCCCCACAGATGCTTAATAGGGTTTAGGTCTGGAGACATGCTCGGCCAGTCCATCACCTTTACCCTCAGCTTCTTTAGCAAGGCAGTGGTTGTCTTGGAGGTGTGTTTGGGGTTGTTATCATGTTCGAATGCTGCCCTGCGGCCCAGTCTCCGAAGGCAGGGGATCATGCTCTGCTTCAGTATGTCTCAATACATGTAGGCACTCATGGTTTCCTCAATGAACTGTAGCTCGCCAGTGCCGGTGGCACTCATGCAGCCCCAGACCATGAAACTCTCACCACCATGCTTGACTGTAGGCAAGACACACTTGTCTTTATACTCCTCATCTAGTTGCCACCACATACGCTTGACACCATCTAAACCAAATAAGTTTATCTTGGTCTCATGAGACCACAGGACATGGTTCCAGTAATCCATGTCCTTAGTTTGCTTGTCTTCAGCAAACTGTTTGCGGGCTTTCTTGTGCATCATCTTTAGAAGAGGCTTCCTCTTGGGATGACAGCCATGCAGACCCATTTGTTGCAGTGTGCGGCGTATGGTCTGAGCACTGACAGGCTGACCCCCCACCCCTTCAACCTCTGCAGCAATTCAATTAATTGTGCTAATTCTTTATAGGATAGGAGATGCTGGCCACATCCCTGAATCAAACAAGCTACGAAAAGATTTCCTCTAATGGGACTTTAGGGGGCAGGGGCTCCCCAAAAATCAAATAGTGTTGAAAAAGTATTACATTTTATTAGAAAAGTTAAAAAGCTAATAGGAAAGGCATGATAATAAAATCACAATGGATGCAAATACATATGTGGATACAAAACGCATGACATACAGAAGACCACTGACTCTGTAATGTATACAATAGAGAGTACCCATCACGTTTCAAGTTTACAACATTGATCCTCTTCTTCAGGGGAAAGTGGTTCTAGAGAGAGCATTTTATGTCTATAATTGACAAAAAAGAAATCTAAAAATTCATCCTGTGTTGATTATACAGTAAGAAAGATATTCAAACAGCAGTATACATATACACTGACCTTGTGGTTTGTGTAGAATATCATTGGTATTGCATCCTGTTAAAAACCATAGAAAAAGTTACTGCCATAAACCATTTAGACGAGTCCAACGGGTGGAGGTGCACGGCGAGCCCAGCCAAGACCACCCACAAAGGGCACTCTGCTTCAGCCCCACAGAAGTAACACACTACCACAGAGACTTATACAGCTGGTGTCTCTGCAGGGAAGAGTATGACTGATGGATGATGGAAAGATGGATGAAGTAAAGCGTGAGACTCTATAATAAGTGTTGTTGTTCATCCACTATACAGACCTTATTGCTAGGTGGGTTACAGCAGTAAAGGTGGGATCGCCAGGGTCACACCGTATGGCATGGGATGTTCGGAATAACATCAAAAGTGAGCTGTTGGCCTAAAAAAGGGGGGGACAGCATAAGTATGGCTGGGATGACAGAAGACGTTAAGCCTAGCAGAGTAATAGCAGTCTATAAAGTGTGGATGGCATTTGGTTCAATGAACTTGGATATAGGACTTTGTAAAAATTAATTAATCCTATAGTTACCTGCAGTACAGCTTTATGTCTGTTTGGTCTGGGCAGTGCTGATAAACAGCATGGGACTGAGCTCTAGGGTACCCACCCATCTATATAGATGCGTCTGCAATTTTGTCAGTTCAGTCCCGGTGTGATGCTGGGAGGGGCCGAAAGCGGGGGAGTGCCACCCGAGTCCCCAGCGCGCGAAATCACCCTGCATGGACAGCCAGATGATAATGGTGTCCAGCATCCGCAGACGCCAGGAGTAATGTCATGCGTTTTGTACCACATCTGTATTTGCACCAATTGTGATTTTATTATCATGCCTTTCCTATTTGCTTTTTAACTTTTTTAATAAAATGTAATACTTTTTCAACACTGTTTGTGTTGAAGTCCCATTACAGGAAATCTTTTTGTAGCTTGTCTGCAGCAATGCTGGCAGCACTCATACGTCTATTTCCCAAAGACAAACTCTGGATATGACGCTGAGCATGTGCACTCAACTTCTTTGGTCGAGCATGACGAGGCCTGTTCTGAGTGGAACCTGTCCTGTTAAACCGCTGTATGGTCTTGGCCACCGTGCTGCAGCTCAGTTTCAGGGTCTTGACAATCTTCTTATAGCCTAGACCATCTTTATGTAGAGCAACAATTCTTTTTTTCAGATCCTCAGAGAGTTCTTTGCCATGAGGTGCCATGTTGAACTTCTAGTGACCAGAGAGAGTGAGAGCAATAACACCACATTTAACACACCTGCTCCCCATTCACACCTGAGACCTTGTAACACTAAATCACATGACACCGGGGAGGGAAAATGGCTAATTGGGCCCGATTTGGACATTTTCACAGGGGTGTACTCACTTTTGTTGCCAGCGGTTTAGACATTAATGGCTGTATGTTGAGTTATTTTGAGGGTTCAGCAAATTTACACTGTTTTACAAGCTGTACACTCACTACTTTACATTGTAGCAAAGTGTAATTTCTTCAGTGTTGTCACATGAAAAGATATACAGTAATAAAATATTTACAAAAATGTGAGGGGTGTACTCACATTTCTGAGATACTGTACATGTAAAACTTATCTAGGAGGATTTGTTCCCTCTCTGTGTATCATCTGAGGCTATTCACTTCACTGGGTATATGTTAGGGTTTACAACCACTTTACGTATTTGCATTTGTCATACTTATAAATTGAGTGAAATAAAAGATTTTTAAAGTGGTAGTAAAGCCCACTTTATGATTTTTACCTACAGGTAAGCCTATAATAAGGCTTACGTACCTATAGGTAAAATGAATATCTCCTAAACGTGCACTGTTTAGGATATATTCACCCTGGATGCAACTGGGGACATCATTGCGGCAGGCACCATGAAGGTCCGGCATACCATGCTGGACCTTCAGAGCTTCGTGCTGGAACCGAGAGCTCCTGCGCGCATGCGAGTGACATCATCGCAGCTCCGGCCACTCATGGGGTGTGAACCCAGAAAAAAGACCGGGGGAAGCTGCCAGCCCTCTCAGTGTTGACAGTGTGCAGCTGGAGGGCTTACTTCTAAGGTAAGTATTTCATTGTCTTACAGGTGTTTTTTTTTTTTTAACTCTGCAGCGGTTTACTACCGCTTTAAGTGGTTCTCCAGTTAGCAACTCCAACATGATACTTTGATGATTTAAAGTACATCTAAAGGCTCCTGATGGGCAGTCTAAACAGGTCCTACATCCAGCTACTATGCGATGCAAGAGCCTCATGAATAAAAATAAAAATCTATATATATTTTGACTAGCTTGAGTCAGCCAAATCTTCCTTTATTTGTGTCTCCCCATCTCAGATACTGCAGCAGCTCCTAGTGTGAGGGCTTCAGCACCATGGACATTCCTGCCAACCCAAAAATCAGTGGAGAGGGCTAGGTGAGGCCAGCTGCTGATTGGCCAACAGCACCCTCAAGCTGTGGTTGATGAGCCAGGTCCTGCGCCAGGGGGGCTACTATATATGAGCATGTGGGAGCTGCCTTAACAATGATTTCATGTGTCATCAGCCCATGCCTGTAGATGCAGATCCTTTTATGAGAGCCAGGATCCCACATGCACTCCTTGGTAACTTCAGACCAAGCTTTGTGTGTGCAAACAACTTTTACTAAAACATGGCAAACATAACATGGAGAAACTTCCTTTCCCTGACTAACTCTAACAGCAGCTGCCCCTGTGTACTTGCATAGGCAAAGTCCTTAAGGGTGAAGTCCATAGCTGACTTGGATGTATTCAGAAAGACTGGTGCTCTGTAGTCAAATTACAACTCTCAGCAAGTCCTGCAAGGTTTCTGTTCTTTAGCTCGCTACATACGCTTTCTTAAAACCTGAAACCTCTGCTTTTTTTATATCACAGGACAGAAGGTGGGACCCCAAAAAAAGCTGATCTGGCTAGTAGCACAATTCCTGCCTCAGTGTGTCTCCACTCTATGAAGGAGCAACGGGGACACATTTGGACAGCAGCATTGTCAGATTGTCAGTCTGGGATATAGTGTTAGATGGACTTGGCTAATTAAAGTAGAACTAAAGGCAAAACTTTATTTTAATTGTGGGTAGAGTAGAAAGTAAGGGTTATAACCCCGTCAGCTCTTTTTTTTTGCTGTCTGTGTTCCATTGTGGAGATATACCTTCACTTTCTGTCCCATAACCAAAACAGGAAGTGAGAGGAAATCTCTGCAAATAAAGGGAATCCCTTGGGGACCCCCAGGTCACCAGAACTAGCGTCCCCATTGGAAGATTTCCCCTCTATTACTTTTCTGGGGACAACCCAAAATTTGGGATTTTCTTTTACTTTCAATGATAATAGTAAACAGGACAAATAGAGAGGGGGCACAGAATGCAATAAAATCGTATGAATTGTGTGAACCTCTGCGCTTGTGGATGGGAGAAGCGGGAGGAAGTAGAGAGGAAACATTGCAGCAGAGGAGGTTGCTGAGCAGATGCAATGGGGGTTTAAAGGGACCATAGGCGTCTTCAAGGGACCAGCACCATATTAGCACTATACTCTGGGTATCTATCTACTGAAAGTGGAGATCACTGGAGTACCTTGGAAACTCATTTACCCCATTACCAAAAGGCTTGCATTAGTTCTTAATGAGGTGAGAGTTCTGTGAGCACGGAATTGTTTGCACATAGGAGGAAGCGCACTGTTTAATTCTGTATGGATACACGTGAATGCTTCTCAAATAAAACAAGCTGGATGGCATTTGTCACGTTTGAAGGCTGGATTTGGTTCAGCTCACTTTCATGAACTTACTCAACATATTAGTATTTGCATTATTCTTCGCATTTTGATATATGGAATTGATGGAATGATTTTACACTATTGTATTGCATCATTTAGGTATAGTCATATTTAACTGTTTTAATTATATTTTATTATTATAAGGCTGCACAACCCCACATCACACTTAACAATAAAATCCTGACAGGTGTTCTAATCTATCTACATCCAAAACTAAAAAAAAGTTTTCCCTTTAGTTATACTTTAAAGCTGAACTCCAGCTGGAACTTTATAAGCAGTTACAGCAACATTTTTATTTCCTTTTGGGATAAAAGTTTTACCTAAATTAATATCTCCATATCACCAGTGAAAATAAATCAAATAAAGTCTAAAAAAAAGGAGAAAGGAATGCAACCATGACATTTAAGTGTTAGTAAGGTGCAATATATTCAATTTTTGCTTTTTGGTTTAGATGCACGACCTGAGCTCATAGAAATCCGCCTACAACTAATTTACAGGCTTGCAAAGTGGAATAATCTGTGTTTACCTTTAGTCTATACAACTTTGTTTTTGCTTTTACTTCTAATATGTTCACTCAGATAATAAAATACATTAGAGTTGTACAGGCATCCTTGCTTTATTTTCCATTGCCTCCTTCTGTATTATTCTCTAGTACAGACTGGCGTTGCAGTTCTTTTCACTATCCAAAGATGCTGCTTAATGGATATGAATCAAAGGCTCCTTCCATTATATTCTCTGTTTTGCCACAACAGCCTTGTACTAAGAGATTCAGGATGGTAATAACGGCTGCATTAAACAAAATCTAATTATGCAGATTCATGTCTTTTATTTAAACAAGTATTGATAAACTATTTAAAGCTCTTTCAGTATCACTAGGTAAAGTAAAACATGCTTTCGTTCTTATTTCGTTTTGTGGAAAGTGTGCTATAGATCAAGGCTTCAGGTTTAATAATGGCTATTCTGGTGTGTGCTTTTTTTTTTTTTTTTTTCATGAGTTAAGACATTTAGCTCATTTTCAATCACTATCCAATAATATACTAATTTATTAAGTGCATGAGTGTTTTGAAGATGTTATGCCTCATAACATTTTGCAAGCCTATGTAAGTTTTTTCTTCCCTCTGAAAAGCGAAGCAAATGTTGTATGGATGAATCATAGAGGCATGAATTGACTTTGTTTATTGCTTTATGATTTTATCCAGTTCATGATATTTGTTTCAAATAGTGTTAGATGTAAGTGTTTAAATAGACTTATATCATTAAACCTGAAATACAACTTGATCCGATAGTACAGAAGCATTGAGAAACAGTCAAATATATAATGAAGTGTATGTCCATACAACATTTTTTTTTTAGTTTTGGAAAGAGTAAGGAAGTAATAGAACCCCTGCTAGTTTTTTAGTGATTTCCGGGGCTCCATTAGAGAGATTTACCTTCACTTCCCGTCTCACTGTCAATGTATTAACCACACAGAAATGAGAGAAAATCTGCAACAAGGACACAGGCAATAATAAAAATTGAACAGGTGTTCCCTCCTTCCCCTAGTGTACTAAAAACAACAGGTGTAGGAACTCACCCTCCCCAGCCAACTCTCTGCCCCCAACCCCGTCGTTCCGCAGGGAGAGAAGTAAAGCAGCACCAAATCTGCGTATTAACCAAGGATCAAAAGGCACAGAGGACCGCAGCACACCTCTTCTTCCCCCTGTCTGCAGCACACCCCTTCTTCCCCCTGTCTGCAGCACACCTCTTCTTCCTCTGTCTGCAGCACACCTCTTCTTCCCCCTGTCCACAGCTCAACCCCCCAACCCCTCCACAGCACACCTCTTCTTCTCCCTATCCGCAGCTCACCTCTCCCCCCCCCCTCCGCAGCACACCTTTTCTTCCCCTGTCTGCAGCACACCTCTTCTTCCCCCTGTCTGGAGTACACTCTTTTTCCCCCATCCGCAACACACCTCTTCTTCCTCCCATCTGCAGTACACCTCTTCTTCCCCTGTCCGCGCACCTCTTCTTCCCCCTGTCTGCCGCACACCTCTTCTTCCCCCTGTCTGCAGCACACTCTTCTTCCCCCATCAGCAGCACACCTCTTCTTCCCCCCGTCCACAGTACACTCTTCTTCCACATTGCGCAGCACACCTCTTCTTCCCCCTGTCTGCAGCACATCTGTTTATCCTCCTGTCTGCAGCACACTCTTCTTCCCCCATTAGCAGCAGACCTCTTCTTCCCCCCATCCACAGCACACCTCTTCTTCTTCCTGTCTGCAGCACACTTCTTCTTCCCCCTGTCCGCAGCACACCTCTTCTTCCTCTCCCCCCCATCCGTAGCACACCTCTTCTTCCCCCTGTCTGCAGCACACTCTTCTTTCCCCATCCGCAGCTCACCTCTTCCCCCCCCCACCGCAGCACACCTCTTCTCCCCCCTCCTCCGCAGCACACCTCTTCTCCCCCCCCCTCTGCAGCACACCTCTTCTTCCCCCTGTTCGCAGCTCACCTCTTCCCCCCCCCTCCGCAGCACACCTCTTCTTCCCCCTGTCTGCAGCACACCTCTTCCTACCCCCATTAGCAGCACACCTCTTCTTCCCCCTGTCTGCAGCACACCTCTTCCTACCCCCATTAGCAGCACACCTCTTCTTCCCCCCACCTGCAGCACACCTCTTCTTCCCCCCATCTGCAGCACACCTCTTCTTCCCTTGTCTGCAGCACACCTCTTCTTCTCCCTGTCCACAGCTCACCCCCCCGTCCGCAGCACACCTCATCATACCCCTATCCGCAGCTCACCTCTCCCCCCCACAGCACACCTTTTCTTCCCCGTCTGCAGCACACCTCTTCTTCCCCCTGTCTGGAGCACACTCTTCTTCCCCCATCCGCAGCACACCTCTTCTTCCTCCCCTCCACAGCACACCTCTTTTTCCCCTGTCTGCAGCTCACCTTTTCTTCCTCCCGTCCGCAGCACACCTCTTCTTCCCCTGTCTACAGCTCACCTATTTCCCCCCCCCTCCCCCGCAGCACACTTCTTCTTCCCTCTGTCTGCAGCACACCTCTTCTTCCCCCTGTCTGCCGCACACCTCTTCTTCCCCCCATCCACAGCACACCTCTTCTTTCCCCTGTCCGCAGCACACTCTTCTTCCCCCATTCACAGCACACCTCTTCTTCCCCCTGTCTGTTGCACACTCTTCTTCCCCCTGTCTGCCGCACACTCTTCTTCCCCCATATGCAGCACACCTTTTCTTCCCCCTGTCTGCAGCACACTTTTCTTCCCCCATCTGCAGCACACCTCTTCTTCCCCCTGTCTGCAGCACACTCTTCTTCCCCCATTCGCAGGGCGCCTCTTCTTCCCCCTGTCTGCAGCACACCTCTTCTTCCCCCCGTCTGCCACACACTCTTCTTACTCCATCTGCAGCACACCCCTTCTTCCCCCCATTCGCAGTACACTCTTCTTCCCCCATGCGCAGCACACCTCTTCTTCCCCCTGTCTGAAGCACACCTCTTCTTCCCCCTGTCTGCAGCACACCTCTTCTTCCCCCTGTCTGCAGCACACTCTTCTTCCCCCATTCGCAGCAGACCTCTTCTTCTTCCTGTCTGCAGCACACCTCTTCTTCCCCCTGTCCGCTGCACACCTCTCCCCCCCCCCCATCCGTAGCAGACCTCTTCTTTCCCCTGTCTGCAGCACACTCTTCTTTCCCCATCCACAGCAGACCTCTTCTTCCCCCCATCTGCAACACACCTCTTCGTCCTCCCTTTCACAGCACACCTCTACTTCCCCCCATCTGCAGCACACCTCTACTTCCTACCATCTGCAACTCACCTTTTCTTCCACCCCAAAAACCTTCTGTACTGCAGCCCCTCCAGAAATCCCTTTTTCATACCTGAGCCCGTTCCAGCAACAGGGACGTGCAAAGCAGCTCCAGCCGCTATCTCGGGTCCTCATTGGCTAGATTGATAGCAGCAGGAGCCATTGGCTCCCACTGTTGTCAATCAAATCTGGTGACATGGGAGCCGGGGGAAGGGCCGAGTCCAGTTGTCTGTGTCAATGGGCGAAGCAGCAGGACTCGGGAGCGCGCCCGCACAAGTTCCCCCCATGGAATGCGGCTCTCCGCTGGGCACTCGAAAAGAGGAGGAGCCAGGAACCCCTGCCGGTGAACCCCAGAAAAGGAGGATCGGGGCCGTTCTGCTCAAAACCCTTGCACAGAGCAGGTAAGTATAACATGTTTGTTAGTAAAGTTTTTTTTTTTTTTAAATATCACTTTAAGGCCTCATGCACATGGGCTCATGAAAATAAAGAGCATTATTTCAGCCAGAATTTGGCAGAAAAAAAACACCCCTAATATTTCAATAAGTATGCATATTTATGCACATATTTACATGCCTTTATGTGCTTATGGTATTTGTGTGTAAATGCAATTTACTGGCCATTGAACTACATTTACGCACATATGCCGTTCAAATCCATGGCACTACCTGCTTGTAGTTTGCATGTTCTCTCTGTGCCTTGGATCCTGTCTAAATTGGTCCTAGTATGTGTATGTGTTAGGGACCTTAGTTTGTAAGGCAGGGACTGATGTGAATGTACAATATATATGTGAAGCGCTGCATAAATTGACAGCGCTATATCAGTATCTGTAATAAATAAAAATAAAATATGCATTTCGTATTTTCTGCTCCTCTCAGAACACGCCTTTGGTATGTTTTTTCTTTTGCCTGTAAATGCTCCTCTTCAAAAACTACTGTAAATACCCACTGTATGTGTGCAAGGCCACATAGGTTAACACAGAGGTGCTTTTACAGGCATGAAAAAAACGCTGAACGCCTGTATAAAAGGTATTTTTTTAAGCTCCCTGTGCATGAGACCTAAAGATGTACTACAAGCAGATATACAGAGTCAGATATAAAATACACAAGTTAATTCAGCACTATATTCATGAATATATTAGTAAATAGATTTTTTTTTATGTGAACAGTATATGTACTTGAATTTAACCTGGTATCAGCAATCAGGCCGAGGGAGGGGAGAGAAAAGCAGCATAAGGAGCCAATCGCAGTGCAATAGGCATGCTAATAGATGAAAAGAGCAGACTGACAGAGAAATGAGCTCACAGTGTGCTCCTTTTCCTTGCACTGTCCAGTCACAGAATCTCGGAGAGGAGGAGACCATTACGTGTTACCCAACTGAAGAAAAAATACAATGTAAAATTAACAAGGGACACCAACATAGTTGTATCTTTGATCTTAAAACCTATGGGATAATGGTGTGGTAACTTGCACCAAAAAAATAACAAGCATAATAATATTACTCTTGATATCACTAAAAAAAAGCTTTTTAAAATACGTTTGGCAGAACTCCATCAGTATCACCAGCAAAGCAGCTTCATTATTATCCCATTAAAGAAGAAGAGAATGTGCGCTGCATTTCAAGATTTCATAATTTGCAGCGTCACGATTGTTAATTCTCCATTACGAGCACTAGTTTACAAGACCGACCGCTTCCGGCTCGTCCTTGCTTCCAAGCATGCGTTTTTGTACTTTGGACTTTTAGCGGTATTCCCGAGTGTGGCTCGGGTAGAATTTTCAGTACCAAAAGCGGTAACCCCGAGCCACACTCGGGATTGCATCGCAGGATCCAGGCAAAGTTACTTACCTTGTGCCCAGGATCCTGCGGTGTCTTCCCGTTGTGTGTGCGAGCCGTGTCCTCCGCCAGATCTATCACAGTGCCAAGGTCCGTTCCCTGCGAGCGTCGCGATGTACAGGGATGGAGCACAGCGCCAAATTCAAAAAGTAAAAAACACATTACACATACAGTACACTGTCATTTTATAGATTACATTACTGTATCAAAATATTTCACATCCTTTTGGTCCCTAGTGGTTTGTCCAGTGCCCTGCATGCAGTTTTATATTATAAATACTGTTCTTTCTGCCTGGAAACTGGAGATTGTCCATAGCAACCAAAAAGTGTCCCTTTACATCAAAAGCGGTTTTAGACCAGTTAGAAAACAGTGATAATAAATTAGAATCACTTGCAGAATTGAGCAATAGTGATTCGTGGGGAAATCCGTCATCAAAAACTGAAAGTAATGACAGCGACAATTCTGCAACTGAGCAAATTTCAGTGTTTTTGATTTTATTACATTATTGAATATTTTTTTTATTATTATATTATTATTTGTTATAATTATTTATAGTTATTTATTATATTATAATTTATGATTTCATGTTTCAAACTTTATCATACCCGTGATGTCTACTAGACTCTTTGGACAGATTTAAGTGAGTTATTCCTAAGAATTACAGGCCTACAATATAAAACGCCAAATTTCCATGCAAAACAATGTACCGCTCTGAGCATCTAAATTTGAAATAATCATACCGCCAGGGAGATTAAGGAGAGCCTATGACAGCGCCTTAGTTCTAATAATTTCCTGTCACACCAGAAGATTAAGGCGGCGGAGGTGGGGTGGGGTAGGTGGGGTCAGGGACAGAGGAGGATTCGTTTAGTGAAAACGCCAGCAAATTAGTGGACGAAGTTCTAAAACCATTTGTTTCATCCTTACCTTCCTTTCTTAAGGACACACTTCATTTTTTGCAAATTATTGACAGATTGGAAATTCCCGAATATGCATTACTCATGACAATAGATGTCGAATCTCTTTACAGTTCTATCCCCTATGAGAAAGGTGTAGCAGCTATCAAACACATTCTTCGTACAGCCAGAGATGTGGACCCTTCATATGGAGAGTTCATCATCTCACTGCTAGAATTCATCCTTAGCCATAATGTTTTTACCTTCAATGGCTCCCACTACCTCCAGGTGCAGGGGGTTGCGATGGGGACATGTTGTGCCCCATCGTATGCCAACCTGTACCTGGGGGAGTGGGAGGCCATGTTTTTGGGTGACGAGAGCCTATAGATGTACACGGACCACATTCTTGGGTGGTACCAGTACATCGATGATTATTTGGGATGGATCGATCCACCTCCTCCAACAATGTCTCCTGAGGATGAACCGAAATGATTTCAACTTAAATTTTACAATGTCATTTGATAAGCACTGCGTCACTTTTTTTGATATGGAGGTCTACAGAGGAGAGGGAGGAACCATTACGAGCAAACTATATAGAAAACCTACTGCGAGCAACGCAATCCTGCATGCCACTAGTTTCCACCCCAAACCCCTTCTTGATTCAGTTCCGTATAGCCAGTACCTTAGGGTGAGACGCAATTGTTCTAATGACGACACCTTTAGAATTGAGGCAAATAAATTACGGGACAGATTACTACTACGGGGCTACTCTCATGCCTCACTTAAACGGTCCTTCAAGAAAGCTCTCATGCAGTCTAGAAATGAGCTACTTCACTCTGAGAAAGTTAACAAAACAAGTAAAAAAATTATACTAACACCACCAGAATCATTACAAAATACAACAATCAACATAGACAAGTCAGGAACATTGTAGAAAGATACTGGCATATGCTACAATGTGATCCAGCACTGGGACCGCTTGTCCCCCCCAAACCTCTCTTCACCTTCAAACGAACCACTTCTCTGAGAGATAAAATCACCACTAGTGAATTCAAGGGGGAAGCAGGTAAATCCCACTGTGGATACAAGGGAACCTTTAGATGCGGGGATTGAAACTATTGCAAATTTATGCTCACCGACAAAAACCCGACCCTCCCGAATGGACAGATTCTCTATCCCAAACACTTCGCTAATTGTAAAACCCACGGAGTAATCTATATGCTTCTATGCGAATGTACATGTTTTTTCATCGGAAAAACAAAAACTGAGTTTTGAAGGAGAGCATATAGACACATATTGGGCATGAAAACCTGTGACCCCGACCTCCCACTTGGGAGACATACTACAATAGTGCATAACGGGAAATTTCCGAAGATAAAATTCCTCATCTTGGACCGTGTGCACCCAGATTCTAGGGGGGGCGACTGTAACAAGACATTACTACAATTGGAATCCTGCTGGATATACAATTTAAGGGCTACCCAACCCCCGGGTTTAAACAAAACCATATGGTTTAAGCCTTTTCTCGAGGGATTCTCTTCAGGTGGCAGGTTTGCCCCCCCACCCGAAACCCGGATGCACACACTTAGTCTCCATGTTTATTCCCTTGAACTTGATAGTGTTTCACCTTTATCCACTGCCACATGCTGTGGTGGTTAACTAGAAAAAACCTCTGAAACACATGATTAGAAACCATTATTAGATACAGGAATATTGCTAGCATCTTCCTGGGCATTATAGAGACCCTGGGCCTGACGGGTAATGTCCATCCTAGTGTTGGCACTGTTTTGCATGACACTAGTCAAATGTTTCCAACCTTGCTCCTTTTTGTGGTTTCATATAATATGTGCCACTTTGTGCCATCGAGTTGTCGCAATGCCTGGATCGTCGATCCTGTCCATAGCTATATAGACTGTTTATCCAGTATTAATGTCCCAATACTATAGCAAGATTTTTTCTACCTCTAATCATGACCTATAGCTATGTTTTTTACAACTAATCATAGCTGCAGATTTTTTATCCCTGCTCAGTTTAATTAATCCCTTTTTATAGTTTATGTTTGATCAACAACTCCGGGACGCATATTTCATGCAGAATTTGACTTTGTTACCTGCCACCATAGCCCATATAATTTCTAGTCAGATGGGTCATCAACTTAAGGGTTAAAAAACAAACCCCCCCCCACTGCCATACCCTACTTGTATTTATTTTCCATTTTTTCAATGTCATTTGTAATTTTCTCTATTGAATGTGTCATTCCACCCTGTAAAATACTGCCTGTCAACAGCGGATTCCTGTTTTCTGTGGTAGTTTCCTTAGGACTTTGAACTCTGAGCGCTATTGTGCCATTGTTCCACATCATACCAATTTTCTATTTTGACCTGCAGCTCGCCCGGCACACAAAGCCGTCTGAGTTCCTCCAACTCACGGCGGCGCTATGCGAGGCTACAGTGTGTTCTTTACACTGGCCTCCATCTTGCGACCCCGGCAGACATGCGCAGTGGCCACGTCCCGACGCGGATGCCTGCGCATGCGCGATGGGGACTCAGCGGCTATCGCTCCACCCGGGGGGCCATTCATGGCTCGCCTGCCCCTCCTCCATTCCAGACAGTCAGCTGTTGCTTATTGTATCAGCAGCTGATTGGGGAGGAGGGCTTTTTATACCTGGACACTGCTCACACCGAGCGTTCGTTGCAGTCTGCAGGATGCTTTTGGCCTGAGCAGATGTCCAGCTGTCGGCCTTTTGGCTAAGATCAAGTGTAGTATCTGTTCTTATCAGTTGCCAGAGGAGGCGATGTTGTACCGACCATAGAGGGAAGGGCACATGCAAATACGATGGTGTAATTGAACCTGGACAGACGGTTGAGGGACAGTCATCACCTGTTGCCCATGGGGGCTTCAGTGGGCCTACCCAACCTGTCTAGAAAGGACCTCCTGGTGAGGATGGGTGCTGCACATGGGTCTGGCCGGAGGGTCGGGTCCCTGGCCTTCTGGCCTAGATTGTGGTAGCTCTAGCTACGGACAGTTATTCGGGAGAGAACGCTTACTTCCCCTTATGCAGGGGGGGGTGGCTAGTACTTCCTGAATGTAATTAGGTAGGAGTGATGGGAGCGACGGTGGAGCCTGATGGTAAAGGGCTCTCACCAAGCTGCGGGATCTTCATGCCTTTCTGCCTGTGGTGGGGGCTGCTGTGGTCTGGGCTGTGGGCCAGGGTTGGTCTTGAAAGCCTATGGAGTAGTGCCCCTGGAGTGGCAGTCCAGGGGTGCCATAAGATCACTGTGAGTGGCAGTCACTTTGATTTTGGGCACCACGGTCACTGCACCATAACAGCTTTTTTTGCACCTGCCTCTTGGGCCGGGCCTTTTGGCTAGGACCAGAGGAATTTTTTATTCCTGGCCGGAGGGCCTGGTCATTGTTTTACACAATGGCCACTTCTTCACTCTCCTCTCCACTATCCCTTCCCCCACTTTTTTATTTATTTGAAACCTATGTTTGTTTGTCACGTCTTGTTTTTTCACGTTTCGCACGATTAGTAAGGATGCGGGTCCTCGGGCCAGCCCTGAACGTTTTGGGAAGGGGTGGACATGGCCTTTTGGCTTAGTTCGCCCTCTCTCATGGGGTCTCCCTTCGGGGGAGCCCCACCTAGTACTTGGGTGGGTACTGTCTCGGCAGGCTCTCCAAAGAACGGGGTCTGTCTGGTTTCGGCCAGATAAACCATTGTAAGTACCTTTGTCCCCGTCTGGAGCCTAACGCCCCGGGGGATCAGGAAATTGGCACATCTTGTGTACCCATGGCACTTTTTTGTGAGCACTCTTTATGTGTGTGCACATTTTTTATGCACCGGGTGAAGTTTTTGGGTATGTTTTGCACGCCATAGGCTTTCAATAAAAAAAAAAAAAAAAAAAAAGATGTCCAGCTGTCTGATGTTAATAGTAAGTGATATTTTATAACCATTACCTTATCCAGGCTATACTTAACACACCCTAATGATCAATATGTCATTCCACCCTTGGCATTTATACCTGCTATGTGGTAGGGCACTATTCACCACTGAATATCTTAATTTGTCTTGTCTAAAAAATAACAATGTTTTCCTTATCTATTTAACCTATTCAAGAAACTTTCTTTTCTATCTAGATTTTCTCAATGGCCTGTTCTGACTGGCCTGATTGGCCAATCATACTATAAACCATTATAATTCCCCTTACTGCATATAACACTAGTTAATTAATGATAGCTTAGTTCTATCAAAACCCTACCAGTTTTTTAGATACTGATACATCTCTATGCCTTAAACCGTTAGTAGTATACAGTTGGAGAGATTACTCACATAATTAATGGTACTCTCATACCCCCTTTTCTTTTCACCATTATCCTCAGTTATTCAAGACATATCAAGCCTATACCAGTTAACTTTTACGTACTCCCTTGAACCATCTACGGTAGTATTATCAGGTATGGTTTACCTTTATCATTTAAAGATATTTTTCATCTAATCTTGTTCATTTATAGTTTTTGACCAACGCTCGGCCATTACATATCTACATCATTACATTTTGCAGGACCCGCCTTCAGCCTCAGTGGAGCTCCAGGTCTTTAAACCTTTCTATGCCCCCCATCTCTGGGCTTTTCTTCAATTTTTGAGGAATTAAACTACCTATTTACATCTATACGTAACAAATTCTTCATTGCTATGCATGAAGTAACAACACTTTGAATACGTTAATTAACCTCTATCTACCACAATCAGGAATACGTTGGATAGACAGACAGTGTCAGTGCCTTTGCTTTTAATCATTCTGGAATGCTAAGTAAGCTTACACAGTGCCAATGTAAGTGTAAACAAAATGAAAAGTATAGTATGTATTTATGTCCTTATGGTTTTGTATACTCATATGCTTACCATCCTTTTGTCAATACATTGTCTTTAATTTAGAAATCTCTGTAAATCTATATCCACCCCCGCTGTAGCCACCCCCATTCAGGCATCCGGCCCCTTTTTTTCGGGCCCTGGGCGCCTGAATTACAGCGGCGGGGGGGTGTTTTTGAAGCACCTGATTAGAGCCATAGGGGTTTATTTACTAAAGGCAAATCCACTTTGCACTATAAGTGCACTTGGTAGTGCAGTCACTGTAGATCTGAGGGGGGCATGCAAGGAAAATAAAAAAAAACAGCATTTTTGTTTGTACATGATTGGATGATAGAAATCAGCAGAGCTTCTCCTCATTTCAGATCTTCCCCTCAGATCTACAGTGACTGCACTTCCAAGTGCACTTGTAGTTCAAAGTGGATTTGCCTTTAGTAAATCAACCCCATAGGCTCTAATAGGCGTCAAAAAAGGTGCACTGCGAGCGCAAACCATTGCGCTTGCAGTGCACCCAGGTGTGTTAGCAAAGCAAATATTCATTTGCTTTGCTAACACACCTGGGTGCACTGCAAGCGCAATGGTTTGCGCTCGCAGTGCACCTTTTTTGAACCACCTCTCAGCCAATCAGGAGTCTGGATGTAGATGAAGATAGGGGCAATCTCATTGGCCACCTAGCAAAGCAGGAAGAAGACAGGCACGGAGGACGAATGGAGGACACAGAGCCATCGCCAAGCTACCCGTCCCACAGCTCGCCGCCTGTCCTGCTGCCTGACCCACCACCACGATGGGGTAAGTGCCGGACAGACAGTGGGTGGGGGGGGGGGCACAGTGGCTGCATATTATGGGCACAAAGGCTGCAATTGATGGAGCACACTTGGCTGCATTTTCGGGGCACAATGCCTGCATATGATGGTTACAGTTGGCTGCATATGATGGGCACAGTTGACTGCATATGATGGGCACAGTTGGCTGCATATGATGGGCACAGTTGGCTGCATATGATGGGCACAGGTGGCTGCTTTTTCTGGGCACAGTTGGCTGCATATTATGGGCACAGTTGGCTGCATATGATGGGCACAGTTGGCTGCATATGATGGGCAGAGTGTCTGAATATGATGGGCACAGTGGCTGCATATGATGGGCACAGTAGCTGCATTTGCTGAGCACAGCGGCTGCATATGATGGACACAGTTGGCTGCATATTATGGGCACAGTTGGCTGCATATTATGGGCCCAGTTGGCTGCATATGATGAGAACAGTCGCTGCATATGGTGGGCACAGTCGCTGCAATTGATGTTTTTGTTTCAGTATTTTTCTGAATTTCTCAGTTCGTTTGCGCCCTCCCAAAGATTTTGAGCACAAGCCGCTACTGGTTTTTACTACATACCTCCAAACAGTGATATAGCGTCAGGGGTCATAATGGTGACCCCCGCCCCTTGCCCCTTGGGGCCCATGCGGCCTCCCTGTCACATTATGTTTTACAGTTGGACAGGAGGGATGGCATATACAGGAACTGATCCTCTCCATTTTCCTTCTGCAACCGCAGACAGCTTCTCCTCCTCTCCCTCCCACTGGCATTGAGCAGCTGCAGGAGGAAAATGTTCATTGCGCTATTCAAAATAATAAAAAAAATCGAGATTCTGAATGATTTAATTTCATTGTGGCCTGCGACCGGTTACCAAATCACTTAGGTGGCCCTTGCTCTTCAAATGGTTGATCATGAAAATCCCAGTAGATCAGCAGTTTTTGAAATACTCAGTCTGACACTAACAACCATGCCACATTCAAAGTCACCTAAATCCCCTTTCTTCTCCATTCTGATGCTCGGTTTAAACTTCAGCAAGTCATCTTTACCACGTCTAGATGCCTAAATGCATTGAGTTGCTGCCATGTGATTGGCTGATTAGCAATTTATGTTACCAAGCAATTGAACAGGTGTACCTAATAAAGTGGCCGGAGAGTGTATATCGTACAGCAATGTATCAGCTATTAAATGTATGCAGGGCTCGATTTTCACTGTGCACCATTCTTGCCCACATTTTACATGTCTACCCCAAATCTTGCAAATCTTGTCACATAGTAAACATTTTAGACAATTCAAGTGTTTTTACCAAAAACTATACAACATCAAGACCAACACATTCAATTTAAAAGTCAAACTGATATTTCATTTTTGTGTGGTTACCTCCACATTTAATAACATGCTGTCTTATTTCATCTATTGGGAAATCCGGGTGCCAGATACTCCCATCAGAATTCCCAGTTTCACTCGACTGGCCTGGCCTTTACATACCAGATGATGCCATTTCTGCATTATTCAAGACAAATGAAAATTGTGGGGAACCCAGCTGCAACAGAATGACACATCCATTGTAGCTTTGTTGGAAGGAGAAGTGGAAGAAACTACTTCCAGGAAACCTCACTTTTCTCATCTGTAATAATTAACACGTTGGCCGATGATTTAGCTCAGCTGTAGGCCACCTTTTATTGGTTTATCCTAAACTCTGTCAATCTTACTTTTGCAGGACAGCTTGGTCTGCACATAGATTCGGAAACAAAAAAAGGCACGTGAAATAGGGAAAAAAAGGAATTCATATATTGGATGTAGCACACACCTAGATTCGGATGCGAGGTAAATCTAGTTTTTGGCTCCTTCTGTAATGGAGTAGTAATAACTTGCTCTAGTCTGCTCATGGTTTCACAGGCTGGGAATTTGATTGTTTCCCCCGACTGTAAAAAATGTCCAGAGTTTAGGATAGAAAATTAAAAGACTGGTGTAAATACTTATCATGCCCTGTCCAATCCCTGGGGTGGTGTGCCCAGAAGGTGGTCTGGGAGGTAGTAAATAGTCTGGAGTCCTAGGGAGGCTGTTATTTTCCCCGTCTAAGAAGGTTCTGAGAACCTTAGGGGGTTGCTTGTCTCTGCAGCATCTGATGGACTGAGTTGCTGTTCTGCAGGGTCTCAGCTATGGCATAGCTAGAAACCTGGGGATAATCTGGAGCTGATTGCAGAATTTCTCTACAAGGAGATTGGGTCTGGAAAGGGAAAGTCTCAGTCACTGGACCGTGTGGAGGAAGCTGAAAGGAGGGAGCTGTCCTGGGGACTTGTTAGTAAAGACTCTAACTGACCCCTTTTTGACTATGCGGCAGCCTAAAAATGTACTGGTTACATATAGCTGTGCAGCCATGCAGGGTAACCAGATGCCTAGAAGACTTGCCTCAAGGTCTTCAGCTGAGAGACCTCAGACTGTTCCCTCCTCTCATCAATATTACTGAGTCTTTTGGATTATGCCATGCCCCAACTCTCCTTCTGATAAGGGTTCTACAAGCAAAAAATTGCAAAAAAGACAAACCCTAGGTTGTTCACTGGTGCTGGAGTGAATGTATTGGTGATTGGGGGACTGGCAGCTTCTGTACTGTTTGTAAAAGACCCAGAAAATATAATGAATACTATCATTGCTTGTATTAACTGCATGGCTTGGACAAGGGGTGGGCAGGAGGGGCAGCTGCCCTAGGCACTGTGGTGTCATGTGGGGTGGGAGGGCACCATGAGGAGATTGGGGGGGGCTTTGTGCTAAAAATTGAACATTACATTTGGGGGGGATTTGTGCTAGAAGGGGGGATGGGTGGTAATATTTGTGCTGGGAGGAGGGGTTTGAATGGGGGAAGAAGGATGTGTACATTTTGGGGGGGTGGTGGTATTTGTGCTGGGAGGATTTGGAGGATGGGGGGGAATTTGTTATATACAAAATGGCAATCCCTCTGCATGAGCAGAATATGATATGAAATTTGTGGCTCCATACTTCCCAACACCTTGTTTATAGATTATAGGTCTGATACACAAAAAAAGTCAATGGACACTAACGCCTGGTTTCTATTTCAAGTATTCTTAACTTAAAAAGTAACACTAATGCTTTCAGCCTCCTCCAAATTTTGAATTTTTTTTTGCTGCCGTGATCTTATTTTCTGTTAGAGGGGGGCTACGCTTGTTCTCTATGGTCCCACTGTATGTAGGAACGTGGCCACCCTCTTTTGTTTGCTCCTGAGATGGACTATGGATTATGAGATTTGTAAAGTGCATAGTGCAGTGCACATATCACAACTGATGTGCACTACTCATTCCAAACAAACAGTGGTGAAAGGGAAAGGGAGAGGTTCAGGAGCTCACAGAGGAGGCAAAAAACCAGTAAGAAACAATTTAATGAACAATACATTTCAGGGCTATTAAGTAGGAGATGTGCATGAATTCTTTTTGGAGAATAAGGATATCGTTTAGTGTCACTTTAAATAGGGCAATACATGAGAAAATACGTTTTCATGAGACTGTTTATTATTTTTCTTGGATTAATTGTACTTTTGCTTAATTGATTTCTGGTGCAAAAGCAAGCAACAATTAGCTGAATGTGACTTTTCTATTAATAAATCTATAAAAGAGCAGGAGGAATGGGTATTTAATATGTGTTTAATGAGTAGTTACTGGATAGGCACTGTAGGCGTCTTTTTTTGTCTTTTTTAAAAAATAAATATAAAAGAGCACCTGTCTTTAGAACCTTTTGTAAGAAGCAAACTGTAATTGCAAATGAGAAAATCACAGTTTACAGGGCAGTAGTCTACAGGGCAGCAGTTTATAAGGGAGAGATTCATGGGACAGCAGTCACAGAGCAACAGTTCATAGGGCCACGGTTCCAAGAGCAACAGTGCACATGACAGCAAGCATGGACACAGCAAGGCCCAGCAGATACACAGTGAATGAAATAAGTATTTGTTTCATATTCCCATCGCACACGTTCGTGGTATAAGCTCTAAAGGTCGGGTGCTGCAGCAACAACCAGCTGGATACTGGTTCAAGTCACAATGTAGATATTTGCCAGCACACCAAGGATCAGCACACGGTGGCGTCCAAACGGTTTAGTTTATTGCATGATCACAACACAAAAGGGCGCAACGTTTCAGAGTCACGCAGGACCCCTTCGTCAGGCATGTGATCACATGCCTGACGAAGGGGTCCTGCGTGACTCCGAAACGTTGCACCTTTTTGTGTTGTGATCATGCAATAAACTAAACCGTTTGGACGCCACCGTGTGCTGATCCTTGGTGTGCTGGCAAATATCTATATTGTGAAATAAGTATTTGACCCCTTTGCAAAACATGACTTAGTACTTGGTGGCATTCACAGAGGTCAGACGTTTCTTGTAGTTGGCCACCAGGTTTGCACACATCTTAGGAGGGATTTTGCCCCACTCAGGGCTGGTGCAAGGATTTTTGACACCCTAGACGAAACCTCATTTTGTTCCCCCGATTGGCTTCACCCCTGACTCCACCCCCTTTGCCCTGCCCATGTATACCCCACCTTTTTAATGAAGTGCTCATTAACCACTTCAGCCCCGGAGGATTTGGCAGCTCAATGACAGGATGACGTTTTACAATTTGGCACTGCGCTGCTTTAACTGGTAATTGCGCAGTCATGCAATGTTGTACCCAAACAAAATCCTTTTTTTTTCCCACAAAAAGAGCTTTCTTTTGATGGTATTTGATTGCCTCTGCGATTTTTATTTCTTGCGATATAAATGGAAAAAAAACGAAAATTTTGAAAAAAATGATATTTTCTATTTTTTTGTTATAAAAAAATTTAATAAACTCAATTTTAGTCATACATTTAGGCCAAAATGTATTCAGCCACATGTCTTTGGTGAAAAAAATGTCAATAGGCGTATATTTATTGGTTTGTGCAAACGTTACAGCGTCTACAAACTAGGGTACATTTTCTGGAATTTACGCAGCTTTTAGTTTATGTCATTTCTTGAGGTGCTAAAATGGCAGAGCAGTACAGGACCCCGAAAACCAATCACCGCCTTCATGATTTCTAATGCCCTGTACACACAGTCAGATTTTCCGATGGAAAATGTGCGACCGGAGCTTGTTGTCGGAAATTCCGACCGTGGGGTCCATCGGACTTTTTCCATCGGAATTTCCAACACACAAAGTTTGAGAGCAGGCTATAAAATTTTCCGACAACAAAAGCCGTTCGCGTAAATTCCGACCGTGTGTGGACAATTCCGATGCACAAAGTGCCATGCATGCTCAGAATAAATTCCGAGACAGAACTGCTCGGTCTAGTAAAATTAGCGTTCAGAATGGATACAGCACTTTTGTCAAGCTGCAATGTTTTAAATTGTTTAATGCAGCACACTCTCTTCTTCTTTATAATGCTAGAAGAATGAAGTTGTTTTGCTGCTCATATTCACACAGACTTCTCACAAACTTCCTTCTTTATTATTTATCGTGATTTCATGAATATACCGTATATACTCGAGTATAAGTCGTTCCGAATATAAGTCGAGGCCCCTAATTTACCACAAAAAACTGGGAAAAACTTATTGACCCGAGTATAAGACGAGGGTGAGAAACGCAGAGGGTCAACAATGCCCATCTGCAGCTGCATGCCTCCCTGTGTCCTGTGCAGCCTACCTGTACCCTGTGCATGTGTCCTGTGTCCTGTACATGTGCATGTGTCCTGTACATGTGTGTCCTGTGTTCCTGTGTCCTGTACATGTCCTGTGTGCATGTGTCCTGTGTGCATGTGTCCTGTGTGCATGTGCAGCCTACCTGTGTCCTGTGCAGCCTCCCTGTGGCGATCTCCATCCTCCCTGTGGCCATTCCACAGTTCAAAAGCTGTGCCTCCTCCTCGTCTGTGATAGGCTGACCGCTGACTGCCTATCACGGACATTCTCTCATTCTCATACCACGGACGAGGATGAGAGAATGTCCGTGATAGGCTGTACTCTGACAGCTGTTCAGCCTATCACAGACGAGTAGGAGGTGCGGCTTTTGAAAGCTGGAATAGCCTCCAAACACTGTCATCACACGCCGGCCGATGTCTGCCTGCATGACACGCTAATCATGAGACAGACGGTGGTGACTCGAGTATAAGTCGAAGGGGACACTTTCAGCCCAAAAAAAAGGGCTGAAAAATTCGACTTATACTCTAGCATATACAGTAATATTTTTATTTGTCACATCTCCCAAAAATGTTTTTCTTTTTTATGTTTTTAGATTTTTTATTATTTGTTTTTATTTTTTTTAAATGCTGATCTGTTATTTTGTTTTTTGTTTTTTTGGATCTCCAGAATAGTTTTGGGTGTGTTTTGTGTGTCAAGTTACCACAACACCATTATTATCTTGTATTATTTAATCTCAAGTAGGTTGCTTGGTGTTGGTGTCTCTTGTTAATTTCACATTAGATTTTTGAAATGTACCTGCCTCCTCACAAACAAACTGTCCTTTTTGAAGGAAAACACACATAGGCAAGCATAATTGAAAAAAAAATACCTTTATTAAGGGGTCATAACCAAAGAAAGAGGGAAGGCAACACTGGAGAAACAGCAGAAATTGGCGAAGCCTTTGGCCTCCAGGGCACACATCAACTATTTTAATGCAAAATTGGTGGCCTGAGGAGTCCATATATAAGGGAGTACAATCTGGTCCAGAAGTCCAAGAGATCATGAACAGCAGCAGATGACATACATATCCCCAGGCTGTGGTCATACAAGAGCCTGCATCTTTTGTCAGACCAGACTGAACCCAGATCATCACTCTCTGGTCTTCCTTAGACTCTTCCTTCCAGGCTGTGGCTCTGGTGTTGGAGGTGTGGCAAGAGGAGGAGGAGGAGGACCTGGAGTAGGAGGAGGAGGACCATGGTTCAACTCACAAACGTGGCTTTGGCTTGTGTGGTGGCCCCTCAACCCCTTATTTAGGGCTTGTAACTTTCTCACATATTAGACGTTGGCCCTCCTCTATTTCCAGCATTTTGCGGGCTGTAATGTATGCAAAGTCCTCTTGAACACTGTGGGGGGTTCTGAGGGCAGCAGTAGCCTTCATAAATAGGCCAATTGCTGCCTCCTCCACATTACTCCTCTTCCTGTCACTTTTTGGTTGAAGGCGGAGTGGAGGGACCTGGGTATCGGGCAGGCTACTGGGCCCGGCCACCTCCTGGCTGCCACTTACCCCCGCCACCTCCTGGCTGAGGCTTTCCTGTGTATGAAAAAGGGACATCGTTTTAGTTTTTTGTCCATCGATCACACACAATTTTCAGCTGATGACTGTTGCAAATTGAATGTCAATAAATAGAAAAGACTATCATTCTGACCCCAGCATTTTTCATTCTTGTCACAATCATTTGTGGCCACTACTGTCTATTGATATGTAAAACACTTTGTGAAATCAGAAATTAGTAATTCAAACTAACATATATTTAACATCATTAATTTGACAAACAGAAATATTTAGAAGTGTGCTATACCTGACTCAAGCTGGGCTCCTCCACATGTTGCTGCCTGGAAGGCCCAGGTTGGGCGTCTGAAGCCTCACTTGGGGGGGGGGGGGGGAGTGTGGAAAGAAGACTGGAGAGTGCTGGCCTGGGCTCAGTCTGGCCTGCCAGAAAATGCAGTCTGTCATAGTACCACAGCCTGGGTACATAAATGTCATCTTCTGTAAGCTCCTGATCTCAGGGAATCCTGGACCTTCTTGCGCTCCTTAAGATAAGTGCTCCTCATGCCACCAATTAGGGCCTTCAAATAGGGAATATCTGCCGTGGGGATCACCGGCTTCACAAATTCCAGCAATTGATCCAGAGCTGCCTTCCTCTGTGTTTTATTCTTATAATGTGGGTGGTTTACCTGCCACAGACAGGGCAGCTCCCTGAACATATCAATGAAGATTGGAATAAAGTCATGATCATTGACTAGATCCATTTCTCTGAAAGACACAACACAAGACAAACCCTAATGTCAGGCGAAACTCTCCTAATCTTGACACAATATAGACTTCAATCTATAAGCAGTATAGGCCAGTGGTGTATTTAGGTTTTGTGCTGCCCTAGGCCTGACTAAGCTCGCGCACCCCCTAATTTAACTATGACCCACCCCTTCCTGTCAAGGCCACATCCCTTCCTTTTTAAGATCCGCCCTGTCATCTTCATGGGAGGACAGAGGGACACCGCGGGAGGAGGACAGTGAGCGATACAGCATCTTTTCATTTGGGGGGTAAGGGGATATGTGCTGGGTGCTTTGGGAGGCTCTTGCACTGAAGTCGTGTCCCTCCTCTGTGGCTCCTCCTCCTCCTGGCTGTGAACTGAGTGTGTGTGGCTGACAGTGGGGAGAGAGGTGTCGGCTGCTACGGAAAGCCCATCGCCGCTTGTGGGACTCCAGGCGGCAGATGTCCTGGGTGCCCACGCTGGCGCATCCCTGTCTGGCCAGTTACCGAAACTAAGTGCCGTAACTTGTTGTGGGCTCTGGGACAGTGGCGTCACTAGGGTTGGCCTAGAGGATATCAGGTTAGGTACTTCCTAATGGCTCAGTTCCTGGGAACAGTAATGTATAATGGCCAACAGGCTCTCGTACCAGACCCGGTGAAACTGCAACAGTGATTTCTCTGGCTGGACGTTCGCTCACTCTGGGTTGCCCAGGCCAACTCTAGTCAGTAGTGTAGCATGTCTCTACCCTGGCAGTGGCTTCATCTTTCTCCCCCTCTGGTGGTGCGGGTACAGCGTGGCTCTCTGGTGGTGCATGTACAGCGTGGCTCTCTGGTGGTGCATATACAGTGTGGCTCTCTGGTGGTGCATGTACAGCGTGGCTCTCTGGTGGTGCATGTACAGCGTGGCTCTCTGGTGGTGCGGGTACAGCGTGGTTCTGGTGGTGCGGGAACAATGTGGCTCTCTGGTGGTGCGGGTACAGCGTGGCCCTCTGGTGGTGCGGGTACAGCGTGGCTCCCTATCTGGCTTCCCCCAGCACAGTATTCTCTTTTTCTCCTCCTGTAACCCCCCCCCAGCAGAGTGCATGCATGCTGGGGGCTGTAGCATGATGTCTGTGGACACACACAGGGGCCACCATTCTTTAGGGATTACTCTTCCCATGATGCCCCCAGAGTCTTCTGAATGGCCCTCTGCTGTGGCCAATTATGGGGAGGGAAACAGCTGGCAGGAATCTGGGTGGCGGCACGGCGAAACCAATTAGAGCCGCTCTCTCTCTTCTCCGTTCAGCTGACAGAAAGGGGAGGGAGGCGAGCGGGGGAGATAAACAGACAACCCGCATCTCTCCTCTCCCTGTCACAGATCTGCTGCTCCATTTACCAGAGAACTCCCCCGCTCGCCCCCCTCCCTTTTCTGTCAGCTGAACTGAGAAGAGAGAGAGCGGCTCTAATTGGTTTCGCCGTGCCGCCGCCCAGCTTCCTCCCCGCTGTTTCCCTCCCCATGATTGGCCACAGCAGAGGGCCATTCAGAGAGAGAGAGAATCACGAATTTATGGGACGGCTTGACGGCTCCTGTGCAGGAGGAGAGCAGGTGCCGTTTTGGTGGGGGGGCGGCTTTTTTGCCGCCCCCCACAAAGTGCCGCCCTAGGCCTGGGCCTTGTTGGCCTAGGCCAAAACACAGCACTGGTATAGGCCCAAGTTCAAATGGTACCTTCGTTATCATGATTGTTGCTGCCGCTAAACCTTCCTCTGCTCACAGATCGTACAAACGACGCACGCATGTTACGCTTTATATACACTGCGCATGCGTGAAACTCCGCCCACCCCTGACGTTTGTTCTAGTCTATTCCCCACCCCTTCTCGTTGGGCGCAGTGGGGAAGAGCACATGGCGGAGACAGAGCAGGTGCATGCTAATAGCAGCAACGAGGAGGAGGAGGAGGAGGAAAGCCCAGAGCCAGAAATGTCCCGATCCCAGAGGAGAAGATTTAAGGCATCAAATATGGCGTTTGTAAAGATGGTGGAGATGGTGGACATATTGAAGAGGGCCGACTATGACGGGAAGTATGGACCTTACCCCAACCCCAATGTCAGAAAGGCCAAGATCATGGCGAAAGTTGTGAACAGTCTGCACAGGAATTTTGGTGTACGGCGATCCAAGGATCAACTGAGGAAGCGGTGGTCGGACCTCAAAATCAGGGAGCACGATCAGTATAGAAGGATCAGGAGAGTGCTGCAAAAAAGTAAGTAGTTGTCCTGTGTTCCTATTCTTTATTTTTCTTACGTTCGTGCTGCTCCATGTGCATTTCTTTACTGTTGTACAGTTTAAAATGGCAGCTTTCATGTCTATGGACACATTATTCGTTCGTAGGAAACATTGTTCGTTCGGCCAATAAGACACCATGTTTTGTCCAGATGCAGTTCAATACATTTTTTTCTGGCCTACTTCTCTTAAAATAAGTTTGTTGTCTAGAAGGGTTTGTAACTAAAATGAAATGCAAAATAGATTCTGTGTAAGGAGAGGACACTCAGCAGCTGTTTACATATCTGGAGCACTAGTGTGGGACACAAGAACACCCTTTTTATTAGGGGGCCCACACAGGTGCTCCAGTGTATACTATAGGGGTGTCTCCATCTGTGAAGCTTGAACAAAAGGTAAGTATTCAAACTTGACAAAGGACAAAAATATTTCTTCATCTTGGAACTCTGCCAAAACAGACAATTGTACCCCGCTTCCAAGCAATGTTTCACATTCCTATTTCTGTCATCAAATATCTGTGTGCGAAGTATACCTATTTTTGTTCACATAGGGGAGAAAAGACTAGGAGGACACCACTCATCAGAGGAGACCACGGACCCCCCACCTCAGGAAGAAGGGGAAATCCCCCAAACCCAAAGAGAGGAGGAGGAGGGAGATGTTGTGGAAATTGTCACCACAACAGGTGAGTGTCTGCGACCACAGCTTCAGGTAAGAGATGGATTCCTGCATATTTATAATACATGGTGTTTTTTTTATTTTAGGCGATCGTGATGTTGTGGAAGAGGAATGTCATTTCACCAGTGAAAGTGCCCCGATCCTCATCGGGGAGATAATGGGGTGTAATAGGGATTTAGAAAGCATCAAGCAAAACATCAATGATGTTCAAAACAAAATGAAGAACATCATTAATGTTTTAAAACACCCAGAAATCCTGAACTTATTGCAGCTTTAATATTGTTATTTTTATGATTCATTTTTGACATATTATAGAAAAGCCAAATTTTGAAGATGCACACAGTTAGGGATGAGCTTCGTGTTCGAGTCGAACCCATGTTCGACTCGAACATCGGCTGTTCGGTCGTTCGCCGAATTGCGAACGATATGGGCCGTTCGCGCCAAATTCGTGTGGCGCGTCACGGCCCATAATTCACTGCGGCATCGCAGTGCATTGCTGGCTGATGATTGGCCAAGCATGCACTATGACCCGCATGCTTGGCCAATCACAGCGCCGTCAGTAGAGAGAGCTGTAATTGGCCAAAGCCAGGGTGGCTTTGGCCAATTATGGCTCAGGGGATTTAGTACACACCCCACACTATATAAGGCCGCCTGCACGGCGGCCCTGTGTAGTGTGTGTTCCGGTGTGCTGAGAGATAGAGAGAGAGAGAGACAGTGTCATTTGATTTGAGTTAGATAGATTAGGCAGAACAGTCAGTCAGTTAGCTGCACTTACAGTGTATTGTGTATATATATGCATCCCAGGTGTTGCATATATATATATACACTGTATTCAGTTTAGCTAGATCCGTTCCTGTTATCTTCTATCTAGACTATTTACATTTAGTGCAGTGTGTCCTGCTCACAGTGTTCAGCTAGATCCGTTCCTGCTATTTACATTCAGTGCAGTGCGTCCTGCTCACAGTGTTCAGCTAGATCCGTTCCTGGTATTTACATTTAGTGCAGTGCGTCCTGCTCACAGTGTTCAGCTAGATCCGTTCCTGCTATTTACATTCAGTGCAGTGCGTCCTGCTCACAGTGTTCAGCTAGATCCGTTCCTGGTATTTACATTTAGTGCAGTGCGTCCTGCTCACAGTGTTCAGCTAGATCCGTTCCTGCTATTTACATTCAGTGCAGTGCGTCCTGCTCACAGTGTTCAGCTAGATCCGTTCCTGGTATTTACATTTAGTGCAGTGCGTCCTGCTCACAGTGTTCAGCTACATCCGTTCCTGCTATTTACATTCAGTGCAGTGCGTCCTGCTCACAGTGTTCAGCTAGATCCGTTCCTGCTATTTACATTCAGTGCAGTGCGTCCTGCTCACAGTGTTCAGCTAGATCCGTTCCTGGTATTTACATTTAGTGCAGTGCGTCCTGCTCACAGTGTTCAGCTAGATCCGTTCCTGCTATTTACATTCAGTGCAGTGCGTCCTGCTCACAGTGTTCAGCTAGATCCGTTCCTGGTATTTACATTTAGTGCAGTGCGTCCTGCTCACAGTGTTCAGCTACATCCGTTCCTGCTATTTACATTCAGTGCAGTGCGTCCTGCTCACAGTGTTCAGCTAGATCCGTTCCTGCTATTTACATTCAGTGCAGTGCGTCCTGCTCACAGTGTTCAGCTAGATCCGTTCCTGCTATTTACATTCAGTGCAGTGCGTCCTGCTCACAGTGTTCAGCTAGATCCGTTCCTGGTATTTACATTTAGTGCAGTGCGTCCTGCTCACAGTGTTCAGCTAGATCCGTTCCTGCTATTTACATTCAGTGCAGTGCGTCCTGCTCACAGTGTTCAGCTAGATCCGTTCCTGCTATTTACATTCAGTGCAGTGCGTCCTGCTCACAGTGTTCAGCTAGATCCGTTCCTGCTATTTACATTCAGTGCAGTGCGTCCTGCTCACAATGTTCAGCTAGATCCGTTCCTGGTATTTACATTTAGTGCAGTGCGTCCTGCTCACAGTGTTCAGCTAGATCCGTTCCTGCTATTTACATTCAGTGCAGTGCGTCCTGCTCACAGTGTTCAGCTAGATCCGTTCCTGCTATATACATTTAGTGCAGTACGTCCTGCTCACAGTGTTCAGCTAGATCCGTTCCTGTTATCTTCCTACTGACAGGCAGGCTTGTCTGGTTACAGTATATAAAGCTACCTGAAGAAAATTACAGGTGTTCTTTTTGATCCTATTAGTACCATGGTCAGGCAGCTAGACTATTTACATTTAGTACAGTGTGTCCTGCTCACAGTGTTCAGCTAGATCCGTTCCTGTTATCTTCCTACTGACAGGCAGGCTTGTCTGGTTACAGTATATAAAGCTACCTTAAGAAAATTACAGGTGTTCTTTTTGATCCTATTAGTACCACGGTCAGGCAGCTAGACTATTTACATTTAGTACAGTGCGTCCTGCTCACAGTGTTCAGCTAGATCCGTTCCTGTTATCTTCCTACTGACAGGCAGGCTTGTCTGGTTACAGTATATAAAGCTACCTGAAGAAAATTACAGGTGATCTTTTTGATCCTATTAGTACCACGGTCAGGCAGCTAGACTATTTACATTTAGTACAGTGTGTCCTGCTCACAGTGTTCAGCTAGATCCGTTCCTGTTATCTTCCTACTGACAGGCAGGCTTGTCTGGTTACAGTATATAAAGCTACCTTAAGAAAATTACAGGTGTTCTTTTTGATCCTATTAGTACCACGGTCAGGCAGCTAGACTATTTACATTTAGTACAGTGCGTCCTGCTCACAGTGTTCAGCTAGATCCGTTCTTGCTATTTACATTCAGTGCAGTGCGTCCTGCTCACAGTGTTCAGCTAGATCCGTTCCTGGTATTTACATTTAGTGCAGTGCGTCCTGCTCACAGTGTTCAGCTAGATCCGTTCCTGCTATTTACATTCAGTGCAGTGCGTCCTGCTCACAGTGTTCAGCTAGATCCGTTCCTGCTATATACTTTTAGTGCAGTACGTCCTGCTCACAGTGTTCAGCTAGATCCGTTCCTGTTATCTTCCTACTGACAGGCAGGCTTGTCTGGTTACAGTATATAAAGCTACCTGAAGAAAATTACAGGTGTTCTATCCCAGCTTAGTGCAGCTACAGGCCATTAGTATGTCTGGAAGGCCAAGAAGGAGAGGCAGACAGTCACAAGCCAATAAGAGAGGGCAAGCAGGCTCTGTGTCTAGTGCTGGTCGTGGAGACGGTGCATCCTCATCAGCACGTGGCCATGGGACACGCTTGGCCTTTTTTTCGGCAGCTGGCCGTGTTGAGCCGCAACATGCGGAAGACTTGGTCGAGTGGATGACCAAGCCGTCCTCATCCTCCTCATCCTCTCTCACCCATGCCCAGGGTGCTTTGTCTGGCAAAGCAGCGGCCTCTTCCCTCAGCTCAATGTCATCAGTGACTCCTTCCCTAGCTCCACCATGTCCTCATGAGGATTCCCTCGAACTGTTTGACCACAGTGTTGGGTACATGCTCCAGGAGGATGCCCAGCGTTTGGAAGGCTCTGATGATGATACTGAGCTCAATGAAGGCAGTAACATGAGCACGGACAGAGGGGGTGCCCAAGAAGGACAGCAATCTGGCAGTCATGCTCCCCCTGCTGCAGCATACTGCCAGGTTTGCTCCAGTGATGAGGAGGGAGGGGATGATGAGGTCACTGACTCAACGTGGGTGCCTGATAGGAGAGAGGAGGAGGAGGAGGAGGAGGAGGAGGTGGCACATCACCAACTAGGCAGGATGCCCTCCAGGGGCCAGCCTAAGGGCAGCACATTGACTGCATCACACCCCAAAGCTCCACATGTGCAGGGCGCTGCAGTCTCTGCGCGTTATTCAAAAAGTTCTTTGGTGTGGGCCTTTTTTGAGACGAGTGCATCAGATCGCACCGCTGCTATTTGCAACATATGTCTCAAGCGTATCTCGCGTGGCCAAAACATCTCCCGCTTGGGTACCACATGCTTGACCAGACATATGTTGACCTGCCATGCAGTTCGTTGGCAAGCGTATCTAAAAGACCCACACCAAAGAACAAAGACGATCTCTCCTTGCTCCTCATCAGCTGAGATTTCCAACCCCACTAGACCTTCAGTCCTCTCTGAGACCTGCAGTGAGAGGAATGAAGGTGTAGAATTAGGTGTGTCACAGCCAAGTACTTGTGGGCAATCTGCTTTTGGTACACCGACGTCAGATTGTACCAGGCAAATTTCCCTGCCCCAGCTGCTGCACCGCCGAAAGAAGTTTGCTCCCAGCCATCCACATGCCCAGCGGTTGAATGCTAGCTTGGCAAAATTGCTAGCACTTCAACTGCTGCCTTTTCAGTTGGTAGACTCTGCCCCCTTCCGTGAGTTTGTGGAATGTGCGGTTCCTCAGTGGCAGGTACCCAAACGCCACTTTTTCTCACGGAAGGCGATTCCGGCTCTCTACCGGCATGTGGAAGGCAATGTCCATGCCTCGCTGGACAGGGCGGTCAGCGGTAAGGTGCATATTACCGCTGACTCATGGTCCAGCAGGCATGGACAGGGACGTTACTTAAGTTTCACGGCGCATTGGGTGACTCTGCTGGCAGCTGGGAAGGATGCAGGACAAGGTGCAGTAGTGTTGGAGGTTGTTCCGCCACCACGCCTCCAAAATGCTGATTGTGACACACCTCTCTCCTCCACCCCCTCCTCTTCTTCTTCCTCCATGGCCTCTTCCTCGGAACCAGCGGTGCTCCGTAGGCGTTCAAGGGGCTACGCAAGTACGCAGGCCAAAAGATGCCATGCGGTGCTTGAGCTGGTGTGCTTGGGGGACAGGAGCCACACTGGGGCAGAGGTTCTGTCAGCTCTGCAGGGGCAGGTTCAGAGGTGGTTGACGCCACGCCAACTTAAGGCAGGAATGGTGGTTTGCGACAATGGCACCAACCTCCTCTCTGCCCTCCGACAGGGACAACTGACCCATGTGCCCTGTTTGGCTCACGTCCTTAACTTGGTGGTGCAGCGGTTCTTGGGCAGGTACCCGGGCTTACAGGATGTCCTGAGGCAGGCCAGGAAAGTCTCTGTGCATTTCCGCCGGTCATATAATGCCAGTGCTCGGCTGACGGACCTCCAAAAGGAGTTTAACCTGCCCAAGAACCGCCTAATCTGTGACATGCCCACCAGGTGGAACTCGACGTTGGCCATGCTGCAGCGGCTGCACACGCAGCAGAGGGCCATCAATGAGTACCTGTGCGACTATGGCACCAGGACAGGGTCAGGGGACCTTGGTTTTTTTTCCCCACGCCAGTGGGCCATGATCAGGGATGCATGCACTGTCCTGTCACCATTCGAGGAGGCCACGAGGATGGTGAGCACTGACAGTGCATGCATCAGTGACACTGTCCCCCTTGTCCACCTGTTGGAGCACACGCTGCGTGGAATAATGGACAGGGCACTTGAGGCAGAACAGAGGCAGGAAGAGGAGGACTTCCTTAGCTCTCAAGGCCCCCTTTATCCAGACAGTGTTCCTGCGTGCCCGCCGATCACACAGGAAGAGGACGAGGAGGAGGAGGAGGAGGAGGAGGAAGATTGTGTCAGTATGGAGGTGGAGCCTGGCACTCAGCATCAGCAGTCTTTAAGGGATCAGTCCCAAGGAACACATGGACTTGTACGTGGCTGGGAGGAGGTGGCTGCGGACGTTGTTGTCCTTAGTGACCCAGAGGACTCCGGACCGAATGCCTCAGCAAACCTACGCTGCATGGCCTCCCTGATCCTGCAAAGCCTGCGTAAGGATCCTCGTATTCGTGGTATCAAGGAGAAGGACCAATACTGGCTGGCAACCCTCCTTGATCCACGTTACAAGGGTAAGGTTGCGGACCTTATCTTGCCATCGCAGAGGGAGCAGAGGATGAAACATCTTCGGGAGGCCTTGCAGAAAGGTCTGTGCAACGCGTTCCCAGAGACTGGGAGGTTACAAACTCCTGTTTCTGGACAACGTGTTGCTGAGGCTTCGGTCAGTCAAAGAAGGAGCGGTGGAGAAGGTGGCCGTCTGACCGATGCGTTCAGACAATTTTTTGGTCCGCAGCCCCAAGGTATGATCGGTTCCAGCAACCATCGCCAGCGTCTGTTTTACATGGTGCAGGAATACCTAGGGGCAAGATCAGACTTGGACACCTTTCCCACCGAAAATCCTCTGGGTTACTGGGTCTTGAGGATGGATCACTGGCCAGAGCTTGCACAGTATGCAATTGAGCTACTGGCCTGTCCTGCATCCAGCGTTCTTTCGGAACGCACATTCAGTGCTGCTGGAGGCGTGGTAACCGATCACAGGGTGCGTCTGTCCACCGACTCGGTCGATCGGCTGACCTTCATAAAAATGAATCAGTCTTGGATCACCACCAGCTACCAAGCACCTGATGCAGATGTAACCGAATAATTTTTTTTGAAATCTCAGATCCCTTCAAAGACTGCCTATGCTGATGCTGAGTGACTATCCCTGAGTAATTATCCTCTTCCTCCTCAATCATCACGCTGATAGCTTGTAAGAACATTTTTGGTTCTGGGCGCCACCACCAGTGCCTAAGGCACAATTTTTCAGCCCCTGTTTAACAGGGGCGTGTAATTACAATTTTTGATGTAATACTTTGCAGCAGGGCTGCACTTTGCTCGTTCCTGCATTCCAACTAGAGTGTCTGTGAGGGGTTGCAGTGTTGTGGCACCAGCACCAGTGCCTAAGACCCAATTTTTCAGCCCCTGTCTAACAGGGGCGTGTAATTACAATTTTTGATGCAATACTTTGCAGCAGGGCTTGTTCCTGCGTTTCAACTAGAGTGTCTGTGAGGGGTTGCAGTGTTGTGGCACCAGCACCAGTGCCTAAGACCCAATTTTTCTGCCCCTGTCTAACAGGGGCGTGTAATTACAATTTTTGATGCAATACTTTGCAGCAGGGCTCGTTCCTGCGTTCCAACTAGAGTGTCTGTGAGGGGTTGCAGTGTTGTGGCACCAGCACCAGTGCCTAAGACCCAATTTTTCAGCCCCTGTCTAACAGGGGCGTGTAATTACAATTTTTGATGCAATACTTTGCAGCAGGGCTTGTTCCTGCGTTTCAACTAGAGTGTCTGTGAGGGGTTGCAGTGTTGTGGCACCAGCACCAGTGCCTAAGACCCAATTTTTCTGCCCCTGTCTAACAGGGGCGTGTAATTACAATTTTTGATGCAATACTTTGCAGCAGGGCTCGTTCCTGCGTTCCAACTAGAGTGTCTGTGAGGGGTTGCAGTGTTGTGGCACCAGCACCAGTGCCTAAGGCCCAATTTTTCTGCCCCTGTCTAACAGGGGCGTGTAATTACAATTTTTGATGCAATACTTTGCAGCAGGGCTCGTTCCTGCGTTCCAACTAGAGTGTCTGTGAGGGGTTGCAGTGTTGTGGCACCAGCACCAGTGCCTAAGGCCTAATTTTTCAGCTCCTGTTCAACAGGGGCATGTAATTACAATTCTTGATCTAATATTTCACAGCAGGGCCCTGTGAGGGCTTACAGTGTTTTGGCCACAGCAACACCTAAGGCCCAAATTTCTGCTGAGTATATAGGGCAGGACCCTACTTTCAAACATCTAACTTACAAACGACTCCTACTTGCAAACGGAAGGAGACAACAGGAAGTGAGATGAAATCTACCCCTAAGGAAGGGAAATTCTCTCCTGTAAGAGTTAATATGGGAAAACAATTTCTCCTTTCCACTGATGCTTTCCAATCCTTGTTCCACAAAAAAACCCAAATTTTCAAAAAACATTTTTCATTGGGACAAAAAAGTGAGGTGAAATCTTCTGAAGAGGAGGAAAGACGCAAAACAAATGTCACAGGGGTGATAACCCTTCCCTATGTTTTCCAAAAAGCTTAGAAAAGATTTTTTGGCTGGAGCTAAACACATTAAAAATGTTCAAAATTACAAACAGATTCTACTTAACAACAAACCTACAGTCCCTGTCTTGTTTGCACCGCCTGAATACTGCTGTTCAGAGTATATAGGGACCTTTCCTTATTTTAATTTGGGTGCGGGGTTCCCCTTAATATCCATACAAGACCCAAAGGGCCTGGTAATGGACTGGGGGGTACCCATGCCGTTTGTCTCACTGATTTTCATCCATATTGCCATGACCCGACATGACATTAAACCCGCAAGCAGTTTTAAATGAGATTTTTTCCTTTAAAAATGACATTTGGTGCAGGGACTGTTCTAAACATGGGAAACACGCGTCACTTTACAGGCATACTATAGACACCCCCCAGGTACGATATTTAAAGGAATATTTCACTTTTTTTTTTTTTACTTTAAGCATCATTAAAATCACTGCTCCCGAAAAAACGGCCGTTTTTAAAAGTTTTTTTTGCATTGATACATGTCCCCTGGGGTAGGACCCGGGTCCCCAAACCCTTTTTAGGACAATACCATGCAAATTAGCCTTTAAAATGAGCACTTTTGATTTCGAACGTTCGAGTCCCATAGACGTCAATGGGGTTCTAACGTTCGTGCGAACTTGCGGTCCGTTCGCGGGTTCTGGTGCGAACCGAACCGGGGGGTGTTCGGCTCATCCCTACACACAGTGTGTCAACATGTGCTATCTGCCATCACGGGAGATCAATGTACGCATTTTGTGGGTGCAACCCCTTCCTCATTAATAAAGTAGCTGTGTCAGAGAAGGGTCCTCTCCAGTCACATTCATCCTGTCCCTGGGCGCGTGCGCGCTGGATTGGCGCTTCGGCGCATGCGTGCGCTTGGCCCGATGGAGCGGCGAGCGCGCGTGCGCAAAAGCACACAGGTGCGCGCGGTGACTCATGCACGCCCACCGTGACACTCTGGTGGGGCCATTTAAATCAGCTCCAGCACCCAGACTGGTTGCTGGTTTGTCTTCGGCTCCTGTTGCTTCCTGCTTCCTGTTTCCTGTTGATGCTCAACTGACCTCCTATTGTGACCCGGACTGCTCTTACCACGCTGTCTCTCTCCTGGATTGACCCCCGGCCTGATTAACGGACTTCCTCTGCTTGATACCAGTGTTTGACCCCCGGCCTGATTAACGGACTTCCTCTGCTTGATACCAGTATTTGACCCCCGGCCTGATTAACGGACTTCCTCTGCTTGATACCAGTGTTTGACCCCCGGCCTGATTAACGGACTTCCTTTGCTTGATACCAGTGTTTGACCCCCGGCCTGATTGACGGACTTCCTCTGCTTGATACCAGTGTTTGACCCCCGGCCTGTTCTACAGACTTGTCTTGCTTATTGCCTGTGTTTGACCCTCTGCTTGCTTACAGTTTGTCTGCTCCACCCAGCAACAGGACTTCCACCAGTTCCTGGACTCCTGCATCCCCAGACCCGGCTCTGCAGTTTCCCACAAGGGACCCATACCTGCTGGTGGCCCGTGCTCCTTAGTGTTATCTCCCTTCTAGCTGAGGAGCCACAAGCTTGGGCTCACAGTCTGATGGAACAAAGTAGCCCTGTCTTGAATTCTATTGATACCTTCTTTGAGAGCATGGCTCAACTTTATGACGATCCACAACGCACTGCTACCGCTGAAGCAACCCTGCATAACCTCTCCCAGGGAAAGAGGCCCATAGAGGATTACACAGTGGAACTCCGCAAGTGGGCAGGTTGGAATGAGCCTGCTTTGAGGTACCAATACCGTCAAGGTCTGTCTGAGGTCCTTAAGGATGAACTGGCTAGGATAGAAACCCCAGCCTCTCTAGAGGAACTAATCCAATCAGCCACCAAGCTGGATAGGCGCTTACGTGAGCGACGCGCAGAACGTTTTCAAGGGCCACGACCTAGTTGGACCCCCTTCAGGTCAATGCCTATGCATACTCCACCTCCTACTGCTGCTACCTCCTCGGCTCCTGAAGCCAAGCCCATGCAACTCGGATTGGTCCGTGCTCCCCTGATTCCTGAAGAATGGCAACGTAGACGCCAATCCAATCTGTGTCTGTACTGTGGAGGTTCCGGTCATTTCCTCCGCAGCTGTCCAGTGAGGCCTAGTAAGTCATACCCGCAAGACACTGTGAATTACCGATCCATGGGTATACCCAAGACCTATGTTTCCCTCCTTATTTCTCTACAGCTGCCAGAAGAGGAAACCCGTCTGCCAGCAATAATTGATTTCGGAGCTTGTAGCTGCTTCCTAGACATCTCGCTGGCCCAAAATTTACATGTCCCTTTTCAGGCTAAGGCTCAAAGTCTCCTGGTACATTTGGCTGATGGGTCTCTTCCCCGTTCTGGACCCATCACCCGAGAAACGAAGCCCATCCTTACCTCCACCGACTCAGGCCATCAAGAGTTTCTACGATTTGACCTTATCTATTCACCTATCTTTCCTGTAATCTTAGGCCTGCCCTGGCTCCAGGCGCATGAACCTCAAATTAACTGGAAGACCATGGAAGTATCCTTCTCCTCTCAATACTGCTCCAAGCACTGCTTCACCCCAGCTCCTGGTATTTGCTCAGCCATTTCACCCGTGTCTGACAATCTCCAACACGTCCTTCAGAATATCTTGAGTTCCGGGATGTATTTGACAAACAGAAGGCCAACTGGAGAGGATCTGCAAAGAGGAATGGCAGAGGATCCCCAAATCCAGGTGTGAAAAACTTGCTGCATCTTTCCCAAAAAGACTCATGGCTGTATTAGATCAAAAGGGTGCTTCTGCTAAATACTGAGCAAAGGGTCTGAATACTTAGGACCATGTGATATTTCAGTTTATTCTTTTTTAATAAATCTGCAAAGATGTCAACAATTCTGTGTTTTTCTGTCAATATGGGGTGCTGTGTGAACATTAATGAGGAAAAAAAATTAACTGAAATGATTTTAGCAAATGGCTGCAATATAACAAAGAGTGAAAAATTTAAGGGGGTCTGAATACTTTCCGTCCTCACTGTAGTTCTGATCAGATCAGATATCGATCTGTTCAGACACTATACTAATACGGAAGGCGTATGGTGCGTGCATGGGTGTTAGCAGTACTGACACTAATCTGACGCTGCCTGGGGCGACGCAGACCCTATCTGACGCTAAGACCTAACTTTGATCACCCACCAGGTGATCAGGGGGTTAAACCTTTATTGGGTAAATACATATACATAAGAAATAAACTAGCTAAACTGCGTCACCCGTGACACTTATACTGTGATCACAGATGACAGGGGGTCATCAAGGGGTTAAAACTTTATTGGGGGGTTAGGGGGGTCCCTAGACCTATCTGGGCCTAAGACTAATTACCTTAACACTGATTTTTGTCACTAATGACACCAGTACAGCGATCAAAAAAAAATCTGATTGCTGTACTGGGTGACACAGTGACAGGTGGTGAAGGGGTTAAATGGAGGGGGGGTGATCGGGGGGTGATCAGGGGGTGCCTATATGGCCTGGTGTCAGTGTAGTGTTGGTGCAACTCACTGTTTGATACTCTCTCATCTCGGTCTGGAACGAAAAGACCGACACGAGGAGAGATGACATCACTTCCCCTGCTGTGTTTACACTTACACATGCAGGGGAAGGATCTCATTCGCCAGGAGTGATCATCAGGTCCAGGCCAGATTTCATTGGCCTGGGGATTGATCAGTTCCTGATCGAATCCGAACGTCACGGCCGGCAGCTGATCTGGAACTGTTCAAATGCAGCCCACCAGCCCCTAGGCATGTACTGGCCATCGGGACTACTGCAAGTTTCCCGGTGGGCCGATGGCTCAGTGGGCCATTTTTCTATGAAGAGTTTGGCGGAAGCATAGCAGCAAACAGCGGCGGGATTCAGGGAAGGTGGCCAGTGAGGAGGGTAGTTAGATGTGAGAGCCCAGGAGGGAGAAGAGCTCCACCGCCTCCCTGACCAAAGAAGAGGCAAACAGGAGCGGGCGTGGCCACCCCGGCGCTTCCAGAACCTTGATTCCTTCACCTCCTCTCTGCTCAAAGAACCAAGCGGCCCAGGCTGGAGGACAGGCTGACCCGGGACCCAGAGGAAGAGAACAAGCAGGAGGCAGAGGCTGCCAAGGAGCCACTTGAAGAAGCAGAGCAACGAGAGCAACACCGGATAAAGAGGGAGACTCGGTGCTGCCGCTGCTGGCTATCAGTTACCTGCCATCCTACACATACATGCCCGCACACAGAGCCTGCGTGGGGGGGGGCAGAAGAGGGATTGCAGATAGGGACGGTGCTATGTGGTCTGTCTCAGCCCTCCTCTCTTTCTTTTATCCCCCCTCTATCTCCCAGCCCCCCTCTTTCAGACCCCCTGTCTCTCGGCCCCCCGTCTCTCAGCCCCCCTGTCTCTCAGTCCCCCCCTCTGTCTCTCAGCCCCCCTGTCTCTCAGTCCCCCCTCTGTCTCCCAGCCCCTCTCCATCTCTCAGACCTCCCTGTTTCTCAGCCCCCTCTGTCTCTCAGCTCCCTCTTGTCTCTCAGCCCTCCCTCTGTCTCTCAGCCCCCCTATGTCTCTCAGCCCCCCCTGTGTCTCAGCCCCCATCTCTCAGCCTCCCCTCTGTCTCTAAGCCCCCTCACTGTCTTTCTGTCCCTCCTCTCTCTCATTCACTCCCTGACTCTTAGGCTGCTTTCACACTGGTGCGGGCGTTGACGGTAAAACGCTGCGAGTTTTAGCAGCGCAATTCAGCAGCTAGCTGTGTGCTTTCAACCCCTTCTAGTGGCCGAATAAAGGGTTAAATTTGCCCCTGTAGCACCGCTGCCGAAGCACTTTGCAGGCTCTTCGGCAGTGGTGCCCATTCATTTCAATGGGCAGAAGCGTTGAAGGAGCGGTGTATACACCACTCCTCCACCGCCCCAAAGATGCTGCTTGCAGGACTTTTTTAACGTCCTGCCAGCGCAGCGCCCCAGTGTGGAAGCACTCAGGCTCTCACACTGGGGCTGCAGGAGAGGCATTTTTTAGGCGCTTTACAGGTGCTATTTTTAGCCCAAAAGCCCTCAGTGTGAAAGGGATCTTACACTTACTCCCTCTCCCTTACACTCACCCCCTCTCTCTCTCACCCAACCCCTCTTACCCCCTTTCCCTCAATCCCCCTCTCTCTCACTCCCCCTTCTATCTCTCTCACTCCCTCTCTCTCTCAACCTCCAACAATGGATGTAGGGGCCTTTTGGTGAGCGTGATTTTGTTTTGTTTTTTAAAGGTGGGCAGCATTTTATTGAATTAAAGTGGGCCGTTCTGAATGAATTCCAGGGCCAAATTTGTGTACCAGTCCAGCCCTGCCAGCCCCCATCAAATGCAGCTTCACCAGCGCCCATCAAATTCAGCCTCACCAGTGCCCATCAAAGCAGCCTCACCAGCGCCCATCAAATGCAGCCTCACCAGCGCCCATCAAATGCAGTCTCACCAGCGCCCATCAAATGCAGTCTACCAACGCCCATCAATGCAGCCTATCAACGCCCATCAATGCAGCCTACCAGCGCCCATCAGTGCAGCCTACTAGTGCCCATCAATGAATGTTTGCTTGCTTCCATTTATTCGGGAGTCGGGACACAGACACAGTCCTCCACCGCCGTTGCGCCTCTGACACTAAGTGCAAATGGAGCAGCAGCTGCCTGCTGATGCTAAGACTTAGTTGCTTGCTGCAGAGAGAAGAGAGTAAGAACATCAGTGGCCGGGTGCCCTAGGCAGCAGTGCACCCTAGGCGGCTGCCTATTTTGCCTAGTGGTGGTGCACTCAGAAGGTCTCTCTTGCCCCATTCAGGTGTAATATGTCTGACTTAGGAAGCAATTATGAAGCCAGATGATCAGCATCGGGCTACTATAGTGTTACGATCCGCCTGGCAACATCAAGAGCACAGCAAGAGCAATTCCTTTGTCTCCAGTAGGCACTGTTGCAGCACAGGAAAGGGAACAAGCTAGGCCCAACAAATACCAATGGTGCTGGAGGAGGAAGTGGGAAGTGTGCAAATCCACATGTTGGTCGCAGAGGGGATAGGACTGACTAGCGCCTCTTACACAGGTAGTGTGGGATGGCAGAATCTGCATACAAGGCACTTAGGAAAAGAATGGACTCGGTGGTGGCATAACAAGAAGATTTTCTCCTCAATCCGGAGAGATTTCATTTTACTTCCTGCTGTGTCTCCAGAACAAGATGTGATGAAAAATCTCCTGAATGGGACATGCACAGTAAGAACACTTCACGGGGGCTTTAGTTCTACCCTACTCTAAAACTAAAAAGAACATTTTTTGGCTATAGATACTCTTCAAATTTAATTTAGTAATTTTCATAGACTATGATAGATATTGAAGAATTATGTATGTCAATCATTTGGATAATGCTGCCCTCAGGGCAATGAGTTAGTGATATCCCAGTGTAGATCAGAGATAATAAGACTCCCCCTGTAATATATCGACTTCACCAGCCTGAGTTTTGCATTGTGCAAACAGGATCAGTCTTCATACTCGAAGCAGAAAATATGTGTATTCCGTGTTATTTTAAGCAATCGTTTAGAAACCAATGTAAGAATCTAAACAGTTTTGAAGTTGTTATATGTTAAAATATTATGCAATAATAAAACTGTGTACAATTCATAAAAGGAAACACTAGGCAATGAAGAAAATGTATACAGCGGATTGCTAATAAAATGTTATCTGCACTATTTTTAACACATTCTGCAGATTTGGGCCAGAACAAAAGAAAGGTACCCTGCTGCTAGCAAGAACCAGTCTTTATACACCATATTGTTCTACCCACCCAAATCCCCCCCCCCCCCATCATCCTGTTCATTCTTCCCTCTTATGCCCCGTACACACGGTCAGACATTGATCGGACATTCCAACAACAAAATCCTAGGATTTTTTCCGACGGATGTTGGCTCAAACTTGTCTTGCATACACACGGTCACACAAAGTTGTTGGAAAATCCAATCATTCTGAACGCGGTGACGTCAAACACGTACGTCGGGAGTATAAACAGGGCAGTAGCCAGTAGCTTTCATCTCTTTATTTATTCTGAGCATGCGTGGCACTTTGTGCGTCGGATTTGTGTACACATGATCGGAAATTCCGACAACGGATTTTGTTGTCGGAAAATTTTATAGCCTGCTCTCAAACTTTGTGTGTCGGAAAATCCGATGGAGAATATGTGATGGAGCCTACACACGGTCGTAATTTCCGACAACAAGGTCCTATCACACATTTTCCGTCGGAAAATCCGACCGTGTGTACGGGGCATTAGACAGTTGTCACCACAACAGGTGGCCCCTTCCTGTGACAAGCAAAAAAACAGAACTTTAACTAGAGATGAGCTTGTGTAGTGGCGTTGCTATGAGGGCCGCACCCGGGTGACACCCGGCAGAGGGTTGACACCATAGGCATAACATCAGGGGTTGAAACTGCAACCCCGCCCATGCTCAAGGGGGGCCCATGCAGCCTCCCTCTCACATGTCACAGTGCAACCCATAGATAAATATAGACTTTCACTATGTCAGATAGTATAGTGAGTTTGCCACATCCCTCTATATGTAGAAAGGTAGTTTGTACCCCCCCAAAAAGGGAAATGGGACTTTAAATTGGCAAAAACACTAGAAATCTGATTAAAATCTGAATTGATTATACAAATAACATGTAAATTCTATAAAAAAAAACATCTGTGCATGATAATTTTAGAAACAGACATTAACAAGGACATGATTACTATGAAAATAAAAAATAATGAAAAAACAACAAAAAACACAAAAATATGTATTATCTTGCAATAAAATGTATGGTATATACAGTGGGGACAGAAAGTATTCAGACCCCCTTAAATTTTTCACTCTTTGTTATATTGCAGCCATTTTCTAAAATCATTTAAGTTCATTTTTTTCCTCATTATTGTACACACAGCACCCCATATTGACAGAAAAACACAGAATTGTTGACATTTTTACAGATTTATTAAAAATTAAAAACTGAAATATCACATGGTCCTAAGTATTCAGACCCTTTGCTCAGTATTTAGTAGAAGCACCCTTTTGATCTAATACAGCCAGGAGTCTTTTTGGGAAAGATGCAACAAGTTTTTCACACCTGGATTTGGGGATCCTCTGCCATCCCTCCTTACAGATCCTCTCCAGTTCTGTCAGGTTGGATGGTAAACGTTGGTGGACAGCCATTTTTAGGTCTCTCCAGAGATGCTTAATTGGGTTTAAGTCAGGGCTCTGGCTGGGCCATTCAAGAACAGTCACAGAGTTGTTGTGAAGACACTCCTTTGTTATTTTAGCTGTGTGCTTAGGGTCATTGTCTTGTTGGAAGGTAAACCTTCAGCCCAGTCTGAGGTCCCGAGCACTCTGGAGAAGGTTTTCGTCCAGGATATCCCTGTACTTGGCTGCATTCATCTTTCCCTCGATTGCAACCAGTTGTCCTGTCCCTACAGCTGAAAAACACCCCCACAGCATGATGCTGCCACCACCATGCTTCACTGTTGGGACTGTATTGGACAGATGATGAGCAGTGCCTGTTTTTCTCCACACATACCGCTTAGAATTAAGGCCAAAAAGTTCTATCTTGGTCTCATCAGACAAAAAAGAATCTTATTTCTCACCATCTTGGAGTCCTTCAGGTGTTTTTTTAGCAAACTTCATGTGGGCTTTCATGTGTCTTGCACTGAGGAGAGGCTTCCATCGGGCCACTCTTAAAGCCCTGACTGGTGGAGGGCTGCAGTGATGGTTTTTCTTTTTTAATAAATCTGCAAAAATGTTAACAATTCTGTGTTTTTCTGTCAATATGGGGTGCTGTGTGTACATTAATGAGGGAAAAAAATGAACTTAAATGATTTCCGTCCCCACTGTATATTTATATACCATACAATTTATTGCAAGATAATACATATTTTTTGTGTTGTTTTTTATTATTTTTTATTTTCATAGTAATTAATTAGTAAATAGCAATTAATAGTAATGTCCTTGTTAATAGACTTGTGCACAACCGAAAATTTCGTTTAGTTTCGGTTCGTTGTCATTCGTAAAATACATAATTTCGTTCTGTTATATTCGCTATGTTACGATAACTCGTTTTCGGATAATTCGTTATTTCTGTACAGTCTCAATATTTGTTATACTGAATCTTGAATCATGTCGAAATAATTCGTTATATCCACTATAATTTCTTTCGTATTAGATGAAATTCGATATTTATGTTTGTATATATATTCGTGATAATGATTCGTAGTTTGGAAAGTTGTTTGTTTATTGAATCTATTAACACACACAATGACAATATCTCTTCTCCTCTGCTCAAATACAATACAACACCCTTCTCACTCAGTTTTCAGGAATGCACTTTGCCAGTAATCCAACCTCCAGCACAAAATTAATCTGCTGATTGGACTGTAAGATTTACTTTGAGTTGACCTTTTGTTTCATTAGATCTTTAACAAATTACCGAATCATGTCGAATTCATTCATTATATTCGCTATAATTTCTTTTGTATTGCTTGAAATTCGTTATTTTTTTATTCAGATGCATCCGAATGTCCGAAAGATGCAAAATTCGTCCAAATTTCAAATCGTTCCAAAACGAATTGCACATGTCTGCTTGTTAATGTCTGTCTCTATAATCATCATGCACAGATCATTTTTTATAGAATTTACATGTTATTTGTATAACAAATTCAGATTTTTAATCAAATTTCTAGTGTCTTTGCCAATTTAAAGTCCCAATTCCCTTTTTTTTGGGGGGGAGGGTACAAACCACCTTTCTACAGTGCCACCCATAGAACAGAGTGTGGATGGTGGGGTCAACTGAGAGGTTAGTATGTAAGGAATGTGATGGGACAGATTATGCCTCTCCCCTCCACATAGGTGCCAGGTGGGACAGGGCAGCTGAGTGGAGCAGGTGGTTTACATGCTGAGGGGAACCAAGTAGTGCACAGTTACGAGTGGTACATGGACCATCCCATCCCAGTGTCCTCTCTTTCCCTGCCCCTCTGTGGGTGGGTCCCGCTTTCCCCTCCCTTGTCTCCTTCCCCACCTCTCTTTTCAGGTCAGTCCCCGCTGATCTTGCCCCACCTCACTCTTCTCATGTTTCCTTTGCGATCTGCTGTCAGTCAGGGGCGAGGGTACATGCTCTCCATCTGGATATGGATCAAGTGAGAGAAGGTAAGATTGAAGCATAGGGGGAGGAGAGGTGGATGTGGAGGGACTGAGAGCATTCTACAGTCCAGGACACAGTGCTTGGGGACTTCTAAACATGTGTGACATAAAGGCACCCAACTTGGGCACATTTTCAGGGGTCGCAATGGTGGTGCAGTGTTATATGGGAAAACAATTATTGGAGGGGGTGACACCAAATTTTACCGCACCAAGTGACACCAACCCTAGTGACGCCACTGAGTTTGTGTTTATTCCAAACCAGATTGGAGTCTGAACTCGGAAGTCAGCTGTCATTCTTGGCCAATGAGCTGTGGATAGGGGATTCTCTGGTGGGGATGCTGGTTCCAACATTGATCTAATATGGCCACATACAGATCCAAACTTGGTTCCAGACAAGCAAAAGCTCATCCCTAGTTTTAACCCTACCACATTTATAACCAACACAAAAAAAAGGTTTTGGCTTTACATTTGCTTTAATGAAAGGTTTGTGGGACCTACTTATCAAGGCTTCAGTGACTGTCATCACACCACTAATGCCCTGTTGCAGGTGTCCCGCCACAAATTCTGTTTGCGGTTTTATAGTAAGGAATAAAACTATTTGGATTTGATGTGTGCTGGTGACACTTCATGTACTGAATTTAATTTTCAAATAATTTTTATTAGATTTTGACAGAAAAACAAATTATAAGAACAAGCTTCCGGTGCATGTCACATCTTAAAACAAAATAAAAGGAGAATTACATATCATAGCTACAGTAATATGTTTTGCATTGTAACAACTTATACACTAGTGTTACATCATCAACTAGCTGTGAACTAAAGTATCTAATATCAGGTCCTACAGGATCTGTGTTATTGCGGCCATCATGGGTGGGCCTTGGGTAACTATCCCATTCCACCACCAGCACCCCTTCATGGGAGCACACTGTGCTGGAGAGCGGAATGGGTTCCATTTACTAATGACCTGCGGACCTAGAGAGACATTAGCGAAGTAGAAAAAATAAATGAAAATTTTGGCACATTGATCAAATGATCTTGGTGGCAAAAACAGTTTGCTAAACGGGTAACATTTCAAGCTTAAGATAACATAACAATCCCTGTGGCACAGCCGCTGTTTAGGCATGATGCATAAAGATGCTTTTATTCATATGTAAACCTCAGGGACAAACTACTAAGTAAAACTTTCTACTACAGTTCACTCCAGTGTGTACCCACTGTGGGAGTGAGTTCTATTCATGCCTGCCAGGTATGGAAAGTCAGGGAGAGAGAAATAAGAATAAAAGAAAAAAAAAAGGGTTGGGGAAGGAGAGAAGAGGGGGGAGTAAGAAGGAGAAAGGTGACGTGCAGATAAGAGAAGAGTTTAGCTGTCTGCTCGGTGCCCCCACCTCTATTAAGGGTCTATTTATAATAATTTGGATGTTCCTTTATTCCTATGTATTTGGACCATGGATCCCAAATCTTCTCAAACTTTGCTGAGGTGTCTAGTAATGAGCTTACTAATTTCTCCTGAGCCATCATCCATGACACTTTCCGTTTAGCTGCTATGAGAGAGACTGAGGGCTTCTTCTAAGCTTTAACAAGGGTAATTTTGGCTCCCCGGAGAACGAAAAATACTAATTTCTGTGATGATTTTGAGATCCCTGGAATGGGATGGTTGAGAAGAGCTGTTAGAGGAGACTTGGGAATGGTCTTACCTGTTATTTTGGATATGGCGTAAAATATTTTTTGCCAGAAGGTCCTGATTTTAGGGCATTCCCACCATATGTGTATCATGGAACCTTTCATGTGACATCCGCGAAAGCAGAGAGGGGAGACCGCGGGATGCATCATAGCAAGCCGGGAGGGGGGCAAGTACCATCTAGTGATTACCTTAAGGCTAGCTTCAATCAGGGATATATTATAAATGCCTTTAAATGATCGGAAGACGGCCGTGTGCCAGTGATCTAGATCCCATGTGTCCTGTAAATCCCTCTCCCATGCCAACATGAACGTTGCTTTCTTATTTGTAGCAGCAAGCGAAGAGTAGATTAAGGATATTCCCCCCCCTCTGCTCCAGGAGTCCGCCACACCATATTTCGTATGGGGTGAACTGCGGTGGTTCGGGTTTCTCAACCCAGATTGATTGGAGAAAGTGTGAAATTTGATAAAACCTGAACCTCTCCGAATTGGGGAGACTCAGATGTTTGACGCAGTGGTTGAGGGAAAACGGCCCCGCTGCTGTAAAATAGTTCCCGATTCGGTACATACCCCTATCCAGCCACCACTGAAAGGCTTTTATGTCCATACCCGGGGGAAATGCGGGGTTACGGAAAATGTGCGATAGAGGTTTGCTGTGCGATATCAAGGACGGGCTCTTTCTGAGAGTGTCCCATATCGTCAGAGATTGTGATAAGGCAGGAGACATGACCGGGGGCCTAGCCTTTGGTGGGCACCAGAGGAGGAAGTCAATTGTAAATGTTGGTACTGCCTGTCTTTCCATTTCTACCCAATCAGGTCTGACTGTTTTGGCATAAACTGTTGATATCTGTGCTAGTCTAGCCGCCTGGTAGTACCAAAAAAGATTTGGAAGTCCCAGTCCTCCCTTTTTTCTTAGGCCGAATAGGGTGTTTCTCGGGAGCCTATGTCCCTTCGATCCCCAAATGAATTTTACTACCTTGTTTTGGAATGCTGAGAGGTGATCCTTCCGTATAGCGATCGGGAGCGCTCTGAAAATATATAGGAGACGCGGTAGCAGAGTCATTTTTACAGAGTTTATTTTACCGAGCCAGGAAATGTGGTGTGGGGACCAGTGTTTGAGATCGGATTCTAATTTTTTGTAAATGGGGGGGTAATTTGCTTGGTATAGCTGTTCAAATTTGGGGGTAAGATTGATTCCAAGGTATGGAATGCTGGACTCGCTCCAAGAAAAGCGGAACGCCTCCTGCAACCGAGACACCAAAGCTGACGGGAGGGACACATTAAGTGCCTGAGACTTGGAGTAGTTAACACATAATCCAGAGATCTGTGCAAAGTCTTCTAGGAGCTTACATAGCACTGGGAGGGAGGTTACTGGTGACGTTATGTAAAGAATGAGGTCATCAGCAAATAGCCCCATGTACTGAATTTAAAAACATTGGTACCTATTAACTACTAGGGATGAGCATTTACAAGCCTTGGGCCTGTGGAGCCATAGGAAGGACTGCAGATCTTGTAGTTTCCCTATATTGGGAGGCTAGCTTGACAGGGTAGTGGAGTAAGTGTGCATCAATATTAATTCGTATTGACAGAATAGAAGTATGCTCTGCGCTCAGGATAATATAAGGTTGCAGCCTCCCCTAATCAGTTCCCAGCAGGAACTTACGAAGACTAAAAACCAAATAAGTTGGGGTGATTGGCGCTACCTCCCTAGCTGTCACGTGAGGGTAAATAAAACAGATATATATATATAAGTGACTATAACTGCCTATAGGGAAAAAAGAGGGACTATCCCCAATAGTGCAAGCTGCTTGCAATCATACCAGTGTAAGTGACATAAGAGCAAACAATGATAAAAAATGATAAAAAATACCTAGTAACTTATACGTATATATACAGGGCTTTTTTTCAGGGGGAACTTGGTGGAACTCAGTTCCACCACCTCTGGCTCAGACCCTTTGGTGCCTGCTAACAACAATCACTTGTAAACACAGAAGTCCGGTTTCTGTGTTTACAAGTGACAGCTCTGCACTCTGTGTGTAACCCCCATGAACTCGGCACTCTGTATGTAATGCAATCCTGATATTTAATGCCCCTTTAAGACCCTCCTACTGTTTGTGAAATATGACCACACTCACTATTTGATGTGATTTGGAGGGTGTGTGTGGGGAGAGGGGTTTTGGGGGGTCGTGGTTGAGTTCCAGCACCTATTGCAGAATCAAAGTGGTGTAATTCACAATGCTAAAGCCTAAGGTCATCAAAAAACTTTCATGGAAATTGTCTCAGAAAAAAATATATAACACACACAAAATTATATATAAAAATGTATATGAAAAAAGCCACAGGTATAGCAAAGTCCCAAAATCACATAGAAACACCACAAAAACCGTTATAAGAATAAAAATATATTAATGCAAAAAAGTTTATATGTGAAGCTCCAAAATGGCCAAATGTCCAAAGCATTCAAGTGACTCTTGTGTTCAGCAAAAAACAGGTGACTCGTGTGCTCCCCCTAGTGGGTCCCCACTCACCAGCTCCTTGTACCCCTACAGGTAGCCTTGGATGGTGTCCCTTGGTGGCTCTGCTCGTGGTCCATCTCCAACTTGTAATGATCTGTAGGGCCTCTGCAGTTCTATCCACCCCGTCAGGGCATCCGGGGGGGTTTCACCAGTCACTTGTTCCAAACAGCTTGTCGGGGATGGGTCCTCATAGAGAAAGATAAGGCTTCCATGGTGTAGTATTTAAAAAGTACTTTTATTTAAAATAAGGTTTCAAAACAAAAGCAAAGACTTTCCATCAACAAGGATAAAACCCAGTGATAGGTAAAGCAATGTGTAGGGCTGTTTAAGTTTTGGGCCTTTTAAAGTATTCCTCCTACATGCATTATTATTGTTTATCCTCTCTCATTACAGTAGGCTTATCCCTCTTTTGATATAACACTTGATTTAGGTCTTCATTTCCTCATTATAACGCTCTTTATACATAGCTTTACTAGTGTAGCGCTGGTAGATTTTTTTTATCTACCGCTGATAGGTAAATCTAGTGGGTCACTTGTTAGAGGAAGTTAGATTTGCCTCTGTTCCAGCTTGACTGAGTTGCATGTGGTTCCACACTGTGTCGGTGGGTGTCGTTGTCACCATGGGCCAGTGTTGGAAAAGCAACGTGTTGAAGTGTATGAGTGCTCCTCTGTCCCGGAGATAACTCGGTGGAGGTGGTCCTCAGAGTTGCATTCTGGGAGAGGGTATTTATGGGACAGACGCCATATTTTGGGGTTCGTTTTCAGCCACCTGCTGGCCCTCCTGGTCGACAGGTATGTGTTAAGAGTACCACCTCGTGGTCCTCCATTCCGGAGGCCCACATCGCTGTGGCTTGTGGGTGGGCCCAGAAGCCTGTCTGGGGCCTATCACAGCAGCAGAGGAACGGTCCTGAGCTGTCTATCCTGAGTGAAGAAGCTGGACAACCGAGAAGATCCCAGGGGAGGACCCGTCATGGAAGGATCATGCAGAGTGCTGGTCTGGAGAGGGGCCTGGTGACTCGGTTGGAGGACGTATCCTGAAGTGGTCTTACTGCATAGTACTGCCGGGTTGGCTCAAAGGCTCAAGTACTGTGTCTGACATTCATCGCAAACCAATACATCCTGTGGCAGAGGATCGTATGGGTTTTATTCCAAACAAGTCTGTGGCAGAGACTTGTTTGCTACGTACTACGTGCTGCGTACTGGCTGCTAGGCAAGTGAGAGAGGCCTATCCAGGCGGGCAAAGATTAAATCCTACAAAGGGGGAGACCATTCAACTACAAGTGTTCAATTGCAAAGGATGTTCTGAAGAATACTACAGAAAGGTATTTGAGCTTCCCTGCAGCTTTCCTTCTGCCTCTTTCCTGCTACTTCCTTTATTTGTTTATTAAAGCATTGAAAAATATACTCGAGTGTTCAGTGCTTGCATCGCCCAGAGGTAAACTCAATGGAACCCTAGACCCGGTGTCGGTGAAACAGAGGTATCGAGAGTGAAGGTAACAGCCCGCTTAAACCAGCAGCTCCACTGAGAGTTATTGCTACATGTGGGCGCGTCGTCCAGGATTTGTTAGCCATCAATTCTCGCAACCTAGAGAGGTGTTTCACCGGGAGTTTACGGTGAGAGCTGGACTTTGTCATTTTCTCAGGAGAAGAAGAGGTTAAAAGTTGCAGGACTTTATTTCTGAGTGCGTAGGCGGCGGGCGCCAGTAAAAGCCCCGGAGCTACGTGATCAGATGAACAAGTGGGAGGAGTCTACCGTACTTGATACCACGTGGGACGCGTGTATGTGTTTGGCGCCAGAGAAGAAGAGAGGCCTCGTGATCGTGCTGAGAAGATCAGAGTGTGGCCATGTCTTTTCCGGTGATGCAGCCATTTATGGGACCAAGAATGTTCCCTGCGAGTACCGTGTCGAGTACTGTGCTGACCGGAACCCTGCTTACAGATACCGGTATTCGTCTGAAGCCGCAGGGGAGGTTTATTCTCTATACCGTTGGAGATATCGAAGGGCTGGGTATGATCTGCCACAAATGTGAAGGACTGGTCGTACATCTCCGTCCATTTGGTCGCTGCCCGCAATGTGGAGAATATTTGTTTGTGGTGGAGCAACCTACCATGTCGCCCCGTGCTTATCGTATGGACTGGGCTACAGGTGTCACCACAGTAGAAGCTGCTACTCCTGCTGGAAGAGAACAGTAGGCCGTGACTTTGCCTGTTGTTGCCGAGAATGTTCCGGAGAGAGACATTACTGTTACCGATTCATCAGCGGACATTACTTTGATTTCTGCGTCCACTACGCCTATTCCCGTTGTACCTGTCCAGAGGAAGGTGGGATATGTGAAGGCTTCCCGCGACCGTGGCCGAGGCCTACCCCAGAGACTACCCGAACCGGATCCAACAAAGTCCACGTCAGGGACAGGTGAGCAATTAATGGGGAATGTATCTGGGACTGTAAATAAATATCTGCAAGCAGAAGAGCTGGGCGATTTGGAGATAGAATCCATGCCGGATCTCTCCGGTGATGATGACCTATTTGAGACTATGTCACAAGAGCTGTTATGGGCCCAAGGTGAGGATGTCACCTCTGCTATGACTTTCTCTGAATGGACAGCCCTGAGTTCTGGGAAGACGTCACCCTGTGTGGAGCCACACAGCACTGTAAATGAGACATTGTCAAAAGTTGCTGGTTCACTTCAGACACCAGCTGGGTCTATGGTGAGCAAGTCATTGGATTCATGTGTGCCTCCTGGTATGGGAAAAAATAGATCCTTACCGAAACTTGCACGTTTGCAGAGAATGTTGAACAAGCGTGTAGCTACGGAATATGGTTTGAAGTTCCCTTATGTCCCTCAGGAGATAATGCAAGTGATTGAAGTTAAAAAAGCAGAGAGTTTGCCCGGATCAACCAACTTTAATTAATCAGTATTGGCCTTTAGCTGGTAAGTGTAGATCAATCATGCAGACAAGTCTGAATGCAGTTCAAGTTGCCCTTTAGTCATATAAGAAAAACCAGGGAAGATACCCTAAAAAGAGGGTCAACAAAGAACACTATTTGAAATTACAAACCAGCTTTATTATTTACCAAAAATAAATTAAACACCAATTAGAAATTTATAAGCAGTGAAAAAGAAGCAATGTGGGCAGACGGCTGCCACAGCCAATTAAAAGTTGGACAACGTTGTCACAAGGGGGGGTTTTATAAAAACAAATGGGGAGCCGCGGCATACATCCACTCAAACATATCAATCAATGCATCATACATCCTCCTCTAAGTAATTGGAGTTGGTGAAGTCCATGTGAGTAGGGTATTGGTTTGCAGATATCAAGTTATCCTATAGGAAAGTATCCAAAATATCACGGACAGTTCTAATACCAGCAGTATGATGAGAGAGTAGAGTGGGTGCACGGTCTGGCCGTAAGATTTGAGTGTGATATAGTCCAGTATGGAGAGGTTAGACTAGTTGCTAGTTAAATCACAAATAGATGATAGTTGTCTACCAGCTATATCAGCAGACTGCATAGGGAACCGTTTAGACTGCTATGTTAAGGAGATGTAAATTGCTTAGCTAAAGCAGTGGGTGATTATCCAAGGAGACAGCAATAAAAGGATGCAGGAAAATCGACATACATTTGTAAGCGCTGAGTGGAGTAGGGAAGTCTCACCAATCACGCTGTCCTCGTCGTCGAATAGTGGCAATCCTTTGTTCCAGGTCTCTATGTAGATGGAAATCACTTACGAGCCATTTGGAAACTCAATGGATTTGCAGTTTGAGTAAGGTTCCGTCCGTAGCTGAGAGGCCTCTGTGAGGCGGTTTTTTCGATGCAGTGCGTGGCTGAGTAGAAAGGCTGTGATCAGCTGGTAGATGTGGAGTATAAACAGCAGGGCCAGATCGAATAGCGCGCGGCTCCCGGTGACGTGCTGACGTCACACCGCTGACGCGTTTCACCAGCCAATGGACGCTGGTTTCTTCAGAGCTAGGAGGAGACATTCGTGACGGGCTTAAGTAGAGATTTATCAGGTGCAGTTACTTGCACACTACCACTGGGTGTCACTAAGAGCTTCTCTTGTGTCAGACCGACAGCAATCAAGCAGCATACATTCTAAGTATATTAGTAAGGCAAGTAGAGGTAAAGATCGATGAATAGCGAGAAAGAATATGGCAGAGAAGGGATTAATAGGATAGAAGATAAGAAGAGAATGAAAGAAGGGAAAAGGAAGGATTAGGTAAAAGAAAGAAAATGGGTAGTGATGGAAAGAGTGAAATGACTGATTATAACAAGTGGCGATGGAATTTTATCAAAGAGTTTTAGAGAATACATTATTTCTCAAGGAAGGGTTGTAGGCTACATTCTGTGTTTAATCCTTTAGGCGCTAGAGAATCTAAATAGTATGTCCACATTTTCTCCTTTTGAAGGAGAATGGTATCAAAGTCACCTCTTCTAGGGGGCAGGTTCAACACATAGATTCCCTTGACTGTAAGACCCCTAGGGTTACTGTCGTGGAATTCAGCAAAGTGTTGAGGAATAGGTCGATCATCATTTTTATTCTTATTTTTAATCTTATTTTTAATCCCACTGATGTGTTCGCCGATCCTGATCCGGAGTTGGCGTTTCGTTTTTCCTATGTAGTTTTTATTACAAGGACATGTGAGCATGTATATGACTCGTGTCGTAGAACAGTTGATGAACTGTTTAATCTTATAGTCCTTGCCTCCTCTCGGATCGGGGAACACATCAGTTTGATGCACATACCTACAGATGTTACAGTGTCCGCATGCGTGCATACCTGGAGGGGGTTTTTTCCCCGAAAGCCAGTTTTTGCTGGTCGTTCTCGTGTATTCGGAATGAACTAGCACATCGCCCAGGTTACGTGCCCTTTTTGCTGTGAGTAGTGGTTTAGGACTAATTATGTTTGCGATTAGGGGTGTTGATCTTAGAATATGCCAGTGTCTGTTGAGGATCTCTTGGACCTGGGTCCATTGTGAGCCGAATCTCGTGATGATTCTAGGAAAATCATATGCTGGTTTAGCAGATGACTGAGTATTTGTTTTTGTAAGTAAGAGGTCTTCACGTTTTCTACCTAATGCATTGTTTCTGGCTTTTTTGAGGGAATTATGCGAATACCCTCTTTTCCTGAATCTATTATACATTTCCTGTGCTTCAGATTTAAATTGTTCCTCCTCTGAGCAGTTTCGCCTGATCCTCAAGAATTGACCTGTAGGTATCCCTTTAATTAGGGATTTTGGATGGTGGCTCTGTGCCAAGAGGAGGGTATTTGCCGCTGTTTCCTTTCTAAAAGTACTGGTTACAATCCGATTTCCTCTTTTTGTAATTTGTAAATCAAGGAATGGAAGGGTATCAGGATGATAGGAATAAGTTAAATGAATGTTTTTATTGTTAATATTTAGTTGGGATAGGAATTCTAGGAGTTGTTCTACAGTGCCCTCCCATATCATGAGCACGTCATCGATGTACCTTAACCACAGGGTACAGTGGTCAAGGTACATCGAGGACGCGTACACAGCCTCCATTTCCCAGAGACCCAGGTGAAGACAGGCATAAGACGGGGCCCAAGGGGCACCCATGCTGGTGCCTCTTACCTGTTGGTAGAATTTCCCGAGAAATTGGAAATAGTTGTTGCCCAACATGAATTCCAATAATTCAATAATGAACTCATTATGGGCACCCAAATCTGGGTAGTAGATGTCAAGAAAGGTTCCTCCTAGCTCTGAAGAAACCAGCGTCCATTGGCTGGTGAAACGCGTCAGCGGTGTGACGTCAGCACGTCACCGGGAGCCGCGCGCTATTCGATCTGGCCCTGCTGTTTATACTCCACATCTACCAGCTGATCACAGCCTTTCTACTCAGCCACGCACTGCATCGAAAAAACCGCCTCACAGAGGCCTCTCAGCTACGGACGGAACCTTACTCAAACTGCAAATCCATTGAGTTTCCAAATGGCTCGTAAGTGATTTCCATCTACATAGAGACCTGGAACAAAGGATTGCCACTATTCGACGACGAGGACAGCGTGATTGGTGAGACTTCCCTACTCCACTCAGCGCTTACAAATGTATGTCGATTTTCCTGCATCCTTTTATTGCTGTCTCCTTGGATAATCACCCACTGCTTTAGCTAAGCAATTTACATCTCCTTAACATAGCAGTCTAAACGGTTCCCTATGCAGTCTGCTGATATAGCTGGTAGACAACTATCATCTATTTGTGATTTAACTAGCAACTAGTCTAACCTCTCCATACTGGACTATATCACACTCAAATCTTACGGCCAGACCGTGCACCCACTCTACTCTCTCATCATACTGCTGGTATTAGAACTGTCCGTGATATTTTGGATACTTTCCTATAGGATAACTTGATATCTGCAAACCAATACCCTACTCACATGGACTTCACCAACTCCAATTACTTAGAGGAGGATGTATGATGCATTGATTGATATGTTTGAGTGGATGTATGCCGCGGCTCCCCATTTGTTTTTATAAAACCCCCCCTTGTGACAACGTTGTCCAACTTTTAATTGGCTGTGGCAGCCGTCTGCCCACATTGCTTCTTTTTCACTGCTTATAAATTTCTAATTGGTGTTTAATTTATTTTTGGTAAATAATAAAGCTGGTTTGTAATTTCAAATAGTGTTCTTTGTTGACCCTCTTTTTAGGGTATCTTCCCTGGTTTTTCTTAAGTGATTGAAGTTAACCAGGAGCTTTGGTACAGTGAACCTGTTTGGGACTATTTACTATGGATGAACACTTCAGTGGATGTTTCTTTTACTGGAACTATGGTCGGCACATTCATGCTGACAAAGTGGTCATTTGATGACCCGGAAAAGATGACGTTGTATATTTCATCACCACAGTGGATAAACTGGGAAAAGCACTGACATTGCCAGATCCCCGGTTTTATTGGTAATTATGGACAAAAGAACTTTGGGGTAGTTAGTTAGTTAGTGTCAGTACTGTATATAGAGATCTTCGTGGTCAAGATCTGAATATTCATCTCAGTGTTTCAAATCCAAGGACTTCTTTTTGCTAGCCGGATTTTATTAAAACAATTTCATTAAAAAAATTGTGTATATATAGGCATGGACTCCTAAAGATTATTCTGATATAGATAATAGGAAGAGAGATTCATTTTTTTCAAATGAGACTTTACTCCTGAAACTGTATAGGTTGCATGTATGTTTAATATGTTTTCCTTTTCAGGAACTATTTGATCTCCTATCAAGCTGTTAGGCTTTTCAGCTAAGATAGATAGTAAGGTTATGTACAGCCATAGGATGGTTTTGTTTGCGGATGTGAACATGTTGTTTTACAAATGTTAATCTTATAATGTTTTTCTACTGTCTTTCCTTCTTCTTTACTTGAATCCAAGTTTTAAGCTCAAATACCTGCTCTCAGGCTTGGGGGTTATTATTTTTGTGACAGACATTGAGGACAACGTCTATTGTAGTGGGGGGAGTATGTAGCGCTGGTAGATTTTTTTTATCTACCGCTGATAGGTAAATCTAGTGGGTCACTTGTTAGAGGAAGTTAGACTTGCCTCTGTTCCAGCTTGGCTGAGTTGCATGTGGTTCCACACTGTGGCGGTAGGTGTCGTTGTCACCATGGGCCAGTGTTGGAAAAGCAACGTGTTGAAGCATATGAGTGCTCCCCTGTCCCGGAGATAACTCGGTGGAGGTGGTCCTCCGGGTTGCATTCTGGGAGAGGGTATTTATGGGACAGACGCCATATTTTGGGGTTCATTTTCAGCCACCTGCTGGCCCTCCTGGCTGACAGGTATGTGTTAAGAGTACCACCTCGTGGTCCTCCGTTCCGGTGGCCCACGTCGCTGCAGCGTGTGGGTGGGCCCAGAAGCCTGTCTGGGGCCTACCACAGCAACAGAGGAACGTTCCTGAGCTGTCTATCCCGAGTGAAGAAGCTGGACAACCGAGAAGATCCCAGGGGAGGACCCGTCATGGAAGGATCATGCAGAGTGCTGGTCTGGAGAGAGGCCTGGTGACTCGGTTGGAGGACGTATCCTGAAGTGGTCTTACTGCATAGTACTGCCGGGCTGGCTTAAAGGTTCAAGTACTGTGTCTGACATTAATTGCAAACCAATACATCCTGTGGCAGAGGATCGTACGGGTTTTATTCCAAACAAGTCTGTGGCAGAGACTTTTGTTCGTGCTACGTACTGGCTGCTAGGCAAGCGAGAGAGGCATATCCAGGCGGGCAAAGATTAAATCCTACAAAGGGGGAGACCATTCAACTACAAGTGTTCAATTGCAAAGAATGTTCTGAAGAATACTACGGAAAGGTATTTGAGCTTTCCTGCAGCTTTCCTTCTGCCTCTTTCCTGCTACTTCCTTTATTTGTTCATTAAAGCATTGAAAAATATACTCGAGTGTTCAGTGCTTGCATCGCCCAGAGGTAAACTCTACGGAACCCTAGACCCGGTGTCGGTGAAACAGAGGTATCGAGAGTGAAGGTAACAGCCCGCTATAAACCAGCAGCTCCACCAAGAGTTATTGCTACACTAGGTAATATCTGGGTTTGTTTAGAAGGTGGATACTGCAGTACCCTGGTTGACCACTTGGGACCTGCATACTGTTTTTCTTTCTTAGCCATGTACCTAGTTCTTGTATTGGATATGTGTCCAGGTATATGTATGACTGCATTTTTTATCCCAATTTATAATTGATAATGCATGCCTCCTCTATATCCCTACCCGATATATGCATTCATTAGGCGAGCGCAGATGCAGAGGAGTTTTTCAACTCTATTTAGTTTTCATTTGCAGGATGATGCCGCTATTATGCGCGCGCGCACTTAGTTTATTATTATTATTATTATTATTATTATTATTATACAGGATTTATATAGCGCCGACAGTTTACGCAGCGCTTTACAACATTAGGGCAGACAGTACAATAACTATACAATTCAGTACAGGAGGAATCAGAGAGCCCTGCTCCTTAGAACTTACAATCTAGGAGGGAGGGTCAAGTTATACAAAGGGTAATAGCTGTGGGGGATGAGCTAATGGAGAAAATAGTGCAGTTGTTAGATGGAGGCAGGATAGGCTTCTCTGAAGAGGAAAGTTTTCAGGGATCGCCAAAAGTGGATACATTTGGAGACAGTCTGACAGATTGGGGTAGGGAATTCCAGAGGATGGGGGAGGCTCGGGGGAAGTCCTGGAGGCAGATGTGGGAGGAGGTGATGAGGGAGCTAGAGAGCAGGAGGTCCTGGGAGGAACGGAGAGGGCGATTAGGTTGGTATTTTGAGACTAGGCTAGTGATGTAACTGGGGCAGAGTTGTGGATGGCTTTGTAACTTATCATTAGTATTTTTAATTTAATTTGATGGGTGAGTGGCAGCCAATGGAGGGATTGGCAGAGAGGGGTAGCAGACACTGAGCGATTTGCAAGGTGGATGAGTCTGGCAGCAGCATTCATGATGGACTGAAGGGGGGATAGTCTATTTAAAGATAAGCCAATGAGAAGGGAGTTGAAGTAGTCAAGGCGAGAGATAACCATCAAGTGAATCAGGAGCTTTGTGGTTTTATTGGTTAGAAAGGGACGTAGTTTAGAGATTTTGTGGAGGTTGAGGTCCCAAGCTTTGTAAAGTGATTGGATGTGGGGCCTAAAGGAGAGTTCAGAGTCCAGGATAACACCTAGCACCCTGACATGTGGGGATGGGTGGATGGTTGTGCCATTGTACTTGACAGATAAAACAGGGGAAGAGGCACGTGGGGGAGGAAATATTATAAGCTCGGTTTTGGACAAGTTGAATTTGAGGAAGTGGTGTGACATCCACACAGATATGTCTGTTAGTAAGTTAGAGATGCGTGAGGAGACTGATGGAGCGAGTTGAGGGGTGGAGAGATAGATTTGTGTGTTGTCAGCGTAGAAATGATATTGAAAGCCGTCAGAGACTATCAGCTGAACCAGGGAAGAGGTGTAGATTGAAAATAGAAGAGGCCCAAGTACAGAACCTTGTGGGACCCTGACGGAGAAGGGAAGAGGAGTGGAGGAAGTAGAATTGTAAGTGACCCTGAAGGTGAGTTGGGATAGGTAGGATGAGAGCCACTGAAGAGCACAGTCACGGAGACCGAGGGAGTAAAGTTTTTTGAGGAGGAGGGGGTGGTCAACCGTGTGAAAGTTTATATGCCATACTGGGGTTTAATTGGTATGCACGCCCCCTTATCGCAATAAAATTTGCTACTGGCTAGTTTTGTGGGAGGGGGAGGAGCCCCGCATGGTCGCTCGCCTTATTAGATGTAAGATGTAGCATGCTGGTGCCGCCTTTGATAACGTCCAACGACTAAATGCGTAAGGCGGGGCTACACACTTACGTCATTTCCGGTACGGAAATAGGGGGCTCGAAGGCAGCTGGAACACACGCTGTGAACCGGCGAGCCCTACACATTGCTTTACCTTTCACTGGGTTTTATCCTTGTTGATGGAAAGTCTTTGCTTTTGTTTTTAAACCTTATTTTAAGTAAAAGTACTTTTTAAATACTACACCATGGAAGCCTTATCTTTCTCTATGAGGACCAATCCCTGACAAGCTGTTTGGAACAAGTGACCGGTGAAACCCTCCCGGTTGTCCTGACAGGGTGGATAGAACTGCAGAAGCCCTACAGATCATTACAAGTTGGAGACGGACCACGAGCAGAGCCACCAAGGGACACCATCCAAGGCTACCCATACATGCCTAATAGCCCTGTAGGGGTTCAAGGAGCTGGTGAGTGGGGACTCACTAGGGGGAGCACACAAGTCACCCGTTTTCTGCTGAACACAAGAGTCACTTGAATGCTTTGGACATTTGGCCATTTTGGAGCTTCACATATAAACTTTTTTGCATTAATATATTTTTATTCTTATCGCGTTTTTTGTGTTGTTTCTATGTGATTTTGGGACTTTGCTATTCCTATGACTTTTTTCATATACATTTTTATATATAATTTTTTGTGTGTTATATACATTTTTCTGAGACAATTTCCATGAAAGTTTTTTGATGACCTTAGGCTTTAGAATTGTGAATTACACCACTTTGATTCTATTTCACTAATTTATTTACAATTTATTTATATCTCATATCACATACGTATAAGTTACTAGGTATTTTTTACCATTTTTTATTATTGTTTGCCCTTATGTCACTTACACTGGTTGATTGCACGCTGCTTGCACTATTGGGGATAGTCCCTCTTTTTTCCCTATAGGCATTTATATTCACTTATATATATCTGTTTTATTTACCCTCACGTGACAGCTAGGGAGGTAGCGCCAATCACCCCAACTTATTTGGTTTTTATTAATTCGTATTAGGACCTCAGTGGTGAGACCGTAAGTTTTTTCGTTCACATATTACCCAGTCCTGTGATACTCAGGACTAGGTACATCATACCAGTGGCAGCTGGTGGTATATTTTTTGGCCGGTCACCAGCCCCGTACTTACCCCATTTAGGTTGCAGGAACTGCTTCTTCCGGGTTGCAGCTTCCCCTGCGTCCAATACGATTGCTTCTCCTCTCGGGTGATGGCTCTCAGGATTCACTTCCTGAGATCCACTTCCTGAGGCGAATCAGCAAGACAATAGCTCATATTAATTTGCTATTGCCACACAGCTGGGTGGGCTCAGGGTGCAATGCTCTGTGCCCCTAGCTCACCCTTTTTGAAGCCATTTAGAGCCTCGGGCTCTACTCATGTGCTTCTAAAAAAAAAAAAACTCATTGGAATCCATGCGTCTGGCAGCCTACATGTAGATTAGGAGCTGCATCATACAATAATAGACTTAAAGTGATTGTAAAGGAAAAAAATGTATTTAAAAAAAAAGATAACAAACATGCCATACTTACCTGTTCTGTGCAGTGCTTTTGCGCAGAGTAGCCCCGATCCTCCTCTTTTTGGGTCCCCTGGCAGCGCTCTGGGTCCCTCCCCCTTGCCAAGTGCCCCCATAACAAGTCGCTTGCTCGCTTCCGAGACACAAAGAGCAGAGCTCAGCCCCGTCTCACTGGTTGTGATTGACAGCAGCAGAGGCCAATGGCTCCGCTGCTACATCTCAGCCAATCAGGAGGGAGAGACCCGGCATAAAAAACCTTGAGCCTTTACAACCACTATCATCTATTAGGACTTTCTAGACACAGTGTAAATCCTTCTAAACCTTCCCAAGGTCTTTTGATACCATCTTCCTGAGGATGTTTTCTCTTGAATGTCCCTCCACGGTCCCCAGCTTGGATGCTTTGGCAATGCCCAATTTTTGAATAGTGACATTTATATATATATATATGTGTATATGCTTTATATGTTCTTCTGATGTAGTGGACTTTGGTTCACAAAATGTGTTGAGTGTGCTTCTCCCTGTGGCCTTGTAAGCAGCGCTTAGCACCCTTTTTGAGTGAGGTCCCTCCCCTGGGTGGGTTGGATGATCATAGAAGTAATATACTATACCAGCTCAAATTGTTAGGAGTAGCACATGTATTAATTAGCTCTTAATAATCAACCATGCTTTGGTTTTTTTCACAGTAATTGTATTTTATTTATTACAGATACTTACATAGCATCATCGTTTTACGCAGCGCTTTACACAAATATAGGGTACATTCATATTAGTCCCTACCCTCAAGGAACGTACAATCTAAGGTCCCTAACTAGTTAGTTAGTTAGTAAGGTTGAATAAAGACACCAGTCCATCCAGTTCAAACTGAGTGAGTGTGGGTGCGTGTCTACAATCATCCCTATTTTTTTTATTTTAAAGTACCCATATAGCGCCGCCAATTCAGCACTCCACACATACATCGTACACCCACATCAGTCCCTACCCTCAAGGAGCTTACAATCCAAGGTTGCCAACTCACATTCATATACTAGGGCCAATTTTAAAAAGAAGCCAATTAACCTACCAGCATGTCTTTGGAGTGTGGGAGGAAACCAGAGTACCCGGAGGAAACCCACGCAGGCACAGGGAGAACATGCAAACTCCAGGCAGGCAGTGTCGTGGTTGGGATTCGAACCAGCGACCCTTTTTACTAGGTGAGAGTGCTAACCACTACACCACTGTGCTGCCTTAACTCCCATCCATCCACATACTAGGGCCAATTTAGACAGGAGACAATAAACCACCAACATGTCTTTAGAGCGCGGGAGGAAACAGGGAGAACATGCAAACTCCAGGCAGGTAGTGCCAAGGTTGGAATTCGGACAGGCAACCCTAGAGCTGCTAGGTGGAAGGCCTAACTACTTACCCACTGTGCTGCCCATCTTATGTTCATATGTGAATAAAAGGATGATAATAATAAATAATAATAATAAATCAATATGTACCTAAAAAGTCCAGCTGAAGTTGTGTGCATGTTCTCAAAATTCTGTATTTAATGTTGGCTGATGTGAAAAAAAAAGTGAAGTGCTTTGTTTCTGTTATATTATTGATTACTTTAGCACCTTCCTTACTATTAGTGATACCGCTAAACATCTTGGAGAACCCTAAACTTCAAGACACTCCAGTATGCAAATTTCATAGTTTCCTTGTTCTGATCCTTCTCAGATAATGGTACAAATCAACTTTACAATTAGGCTAGTGGAACTGTCTTATATATGAAAGTCTAAGGCTAGGTTCGCATATGTGTGAATTAAATGCAGGCATCCAATTCACAAGTGTGACCGACTCACAATGGAGCCGTTTCACACAGGTCCGGAGCGGCCGCATTCCACTTTCCAAAAGGGTCCTGTGTGTGTTTGGGTACAGGTGTGAATTCTGACAAAAATCTGGACCTGATTCACACCTGAACCGGTGAACAGGAGCGCACGAGACCCCCTGCTGTAAACCGTGGCTGGACATACGTGAACCTGGTCTAAAATAATTGGTGGGCAACTGTGGCCCACCAGCTATTTTGGAACTACGTGTCCCATGAGGCATTGCAAGACTGACAAGTTACTGCCATGGCTCCCAGAGGCAGAGGAATGATGGGAAATCTGACAATTAGTTCCAGACCCAGAGGTATGATGGAATTTGTAGTTCTACAACAGCTGGAGGACCGGAGTTGCCCAACCCTGGTTTAAAAGTTATTCTGCACAAGAATGCGTGCTTGTCTTCTAACATGGGTCTGCAAAGCATTTTTGATGAATCTGAAAGGCAGACTTTGAATCTTAAATTGGAGTTTACAGAACATTTCTTCTCCAATTCCTCTATTCCACCTCCTGACCACTTTCACACACAACTCAGCAAAAAGTACTTCTTAAAAGATGGATGTGAGCGTTCAGCCATCATTTATTTGTAATGGATAGACAGAAGGGAAAACAGTTGCGATATGGTGACAAATGTTTCCAGTCACAGGACTGATACGATTATGCCCCGGCAATTCTCATGGGCAACATTAGGCTTTGAATTAGGTCAATGGAAAAGCAATAGCCTGGATGATATGAGCATGAAAGGAAGAAGGACTCCACGTATATATTATTATTATTGCCGGTTGTAGAGAGGCGATGCAATGTGTAACATTGAACAGCATTAGAACACAAACCTGATTAAATAACTCCAACATTGACATGGAGATAATGAAGGCTGGGCTGGAAAAAGATTTAATGGTCTGGATGAAAGTATAGGAGAGCACATATTTGTACAGACTTAATTTTCAAGTGGTAAAATAAATACAAAGAGAATGTTCTAGTACTCTCATAAAAGGCCCTTGAAATTTCCAGCATAGCTTCTAGGCAGCAGAGACATTTGCCACATTTATTTTGCTACGCGCTTTAGAGTTTTCTAGTTTTAAAAAATATATCAACACAGTTAGGGCAGGCTTGATGTTTATATTGTGCAATAGATACCCCATGCACTAAATCCCCAAGATTGTCAGTAAGCTTTTTTATGAAGCTTGTGAAAATGCAGTCCCTGTGTTGGCTATTTCCTGGCCCCAAAGAATCTCATAACAAGAGGCTGCAGAGCCGCCCAGAAACACTGTAAAAAAAAAATTATTAATTGCCTGTGTTAATGGGCTTTTGTTTGCTTTAAGCTCCTTTTTTTCACATACAAGTCTGAATGTGAATGCAAAATCTGCTTGAGCCTAGGTTCACATTGCTGCAGGTTTGAAATTGTGCGAGTTCAGCTGAATTTGTACAATTTCAACCCGGCAATGCAGTCTGACTTCGGGGGCGATTTGACAGATATCTGTGCGGGTTCCTGCACAGATGTCTATAAAAATCTCCCCCCCTCCCCCGAAGTCGCCAAAAGTAGTACAGAAACAACCTTTGGGAATCGGTGTGGCGCCGCAAAGTTGGCACCGCACCGATTCGGATGGTGCCATTGCTGGCATTAGCCGCTGTTTTGTATGCGATTTGATATGTCAAATCGCATGCCAAATCATACCAATGTGAACCTAGGCTTAATCGGGGTAAAATGCAAGTCACATGCACATGTCAATGAGTTTTGAATGATCTTAGGCCCCTTTCACACTGGGGCGGTGGGGGCGTCGGCGGTACAACAGTGCTATTTTTAGCGCTGCTGTACCGTCGTTCTTGCAGCTGTATTCGCCGCTAGCGGTGTGGTTTTAACCCCCGCTGGCGGCTGAAAAAGGGTTAAAATCCCTCGTACAGCGCGGCTATAGCCGCGGTATTGCCGCGGTATAGCCGCGCTGTCCCATTGATTTCAATGGGCAGGAGCGGTGAATACACCGCTCCTTCACCGCTCCAAAAAAGCGGTTTGCAGGACTTTTTTCACCGTCCTGCCTGCGCACCGCTTCAGTGTGAAAGCCCTGGGGCTTTCACACTGAACAAACAGCGGAGGCTGTTTAGGGGCGGTTTGCAGGCGGTATTTTTAGCACAATACCGCCTGCAAACCGCCCCAGTGTGAAAGGGGTCTAAGAGGAGTCTCATACTGATGTCATCACACAAGCCCAATGCCCATTGACACTAAATATGATTTAAAAGATTATATAAAGTAAATCTATATTTACTCTCTATACCTCTCTTTTTATCTTTACTTTTGTTTGTTTGGAAAGAGAAGTGCACGTGAGTTGCAGTCACGTGCACTGCTCTATACACACTACTAATCCCATAGTCCATCTCAGAAGCAAGAGGAAGTCAGATCACAAAGGCAAAAAAAAAGGGAATTTGTAGATTTGGAGGAAGCTGAGAGCAATGAAAGGGACTTTTTGTGTAAAAACAGTATTAAACCCAAAACCAAAAATGTAACATATTGCAGATTACCAATCATTAGATGTGGTGGCTGCATTCATTTTAATTTTTCCTAAAAAAAGAAAATGAATGCAGCCACCACATCTAATGATTGGTAATCTGCAAAATGTTACATTTTTGGTTTTGGGTTTAATACTGTTTTTACACAAAAAGTCCCTTCCATTGCTCTCAGCTTTTTTTTTTTCTCAGCTTTTTCCCCTCTGTTTTCACCTGATGATATGGCCAGTAACACACCTCCTGTATAAGAGTACCTCCCCCGTCTGGATGAAGGAGCACAGGGGGAACCTTTGGACAGCTGCATTGTGATTCTGAGGGGAGGGTAGTGTTAGATGCACTAGCAGATTTAGATACACTAAACAAATTGAACCCAACACTTCATAAGCAGTTACAGAAATCATTTTTTTTTTCTTTTTGGATAAAGGCTTTACAAGAATAAATAAAAGCTGATTACAATAAGCATCCCTGCCAGTGGTAAATGTTTTGTCTCAACCCTGTAATTGTTACATCTGCGTGTAGGCGGTAGGGACCCGAGTAGCACCCTGAGGGAAGACATGGCGAGATATATTGTTAGCTGTTTCAGATACAATAACTGAATCTTTTGAATGGTAAGAGCCGAGCAGCAACACTCAACAGTAGGCGGAACTTACAGCAGGAGAGCGGTACACCGAGGCCGACAACACCTGGCACAGGGGCGGGAGGCAGGCAGCTGCAGTAAGCACAGTAATGGAAAGGTTTATCAAGGCGTCTGCAACAGTTCCTACACTGTCCCTCCTTCTCTGGAAACTTTCCCTATTATAGATTTACTGCCAGTCTCCTTGCTTTTAAAAACTGACCACACTGAGGGGACGTGGCTAGCCAGCGGAGCTGATGGTCGCACATTGACACAGCTCTGTCTATTCCTGGGCAGAAACAGGGAAATATATTGACTACAAGCCTCGTTCCAAGCCAGCGATGATCACACCTGGAGCGTGTCCACCCCCTGATGCCATCCCGCAAACAAAAAGAACCCACAAAACCGAGGAAGATGACAGACTTTCTCATACAGCCGCACCGTCTCCATATCCAAGATGGCACTGGCAGAAACACCGGAGACACACAAGGCCCAAATAAACAACAGGGCCCGGCCATGAAACAAATTAGTAGCCGCAGCAATAACGGCCTGCAGCAGGGGCATACCCACTACCCACCACCTCCTTCTGCTTCCTCCCGTCCAGCAAAAAGCAGCCAAAAGACGTCCCTGAAACAGGCAGACACTGTGGAGGTAAGCGGATTTAATCCTTCATTGGATGACACCAGGGAGTTACAAGACTCCATAACTGACTTCCCAACACTACTCTTAAAGATATGCTGGTGTCCCTCTGATCCACCCTGCATGCAGACATACTGGCCATAACTTAGCAGTTCAAATAGGAGGTCACAGCAGTGTCCAACAGGGTCTCCCACATTGAAAACAACATGGTCGATGCCCACAACAACAGGGACGATGAGATTATGAACATTAAAACGAAATTAGCAGATTTGGAAGACAGATCAAGACGTAACAATGTCAAAATAAGGGGGATCCCCGAATCGGTCAAACCTCCAGAGCTGAAAGACTATTTCACCAATCTCATAAAGGCCGTGCTTCCAGAAGCGCCATTAGAGGACCTGGTCATTGACCGCATACACCGCCTTCCAAGGCCCAAAAACATTCGGGCCCACCTTCCCAGGGATACTATAGTTTGAGTTCATTTTTACCATATTAAGGACCAGTTCATGATAGCAACTAGACAGCATGAAGATCTACCTCCAGAACTGCAGGAACTGTCCTTCTTCGCAGATCAATCTGCATTTACCATGCAGCAACGCAGACAGCTATCCACCATTACTAAACCACTGAATAACCATCACATCCCGCATAGATGGCTATACCCGCCCAAGCTGCTGGTCACCAAAGATGGTAAATCACACGTGGTGGCAACCATCAAGGAAGGCATCCGACTTATGAAAGAATGGTAAATATTGGCTCAGCACAACAACGAGGAAGATATACTGCAATCGCCCCTGTCCACTCGGGCTAGCTCCGATACTGAAACAGGCTGAAATCTACTGCTCTACTATTCCATCTTCAAATTCCCTGTTGGCCCAGGAGATAGCCACACAGATCCTTTATCGTTCTCCCCCAAGTTATAGCGGTGGTTATCCGCACAGATTCCTAACAGAATCGTTCATTTTAAACACTTGTTCTTCCCCTCCCCTTTGTTTTCTCCTTTTGTTTATTGTTACAGTAATTGATACACGGGACTTCAAATCTGAGCTGGTCAGCCAACTGAGAACTTCGTCTCTAACCCCTTGCCTCAACCAACTTCATCTTTATAGCCGACAGCACCAACACTAGGGGCCATCGAACCACCACCAACCCAAATAATAATAGCAACAGTACGTTCTTTACACTTTACCAATATGGCATTAATCATATCCTCACTAGTGATGGGCTTTCGACTCGAGTTTGACTCGAACATTGGCTGTTCGCCCGTTCGATGAATAGTGAACAATTTGGGGTGTTCGCGGCAAATTCGAAAGCCGCGGAACACCCTTTAAAAGTCTATGGGAGAAATCAAAAGTGCTAATTTTAACCTCTTCACGCCCGCGCTATAGCCGAAAGACGGCTGCAGCGCGGACGCTAATTGCTGGAAGGCCGTCCCTGGACGTCCTCCTGTTTACTTCCGCGATGCGCGCTCCCGCGGGCGCGCATCAGGGAAGTTCTGTGCTGGCCATGTCCTTTGGACACAGCCAGTCACAGATTGCTGAAAACAAACGTTTTCAGCGCGATAGGCGGTGCCAATGAGAGATGATCTCATATGTAAACATATGAGATCATCTCTCATGGCCGGCTCTCCCTCCTCACACAGAGAGGAGGGAGAGCTAACCGCTGCAGTGGTGAGTAAAAAAAAAGACAAAAAATGAAAAAAAAAGTCACGTCAGTGCCATCAGTTCCCACTGTCATCCATCCCCACTGCCATCTGTCCCCACTGTCATCTGTCCCCACTGCCATCTGTCCCCACTGCCACCTATAAGTGCCATCTGTCATCAGTGCCACATATTAGTGCCATCTGTCATCAGTGCCACATATTAGTGCCATCTGTCATCAGTGCCACCTGTCAGTCACGTGTCACGTGTCATTGACCTGGTGCTCCAGGGCCTTCAATAGTGTATAAGGTAGTCAACAAGTTAGATGTGTAATTTATGCTCCTAGAACACCTGATGGAGCTCCCTGCATGTTGGGTCTCTCTATGTGGCCAGGCTGTGAAAAAGTCCCACACATGTGGTATCGTAATACTCAGAAGGAGTAGAAGAATGTATTTTGGGGCATTATTTGTGGTATACACATTCCATGTGAGAGAAATAACCTATTACAATGACAATTTTGTGGGGGAAAAAAATCTTCATTTTGCAAAGAATTGTGGGGAAAAATGACATCAAAAACCTCACCATGCACCTTACTAAATACCTTAAAATGTCTACTTTGAAAAAAGGGGTCATTTGGCAGATATTTGTACTTTCCTGACTTGTTCGGGTCTCAAGAAATGAGATAGGCCTCAGTACATCAGGTGTGATTATTTTTTTATGATTTGCACCATAGTTTGTAGACTCTCTAACTTTCACAAAGACCAAATAATATCCACTAATTTGGGCTATTTTTACCAAAGATATGTAGCAGTATAAATTGTGGCCAAAATATATGAATAAAAATTAATAGTTTGCAAAATTTTATCACAGAAACTAAGAAAAATGCTTTTTTTTCAAAATTTTCGGACTTTTTCATTTATAGCGCAAAAAATAAAAAAGCCAGAGGTGATCAAATACCACCAAAAGAAAGCTCTATTTGTATGAAAAAAAGGACAAAAAATTCATTTGGGTACAGTATTACATGACTGAGTAATTGTCATTCAAAGTGTGAGAGCACTGAAAGCTGAAAATTGGTCTGAGCAGGAGGGGTGTTTAAGTGCCCAGTAGGCAAGTGGTTAAAGGTTAATATGCAAGTTATTGTCATAAAAAGTGTTTGGGGACCTGGGTCCTGCCTGGTTGTGGGGGCCTGAGGACGGGGTGCTTATTGGAATCTGGAACCCCCCTTTAACAAGGGGACCCCCAGATCCCGCCCCCCCTGTGTAAATTGGTAATGGGGTACAAATGTACCCCTACCATCTCACAAGTGATGGCCTGCGCCCCCCACCCCAAAGCACCTTGTCCCAATGTTGATGAGGACAAGGGCCTCTTCCCGACAACCCTTGCCCGGTGGTTGTCGGGGTCTGCGGGCGGGGGGCTTATCGGAATCTGGGATTTTAATAAGGGGGCCCCCAGATCCCGGCACCCCACCCTATGTGAATGAGTATGGGGTATATTGTACCCCTATCCATTCACCTGGGAGAAAAAGTGTCAATAAAAAAAAACACACTACAAAGGTTTTTAAAGTAATTTATTAGGCAGCTCCGGTGGTCTCTTCTGACTTTGGGAGTCTCTTCCGACTTCTCCCCACTCTCCTGCCTCTTCTCCCGCTGTTTTCTGCCGGGCTCCTCTGCTATCTTCTGCTCTTTTGCCTGCTCTTTTGCTAGCGGTTGCCCGGTCTTCCTCCGATGTTGACACTATGCTCTCTCCCGCTGTAATGCCACGTGCGCAGTGCGCAATGACTTATATAGGCATGGGGCGGGTCACCGGGTGATGTCATCCGGTGACCCCGCCCCTTATGATGTCACAACCCCATCATGCCCCGGGACTGTGACGTCATAAGGGGCGGGGTCACCAGATGACATCACCCGGTGACCCCGCCCCATGCCTATATAAGTCGTTGCGCACAGCGCACATGGCATTACAGTGGGAGAGAACGTTGTGTCAACATCGGAGGAAGACCGGAGGGAAGAAGACGATGGAGAAGACTGGGCAACCACCAGCAAAAGAGCAGGCAAAAGAGTGGAAGATAGCAGAGGAGCCCAGCAGAAGACAGCAGGAGAAGAGGCTGGAGAGCGCGGAGAAGTCGGAAGAGACCCCCGAAGACGGAAGAGACCCCCAGAGCTGCCTAATAAATTACTTTAAAAACCTTTGTAGTGTGTTTTTTTATTGACACTTTTTCCCCCAGGTGAATGGGTAGGGGTATAATATACCCCATACTCATTCATATAGGGTGGGGTGCTGGGATCTGGGGGCCCTCTTATTAAAGGGGGCTCCCAGATTCCTATAAGCCCCCTGCTGCCCACAGACCCTGACAACCACCGGGCAAGGGTTGCCGGGAAGAGGCCCTTGTCCTCATCAACATGGGGACAAGGTGCTTTGGGGTGGGGGGCGCAGGGCCCCCCCTGCCCCAAAGCACCAACCCCCCCCATGTTGAGGGCATGTGGCTTGGTATGGTCCAGGGGGGGGCGCTCGCTCGCCCATTTACAGCTCAAAAACGCCATGGTGGGCATGGGGCCATAGACTAACATGGAGAGGCGTTTTAAGCTGCAAAAAAATGCTCAAAAAAGTGACCTTAAAAACGTTCGTGTGCATGTAGCCTCAGAATCATTATCTGCTGCAGAACACGACACGCAGCATAGATTTTGAAGCTTAAAAAAAGAAACACTGGGTAATGCATTATAAATATAAAAATAAAAATATAAAAACGATAGGGCGTGTATTTATACAAAAAAGAAACCCCTAGCCCAGTGAAAGTACATGTACATTCTTTCTGTGTTTAACTTTCAGCTCTGCCACACTTTGAATGACAATTGCGCAGTAATTTTTTTATCATTTTATAATTTTTTTTCACACAAATAGAGCTTCCTTTTCTGGTCACCACTGGGTTTTTTACTTTTTGCTAAATAAACAAATAAAGACCATAAATTTGGAAACAAAAAAAACATTTTTCATAGTTTGTTATAAAAATTTTGCAAATAGGTAATTTTCTCCTTCACTGATGTGTGCTGATGAGGTTGCACTGATGGGCACTGATGAGGCAGCACTGATGGGCATTGAGGGGCACTGATAGGCTACACGGATGGGCACTGATGAGGCAGCACTGCTGGGCACTGATGAGGCGGCACTGATAGGTGGCACTGATGGGCACTGATAGGTGGCATTGATGGGCACTGATAGGCGGAACTGGTGGGCATGGATGAGGCTGCACTGATAGGTGACACTGACGGGCACTGATAGGTGGCACTGATGGGCACTGATGAGGCTGCACTGATAGGCGACACTGATGGGCACTGATAGGCGGAACTAATAGGTGACACCGATGGGCACTGATAGGCAGCACTGATGGGCATATATAGTATATAGCGCCGACAGTTTTTGCAGCTCTTTACAACTTGAGCGTAGACAGTACAAGTACAATACACTTTGATACAGTAGGAATAAGAAGGCCCTGCCCATTAGAGCTAACAATCTAAGAGGGAGGGTCAAGAGATACAAGCGTTAATAACTGTGGGGGATGGGCTGATGGAGAAAATACGTGTACCGTTGTTAGGTGGAGGCAGGATAGGCTTCTCTGAAGAGGCTCGGGAGAAGTCCTGGAGGCAAAATGGGAGGAGATGACGAGGGAGCTAGAGAGCAGGAGGTCTTAGGAGGAGTGAAGAGAATGATTTAGTTGGTATTTTAAGACCAGGTTAGTGGTGTAGCTGAGGGCCAGGTTGTAGATGGCTTTGTAAGTAGTGGTTAGTATCTTGAATTTAATTAGTTGGTTGCGTTGCAGCCAATAGAGGAATTGGCAGAGAGGAGAAACTTAATTAGACTTTGTTTATACCTCTTGTAACCCCCCAGCCCCCCGTGCAGTAGAAATCTGTGAGAGTGAGGGGCAGCACTAGGTGAGCTACAGTGCATATGTCCTGACAAGGAACACACTGACAGAAAGAGAGAGCAGAGAGGTGAGCTCATCAGTCTACTGCTTCTACTTTATTGTCCAATTGCAGGGTGGAGGCAGGGAGGTGACCATACAGTATTGTAAGTGCATTATAACAAATTCTGTGGCTGGCTGTCTTAATCTCCAAACTGGATGGACAGAAAACGCTTAAAGGAGAAATCTAGCCTGAGTTTTTTAGGTCGGGCTTCCTCTAAGGGTCACAGGAGTGCAATTCGTTTTGCACTCCTGTGACCCGTTTTCAGCGGACAGCGGTCTGAAGTCCGCTCTCTGCTGATGTCACTGCCATCAGTCGAGGCAGCGCATCATCCCGACTTCCCAAGTCTGGATCCACCAGCTGCCTTGATTGTTGGCAGTCTCAGCGAGCCGCTGAGATGGCCTCTCCCCGCCCCTCCACAGCTCATCACTCTAATGAACGTGGAGAAGCAGACCAGGAGCGATGCTGACTGACAGTCAGCATCGCTTTACTCGAGGAGGAGTGAGAAATGAGCCATCGGAAATGTTCGTACGTCTGTTTCCCAAAGACAACCTCTGGATATGATGCTGAGCATGTGACCTTAACTTCTTTGGTCGACCATGGCGAGGACAGTTCTGAGTGGAACCTGTCCTGGTAAACTGCTGTATGGTCTTGGCCACCATGCTGCAGCTCAGTTTCAGGGTCTTGGCAATCTTCTTATAGCCTAGGCCATCTTATGTAAAGCAGCAATTCTTTTTTTCAGATCCTCAGAGAGTTCTTTGCCATGAGGTGCCATGTTGAACTTCCAATGACCAGTATGGGAGAGGGATAACACCAAATTTAACACACCTGCTCCCCATTCACCCCAGAGACCTTGTAACACTAGCGAGTCACATGACACCGGGGAGGGAAAATGGCTAATTGGGCCCAATTTGGACAATTTCACTTAGGGGTGTACTCACTTTTGTTGCCAGCAGTTTAGACATTAAAGGCTGTGTGTTGAGTTATTTTGAGGGGACAGTAAATTTACACTGTTATACAAGCTGTACACTCACTACTTTACATTGTAGCAAAGTGTCATTTCGTCAGTGTTGTCACATGAAAAGATATAATAAAATATTTACAAAAATGTGAGGAGTGTACTCACTTTTGTGATATACTGTATATAAAAACTATACAAACTAACATTGCCTGGCTCTGGGTTGATACTCTAATCATGGTTTTGATACCTGGTTAACCACCAACCTGGAACTTCATCACATCAGTGATGTCTGAACTTGTGCCTGGCATTCTTGTTCCAGGTCGGTGACTTAGTAAACAGTGATGCCAGGATCAAGATGACAGCTGTGGAGTCTGCCCAACAGAACAATGAGTCAGCAATGGCAGCTTCTATACTTCTGTACTCTAAGGAGGTCTCCTATACTCTCCTCAGGTCTGCTAATGAATTAACATAATATATTCCTTTTTTAACTGTTTGAAAAGCATATTACTATTATTATTATTATTATTATTTTTATTGTTTATTCATCATGTGGGACATACAATAGTACAGAAAAATGAGCACACATAAGAACAAAAACATGATGTTACCATTCACTAGGAGGTAGCATGCTTCTTTGAGATTATGATCATTAACGTATGCAAATATATGCACATGGCGTGGAATAAATATGAATATGTTATGGGTAATTTCACAAATAAGGTTAATTTTGTCATTGTTTGGCTAGTCACAGGTTATCATGGTGTGTTATTATCATTTATTATAGAACACCAGTTATAATTCAATAGTGCAATGCATTTAAGTACGTCGACAAGCAATGTAATTTGCATTAAAGAAGGCAAGAACAAAGACAAAAGAAGCTCAGGCATTAAATACCTGATTGTGTTAGACATTTTAATGATCTCAGCTGTGGCTGACAAGTGGCACATAATGTATGAGCTAAAATGAGTAAAAATCAATGTTTGTCTTGGTGTTATGTGCCAGGAGCAGCAGGGGTAATATACCAAGGCAGGACCAAACAAACTACCTTTCCAATTTATGGTGCTGCCCAGGACGGATATTAGAACAAAATAGAATAGGGAGGTAGGGGAAGGTTGCGAAATGCCACACATAGAGATCAACACAGAGTAGGCCTTTACCTAAAGTGCTGATCTTATTGGCCCCTTGTGGAGGGATAAGATCTCATTAAATAAAACCATGCTTTGCTGAGGCAGGGCAATGCATACTGTTTACCTTAATCTTCTCCTCTGCAGCAGCACTGACTTATGTTTCCTTAAATTTCCTGCGACTCCATTTGGCTACCATGACCAGGAAAAGCCAGCCTGTGTAACACTGGCCATGAATTTTGGCTGAACGAAAGAAATCTATACGTGTATGACCAGCTTAAGCTAATAACTGCTCAAGTCCTAGCTTACACAGGGCCACAGATTCAAATCATGTGACAGTGCTGGTGCTTATAATTGGTATACTTGGGAACACACTGGATCTTGCCCAGAGACTCCAGCCAATCAGTTTGCCTGTGACTCCACCTCTAATAGGTTTCCAAAAGTAGCGATAGCAGCATCGCTACTTCTGTCATCTGGAAGCAAGGAGCATTGTGCTGGGGTTTGGGAGGAAGAGAGAGCTAAGAAAAAAGATATAGGTTGTGCTCTCTTCTCCACCAGCTCCTTCTTCTGACCATATGTGTCTTCAGGAACACAAACGGAGCATCGCACATCTGCGTCAGTGGTGAAAATTGTGGTGCATAGCAACATGTTACACCCTAAATACGGGTGTAACATGTAACTAAAGATGGATATAGCCTTTAACATGGCCAGTGGCCATATTAGAACACATTACTGAAGTCCAGCATGGCACAGTAACATTTATAAATTATGTCACTTTTAGCAGGTGGACGCAACACAATTTAAGTGAATTGGACCATGCCACAACCATGCCTCATCCACGTATAATACACATGGTGCTGGCCCAATGTGGCAGGCTTTCAGTAGTTAAAACAGATGTTTAGAAGGTGACATAGTGCTTCCAAGCCACCTGTCAACTCCTCTCACTAGAAACTCTTTTCTGGTGGCCAGTAAACCATTCCACACCTACACAAAACCTAAAGGAGCTGGAGAGCCAGACTGAGCTCCAGTCAAGGCCATACCTCTGCAGAATTGTTGCTATCAAATCACATCAAATAAGATATACCAGTCTAGTGCTCAGACCATCGGCCCTAAAGACAAGGTTCAAACAGTGAAAGGCCAGCAAAAGTCGACAGATTGCAGGATCAAAATAAAAGTATGAAGGCTTTATTAGAATATAGGGTTTACATCTAAATAATCAGACCCGCTTACATGTGTCAGCCTTGCAGCCAAGACTGCGAGGCTGAAACATGTAAGTGGGTCATGAGCAATATGTAATTGGGTCATGTGCAAAAAGTCATGTGATGACTTTCACTGGACTTTAATAAACCTTTGTTGTGTCTCACCAATTCCAAATCTGTGGGACCTTGCATTGGCTAGAATCTCTCTGCCTACAGTGGACAGGAGCTTCCTGCCTGATGGCAAATTAGATAAATTCAGCAGATACAGTATTTAAAGGTCATTTTGTCTACGGGAGATATAAAGCAGCCACACAGTCTTTAGCACCTGGATAATGCAATCAGCCCTGATAAGCATAATACATTACTTAAAATTAGACGTAGATTGATTCAGGAGTGTTTTAACTATGCTCTCCATAAATGCAGATTATACCGCTTGATAAGTGCTTCATGTTTTAAAAAGAAATAGGATGGTACTGACATAGATTGCACAGAAATTCATGGTTATTAAATTTAAAAATCATTTAAACAGTGTTAAAGCAACTTCCAGAGATAAACATTAAGCATGCATATGTATTAAGTCCATTAGAGCTAATTGCTGCTATATGTCAAAGTGCGATATATATTACAACAAGAAGTGAACTTGTTTATTCACATGGAGGTAGGAACATTCCTATTCACTATAGCAAATGCAATATTCAGAATTATGTGCCAAAGGTTATTCTATGTATATTTAGATGATTACATTTATCCTGTATTTTCAAAGGTTCCAACATTTGGCCAATCTGTATGAAGTGTAAAGATTAAAGATTACAGTGTAAAGATTACAGCCATAGGTGGACACTGTTTAGACAGATAGGAGTTCTCTTTGGCTCAGCTGATGATTAGCTAACATGAGTAGAGACATCAGCATCACTAATTTTTAAAGTGTCCCTGTCAGCATAAGGTCAATTGTAAATAAAACATACCTACAGAAAAAAGTCTGCTTATACTAGCCTTTAGGTGGCTAGTTTCTTGAAAAGCTACCTCTATGCCACTCATTGACCTCTGCAAGTATTTGACCAGTTGGATGGATTAAATACCAGTTTTCTCTGCCACTCCCTGTGGTTCCTCCTGCCCACAGGAGAAACCAAAGTGCACGTTGGGGGAGAAGGTTAATACTTGCAGAGATTAGTGAGCAATGACGTTGCAGCTTTTCAAGAAATAGACCTCCGGAAAGGTAAAAATATACAGTACTATCTTGTTTATGCAGGTATGTTTTACATTTAAATGTACCTTGCTGACAGGGTCACTTTAAACAACGTAAAATTTAATGTACATTGGTAATCAATGTAAATACCATTTTTATGTTTGGTGGTTAGTGTAGTGCCCCTTTACTTCGATGGTCATTGGTGTCTGTCCCTTTAAATTGATGGTCATTTGAAAAGTGCCCCCTTACATTTCTGATCAGTGTATTGACGGCCAGTAGGAAGAAGAATGGCTCCTTACATTGATGGTCAGTGGCAGAAAGAATACCACTTACATTGTTGGTTAGAGGTAGAAAAAATGCTCCCCTAACATTGGTGGTCAGTGGGAAGTAGAACGCCCCCCCCCCCACATTGGTTGTCAATTGTAAGAAGAATGTCCCATACATTGAAAATCAGTAGGTATAAGAAAGCCACCCTTTCGCTGGTTGTCGAACAGAAGAAGAATGCCTCTTTACATTGATAGTTGCAGAAAGAATGCTCCCGTTCCCTTTACATTAATGGTCAATTGAAAGTAGAATGCCCCTTACATTGATGGCCATTATGTACAAGAACGCCATTTCTTACATTGGCTGTTATTTTTTAAGAAAAATGCCCCTTACATTGGTGGTCAGTGGCAAGAAGAATGCCCCCTTGCTTTATTGCATAACAAGCCACTTTAGCATGCCTCAAGTGTTACTGCAGCCTGTAGGGCAGGCTGCTGACACTTCCTCCATATTCCCCTGCATGTTGGGCACCAAGCAATGGTCACATGAGTGGCTTGCCCCGAGGTGGGTTCTTCTGGGCTACACAAGGCACTTAGAACAGGACACTACCTTACACATGAGGTACCTTTGCCTAAACAGACAACGGAACATCACCACCATGGTCACTGATGCATTTTGGAGGAACACGCAGAGCCAATGCCCTCTCCACCTGTCCAGCATATCACCACTACCTCAGACCCAGTAACTGTATGGACCCCAATCCGTGCACTTCACTTAACATTTCTTTTTTGGTACCTGTGTACAGCTTGGGGACCTCAAGGGTGCTATGGGAGATGGATCTTCTCATGGAGAGAGTGCTGACAACTCCTCCTGCAAGAAGCTATCACACCTGCCACATGTACACACTTACGACGAGCTGCTTGAGAAACCTTCATTACCATTGGTAACCATTTGTATCTTCACACTGTATTACCTAATGTCTTCATACCCCAATGTGCTTAGTTGACCTGCACTGTGGACTATATGTTCCAGTTACTTGAATTACACCCCTTGGGTAACTTCAGACCAGGCAAAAGCAAAGTTCCAAAAGCTTTATACTTAGAAAATGTGGCATGACAGTCAAACACAAGTAACAATCTTTCCCTAAACGAATCCCTAACTTAGGCTTGTGGCTGCGCCAGCGTACCTGCACAGGCAAGAGTCCATATTTGTCAGAGTCCATGGTGAAAATATCCAGGATTGGCATCTTCTGGGTGGACTGCAAGTCCCAACAATTCCCCTAAGCTGTGGAAGGATCCTAATGCCAGATGTTCCTTAGTTGCCACTCTGGTCTGGGCATATCAGCAGGCTAGCAGGATGAACTCCGGCAACGATGGCTGCAACAACCGCAAACTTTCATTAAGCTTCTTGTGCGCTCATTACCTTCCACTTCAGCTACAGGCCTCACGGGTCCGCAGCCCGCACCCCTGTCCCTTTTATAATACACAGAACCAGTGGGTCAGACTCAGGAAACACAATTAAAACTAACCCTCCCGACTGGGGCAGCATGAGACTACCTGCCTACAAGCCTGAGGTATATTCTGCTGCAAAGTTTTGTTGGTTTCCATCCAGGAATGTCTTTGAATTCATCTATTTTTCACAATCATCGATGCTCTCCTGTACAAATAAACTCATGCTTAGTTCTTTGTAAAGTAACATTTTAAAGCCTGTTTTTCTCAGAGGAGCTTTCCTAGAAATGAAATTATATAAACGGTACATCAAAAAGGATCTTAGCCTTCAGGTTAAGCTGCAGATCAACTACAATTTAATAATGGTAACATTGTCTGTTATCTTGTAGACACTGTGTTTTCATCTTTAAAGACATACACATGCTTTATTTTTTTTCTGAGAATAGAGAACGGAGGTATTGATATACTTCTGTCAACTGGGAAATCAATGAAATACCTTAATAACAAAATTGAATAAAAATCTGAGGTTTAGGATCCACACAGTTGTACTTTCTGAAGAAGCGCCAGGAAGTTTTATAGCACTTGCTGGGCACGTTCACCACAGGATCAATACAATCTTTAGAGCTGTGCCGGTCAAATACATAGAAAAAAATGCTTGTTATTTGTCAGGTGCAACATGTGAGTCAATATCTACCAAAAAGCTGAAAAAAAAAGACAATGGAAAATGTTTTGCAATAAAATATTAATGACTGAGGGATTACCATCTACACCTATTGCAGCAAACAAACCTTTCTTAACTGGATCCTGCAGTCTCCATCCAGAGTACCAGCAACACCATAAAAACATTCTAAGAATTCTTTTCTCTCTGGTCTCTCTCTGATTACATTAAAAATATTTAATCTTGGCCATAAAATCCGTATACAAACGTCACGTTGGCACTTTGACACTGAAGTGAATTCCTCGCATACCTCAAGGTTTTACTTGAGCAGTATATATTAATAAATGAAGGAAATAGAGATTAAAGTTGGCTGTTTGTTTTACAGGCGTGTTCTTGATCTGATGCTTAGAGGAAGGGATGGGATTTGGTCTTGACTTTGAAAGCTTTAAAGAGAAGTCCAAGTTGGGCCTTCTTGGACCAAACAAATTACATGGTAGAAGGGACTGGCACTGCTTAAGCTGTGTAGATCTATGTAGATTATCAAAAGAATGTTCTTACGAACTTTTGTACAAAAATTCTTACAAAAATAAAAAAGTACATTCAACGATGTGATGAAAGTAGGTAAAAATTCAAAAATTTTGTAAGTAAGGGACTTTACTGAATAAAAACCACATACGCTGTTATAAAATTGTTTGTTTGAGAAATGTTTTCTATTCTACCCCTTTTCATTTTCCTTTCACTGCAGTAGAAAATTAACCCACTGATGATTAGAAAATCAAACAAAGGTTCTTAAAACAAAAAAATTAAAACTAAATTCTACTAGTGTATTGCCAACTTTAGGCTGTAGTATACTGTAATACTTTTTGCTATGTGCAGCGCTGTATTCCAACAGCAGTACAAGACTCTTCTCCTATACTGCTGAATATGGAGAGAGCCAGTTGCATCACATCACTGCCATTTAGGGGAAGCCTTGTATTGTTTCAATGAATGTAAGGCTTCATCTAATTGGCTAAGGGGGAGATTGTAGCGTCATCCACCTTTAAACCTCGGCCAATTGGAGGGAGCCTTGTATTCATTTAAAAAATGTGGTATGACCAGCTCTTTTAATATCCAGCAATAGAAGGGAAGTCTTTGCTACTGCTGCTAGAACATAGTGCTACTTACTGTACATAGCACAAGCTACTATAGTACTGTATATTACAGCCTATGCCAGTGATGACAAACCTTGGCACCCCAGATGTTTTGGAACTACATTTCCCATGATGCTCAACTAAACTGCAGAGTGCTTGAGCATCATGGGAAATGTAGTTCCAAAACATCTGAGGTACCAAAATTCGCCATTACTGGTCTATGCAGTAGCATTTCCTGGCATGCAAAAAATTAGTTTGGTCTAAGCTGGCCCAAGTGAATTGTCTAAAATACCAGGGAACCTGGAATTCTCTGTCAGCCTGATGCACACGCTCCTCTAGTTTGCCATTGGACTGCCTATCTGACAGATAGGAAATGCTGTTGCTGGTAAGATCTTGAGGCAAAACCTTTGCAATAGAAGAAAAAGCATCTGTTTCAGAAAACTGTATATGGCAAGGCATGATCTCAAACATATTGGAAAATAGGTTTTGGGTTTACAGTTGAGTTTTAGCCATCTGTAAAATACTGTGTAATGAAGCTGGGATGTGGTTTCATACCCAGGTAATTATTTTTGAACATGCCAAGCTGTCTTGGTGGTAGTACAGCACTGGTCCATACAGAAACACATGTACCACCAGCTTAGTTACACCAACAAGTCAGTAAATGTAACATTGCTGTGGATGAGAGATGGGGGTCTGTTGGTGACTGCACTGTTCTAACTCACAGTAGCTTTTGCACAATGGTCAGAGACAGTTCTCTGCCGCACTGTCAATATGGGAAAGTGAAAGCAATTTTAATTATAAATCCTTTGAGTTCCTACATAATAAATACATTTTACAACATAATTGGCCAACAGAAGTAGCCATCATTTTAATGGGTTGGCTACACATCTAATTTAAAGGGGTTGTAAACCCTCATGTTTTTTTCACCCATAATGCACCCTATGCATTAAGGTGAAAGTGAGGGGCCTGTCTTGTGAGGGCCACCCCTTCAGCTAGAAGAGTCAGTGGACGGGTGTCAGTCAAGGGGATGCTAGTGAGTGTCCTGAAGATAAAGTAGTTGCATCAAGTCTGCTGCTAGAGAGAGCAAGAAAACTTAATTCTTCCATACATGTGGCAGTATGGTTAAAGCAGTGTGTTTGCTTCCACAAATCTTCTAGTAAGGCCAAGTGAGAGTTGTCTTTAACCATTGTGAATAGTTCAAGTTGGAGTATCCCACTATTCCCTTCTCCCATCCAAGTTCCAAAATAAATATACAAAAACAAAAATACCCTGGACTGGTCATTGAGTAACGAGCAGGCGGGAGTAAGGGAGGATAAGAGAAAACCCCTAGCAACTGGCTGCAGGTAACCAGAGAGAGGCCTAAGAAGTCAATACTCAGCAAGCCCTACAGGGACAGTGCTACATATGTAAAGCACTGTGTAAATTGTCAGCACTATATAAATACCTATAATAAATAAGTAATAGATACACCCCTGTCAAGTTTTTGCAAGTTATTGCAGTCTGTATTTCCACTGGACAGATTAATATTCTCTATTTGTCCTGGTGAGCTCTGTCAACTGAACACTGTAAAAATCCAGAATTTCACAGTTGTCACCAAACCTAGAGAAGATGGTAAATCTTCCAGGGATGACACATGTTCTGATGGTAGCGAAGATTTTCTCTCACTTCCTGTTCCATTTCTAGGGCAGGAAGTGAAGGGAACTCTGCCCAATGGCACACAGACAGAAGAAAATTTAAATTACGGAGGTTTTAACCCTTCCCTATTCTATCCAAAACTAAAAAGAAAAGTTTTGGCTAAACATATACTTCAAGAGCAGCCTTGAATCAGTAACAAGAGCAAAGGCAATAGCATTTTTAGATAGAATGAAATGTATAATAATTTTTTAATAACAATTAATGACAAATTTGCTTGTCTTTTTTTTTTTTTATTCAAATTGACTTACCTTTCTGTCTTGTTGTCTTCAGATATACATTTTTATAAATTGGAAGATAATTAATGACGTTTGTATAAACTGTATCTTGAGGTGATTCTATGATATAAATAAAATAAATGAATTTGTCAAGTAAGGCCATGTGCACTGTAGGCTTATTTTACTTTATTGTGCTACATAGAATGTATCATTATATTTAATACTAAACAGTGACATCTGAATGACCTTTTCACCATATAATATTTCTGTAAAGATGAGATCACTGTTATAATGCTTTTAGCACACGATACTGACTGCTTGTAAAAAGACCCTTCTGCTCTCAAATGAGGGGAAAAAAAAGAAAAAACAAAAAGATAAAAACAAATAATACAGATAAAAGGTAATGTATCTCCATGAAAATAATTTATAAATTCTAAAACCTAATAAAATTCATTTTACAAACAAATAAATACAATACATTAAACAGAGATTGCACTTTTGGTAAACTCTTAACTGGCACTTTAACCACTTGACCTTCGGAGGATTTACCCCCATTCATGACCAGGCTATTTTTTACTATACGGCACAGCGTTACTTTAACTGACAATTGCATGGTCATTCAACGCTGTACATAAATGAAATTTATGTCATTTTCCCCACAAATAGAGCTTTCTTTTGGTGGTATTTGAACACCACTGTTTTTTTTATAAACAAAAGAAACCCGACAATTTTGAGAAAAAAAAACAATATTTTTTTCTTTCTGCTATAAAACATGTCTTCATAAATTTAAGCCAATATGTATTCTGCTTCATGTTTTTGTTAAGGGAAATCCCAATAAGTGGATATTGATTGGTTTACGCATATGTTATAGTGTCTACAATCTATTGGATACATACTGCAATTTTTATTTATTTAGTTATTTATTTTCTATACTAGTAATTGCGGCGATCAGCGACTTATAGTAGGACTGTGGTATTGCAGGGGACAATCTCACACTAACTGACATTTTTGCCACTTTGTGGGAACCAGTGACACTAATATAGTGATCAGTGCTAAAAATATGCACTGTCACTGTACTAACGATACTGGCTGAGAAGGGGTTAGACATCTAGGGCAATCAAATGTGTAATAAATCAATAAATCAAATATGTGCCTAACCAGTGTTTTTGTGTGCTGCTTTCACTAGAGGATGTTCTGGATTTTATTCCCTGCTTTGCAGGGAAACAAAATCCAGCACATATCTGCTGACAGGATGAGCTCTGCCTTGTTTATATATGCAGTGCTCCACCCAGTGAGTCTCCTTGCAAATCAGAGGGTGCTGGAGGTCATTGATTGGCCGGCATCTGCTGATCGGCTTCTGCTGTGACAAATCACACGCACACGCGCCCCTACCCAGAAGTGCAGAATCAAGTATATATACAAGATTCTGCACAGAGTGGCAGACATGTGGCAGTAAAGCTACAATAGGGTGGTTGGCAACTGGTTAAAGCCTACCGTGTTTCCCCAAAAATAAGCCTGGGTCTTATATTAATATTGGCAACAAAAGACACAGTAGGGCTTATTTTCGGGGTAGGTCTTACCATGTAATGTGCTGTCTTCTCTCCCCCTCTCTCTCCCTGCCTGACAGGAATCCCCAATGGGAACTGAGTTAAAATGCTTGTACAATTCTATAATCCACTCTATTACAGTAGCATATAATGTACAATGTGTGTCCTTCTCTAATATAATTGTGCCAAATACCTTTGTTATAGCGCCACTCTGCGCTTCTGTGACCCACCGGGGCTCTCTTCCCCCCATTTATATTACAGAAACTCACACATTGTACATTGTGTACTACTGTAATAGAGTGGGTTATAGGATTTTACAAGCATTTTAAACTAGGGCTTATTTTCGGGGTAGGGCTTATATTGCAGCCTTCCTGAAAAATAACGCTAGGTCTTATTTAGGGGGTAGGTCTTATTTTCGGGGAAACGTGGTATTTCCACTTTTGAAGTCAAATTTGAGAAAACCCCATTATGTATTGGTTTATCTTCCCATTCACACAGCATGCCTAAAATGGTTTTATTTTTTTTATTTTAAATATTCCTTACCTTTTAGATGTTTCTCTGGAAAAGTTGTCATGGCTGAGTGCAAGCTTCTTTGAACAATGTCAGAGTGAGTCTGTTCCATATACTTAAATGTTTGCTCTGGGGATACATTTACTTTTAAAATACAATGGGGAAAACATCTTTTGGTACATTATACAGGTCTTAATTTTTATTGTTATTGGATGATATATTTTGTCTACTTTTACATCAGAACTACTCAATAGACTGATTCATCAAGCCATGCTAAAAGCACATAACATTAGGGCAGGTTTAGTATGTCTAAAGGATACTTTAAGGTTCCTTAATTGCTTTTGCAGCTTCATGCATCAGAGCTTACAGTATATATGAACCTGTGCTCAAGATTTTATTTTATTCTTTTTTAAATAGGAGAAAATGATTTATTGCAAATTTTAGAATGTGACCAAAAATATGCAAGCTGCATAGAAATTAGCGGAGGAATGTTTGAGAATATTTATCCAGAAAGGCATCCACAAATTAAGACATAAATCAAGGTCTAATGGGACCGGGGTCCCCATTATGTCATATAGAGCTTTTATTATTTCAGAAATTGAGACCAAAAACCTTGGATTTGTGGACAAGACCAAAATAAATGTAAAAGTATGCCTTATGTGTTACGGCACTAGGGACTTATGGGTAAGTTATTCATAAATCTAGCCAGCTGTGAAGATGCTTAGTAAGATCTGTGGAGGTTATATAAACTTCGGAGGTATTCAAAAATGGCAAAAAAAATGTTCATGGATCCATTTGTAAAGCATACACTAGCTTGTTGATTCTTGATATAAAATATTTCTTTTGTAAAATCACCCCTAAAATCAAATATTTGTTGCTGAAAAAACCCAGATCGAAAAAAAGAATTAAGTGGATGAATATATCAAATGTGTCTTGCTGAGAAGTTAGCATAGGAAGCATTCATAAAAATTACAGAATTGTCACTTGCCCTATTGAATATTGGACTTGATGTTTTCCCTGTTAATCTGAGAATTCTCATTTCTTCTTATTACTGCTAGACATAGCATTGTTAAGAAATTGATAGACTCTTCCTCTCACAATCTTTCCAATGTCATCATTCATTTAAATATGTCATCTTTATGTGAACAAATGTGCACATATAGACATAATAAAAAGTAAAGTTTCATTCTGAGTAAAGCTGATGGTTAAATAATTATTATTATACAGGATTTATATAGCACCAACAGTTTGCACAGTGTTTTACAAAATAAAGGGATGCAGTATGGTTACAATATAATTTAATATAATAATTCAACATATGCCTTGGAATTCTGGATGGCTCTTTAGAAAAAGTAACCTATGCTCATAATCGTTCATACCAAAGTGTATGTAAACCCAAATCCTTAATTTTAAGCAGATATGGAACACACAAATTAATGCATCTATGTAATTGTTAAGGCTTGGCTCAAACTGTTGCAAATTGGATGTGTGTTTCCCCGCATTCAATTCGTATAGCAGGAGATTGTGACCAGCTCTCTATGGAGCCGGTTCACACATCTTTGCAGCGGCTCTGGTACGAATTGCACAGGAGCCCTGTGCGTCTTTTGGTCCATTTCAGGTCCCAATTCAGCCAAAAATTCGGTCTGAAATAGGACCTGAAACGGTGAATGGGGATGCACCGGTCTCCTGCTGTGAGTGGCAGCGTGCTGTGGTGTGAACCCAGCCTAATACATCAATAAATGTATATGTAGCAAGGTCCCAGGCCTCCTTCAGTCTAATGCAAACCTTCAAAGCCAAGAGCTGCTGACATCCTTCCATATAGAGTGGGTTGTAAGGTTATAAATAGTGGGTGTAGTATAAAGTAGATTCATGGGTGTCAGACACTTCTTGAATGCAAAGAGATTTTATTTCTCTTGAAAAGAACTTTGGAAGAGAGGGTTAAGGTCAAGACACCCTTAGGCAGTTGCAATGTTAATTTGGCAGACTCCGAGACTTCTACAGGTAGACAATCATGCAGGGAAAGGCATCCAGCAAGACACCACATCTGCATGTGCAAGAATGCTGTCTCCTATAGTAACAGTCTTTAACAGTTTCTAACACAAGGTGTAATAGTTCCTTCACTTCCACTACAATCACTTCTTGTAGTTCTTCAACCCACTGAGCTCCCAGTCTCTCTCTCACTAGACTAGATGATTAACTGCCACTGAATCCCTTGAGCTTCTCCAATCTTCACTGTAGCGTCACCCCCGCTTCTCTGCTGGATCCCTAGCTTGGCACTCCAGATACTTCTCAAGCTTCACCCCACTGGCCGGCTCTGTCCCTGGCTTGACACACAAGGCTGCTCTGCAAGCGTCACCTCCGCTGGCTGGGTACCTGGCTTGATACCCACTGAAGTTTTCCGATTCTTGACCGTCCCTGGTTGGTGAGAATTCTGCTCTGGTACTTGCTTCAGCTACTCACTGTGGTCCCTGGTAATAAGGTGAATGGTCCCTTAGTAACGACAGCTTCCCCTCTACCTCTGACTACTACAGGTTCTCCAGCCAGTAGAACCATCACTTCTGGTTGGACTGCAAGCCGCAATCCCAACCCTGCGCTACTCTCTTGCTTCTGGATAGGCCCTCAGACAGCCTAGCAGCCAGATGTGCCCAGTATAGGCCCTAACTCTGGCCTAGCAGCCCAGGCAGTACAACACATGTCCACCCAGACGGTGGCACAGAAACCCCGATCACCTGACTCCACCCAAATATTTAGGTTCTCCCAGCAGGCCAAGGGATTCAAGAAAACCCCTGGCTGAGATACCCCATATGCTCCTAATCTGTTTTTGCTTTGCCTTGTCTTATCTAATGCCACCAGGTACCCGGCCACCTTGTGGCAGAAGTGAGAAGGGCCGCAATTTTAGACTTAGGATGAACTCAATTGATCCCTAACAGTGAGCCAAGAAGTAACTACACCTGACAGGTAAATTTAGGAGCAACCCTGCCTAAACATCAGGGTGCTACATATATTTAACCCTTTTGCTGCCAGAGCAGTTTTTGCGTTTTTGCACACATATTAACATAATTTTAGGCCTGAAGATTACTTAAACTCCTAGTATAGTATGTATTTTATGAAAGCAGAGACAGTGGAGAATATAATGGTGGTAGCTACAATTTATTAGGTCACACAGTATTAGTGCAATAGTTTATCAAGTGCAAATTTTCAGTAAAAATTACGCTACAGGTCTTTTTATTGCTCACACATGCAATAAATTACTCAATTTTGGTAAAATATAAAACATGAGGGCTGTTGCAAGTAAATAGATAACCAACATGTCATGCCTTAAAATTGCTCATGCTCATGAAATAGCAACAGGCTTTAGTAAGTATTAGGGGGCTGAGGGGGGCTGCTACACACAGAAGGCTTTTTATCCTAATGCATAGAATGCATTAAGATGAAAAAACCTTCTGCCTTTACAACGCCTTTAAAGTTCCTTCACACGATCTAAGTGCAGCAGATCCAACACTGAGACAGCACAATAATTTAATAAAACAATAATTATAAACAGTCCTGCAATTTGGGTGACTAGTTTATCATTTCCTTTCTAAAGCTATACTAATATAATATGCATATTCTAATATAACATTTCCTTTTTCATAGATATTATAAAAATCCCTTTCAGTGCTACTTTCTATATGTCAAACCCAAATGGGTAACAACATAGTTCAATCTCCCTTTTTGGTGAATCCAGTTAAAATTGGTAGCTTGTTATAAAAAAGTGTAAAACAAACTAATTTTGTGAACCCACAAGTATGTCTGTTTTGATCATGTATTTCCTTATTGCTTAGATTTTCTCCATCCATAATAGGGTTAATATATTTCTCATACTGTGAAGATTTACAACATTAAAGTCCCGTGATTGGCCTACACAAGGAAATTGTTTTCCCACATTTATCACAACCTTGGTTAAGCAAACTGTTCATGCCCTTAGGATCAACTGAAATACACTTTGGTTGTTAATGGAACCATTCGGTCATAATCTGTATACCCTTGGAGGAATTCTTTCTCATCCACAGAATGCCATTTGTCCCATTTAATACAGCGACTCCATCCTGAATTGTATACTCACATCCGCCACCCCATGTGACAAGAGAATCAGCCAGCTTTGCTGTTGTATCACAATCTAGTTACATTTTCTGCACAGCGGGACAAAGAAATCAGCCTGTTTAACTGGCGTAATACATTTCAGTCATAAACTGCACTGGAAGATCTTATTTGTACTCCGAGGAACTTCCCCATCCATCCATCCATCCATCTATCCATTCCTCTATCCATCTATTCATCCACGTCCCATAATTATATTTATCTCTGTAATAGTTCCTTGTGTTTCTATCAATCTTATTGAGATATGCATGTCCCTGATTTACAGTGACATAGTGCAAAGTATAAGGCTATGTACACATGATCGGATTTTCTGACAACAAAACCGTGGATCTTTTTCCGAAGGATGTTGGCTCAAACTTGTCTTGCATACACACGGTCACACAAATGTTGTCAGAAATTCCGAACGTCAAGACCGAGGTGACATACAATATCGAGCCGAGAAAAATGAAGTTCAATAACCAGTGCAGCTCTTCTGCTTTATCCCGAGCATGCGTGAGCTTTTGTGCGTTGGAATTGTGTACACACACTCGGAATTTCCGACAACAAGTCTTGTTGTCAGAAAATTTGAGAACCTGCTCTCAAACATTTGTTGGCGGAAATTCCGACAACAAATGTTCTATGGAGCATACACACGGTCAGACTTTCCGACAACAAGCTAACATCCAAAATTTGTTGTGGGAAAATCCTATCGTGTGTACGGGGCATATGAGTGTATACCGTATATCTAATGGACTTCTTCCACTGCTCCAGCCTCGAAATGCTCAGGCCTTGTGACTCCAAGGTGCGTCATCAAATGTGACTTATTTTTTCTAGACATGTGCACTGCTCGAAAAATTGGTTTGCTTTCGTTTTGCTTTATTCGTTTTTTGTTTTATTCATTTTTTGGGTCATTTGTTATGATAGAAACCTGTAAATTTGTAAATTCGTTAATTTGAAAATTCATAAATTCGCAAATTCGAAAATTTATAAATTCATGCATTTTAAAATCCGAAATCCGTAAATTCGTAAATTTGAAATTTCTAAAAATTTGTTTATTCGAAAACTCTCAAATTCATAAATTTGCAAATTCGTAAATTCAAAAATCTGAAAATTCATAAACCCATAAATTCGAAAATCCGAAATCTGTAAATTTGTATAAATTTGAAAATAAGTAAATTTGAAAATTCATAAATTTGCAAATTCGAAAGGTAAATTCGTAAATGTGAAAATCCGAAATTTGTAAATTTGAAGATTTGAAAATCTAAAATCTGGAAATTCGAAATAATAACTAACTAATAATAACTTTGAAAATATGGAAAATGGAGGTGGGACTTTACATGAAGCATGTCATTGTGACTGATGAAAAAATATATAAATCTAAAAATAATTGAATTCATTTTAATTGATGTTTATAATCGTAATCATAATAAATAAATAATATAAATAATATATCATTTGGAATATAATCAGTGAAAATTTTTAGATATACAGGCAATTAATGATGTTATTGTTAAAATTCATGATTTGAATAAATATTTCTAGGCACCCTAAGTTGTTAACCCAATGTGTTTCATGGCTTGCTGCCAATCATCAGGGGGTAAGATGCACGTATGTACTGAAAAATAATATAGATAAGGTAACTATTAATATATAAAGCCCTCAGATGGAAAGAAGGTATTAAAAAACACACACTTTCAAAAAATACTCACCGAAAGATCTGTAAGTAATACCCAGCTCCAGTATGGGAATGACCTGGTGGTCTGGTGATAATTGTCCCAACCAGGGTTGAGGCAGGATACCACCCACCTCCCTGAATATGACTGGAGAAAGGACCAGGGGGAACAGCAAGCACGGAAGGTACAGACAGCAACGCCACATGTCCAGTAAGTATATGGTGCAAATGTTTGACCAAAATCTGTGAATAAATATGAAAATATAAAAATAATAACTTAAATTTTACTAAATATTAAATTATAGGTATTGGAATTTTCTTTCAAATTTGGCTGTTGGTGAACGTAACGAATATGAATTTATCCAAAGTTACGAATTATCCAAAATAACAAATGTCGCATCTAAACAAATAGAACAGAACAAATTATTAACAATAATAATAATAAAACATTTTTATTATTATTGTTAATTCGTTACGTTCCATTCGTTTAGATATGGCATTTGGTATTTTGGATAATTCATAACTTTGGTTAAATTCGTATTTCTTATGTTCACTAACAGCCAAACTTGAAAGGAAATTCCAATACCTATAATTTAATAGTTAGGAATAGTTAAGTTATTATTAGTTAGTTATTATTTCAGATTTTCTAATTTTTGGATTTTTGTTCTTTTGAATTTTCGTTTATTTTTGGATTATCGAATTTTCGGATTTTCACATTTTTGAAATTCCGAATTTTAGACTTTCCGAATTTTTGGATTTTTGCATTCCAAATTTCCAGATTTGCGAATTTTCGAATATTTGAATTTAGAAAAAAATGTTAAACGGGTTTTCGTTAATTCAAATATTTCTTTATTTACGAATTTATTAAAATTAGTTTAAAAAAACGAATTTGTAACGAAACGAATTGCACATGTCACATTTTTTTCCCAGAACAAGAATTCATCAAAGCCATCAGCTGTGAGTATAGGATTGTGTATATAGAAATTTCCTCTTTATTTTTTTCTTTTTTCTGTTGATTGAACTAGCTAGACTTGTAACTACTACAATGAAATCACCACACTACTCAAGTGCAAAATATGTGATATCCAAAAAAATGATATGTCTCATATATAAGAGGAAAAAAATATATGTGTGTGTATATAGTGCTAGGTTGCTGCTATAATCTGACGTGTTCAAGCCAGTGTTGCCAAACATCAATATTTTTACTGCCAGCCAGGAAAAAAACGGGCACTTTTCTCCTGCCATTAAATATGGCTGTGACGGTCGTTGCAGCGTTGGTGGGGGGCGGGTCTGGTGGAGGTGGTGCCTGAGCATGTCATGTGATGTCATGGTGCAAGGGAGCTCAGTGGGCGGAGCCTTGTGTGCAAGTCTGTGGGACGGGAACAAGGCAAGCCGGGAGCGGGACTGTCAGTGCTGTTTTGACTGGAGTGGACCTGACATGGACAGAGACTGTCGCTGTGACTCGGGAGATGTCATCATCATCTGTGCTGCTGCACACTGCTGTCAGTGTCACTGTGAGAGTCAATTTCATGTGTGTGTGCACCTCCCATTCTACATTCTTGCCCTCCCGAGTCCTGTCCCGGAGCTACTTACCTACTGTATCAAAAATAAAATTAGAAATATGTTTGTTGCTTTAAAGGTGTTGTAAAGCTTCAGTTGTTTTTTTTAATAACAAACTTGTCATTCTTACCTCCACTGTGCAGTTGGTTTTGCCCAGAGTGGCCATGATCCTCCTCTTCTTGGGTCCCTCAGCGGTGCTAGTAGCTCCTCCTCTTCTCGAGTGTCCTGTCGGTGAAGCACTCTCCTTCAGGACACCCATGCGGGCGCACTCCCAATTCCTGCTTCTACATCTAGGTGCTCAGTTTGAAGCTGTGGAGCTTGGTGTAAGTGGAGCTGGTTTAAGTGGGAGTTATAAACAAGTGTTAGAGTATACAAGTCTTGCTGTCTGCTGGTGTGTGTATTGCTGCTGTCTGCTGGTGTGTGTATTGCTGCTGTCTGCTGGTGTTTGCTGGGTTGCATTTTGGGGACTTTTCCTTTTAGTTTTTATCTTGCCTTTTGCTGTCACTTTTTAAATAGCTTTTTTTTTGTTTTTTTTGTTTTTTTTTTTTTTTTTGTTTCATCAGTCTATCAATTAAGGGTGTGGTTAATTGCTCCCAGGTGACTATTTAACTTGTTGTAGGACTCAGTTGAGCGTGCTCAGTTTGAAGCTGTGGAGCTTGGTGTAAGTGGGAGTTATAAACAAGAGTTTAAAACAGGAGGTTATAACAGGGGTCATAGTACCTGTGTAGTGTGAGTATCTGAGTGTTGTCTGAGTAGTGTGTGTGGATCGTTAGTACTTGTGTATTGTGTACCTGTGTATTGTCTTGTCGTGTACCTGTGTATTGTCTTGAGTATTAGTGCCAGGAAGCTAGTTGTTAGGTAATTTGGACAGGGTAAAATCCCCAAATCCTCACTAAATTTAATAGGTACGATGCCCGGCGGGTGTGGAGAGGCGACTCTTTGTACATCTTGCCGCATGTATGCGTTCCTTGATCATCCGATCGAGGGCGAATACTGCTGTGCAAAATGTAAGCACATTGTTTCCCTGGAAGCCCAGGTTCTGAATCTAGGGAAGCAACTGTCAGCACTGAGAAGTCCCTCCATACTAAAGGTGAGCCAGGAACGTACACGGCAGGTGCCGGCAGGGGCCAGCACAGAGGTGGGTGGAGACAAAGAGGTGCAGGCACTAGCAAAGAGTAGATGGGTGACAGTCAGGAGGGGTAGAGGGGGAAGTGCCAGGGAGGCCGATCCAGGACTGGAGCATCCCAATAAGTACGCTCCATTGAGTGACATTGGTGTAACCAGTCAGGGACCAGCACTGCTGGAGATGAGGGACTCTCCTAGCTGCCGGGGGAAGAACTCCTCCAGTGAGAGTGGGGGGGCAGCAAAGGGAAAGGAAAGACAGATTCTGGTGGTAGGGGACTCAATTCTTAGAAGGACAGAGAGGGCAATCTGTAACCAAGACCTGAAGCGCCGAACAGTATGTTGTCTACCGGGCGCTCGGGTTCGGCACATCACGGATCTTGTGGACAGATTACTGGGAGGGGCTGGGGAAGACCCGGCTGTCATGGTGCACGTTGGCACCAATGACAAAGTCAGAGGCAGATGGAGTGTCCTAAAGAACGATTTTAGGGACTTAGGAGCTAAATTGAGGAAAAGGACCTCCAAGGTAGTGTTCTCAGGAATACTACCGGTACATCGAGCCACACCAGAGAGGCAGAGGGAGATTAGGGAAGTAAACAAGTGGCTGAAGAGCTGGTGTAGTAAGGAGGGGTTTGGGTTCCTGGAGGACTGGGCCGACTTCTCAGTCGGTAACCGGTACTATAGAAGGGACGGACTGCACCTAAATGAGGAGGGTGCAGATCTGCTGGGAATGAAGATGGCCAAAAAGTTAGAGGGGTTTTTAAACTAGGCGAAGGGGGGGAGGGTTCAGAGACAGTGATAGCCAGCGCGGAAGATATTCCAGAGGGTAGTATTGGGGGCATTAGTGGTAGGTTAACCAAAGCACAAAAACACAAGGTGAGTATAGTAGCAAGTCCAAGTTGCAATCTTGAAACACCCAATACGAGGACAATATGCGACCGGTCTAAACTATGTGGCATGTTCACCAATGCCAGGAGCCTGGCGGACAAGATGGGTGAACTAGAGATACTGTTGTACGAGGAGGATTTGGATTTTGTGGGAATTTCAGAGACCTGGTTCAACAGCTCTCATGATTGGCTGGCAAACATTCAAGGTTATACCCTATACCGCAAGGATAGAGAGGGTAAAAAAGGGGGAGGGGTATGCCTATATATCAAGAATAATGTACAAGTGAATGTGAGAGATGACATCACTGAGGGGGCTAGGGAGGAGGTGGAATCTTTATGGGTAGAGCTCCAAAGGGATGAAGCTAAGGGGAAAATAATACTGGGAGTATGCTATAGGCCCCCTAACCTGAGGGAGGAAGTGGAGACGGATCTCCTATCACAAATTGGATTAGCAGCAAGGATGGGAAGTGTTATCATAGTGGGGGATTTTAATTATCCAGACATAGACTGGGCGGAGGGAACCGCGCATTCATTTAAGGCTCGCCAGTTCCTTAATGTCTTGCAGGACAATTTTATGGGTCAGATGGTAGACGCACCAACTAGAAATAAAACATTACTAGATCTACTGATTACCAACAATACAGACCTGATAACAGATGTGGAAATACGGGGCAATTTAGGTAACAGCGATCACAGGTCAATTAGTTTCAGTATAAATCATACAAATAGGAGACATGAAGGGAACACAAAGACACTGAATTTCAAAAGAGCCAACTTCCCTAAACTACAAACCTTGCTAAAAGGCATAAATTGGGACAAAATATTAGGAACAAAGAATACAGAGGAGAGATGGGTTTGCTTTAAGAGCATATTAAATAAGGGCATTAGCCAATGTATCCCATTGGGTAATAAATTTAAAAGAGCGAACAAACATCCTGGATGGCTTAACTCCAATGTAAAAATGCATATAAAAGCAAAGGAGAAGGCCTTCAAAAAATACAAGGTTGAGGGATCATCCACAGCATTCAGAATTTATAAAGAATGCAATAAGAAATGTAAGGGTGCAATTAGGATGGCTAAGATAGAACATGAAAGACACATAGCGGAGGAGAGCAAAAAAAATCCCAAGAAATTCTTTAAGTATGTAAACAGTAAAAAAGGGAGGACAGACCATATTGGCCCCATAAAGAATGAGGAAGGACATCTGGTTACAAAGGATGGGGAGATGGCAGAGGTATTGAATTTATTCTTCTCCTCAGTCTTCACGAGTGAATCGGGGGGCTTCAGTAACCAAAACTGCTGTGTTTATCCTCATGACACAACACAGGAAGCACCTACATGGTTAACAGAGGACGGAATTAAAATTAGACTTGAGAAACTTAACATTAATAAATCACCGGGACCAGATGGCTTGCATCCGAGGGTACTTAGGGAACTCAGTCAGGTGATTGCCAGACCGTTGTTCCTAATTTTTACAGACAGTCTATTGACTGGAATGTTACCAGCTGATTGGAGAAAAGCCAATGTAGCACCAATATTTAAAAAGGGCCCAAAAAACATCCCTGGGAATTACAGACCAGTTAGCCTAACATCAATAGTATGTAAACTCTTGGAGGGGATGATAAGGGACTATATACAAGATTTTAGTAATAAGAATGATATCATTAGCAGTAATCAGCATGGATTCATGAAGAATCGTTCTTGCCAAACCAATCTATTAACCTTCTATGAGGAGGTGAGTTGCCATCTAGATAAAGGAAGGCCCGTAGACGTGGTGTATCTGGATTTTGCAAAAGCATTTGACACAGTTCCCCATAAACGTTTACTGTACAAAATAAGGTCTGTTGGCATGGACCATAGGGTGAGTACATGGATTGAAAACTGGCTACAAGGGCGTGTTCAGAGGGTGGTGATAAATGGGAAGTACTCAGAATGGTCAGGGGTGGGTAGTGGGGTCCCCCAGGGTTCTGTGCTGGGACCAATCCTATTTAATTTGTTCATAAATGACCTGGAGGATGGGATAAACAGTTCCATCTCTGTATTTGCAGACGATACTAAGCTAAGCAGGGCAATAACTTCTCCGCAGGATGTGGAAATCTTGCAAAAAGACCTGAACAAATTAATGGGGTGGGCGACTACATGGCAAATGAGGTTCAATGTAGAAAAATGTAAAATAATGCATTTGGGTGCCAAAAATATGAATGCAATCTATACACTGGGGGGAGAACCTCTGGGGGAATCTAGGATGGAAAAAGACTTGGGGGTCCTAGTGGATGATAGGCTCAGCAACGGCATGCAATGCCAAGCTGCTGCTAATAAAGCAAACAGAATATTGGCATGCATTAAAAGGGGGATCAACTGCAGAGATAAAACGATAATTCTCCCGCTCTACAAGACTCTGGTCCGGCCGCACCTGGAGTATGCTGTCCAGTTCTGGGCACCAGTCCTCAGGAGGGACGTACTGGAAATGGAGCGAGTACAAAGAAGGGCAACAAAGCTAATAAAGGGTCTGGAGGATCTTAGTTATGAGGAAAGGTTGCGAGCACTGAACTTATTCTCTCTGGAGAAGAGACGCTTGAGAGGGGATATGATTTCAATTTACAAATACTGTACTGGTGACCCCACAATAGGGATAAAACTTTTTCGCAGAAGAGAGTTTAATAAGACTCGTGGCCACTCATTACAATTAGAAGAAAAGAGGTTTAACCTTAAACTACGTAGAGGGTTCTTTACTGTAAGAGCGGCAAGGATGTGGAATTCCCTTCCACAGGCGGTGGTCTCAGCGGGGAGCATTGATAGCTTCAAGAAACTATTAGATAATCACCTGAATGACCGCAATATACAGGGATATGTAATGTAATACTGACACATAATCACACACATAGGTTGGACTTGATGGACTTGTGTCTTTTTTCAACCTCACCTACTATATACTATATACTATATATCTATTGACACAGAAAGCAGGACTCGGCTCCGACCCCCTGCACCCGCGTCATTGGATTTGATTGACAGCAGCGGGAGCCAATGGCTGTGCTGCTATCAATCCATCCAATCAGGACTCGAGACAACAGCTTTTGCTGGTGTGCTCTTCCCTGATGCGAGAATAAGAGGGTACAGGTAAGTAAAACGGGAGGCTGCAGCATTACAGGAGGCTTTTGACCTTAATGCATAGAATGTATTGAGGTGAAAAACCTTGAGGGTTTACAACCACTTTAATATCTACCTTAAATCGCATTGCTAATTTCATATTGTATTTGTAAATTTGTAAATACTGAAATCTGCACCCAAAACTGTAATGCCCCGTACACACAATTGGACATTGATCGGACATTCCGACAACAAAATCCATGGATTCTTTCCATGTTGGCTCAAACTTGTCTTGCATACACACGGTCGCACAAAGTTGTCGGAATTTTCGATCGCCAAGAACGCAGTGACGTACACCACGTACGATGAGACTAGAAAAGGGCAGTTCTGAACCAAGCGCGGCACCCTTTGGGCTGCTTTTGCTAATCTCGTGTTAGTAAAAGTTTGGTGAGAGGCGATCCGCGCTTTTTCAGACTCGTGGTTTTCAGATCATTTTCTGCTGTTCAGTTTGTGCTTCTGGGTTTGTATCTGCTCTTCAGTGCGTGCAGTCAGTTCGTATTGGATTATTCAGTGCGTTCTTGTCCGCTCGTTGCTGTTTTTCAGGTCGCTCTTCACAGGCCTTGCTGTTCTTCAGTGCGTTCTGTTACCTCATTCTGAGCAGCCGACAGTTTTCTAGCCATATTGCATATACGTACTCCTCGTAGAGTTCGTGCTGTGCGGGGGCTTGGTGTTGGGGTCCTTACCTTAACACAATTCCAGTCCATGAACAGGGTGGGGAGGAGTTCATGGACCAAGAATTGGTTGCTCCAGCTTGACCAGTTCTGTCATATGCCTTTGCTCCGTGAGATCCATGAGAATAATCCTGACGATTTCAAAAACTTTCTCAGGATGACGGACCCCGTATTTCACCGTCTGTTGGCTTTGTTGACCCCCTATATCAGCAGGCAGGATACCTGCATGAAGCAAGCCATCACTCCGGAGCAGAGGCTAGTCGCCACCCTGCGGTACTTGGCGACGGGGAGAAGCCTGCAGGACCTCAAGTTCTCGACAGGCATCTCCCCCCAGGCTCTGGGGATCATTATCCCAGAGACCTGTTCTGCCATCATCCAGGTCCTGCAGAAGGAGCATATTAAGGTAAGATTTATTCTTTAACATCACATTTTATTGTATATAATGTTTGTTAATATATTGCATTTCTTTCCTCATTCCCTAATTACCATGATTGTAATATGCTGTGAATGTCCCCTTTGTCCTCATACATGCTGGATTTTTATGTAATTATTTTTTTGTCCTTCATACATATTTGCCTTCACTTACCTCCCCAGCATGGTCCCCTGGCCCTATATTCACCTCATGTAGTCACTTAACAGTGTATTTTGTCAGCTCCATAGTAGTGCTTTACCCTAAATACCCCCTAAAATGTGTAAAAATTTGATTTGTGCTTTAAATTCTGGCAGATCATTTGGAACCCTCCCTCCCCCCAACTGCTAAGTCAGCTGATACCAATTCTCTATCTATCCTCAATCATCTATCTGCTGACTTTGCCAAACCCATACACACTATACCCATCTCTTTTGTGGTCAGATTTATGGATGAATTCCCCAAAGCATGTAGTGCAAGGGCCTGCCTGTATACTTTCAAATGGTACTGTTTAACGTTTTTGTATACTATTATTATCTTGATAGGTAATAGCAGAATGTCCAAATGTGCTAAAATGTTTACAATGTGTATTTATATCTTTGTATTATGACACTTCTTACCTGTCCAGTGGGCTGTCAATAGTGTAATAAGGAGGGGCTGGCCTAAGTAATACACATTATTTAGGCATTCAGCTCTCAACGAAGTGGAGAGGGTTACCTTTCCAAAACATCTCCCCCTCTAAAATGTTAGAAATGGCCCATGAGAGGGGGGAGGGGGAATCTGATAGGTGGACCTTATACCTTGGTCTTTCAAAACTCCCTAAAATAAATGTTATACTGATGTTGGACAAGAATGTTTGTGTCTAATCTGCTTTCCCTGTTTAGGTGCAAAATGATTTTTTTTTTCTTGTTTGACTCCACAGTTTTCTTCCAACCCACAGGAATGGCAAACTGTGGCCTCCCACTTTGCCCAGCGGTGGGACTTTCCTAACTGCGGAGGGGCAATTGATGGGAAACACATCCACATCATCCCACCACCCAACTCGGGGTCATACTATTATAATTATAAGGGGTTCAATAGTATTGTGATGTTGGTGGTGGTGTCGGCTACTTATGAGTTCCTGTATGTGGATGTGGGGAAGAATGGCCGGATGTCCGATGGTAGAGTTATCGCCCAGGTGGAGTTCTACAGGCGTCTTCAGAATGGCAACTTGGACTTGCCACCTCCAGAAGACAATATGGAAGGACTCCCATTCGTCTTCGTTGCGGATGAAGCGTTTGCGCTGGGGGACCATCTTATGCGGCCATTCCCTATGAGGACCCTCACCCCGGACCAGAGGGTTTTTAATTACCGGCTGGCCAGAGCCAGAAGAGTGGTGGAGAACACATTTGGAATCATGGCCAGCCAGTTCCGCCTATTTCTTACACCCATACACATGGCGGAGTACAAACTTAATAATATCATCCTGGCGTGCTGTGTTCTACACAACTTTTTAAGGCAAAACTACTGCCAACTATGCTGCCTCAGTTGGGCCTGAGGCTGGAATTCATAATGAACCAACCCTGGCGGCGCTTGAAAGTGGCCATCCTGGCTTGCCCCCCCTGAGTGCCGTGAGGTCCGTCTTAGATATCTTAATTACTTTGCGGGTAGGGGGGCCATCAATATGCCAGACAATGTCTGAAACATTTTTAAAATAAAAAAATCATTTTAACTACTAAAATCTTTGGTGACATTTACTGCTTGTGTTTCTTTTAACTGACCCTGACAGAAATGTGGTGAGTCCTGAAAATGGCGTGATTGTGTAACATTACAAAGCACTGTTGGGTGTTATTTACTAAAGGCAAAGACACTTTGCACTACAAGTGCACTTGAAACTGCACTGAAACTGCACTTGTAGTGCAAAGTGGATTTTCCCTTAGGAAATAACCCCCATTGTCACAGAAAACATCAACTTGAGCACAACAAAAGTTTTGGAGCGTTGAAACAATAATCCACACATTCTTGATTATCAATCTTTTTAATACCAGCACAATCACATGTGCATTTATAAAAGGTTTTTAAAACAAACCAACACGTTTGTTGTATAACAATTTTTTGGGTCACATTACTAAAAGTAGAAATGTCCATCTAAGGTAAAACAGGCATGTTTAAAACCAACAAGAAAGACACAAATCTTGAACTTACAAAGTTCAACTTTTCAAGAAATTGAAGGCAATATGAGACATGAGTATTTCTAAACTGTGTTTGATATTGCGTTCAGATGGGGTGAAGTCATCCCTGGAAAAAACAAATTTTGAAGATGCACACAAATTACCGAATGTCAACATGTGCTACCTGCCATCGCGGGGGATCAAGGGATGTGTTTTGGGGGTGCAACCCCTTCCTCCCAGCTACTTTATTATTGAGGAAGGGGTTGCAACCACAAAACGCATACATTGATCTCCCTTGATGGCAGATAGCACATGTTGACTCACTGTGTGCATTTTCAAAATTTGGCTTTTCTCGAATATATAAAAAAATGTTAGAAATTTTTAGATCCCAAAAAGCACAAAAAGGAAGGGATTTGGAGGGGTTTAAACTCTCCCTAAAACATCAATGATGTTCTTCATTTTTTGTTGAACATCATTGATGTTTTTCTGGATGTTTTCCAAGTCCCTATTACACCCCATGATCTCCCCGATCTGTGCACTTTCAGAGGTGAAATGACCTGGATCCACAACATCACGATCACCTAAAAAGATAGAAACAAAAACACACCATGTATTATAAATATGCCGTCATCCATCTCTTACCTGAGCCTGTGGTCGCAGACACTCACCTGTTGTGGTGACAATTTCCACCACATCTCCTTCCTCCTCCTCCTCCTCATGTTGTCTTTGGTGGGTCTCCACTTCTTCCTGAGGTGGGAGGTCTGTGGTCTCCTGGGATGAGGGGTGTCCTCCAAGTCTTTTCTCCCCTATGTAAAAAAAAATAGGTATACTTAGCACACAGATATTTGATGGCAGAAATAGGAATCTGAAACATTGCTTGGAAGAAGGGTACAATTGTCTCTTTTGGCAGAGTTCCAAGATGAAGAAAATTTTTGTCCTTTGTCAAGCTTGAATACTTACCTGTTTTGTACAAGCTTCACAGATGGAGACACCCCTATAGTATACACTGGAGCACCTGTGTGGGCCCCCTAATAAAAAGGGTGTTCTTGTGTCCCACACTAGTGCTCTAGTGTCCAGATGTGAAAACTGCTGCTGATTGTCCTCTCCTTACACAGAATCTAGTTTGCATTTCATTCTAGTTACAAACCCATCTACACCACAAAATTATTTTAAGAGAAGTAGGCCATAAAAAATGTATTCAAATGCATATGGCCAAAACAATGGTGTTTTCTAGGCCGAACGAACAATGTTTCATACGAACGAACAATGTGCCCATGAACATGAAAGTTGCAATTTTAAACTGTACAACAGTAAAGAGAAGCACATGGAGCAACACGAACGTAATAAAAAGAAAGAATAGGAACACAGCACAACTACTTACTTTTTTGCAGCACTCTCCTGATCCTTCTGTACTGCTCCTGCTCCCTGATTTTGAGGTCCGACCACCGCTTTCTGAGATGATCCTTGGATCGTCGTACACCGAAATTCTGGTGCGGACTCTTGACTACTTTCGCCACGATCTTGGCCTTTCTGACATTGGGGTTGGGGTAAGGTCCATACTTCCCGTCATAGTCGGCCTTCTTCAGGATGTCCACCATCTCCACCATCTCCACAAAGGACATATTTGATGCCTTAAAGCGTCTCCTCTGGGATCGGGACGTTTCAGGCTCCGGGCTTTCCTCCTCCTCCTCCTCGTTGGTGTAATTATCAGACACCTGCTCTGTCTCTGCCATGTGCTCTTCCCCACTGCGACGAATGAGAAGGGGTGGGGAATAGACTAGAAAGAACATCAGGGGCGGGCGGAGTTTCATGCATGCGCAGTGTCTATAAAGCGTAACACGCGTGCGTAGTACATACGATCTGTGAGCGGAGGAAGGAGTAACAGAGGTGCCGATCATGATAACGAAGGTATGATTTAAAATTGGGCCTATACTGCTTCTAGATTGAGGCCTGTATTTGGACAAGTTTAGAAGACTTTAGGCTGACATTAGGGTTTGTCTTGTGTTGTGTCTTGCAGTTAAAATGGATATCTTGAAGGATCATGACTTTATGCCAATCTTCATAGATATGTTCAGGGAGCTGCCCTGTCTGTGGCAGATAAACCACCCTGATTATAAGAACCAAACAAAGAGGAAGGCAGCGCTGGATAATTTGCTGCAATTTGTGAAGTCGGTGATCCCCACGGCAGACATCACCTATTTGAAGATCCTAATTGGTGGCCTGAGGAGCACTTATCTAAGGGAGCACAAGAAGGTCCAGGATTCCCAGAGTTCAGGAGCTGCAGATGACATTTATGTCCCCAGGCTGTGGTACTATGACAGACTACATTTTCTGGCAGGTCAGACTGAACCCAGGCCAGCACTCTCTAATCTTCCTTCCATGCTTCCTCCCCCCCAGCTGAGGCTTCAGACGCGCAACCTGGGCCTTCCAGGCAGCAACATGTGGAGGAGCCCAGCTTGAGCCAGGTATAGCATTCTTCTAAATATTTCTGGTTGTCCAATCAATGATGTTAAAAAGATGTTAGTTTGGAGTACTAATTTATGATTGTGATTGATGAAGCAAAAACTAAAACCATGTCCCTTTTTCATACACAGGGAAGTCTCGGCCAGGAGGTGGCCGGGCCAAGCAGGCTGCCCGATACCCAGGTCCCTCCCCTCCGCCTTCAAAGACAAAATGGCAGGAAGAGGAGTAACCTGGAGGAGGCTGCCATAGGCCTATTTTGGAAGGCTACTCAGGCCATCAGAACACCCCACAGTGTGGAAGAGGACTTTGCTGCCATAACTGCATGCAAAATGATGCAGATGGAGGAGGGCCAACGACTCCTATGTGAGTTTTTAATTTTGGAAGCTCTAAATAAGGGGTTGAGGGGCCAAATCACATGTGCAACCCACATTTGTCACCTCACTCATATTCCTCTTCCTCCAGGTCCTCCTCCTCTTCTTCCTCATTCAGGTCCTACTCCTCCTCCTGCCACACCTCCAACACCAGAGCCACAGCCAGGAAGGAAGCGTGGAAGAAAGACCAGAGAGTGATGACCTGGGTTCAGTTTGGTCTGGCAAAATATGCAGCCTCTTGTAGTACCACAGCCTGGGGACATACATGTCATCTGCTGCTTTCATGATCTCTGGGACTTCTGGACCAGACTGCACTCCCTTACATATGGATGCCTCAGGCCAATTTTGATGTAAAATAATTGATGTGTGCCCTGGGGATCAAAGGCTTCGCCAATTTATGATGTTTCTCCAGCGTTGCCTTCCTCTTTGTTTGGTTCTGAGCCCTTAATAAAGGATTTTTTTTTCAATTATACTCACCTATGTGTGTTTTCCTTCAAAAAGGACAGTTTGTTTGGGAGGATTCAGGTACGTTAAAAAATACAATGTGAAATTAACAAGGGACACCAACACCAAGCAATCTCCTTGAGATTAAATAATACAAGATAACAATGGTGTTGTGGTAACTTGACACACAAAACACACACCAAAATATTCTGGAGTAAAAAATAAATAAAAACAAAAAAAGATCAGCCTTGAAAAAAATACAAACCAAAAAAAAAACAATATATATATTTTTTGTCAGATGTGACAAATCAAAATATATTGAGGGAATCACGATAAATAATAAAGAAAGAAGTTTGAGAGAAGTCTGTGTGAATATGAGCAGAAAAAACTACTTAATTCTTCTAGCATTATAAAGAAGAAGAGAGTGCGCTGTATTAAACTATTTTAAACATTGCAGCCTGACAAAAGTGCTCTATCCATTCCGAATGCTAATTTTACCAGACCGAGCTGTTCCATCTCGGAATTTCTTCTGAGCATGCGTGGCACTTTGTGCGTCAGAATTGGCCACACACGGTCAGAATTGACGCGATCGGATTTTGTTGTCAGAAAATTTTATAGCCTGCTCTCAAACTTTGTGTGTTGGAAAATCCGATGGAAAAAGTCCGATGGAGCCCACACACGGTCAGAATTTCCGACAACAAGCTCTGATCGCACATTTTCCGTCGGAAAGTCCGACCGTGTGTACAGGGCATAATAGTGTAACTTTTGGAAATGCCAGTAAAAACTTGATGGTGCCAGTAAACTTTGGGTGTTGTGTCAGTAACTTTCAATCTGATAGGTTGGCAACACTGGTTCCCACACCCAAAAAAACTGAAAAACAACAAAAGAGTAAAAGCACAACCACTAACACAACAAATATAGTGGGATGTGTGAGATAGAAAATGGTATAATGTCTACAAAAAAGTCCTCAAAAGTACTTCATATCTCCAACATTCACAATCCCCATATAAAGGCATATACCATAGGTGTGCACAGCCTAGCTCATTAGGGTGTGCACCCCAAAGCTCTAACACATATGCGTGTGTTTGCATGTTTATATATACTGACGGTGTCAGTAGAGCAATGGGTGGTGACAGTAAATGCAGAGATTGGTGTCAGTAAGGCAGTGGCTGGTGTCAGTAGTTTTTATTTTTATTATTGTATTTTTTGTACCACACACACACACAGTGCAAATGGCATAAAATATTTTAAAAAAATCCACTCCACTAGAAATGTCCTGTGTTAATAATACATGAAAAACTTCAAATATTAGACGTGCCCAAACTCCAAAACTCTTGTGCACAATAACGAAACAACATGCAGGAGTGCTCCACCTCTGTGTATCCACCACCAATCTCCTCCACTACTTACCTCCATAGCCGGCCTACACATTGGTAAGGTTAACCAGAGCTGTCACAGACACCTGGGTTTATATAATTGCAGCAATCCTCCAAAGAACAGGTAAGAATAAGTCTCCAAGCAATGCCTCTGGATGTGTATCACTCAGCAGTATGCATAAAACAAAGGACTTGCTATAGTGTAATGCGTTCATATAAAACCATTTATTGAATAAAAGATTAAATAATACTTACAGACAAAGTGCATCTGATTCCCGTGCACAAGGTAAAAAAGCCAAAATTCATAGTATAAACATTGCCCCTTAAGCATGGACATCTAAAGAGGATATGTTAAAATAGAGGCTGCACAACTTTCGGGCGTAATGTCGTCACGTGATCTGTGACTTCCTCATAGGGTATACCCTGTGTCTTTTTTCAACTTGACTATGTAACTACAATTGGGTATTCAAAGTAAATTTTCACCTTATTCACTAAGCCCTGTGGAATTTTACTTGAAAAGTAAATAACCTATTTGCCTTTAGTAATTCAGCCCACAATGTGTGGGTTGACTCTTGGAAATCATGGCAGCAACATTGTTTTGCTGGTAAAGAAATCAATATATGCACAAAAAGTGGGCAAATATGGGGGGTAGGTGAAATTCTGGGAGTGGAAGAAAATAATGCTGATTGGGATTTCCTTACAGCAACGGGTGTTATCAGGTCAAACAGGAAACTGGAAGCACACTGTATTTTGGCAAATCAACAGGTATTTTTCTACACTTGCAACATTTTAAATAGATACAGCAGGTAAAATAAGTATTGAACACATCACCATTTTTCTAGGTAAATATATTTATAAGGCCCCTTTCACACAGACGGACCGTTCAGGTCCACCTGTCAGATTTTTAGGTGGACCTGAACGAACGCTCCATGCAGCTCTATGGAGCGACGGATTTCAGCGGTGACCATGTCCGCTGACATCCGATCCGCTCCGCTAAAATCAGACGTATGGCGATACGTTCGCATCCGTCCTGGCGGATCGGATGAGATCTGATTTTCGTCTGATCCCTCCATAGAATCAGCGGCGCACTAACAGGCCCCTCCACGCTCAGTGAGCAGAGAGACAGACCTGTCATCCGCCGGCTCAGCGGAGATTAACGGAGAGATCTTCTGCTGAGCTGGCGGATTCCGCTGAGTGGATCCGCCTCGTGTGGAAGAGGCCAAAAGGTGCTATTGGCATGAAATTTTCACCACATGTCAGTAACAACCCATGCAATCCATACATACAAAGAAACCCAAACAAATAAGTTCAGAAATTAAGTTATGTGTAATAAAAATGGATTGACACAGGGTAAAAGTATTGAACACATGAAGAAAGGGGGGTGCAGAAAGGCACAGAAAGCCAAGACACCAGCTGAAGTCTATCAGTAATTAGAAAGCAATCCTGCCCCTTGTGAAACTGAATGTAGACAGGCCCTAAAAAACGTTGCCCAAACCTGTATTACCACCTCTGCGCTAAGATTTAAATACCACGGCCCTATCGGAGCTGCCACTTAAATAATAATAAGATATATAAAAAAATGTATTCTCCAAAAGGTTGTAGGGATGAATAGTGGCGCTAACCCCCAAATGGTGGGGATACACCAGGCACTTCTATACACACCACTCTACTACTGTGGGTACAGAAGTGTACTGGATAAAAAAACTATAACTGGGATGAACTAACAATACATAGGTAAGGTGACCTACCCTATTACCCAAAAGATAAAAATATAAATAAAAATAAAAATGAAAATAAAATTCAATATATCAGATAATGAAAACAATGCAAAACATAACACCCTGTGAAAGTAGTGTTAGATAATAATAACAATATTACTGTTATATTGATATCAGCAAGAAAATATATTGAATGTGAAATAGGTAATAAAAAAACCAAAAAGATGTAAATATACAAAAATGTGAAAATGGTAAAAAATACAAGAAACAATGACAGATCAAGTGGATCGTGAAAGAACGAAAAAATCCAAGAAGTGAAGGTGTCTCCAAACTAGTCAGCTGTGTTTCAAAACATCCACCACACCAATGTGACGTGATTCCACTCCCTTCTGAAGTTCAAACTCACCAGCTATTCAGGCCCTCCCCTTAATACATCACTTAGGGGTGTAAACCTCATTTATACAATCCCCCAACTTATATACTAAACCTATGTGACTAATAAACCAGTGATGGTGAAACATCGCTAACAGTTACTGATGAAGCAGTACAAGTCCAATTCAATATTCATTCCTCTAGGGAATAAACTTTTGAGGAGAAAAATCTGTCGGGTTTCTCTCTGAGAGAGGTCCCTAACCCGATTGGATCCCCTCCAGGACTGATACACCACAGCCAGACCACAGAATTGTAAAAGGCTTGGGTCTTGATTGTGTTTCTCCTTAAAAGAAAGGAGTGAAGGGTGAGGGAGCGGAGGGTCAGTGGAGGGACGAGTGCTGCGGACGGGTGAGACGAATGCTAGTATCCATACTCCCTGGGTCAGCCGTGGCCGTCTGTTGTGCTTTCTATTTACCAACGCATGCTTTGCCGTGAGAGTTCCTATATTCTGTGAAGTTACTTGCCTACTATTTTATTCTAAATGTGAGTGTATTGGAGTCGTTTTAATGTGTGACTAAATCTTTTAAATGGTAATACACTATTGGAGCTTTTTTATTTTATATGTTACATCACCAACGTAAGGAAAGTGTCCGGTCTATTAAGCAGTGGATGTTTATGATCGCATGCTGACCCCCATGAGAGTGGGTTAATGCTCTGTTAGGCCAAACACGAGGGTGGGAGGCCTGAATAGCTGGTGAGTTTGAACTTCAGAAGGGAGTGGAATCACGTCACAGAGGTGTGGTGGATGTTTTGAAACACAGCTGACTAGTTTGGAGACACCTTCACTTCTTGGATTTTTTCGTTCTTTCACGATCCATTTTTTTTACCATTTTCACATTTTTGTATATTTACATCTTTTTGGATTTTTTATTACCTATTTCACATTCAATATATTTTAATGCTGATATCAATATAACAGTAATATTGTTATTATCTAACACTACTGTCACGGGGTGTTATGTTTTGCATTGTTTTCATTATCTGATATATTGAATTTTATTTTCATTTTTATTTTTATTTATATTTTTATCTTTTGGGTAATAGGGTAGGTCACCTTACCTATGTATTGTTAGTTCATCCCAGTTATAGTTTTTTTTATCCAGTACACTTCTGTACCCACTGTAGTAGAGTGTTGTGTATAGAAGTGCCTGGTGTATCCCCACCATTTGGGGGTTAGCGCCACTATTCATCCCTACAACCTTTTGGTGAATTCAGTTTTTTATAAATCCTGCCCCTTGCCAGTAAAAATGAATATCAGCTTGTTCAGACTAAACTGATGGCCTATAAAAAGGTGTCTCATTACCAAGGTGTCACACAAGAAACATCTCATGATGAGTAAAAGCAAAGATCTCTCTGAAGACCTTCACAACCTTATTGTTGCAAAACATACAGATGGCATTGGTTACAGAAGGATTTTTAAACCTCTGAATGTTCCAGTGAGCACTGTTGGGGCCATAATCTGGAAGTGGAAAGAACATCATTTCACCATAAACTGGCCACAGTCCTTTCTGACAGAAGAATGAAAAGAATTATCAGAAGAGTTGTCCAAGAGCCAAGGACCACTTGTGGATAGCTTCCGAAAGACCTGTAATTAGAGGGTACAATGGCTTCAAAGAAAACAGTAATGCACTCTACCGCCATGGTTTGTATGCACGCTCATCGCGCAAGAAAAAGCATGTTGAAGCTTGTTTAAAGTTTGCTGCACAACATTTCGACAAACCTGTGAAATACTGGGAGAATATAGTCTGGTCAGACCAATACTGAACTTTTTGGATGCCATAATACACACCATGTTTGGAGGTCAAATGGCACTGCACATCACCCCAAAAACACCCCCATGCCAATAGTGAAGTTTGGAGGTGGGAACATCATGGTGTTTGGCTGTTTTTCAGCATACGGTACTGGCAAACTTCATATCATTGAAGAGAGGATGAATGGAAATATGTACCAAGACATTCTTCATTAACATCTGCTGTCATCTACCAGGATGATGAAAATGAAACAAGGGTGGACATTTTAGCAAGACAATGATCACCAAACACAAAGCCAAGGAAACTCTCAATTGGTTTCAAAGAAAGAAAATAAAGCAGCTACAATGACCCAGGTTCCACGGGTCTCTTCTATGGACTTGAATCCAATAGAAAATCTATGGAAAGAACTAAAGATCAGAGTCCATAGAAGAGGCCCATGGAACCTTCAAAGACTGTGTGAAAGAATGGGCCAAAATCACACCTGAGCAATGCATGCCACTAGTTTCTCCATACAGGAGGTGTCTTAAAGCTGTCATTATCAACTTTTGTACAAAGTATTAAATGCATTTCAGTTACTATGTTCAATACTTTTTCCCAGTGTCATTCAATTTTATTACATATAACTTAATTTCTGAACTTTTTTGTTTTGGTTTCTTTGTATGTGTGGGTTGCAGGGGTTGTTACCGACATCTGGTGAAAATTTCACGTCAATAGCACCTTTAGAAATATATTTACCTAGAAAAATGGTGACATGTTTAATACTTATTTTACCCGCTGTATAACATGGGGGAATGGCATGTATTTTGGAGATGTACTGAATATGTTTCTTATTTTACCCTGATATACACTTCATTCAATTACTAGAATGGTATAGGGTGCCTTCCTTGCTTTTTTTATATTTGCATTTACGTCTATTTTCAAACACTTGACATTCTTCATTCCAATTACACATAAGATGTACCCGGGTTGGTACTATCACAAGTTTGATGTGTCTGTTTCATTCTTGTAATCCTGCTTATATATTTTTAAGTGTCCCTCATGCTATTAAGTTCTTTTGTGCTAGTACAATGAAAGGTTTGCTTGCAGCTCTTTATATCTGTCCTCATTGTTTTTTATGATTTTAAGTTTATATCATTTTAGCTTCTGCAACCCACATGTTGTTATTTCAGTTTCTCAAATAGATTTTTCTTTCATATTTCTTTTTACCTATTTTAATATTCTCTGCTGCTATATCTCTATATATTCTTCTTATCTGTACTAGTATAATCGCAAGCAAACTTTATGTATCCCTGGTGCTTATGAGGTAATGTCTATTTCAGACACATGCCTTGACTGCCTGCTTTTCTTGCTGTGAAATCATAAAAAATAAAAGAACTCTATGGTCACAGCATACACTTTCATTTTATATCATCAGCATTGTAATAACAATACAGGCAGTAGTTATGTTTGGAAATCCAATATAAGCTTGCATAAAAAATCTCCTTTCGTGCTGTGAGTGTTGCCTGTCTGCTGGTCTTCTCTTCTCTTCTCTTCTCTTCTCTTCTCTTCTCTTCTCAACTTCCTGGATTTCCTGCGGGCTTTGCCACTTCTGCTCTGCTGTTTACTTTTCATTTATAAGGACTACATATCCAATGGTACCTTGCTGCCTGCAAGCAGAGATTCATGTACTGACTCCACCTCCTGAAACTCCTCCTCTCAGCACCTCTATAGTTCAGAAGGCAGGCTCTGTGAATTTTGTGACACAGCAGTCATAGCAGCAATTCAAGGCAGTAAAAGTGGTGGGGTCTTCGCAATGTAAGTTTACAAACTTCAGGATTGTTCAGATTCATAAGAGTAGGGTATAAATAAGTGAAATGCAATGTGGAAATGAATGTATGATTTTACATTTTGATCACAGAAAATTCTTTAATAAATAAAATAGTCATACCACCTGCAATTTTTTTTTTATTGCATACCCCAGTATATGTGGTAATCATTGTATTCATAATATATGTCTACTTGTGTTTGCTTTGCAGTTGTGTAGCTAAGTATACTTTATCCACTGATGATTTGGAAATTTAGAGCGTTATTTGTGAAAATCTAGCTATAACTCTGGAAATTTTGGAAAAATGGCTTCAATGTCTTTAAAGCTCGTTGTAGTCAATCAGGAAGGCAAAATATTTTTTTTTCGTTAACATTTTAATGATGCAATGAGCTTAAAATAGCCCCTGGAATGCTGATTTCAATATGTGAAAATGATCATTATTAATCCTATTAGATCACTCTTTATTTACAGACAGAAACTATACACAAGTTACAATCACATACACACACATACACCCAGATACATATACAGTATATACATTGCTATAAGTTAGGGTCCTTTCACATGAGCTTTCCTTCAGGTCTGCATGTCAACTTTTCAGGCAGACCCGATCTGAAGCTCCAAGTAAGTCTATGGGCAGGCAAATATAAACAGAGTGTCACCTATTTAGATCCACTTACCTCTGAGTTCTTTTTGGTCCAGACCTAAATGTAATGGATCAGAGGTAGCTTGATGTAAACAAATGACCATTTTTATCCCCATAGATCGAACATGGATTCAGCAAGGTCCACTGTCAAAATGCAGAAAAAAAACTGGAAGGACACTGATGGCACAAAAGTCTGACCATGGATCCCTTGCTGAATGAACTGGGCATGGCCTAAGTGAAAGGACCCCAAGGACAACTCTTTTAGTTCTAATAAACAGACATTTTGTAAAGGATTTTTCTGGATATACTGACATGTGTTTTACTATTTGAATTCTGTTTCTTTCATCTCATGAAGACTAGTGAGATATCTACACTTGTTTACCTGAAGACTAGTGAGATATCTACACTTGGGTCAACAAGCTCCCTGCCACTTTTTTATTTATTTAAATGGAGAATGCAACAGGAAATTTTGGAATGGTGGACAGGAACTACCGAAGTTAATAGATGGACAGGGATTATGGCAGGAAGATTTTGCAGTATTTAAGTATCGAAGACGTGTAAAAAGTCAGGGGTGAGCAAGACCATCATACACCATCTATAACTAAATGATCTTTTTTGAATGGATTAGCCCTTTAAAAAATACAGAATTGTAATGAACTTTAAGAGCTAACTCCACCCAAAAATGAACATTCAGTGCTGAATGAGCATGATGTTGAACTTGACCATGAACACTCAATCATCAGTGTTGGGTTGGGTAGACTTTTAATTGCACTTTTCGATAAGTTAAGGTATTGCTATAATAAAATATAAAGTATTCTTAAAATTAATTAAAAAAACTAAAAGCAACACTGTCATCACCAAACAAAAATTTTGAAAGCAGTTCATTGCACAAGAAGAGCTTTCACACTTACCTCATTGGCAGCCTGTATCTCTTATTTGTAGCACCCTCCTAGATAGGTGCTAGGTTAGGTAAATTTAGCTAATAGCAAACTGTAATCAGTTGAGCTGATGTATTTGTTTTGGTCTGTTCTGTGTTTTACTGGCTGCAGAGTTGACTGCCTCCCCCTGTCTGTTTGGAAAGGCTCTGGAAGAGAGTGGGCTGGAAGAGTAAAATTGGCAGCTGAATATTTATGCAGCCCTTGCAAACCCTAGGGAAGAGGTGCCCAGATGGTGGCTGAGAATGAGCATAAATACTCTGAGACCTGGAGCAGGGAGGTCCAGAAGAGGAGATCCCTGCCTGGAGGGCTGCTACCCTCCTAGGCAGGCTGCCATGTGTCTGCTGTTCACTGAGGTCCCAACTAGGCTACCTGTGGGGACTATTCTGCTGAAAATTGGTGAAACTAACTGAGGGACTTTCTTCTGGGGATCTGACCTGGTATCACTGGAAAAGGTGTCTGGAAGATGTAGTATCGGAAGGAGGCATCCAACTATCGAGGGACATTAGTGAGTACAGACTGGAGAAAGAGATCCCCGAGACTGTGTGCTGCTGCTGCTATCCCTCGTAGTGCTACAGTCAGCGTTGCTAAAAAAGGAGACATTGGGGTTGATTTACTAAAGTCAAATCCACTTTGCACTACAAGTGCACTGCAAGTGCACTTGGAAGTGCACTTGGAAGTGCAGTCGCTCCAGATCTGAGGGGAAAATCTGAAATGAGGATAAGCTCTGCCTATTTTTAGCATCCAATCATGAGCAAGCAAAAATGCTGTTTTTTATTTTCCTTGCATGTTCCCCTCAGATCTACAGCGACTGCACTTCCAAGTGCACTTGTAGTGCAAAGTGGATTTGCCTTTAGTAAATAAACCCCATTGCGCCTGGTGTCCTGAAATAGCTTAGTCCATTAACTGCTTATGCAGATACTCTGCTCATAATAATAGGAGGTAGATAGGTGTCCTCACGTTGCTACTAGAATTATTGGAGTATCCCACAGTTACCCTACTCTTCTCCAAGTTCTGCAATGACACATCAGAAAAGCATATCCTTTGATTGTTCATTCCGCCAAAGGAGTGACAGTGACTGTGTGCCTGGCTGCAGGTACGGGAAAACACCCTTGGGACCGAAACTGCTCCTGCAGAAATGAGTGTTTCATCTCTTCTTTCTGTTGAAGATCTGCAGCCTCATCAGGTTCTTAACATTCATCACTTCTGGGATTGTTGGATGCCTGTATCCCCTGTTGGATGCATTGGTACCTTCCGCTGACCCCTACATCACTGCTGGGACCTGTAGTGATGTAGGGATCATAGGATGGAACCACAGCGTATAGTGGGGGACTAAGGCGCTCAACCCCTACAGAATTGTTCAATGCTGCTATTAGGATTTCTTTTTGGAGACAACGGTGGGGTTTTAAAGTTATATATATCATTAAAGAAAAGATAACATTTTTATGCTATATTTTGTCTCAGATGTTTATGAATAGAAAATGAGTTTCCAAAACTTTGTTTCCTTTGCTGACTCCATTTCCCTCCGGATCAGACAAGTTTTGCTTTTATAATTCCCAGAAGGTTTATTTATTTTTCTTTGTACAAAATTAAATTGAAATCATACTGACTGGCATTCATAGAGATATTGAGTAGATAACCACATATCTTCTGAACTAGAATATTTAAAACAGCAGGAGCTCTAATACTGGAGAATACTGAGATGCATGGATGCGTCCAGATCTCTGTTGAGGGATTTCCGGAAAATCCCATCAGCTGAAATACATTTTTCTCACAGAAGTCAAGTGTTTTACTCTTCAGTTCTCATGAAAGTGGCCTAAATATATTAGTATGTATTGGTCATTACAATGATTGGAGTTTACTTGAGGACACATTGCTTGGAATATAGTATTAAAACTTTTTTTGTCTTATATTTTAGAGATTTGTGAATCTGTTATCAAAAAAGAAAACTGTTAACACATATGGCAAATTGGATAGAACACAGATTAGCAAATATCTGCCAAGAAATGAGGAAGGCTTCAAATTCCTACTGAACTCATAAAACTAGCTTGGCCAGATTGTGTAAAACAGCACCTGCAAACTAGTACGGAGGTGTAACACTTCAAGGTCATGTATGGTGAATGCATATATAATGAAACAATAACATCTTGTGCATATAAATAACCTGCCATATGTCCCAGAAGACTTTGGGAGGGGGAGCTTCTGCTTCCGGTCGCCTAGGCGACCAGAACAAAAGTGGGAGCAGGTACCTGTCAAATTCAGATACCTGCTCTCCCCCTCCTCCCCAAAAGCTCAGTTTCACAAACAGAAGCTGGGGAGGAGGCCTTAAAGCGTAAGTTTTATTACCTGAGACCCATCTCTATCCAGTGATGTCCATGAGTGCCTTGGCCATCCAGGATTGGCTGAGACACAGCAGCGATGCCATCGGCTCCCGCTGCTTTAAATCAAAATTAGTTAGCTAATTGGGAGAGAGAGAGGTCGGTGCTGATCCGCGGCTCCGTGTCTGAATGGATGCACAGAGCTGCAGTTTGGTTTGGGTGCTCCCATGGCAAGCTGCTTGCTGTGGGGGCACTCAATAGGAGGGAGGAGCCAGGGACCCAAAAAGAGGAGGATTTGGACTTCCCTGGGCAAAACCACTGCACAGAGCACGCAAGTATAACATGTTTGTTATTTTAATAATTAAAAAAAAACAAGACTTTACAATCACTTCAAGGCAGTCTATTCATTTTGAACACCTCGGCACACCTAAATCCAAATCTGATCCTTATTATTCAATGCAACAAACAGATTGTGGAGATTTCCTCTTGCATCCTATTGTGTCTCCAGGACAGGCAGTAAAGGAAATCTCCCCCATAAGGAATAGGTGGCAAACAGTTAACTGAAAAAAAAGTTTTGCCCAAACATCCAGAATTAATTTGCAATATTAGCTTTTATAGTGATCATAACCTTCTTGCAATGGGTATAGTTGGCCTTTAGTGTTGATTATGAGATCGCTATTAGTGCTGCAGGTGGTTAAAGAAGGCTTGGGATTACATTGACTTCTCATGTGATTTTTTTTAGGCAGCCCAGAGACTTCAGCCAAGCTGTCTGTCAAATCTGAGTACAAGAGGTCATAACAACATCTGTCGGCTTCCTTCCCAGTATATTTTCACATACGTTTTTTGCCTTGGAAGCAGTCCTACAAAACGTTGTTATTTATATGAAGATCTAACTAATAGGATCCCAGGAGCTTTTCAGTTATGAGTTGAACTCTTCACTTCTGTAATGTTCATCCCCTCTGAAGGAAGATTGAAGATTAATTTATAATCGTGATCTTGCTGCAAATAATATCTGGATCTTTCAGGCTAGACAACCGTTATTCATACATGAGCATCAAGCAGTCAAGCTGATGACCTTTTACAATGGGTGGATTTTCACAGCCCTTTTCATTGTCAGAAAACCATCATAAGACGAAAACCATATGTATATTTTTTATTTAGAATTTTATAGCTTCATTTAATTCCCAACTCCAGCCAAAACTTTTTAAAAGTTTTTGTATAGTCTTAGAAAAGTTAATTATGTGCATTTCTCTTTGGAATGTTATACTTTCATTTAATGTCCATCTTTTTAAAAGTTTTGGGATATTTTTAGAAAAAGTAACTATTTCTGTCAAATGTTTTTATTGTTGAGGAGATTTTATCTCACCTCTTTTCCCTCTGGTAGCCTGTGGCAGCATACAGTATATCTATATCTATCTATATATACAGTATCTCACAAAAGTGAGTACACCCCTCACATTTTTGTAAATGTTTTATTATATATATCTTTCCTTGTGACAACACTGGCACACACCCCCTGCCACGCCCCCTTAAAAAGGAGAATTACACACAAAAAATGATTAGTTAAACCCACAAGTGTTTTAATTACCACTATTATTCCTTTATATTGGCTATTAATATTTACAAATGCAACCATTTAGAAATCAGATGAAAGGTTTAGCACTGAGATTATTATGGCTCAGGGGATTTAATATACACGCCCCACACTATATAAGGCCCCCTGCACGTCGGCCCTGTGTAGTGTGTTTCGGCGTTGAGAGACAGAGAGACAGTGTCATTTGATTTAAGTTAGATAGATTAGGCAGGACAGTCAGTCAGTTAGCTGCACTTACAGTGTATTGTGTATATATATGCATCCCAGGTGTTGTATATATATATATATATATATATATATATATATATATATATATATATATATATATATATATACACTGTATTCAGTTTAGCTAGATCCGTTCCTGTTATCATTTTCCTACTGACAGGCAGGCAGGTGTTGTTACAGTATTTGAAGAAAATTGCTGGTGTTCTTCTGATCCTATTAGTCCTATTAGCTACAGTATTTACAGTTAGTGTAGTGCGTCCTCTGCACAGTGTGCACCTAAAGCTACCTGTAAAAGATTGGTGGTGTTTTTCTGATTCTATCACTACCGCAGGTAGCTACATTATTTTTTAGTGTAGTGCGACCCCTGCACAGTGTTCAGCTAAAGCTACAAGTTAGTGTTGTGCGACCTCTGCACAGTGTTCAGGTAAAGCTACAAGTTAGTGTAGTGCGACCTCTGCACAGTGTTCAGCTAAAGCTACAAGTTAGTGTAGTGCGACCTCTGCACAGTGTTCAGCTAAAGCTACAAGTTAGTGTAGTGCGACCTCTGCACAGCGGTCAGCTAAAGCCACAAGTTAGTGTAGTGCGACCTCTGCACAGTGTTCAGCTAAAGCTACAAGTTAGTGTAGTGCGACCTCTGCACAATGTTCAGCTAAAGCTACAAGTTAGTGTAGTGCGACCTCTGCACAGTGTTCAGCTAAAGCTACAAGTTAGTGTAGTGCGACCTCTGCACAGCGGTCAGCTAAAGCCACAAGTTAGTGTAGTGCGACCTCTGCACAGTGTTCAGCTAAAGCTACAAGTTAGTGTAGTGCGACCTCTGCACAATGTTCAGCTAAAGCTACAAGTTAGTGTAGTGCGACCTCTGCACAATGTTCAGCTAAAGCTACAAGTTAGTGTAGTGCAACCTCTGTACAGTGTTCAGCTAAAGCTCCAAGTTAGTGTAGTGCGACCTCTGCACAGTGTTCAGCTAAAGCTACCTGTAGAAGGTTGGTGGTGTTTTCCTGATCCTATCACTACTGCAGGCAGCTACATTATTTACACGTTAGTGTAGTGTGACCTCTGCACAGTGTTCAGCTAAAGCTACCCGTAGAAGGTTGGTGGTGTTTTCCTGATCCCATCACTACCGCAGGCAGCTACATTATTTAAACGTTAGTGTAGTGCGTCCTCTGCACAGTGTTCAGCTAAAGCTACAAGTTAGTGTAGTGCGACCTCTGCACAGTGTTCAGCTAAAGCTACAAGTTAGTGTAGTGTGACCTCTGCACAGTGTTCAGCTAAAGCTACCTATAGAAGATTGGTGGTGTTCTCATACTAATAATACTACAGGCAGGCAGTTGATTTTGCTAGCTGAAGTATCAGTATATATATATATATATATATATATATATATATATATATATATATATATCCCAGCTTAGTGCAGCTACATCTCACTGCAGGCCATTAGTATGTCTGGAAGGCCAACAAGGAGAGGCAGACAGTCACAAGCCAATAAAAGAGGGCAAGCAGGCTCTGTGTCTAGAGGCAACAGTGCTGGTCATGGACACGGTGCATCCTCACTCGCACGTGGCCGTGGGACACGCTTGGCCTTTTTTCCGGCAGCTGGCCGTGTTGAGCCGCAACATGCGGAAGACTTGGTCAAGTGGATGACCCAGCCGTCATCATCCTCCTCATTCTCTCTCACCCATGCTCTCACCCAAGTACCCAGGGTACTTTGTCTGGCAAAGCAGCTGCCAATGCGGCCTCTTCCCTCGGCTCAATGGCATCAGTGACTCCTTCCCTAGCCCCACCATGTCCTCCTGAGGAGTCCCTCGAACTGTTTGACCACAGTGTTGGGTACATGCTCCAGGAGGATGCCCAGCGTTTAGAAGGCTCTGATAATGATACTGAGCTAGATGAAGGCAGTAACGTGAGCACGGACAGAGGAGGTGCCCAAGAAAGACAGCAATCTGGCAGTCATGTTCCCCCTGCTGCAGCATACTGCCAGGTTTGCTCCAGTGATAAGGAGGGAGGGGATGATGAGGTCACTGACTCAACGTGGGTGCCTGATAGGAGAGAGGAGGAGGAGGAGGCACATCACCAACGAGGCAGGATGCCCTCCAGGGGCCAGCCTAAGGGCAGCACACTGACTGCATCACACCTCAGAGCTCCGCATGTGCCGGGCGCTGCTGTCTCTGCACGTTATTTCAAAAGTTCTTTGGTGTGGGCCTTTTTTGAGACGAGTGCATCAGATGGCACCGCTGCTATTTGCAACATATGTCTCAAGCGTATCTCGCGTGGCCAAAACATCTCCCGCTTGGGCACCACATGCTTGACCAGACATATGTTGACCTGCCATGCAGTTTGTTGGCAAGCGTACCTAAAAGACCCACACCAAAAAACAAAGAGGACCTCTTCTTACTCCTCAGCAGCTGGGATCTCCAACCCCACTATACCTTCAGCACTCTCTGAGACCTGCACTGAGAGGAATAAAGGTGTAGAATTAGGTGTGTCACTGCCAAGTACTTGCGGGCAATCTGCTATCGGTACACCAACGTCAGATTGTACCAGGCAAATTTCCCTGCCCCAGCTGCTGCACCGCCAAGAGAAGTTAGCTCCCACCCATCCACATTCCCAGAGGTTGAACGCTAGCTTGGCAAAATTGCTAGCACTTCAACTGCTACCTTTTCAGTTGGTAGACTCTGCCCCCTTCCGTGAGTTTGTGGAATGTGCGGTTCCTTAGTGGCAGGTTCCCAAACATCACTTTTTCTCATGGAAGGTGATTCCGGCTCTCTACCAGCATGTGGAAGGCAATGTCTTGGCCTCGCTGGACTGGGCGGTCAGCGGTAAGGTGCATATTACCGCTGACTCATGGTCCAGCAGGCATGGACAGGGACATTACCTAAGTTTCACGGCGCATTGGGTGACTCTTCTGGCAGCTGGGAAGGATGCAGGACAAGGTGCAGTAGTGTTGGAGGTTGTTCCGCCACCACGCCTCCAAAATGCCACTACTAGTGATTCTGACACTCCTCTCTCCTCCACCCCCTCCTCTTCTTCTTCCTCCATGGCCTCTTCCTGTGCATTGTCTTCGGAACCAGCAGTGCTCCATAGGCGTTCAAGGGGCTACGCAGGTACGCAGGCCAAAAGATGCCATGCGGTGCTTGAGCTGGTGTGCTTGGGGGACAGGAGCCACACTGGGGCAGAGGTTCTGTCAGCTCTGCAGGGGCAGGTTCAGAGATATTTGACGCCACGCCAACTTAAGGCAGAAATGGTGGTTTCCAACAATGGCACCAACCTTCTCTCCGCCCTCCGACAGCGACAAATGACCCATGTGCCCTGTTTGGCTCACGTCCTTAACTTGGTGGTGCAGCGGTTCTTGGGCAGGTACCCAGGATTACAGGATGTCCTGAGGCAGGCCAGGAAAGTCTGTGTGCATTTCCGCCAGTCATATAATGCCAGTGCTTGGCTGGCAGACCTCCAAAAGGAATTTACCCTGCCCAAGAACCGCCTAATCTGCGACATGCCCACCAGGTGGAACTCAACGTTGGCCATGCTGCAGCAGCTGCACACGCAGCAGAGGGCCATCAATGAGTACCTGTGCGACTATAGCACCAGGACAGGGTCAGGGGAGCTTGTTTTTTTTTCCCCACGCCAGTGGGCCATGTTTAGGGATGCATGCACTGTCCTGTCACCATTTGAGGAGGCCATGAGGATGGTGAGCAGTGACAGTGCATGCATCAGTGACACTGTCCCCCTTGTCCACCTGTTGGAGCACACGCTGTGTGGAATAATGCACAGGGCATTTGAGGCAGAACAGAGGCAGGAAGAGGAGGACTTCCTTAGCTCTCAAGGCCCCCTTTATCCAGACAGTGTTACTGCATGCCCGCCGATCACACAGGAAGAGGACGAGGAGGAGGAGGAGGATTGTGTGAGTATGGAGGTGGAGCCTGGCACTCAGCATCAGCAGCAGTCTTAAAGGGATCATTTAGAGTCCCAAGAAACACATGGACTTGTACGTGGCTGGGAGGAGGTGGCTGCGGATCATGTCGTTCTTAGTGACCCAGAGGACTCCGGACCGAATGCCTCAGCAAACCTACACTGCATGGCCTCCCTGCGCAAGGATCCTCGTATTCGTGGTATCAAGGAGAAGGAACAATACTGGCTGGCAACCCTCCTTGATCCACGTTACAAGGGTAAGGTTGCGGACCTTATCTTGCCATCGCAGAGGGAGCAGAGGATAAAACATCTTCGGGAGGCCTTGCAGAAAGGTCTGTGCAACGCGTTCCCAGAGACTGGGAGGTTACAGACTCCTGTTTTCGGACAACGTGTTGCTGAGGCTTCGGTCAGTCATACAAGGAGCGGTGGAGAAGGTGCCCGTCTGACCGATGCATTCAGACAATTTTTTAGTCCTCAGCCCCAAGGTATGATCGGTTCCATCGCCAGCGTCTGTTTTACATGGTGCAGGAATACCTAGGGGCACGATCTGACTTGGACACCTTTCCCACCGAAAATCTTCTGGGTTACTGGGTCTTGAGGATGGATCACTGGCCAGAGCTTGCACAGTATGCAATTGAGCTACTGGCCTGTCCTGCATCCAGCGTTCTTTCGGAATGCACATTCAGTGCTGCTGAAGGCTTTGTAACCGATCACAGGGTGCGTCTGCCCACCGACTCAGTCAATCAACTGACCTTCATAAAAATGAATCAGTCTTGGATCACCACCAGCTACCAAGCACCTGATGCTGATGTAACCGAATATTTTTTTTTGAATGGTCAGATCCCTTCAAAGACTGCCTATGCTGATGGTGAGTGAGTATGCTATTATGCTGAGTAATTATCCTCTTCCTCCTCAATGATCATGCTGATAGCTTGTAAGAACATTTTTGGTTCTGGACGCCGCCACCAGTGCCTAAGGCCCAATTTTTCAGCCCCTGTTTAACAGGGACGTGTAATTACAATTTTTGATGCAATTCTTTGCAGCATGGCTAGTTCCTGCGCTCCAACTAAAGTATCTGCGAGGGGTTGCAGTGTTGTGGCACCAGCACCAGTGCCTAAGGCCCAATTTTTCAGCCCCTGTTTAACAGGGACATGTAATTAGAATTCTTGATCTAATATTTCACAGCAGGGCCCGTTTCTGCTCCCACCAAGAGTAACTGTGAGGACTTACAGTGTTGTGGCACCAGCACCATCACCACCACCACCACCAAAGGCCCAATTTTTCTGCCCCTGTTCAACAGGCGCATGTAATTACAATTCTTGATCTAATATTTCACAGCAGGGCCCTGTGAGGGCTTACAGTGTTGTGGCCAAAACAACACCTAAGGCCCAAATTTCTGCTGAGTTTATAGGGCAGGCCCCTACTTTCAAACATCCAACTTACAAACGACTCCTACTTGCAAACAGAAGGAGACAACAGGAAGTGAGATGAAATCTACCCCTAGGAAGGGAAATTCTCTCCTGTAAGAGTTAATATGGGAAAAATGTTTCTCCTTTCCACTGATACTTTATCACCAATCCTTGTTTCACTAAAAACCCCAAATTTTCAAAAAACATTTGTCATTGGGACAAAAAGTGAGGTGAAATCTTCTGAAGAGGAGCACAGACAGCAAAACAAATGTCACAGGGGTGATAATCCTTTCCTATGTTTTCCAAAAAGCTTCAAATAGATTTTTTGGCTGGAGCTAAACACGTTAAAAATGTACCAGTTCAAAATTACAAACAGATTCTACTTAACAACAAACCTATAGTCCCTGTCCTGTTTGCACCGCCTGTATACTGCTGTTCAGAGTATATAGGGCTTTGGGGCCCCACACCTTTCCTTTTTTAATTTGGGTGCGGGGTTCCCCTTAATATCCATACAAGACCCAAAGGGCCTGGTAATGGACTGGGGGGTACCCATGTCGTTTGTCTCACTGATTTTCATCCATATTGCCAGGATCCGACATTACATTAAAGCCGCAAGCAGTTTTAAATGACTTTTATTCCTTTAAAAATGTCATTTTGTGCAGGGACTCTTCTAAGCACTGGAAACACGTGCCACTTTACAGGCATACTATAGACACCCCCCAGGTACGATATTTAAAGGAATATTTCACTTTTTTTTTACTTTAAGCATCATTAAAATCATTGCTCCCGAAAAAACGGGCGTTTTTAAAACTTTTTGTTTGCATTGATACATGTCCCCTGGGGCAGGACCCGGGTCCCCAAACACTTTTTAGGACAATACCATGCAAATTAGCCTTAAAATGAGCACTTTTGATTTTGAACTTTTCGAGTCCCATAGACGTCAATGGGGTTCTAACGTTCGTGCAAATTTTCGGTCCGTTCGCAGGTTCTGATGCGAACCGAACCGGTGGGGTGTTCGGCTCATCCCTACTCTTAAGGCGTTAACAAACTAAGATATTTTTAACACTTTCATGTTCCCAACTTTGTGGGAACAGTTTGGGGATGGCCCCTTCCTGTTTCAACATGTCTGCGCACCAGTGCACAAAGCAAGCTCCATAAAGATATGGATGAGCGGGGGGGCATGGCTTAGCAATGGCCGAGTGAGGAAGCATTTCTGGCGAGCTCCTGGCTTGGCCCCTCTCTAACCTGTAATCTGACGGTAATTACACAGAGGATACAAGGCATGATATCGTCCAAAAGGTACAGGACACGTTCATCAACCTGTGGTTCCAGACACCTTATCCTCCAGAGCTGTATCAAGCGCTATTTCAAGGACTCTCTGTCAGTCTGACCAGGCGCCATAGCGACGGCTCCGCGTGTGAACCCTAGGACAGAGGAGGCCGCGCTGAACTCACCAACTGATCCCGCCACCTTTACAGTCCAGGACTTGTCTTCAGCGGCACCAGTGGGACCCCGAGAGGAAATGGCAGGTTCGTCCCAAGGCCTAGGTGGCATCCCGGAGGATCTCCGGAGTATATTAAAGGCCCTCCCCACTAAAGCTGACATTGAGGCCTTGCCCTCGTGGTCGGACATGGAGTCCTTAATCCTGCGTGTGGAAGAGGCACACACGCGAGACATTCAGGAACTGAGAACGGGGATTCAAGACCTTACAGAAAGAGTAGACAAAGGTGACCTGACAATCTCATCACTTACGCAGTGGGTCCTAGCCCTGGAACGCTCGCAGGAGACAAGGATCTCTCAGGCCACCGACATGCAGTTACACATGGACGATTTGGAAGACCGCAGCCGCCGTAATAACTTGCGGCTGCGGGGTATTCCAGAAGCAACAGGGTCGGAAGATTTGGCGGCCTCGGTCTTCACAAGGCTATCTTCCACAAGGTTCTGGGGACCGCCCCACCGCAATTGGAGTTAGATCGGGTACACAGAACTCTAGGGCCCAGATCGTCTGATTCAGATAGGCCAAGGGACGTACTCTGCAGGATCCATACGCTGAAAGAACTAATCTTCTGCAAAGAATGGGAACAGGGCGAGGTAGAGTTCGATGGAGCCATAATCAAAATACTACCTGATCTATCAAGAGCCACGTTGCAGCGGAGAGCACTACTGAGACCGGCACTAGAACTGGCAAGACAACAGGGATGTACATACCACTGGGGATACCCCTTGGCGGTAACATTCCGAAATGGTGTATCCTCGTTTACCTTGGGCTCGCCTGCGGAGCTGCCAGCCTTCTTCGAATACCTAGATGCAGAACCGATTCAAGTTCCGGACTGGCTAGCCTTCATCCCCAGGATGTCGAATCGATCGGGACCCAACATCCAAAGGAACCATCAACCTCCCCGCCAGCAGAGATCCCGTAGGAGACTGGAGACTGCCGGGAAGTGTAACCTTGAAGCGTATCCACAGATCAGGCATTGGTATAAGTATATTTTCACTTTTGCTTTTATTTTTCTTTGGCTTCTCCCTACCCCTGCCCAGTTGTCAGTAGCCCACACACCAATACTAGCCACCCTGGGAATATATAGAACACCTAGGACTGCCTAGAAGGTGTTGACTAGACAATACAGAGGCACGGACTCCCCCTCCCCCTTCTCTTGCGCACTGCAACTTCTGTTCCACCTGCAAGTGAACGCAGCGCAACATCACCAGAACAAGGATTTGTCCCTTTGGTGAGCTCCTTGGTCGTTACACATGCACAGGGAAAGTCAGAGGACGGGACGCTGTGGGGCACAGAGACACTTCCAGAACGGATTACCTTCCACCCTCAGTTAACTAGCCAAGAGCTGGGGAATAACACAGCGGAAGCGGAGGAATTAACATTACACCCGGGACTGCAAACAGGCGGTTACATGTACCTATTTCTGACCCTGAGGGGATCTAGACACTCTTCTTAGAAGGTACTTGTGGGTGATGGGGGGAGGAGGGATCTTATATTATTCCATTGGTTTCCGCTGGGCCTAGATATAACGCTGCACACAAGTACGGGAGAGGTATGGGTGTCTCAGTCACAGAGGCTTGGATGGGAGGCATGCCCCTGTTTTCTGTGACATTTGTGCGGGAGAGGGGAGGAGGGCATTCACAGATAGATGGGTGATAACGAGACAGGAGGGAGTCCCTGTGGTTTCCCCGCAAACCTCAAGCACTTATGCGGGCTCCTTCCCTCCCTCCCCCTTCTTTTTCTCCCTCCGGAAGGAGTGGCACCATCGCAGTTAGCAATAAACAGTGGGTTCACAAGTTTAAGATTATGGTTACTGCATGTGTAGGGCTGAAGAATTTACTGTTGTAACTGTACTTTTACCTGATCTGAGCACCAAAGATTATAGATAATCTTATAGATAATGACCACTGCCTTGCTAAAGAAGCTGAGGGTAAAGGTGATGGACTGGTCAAGCATGTCTCCAGACCTAAACCCTATTAAGCATCTGTGGGGCTTCCTCAAAACAGAAGGTGGAGGAGCGCAAGGTCTCTAACATCTACCAGCTCCGTAACGTCGTCATGGAGGAGTGGAAGAGGACTCCAGTGGCAACCTGTGAAGCTCTGGTGAACTCCATGCCCAAGAGGGTTAAGGCAGTACTGGAAAATAATGGCGGCCACACAAAGTGTTGACACTTTGCGCCCCATATGGACATTTTCAATTATGGGTGTACTAACTTTTGTTTCCAGCAGTTTATACATTAATGAATGTGTACAGAAAAAAGGAGACAATGCGCCCTACTACAATCCTCCTATCTCAGCTCCTAGGGATATTGGGTATATGAAGATGGAAAATATTAAAACCGCAGTGATTTAACCTGATGTCACCTGATTCAAAATGAGATATCTCTCAGCAGCCACTTAATAACAATAAATTTTATAAATATGGATGAGTAAATATTCACTCTATGTAAGTCATTAACCCATCAGAGCAGCGCTATTCTCAGTCAAAAACACTGACTAATATATAAATGCCTTTGTAAAGTGCAGGCAAGAAAATGCAGGCAGGAAAATTCCAGCAAAGACACAAAAGCTAGGACTTGGTCTGGAGTCTCATATAAGGGTAGCAGATCTGATGAGTGCACCTTTCACCATCTGTTAGGACACCCCGTGCTGCACACACCCCGCAAGGGGTTCAAACTCACCGGAACCAAGAGGTTAACAGGCCTTGGATAATATCCTCACTCTGATTATTCCCGAGGTCCTCCAGGGTTGGTAGTCAAACAACAGCAACAATGTCCACATGTAAAAAAGAGACCCCCAAATAGTCCAGTACCCTTTTGATAATTTATTGTAAATCAAACAAACAAAATAAAATAAAATAAAATAAACAAATGAGTGGGCGCAAGTCCTTTCCAAGAATAGCCCTCTAGCTTTCGGTTGGTTGGTGATAGTAGGTAACTCAAGTAGCTTCTCTCAAAACACAAGGGAGCGGGTTGCAGGCTGGATGGATGATAAACATTCACAGCTGATCAGCACTTCGTCCCGCTAGTATCGAAAACTACGGGCTTGGAGCGCACTGCGTGTCGAACGTGATCTCCTTACCTTTTTGGATTTATAACTTCAACATGACGACCATGTCATATATGCCAGAAATTATACTAAGTCCACCAGTGGCAACTCATATCTTCATTACAAAAGCTGTCATTACCCACCATGGATCAAAAACATTCCCAAAGGTCAATTTTGTCGACAGAATTGCACTAGGGATGTTGACTATATCGAATCCAGTGTACACCTCAAAAACAAATTTTCTGAGAAGGAATACCCTGCAGATATAGTAGAAAAAGCTTATGAACTATATCTCTATGGGAAACCCTCATGCCCTAATCCTCCTTCTACAGACTGTCCCATCCGATTCATCACGACTTTTCATTCCCAACATAAAAAGATGGAGAGGATCCTGCTGAAACATTGGGACATTCTTGGGACATTCTTCAGCAGGACCCTCACCTCAAATCTATCCTCCCCACACACCCACGTGTCACTTACTGCAGGGCTCCAAACCTTAAAAACAAAATTGCTCCTAGCAAATTGAACACCACCCCTACCTTCCCACCCATCACTCCGCTCATTCCTCTGGTAGGGATGTACCAATGCCGCAAGAAACATTGCAAAACGTGCCATTTTGTTCAGCATGGTCAAAAATCTTTCTCCACCAAAGGCCACACTTATTTTCTGAAAGATTTTTTCAATTGTTCATCGGATCATGTGGTATATGGTCTGACCTGCCCCTGTGGTCTCATATACGTTGGCCGCACCATTCGGCCCCTCAGACAGCGTTTTGGGGAGCATAGGAGGTACATTAAGGGTGGTACAGACCCCCACAGTGTGCCCAGACATTTTGCCACAATTCCCAAGGGTTCCACTCTGGGGTTATCTGTTTGGGTTATAGAACAGATCCCTAGGTCTCTCTCACCTGCCGAAAGGTTCAAGACATTGTGCGCAAGGGAGACCTATTGGATCTATCGTCTGGATGTCCTCTCACCTAGAGGCATCAATGAGTGCATTGAAACATCTGCCATTCTGTGATGCCTGCGCGCATATATTTGCTTATGTGTGTGTTTTTTTCATGATCATATCACCAGTTTATCATGTTATATCAGTTTGCACATGGAGTGTGTACACATGTCCTTTCTTCTTTCTTTTTTCTTTCCCTTCCCCTCCTCATTTCTTCACACACCCCCCTTCCCCCTCCCCCTTTTTCCTATTTCCATAACCCCCCATTTTTTGTTTTCTCCCCCCTCTCTTTTCTTTCTTTTTTTCCCCCTCCCCCCTGCCCCCCCTCTTTCCCCCCTTTTCAAATGACTGTTCTCCCATATCCCATATATTACATCATTTTAGAGGGATAGTCACTATAGTCACTATAGTCTCTTTCTGGACTATACCATATATTATACTCTACATCCCATGACATTGCTGACACTACTCCATAGAGCTTCCTCTCATGACCACTCCCCCCTACTCCATACAGCTTCCTCTCATGATCACACCCCTCACTTTCTCCCTTAAAGTCTCTCAACTAGTCCCATAGTAACTAGCCCTTTTTTATTTTTTTTTATTTTATTTTTTTTTCTCACATGTCCTTCATTGCTGACACTACTCCATACAGCTTCCTCTCATGACCACTCCCCCCTACTCCATACAGCTTCCTCTCATGACCACTCCCCTCACTTCCTCCCATACATTCTCTCAACTAGTCCCATAGTAACTAGCCTTTTTTTTTCCCTCACACGTCCTTCATTGCCGACACTACTCCATACAGCTTCCTCTCATGACCACTCCCCCCTACTCCATACAGATTCTTCTCATGACCACTACCCTAACTTCCTCCCATATATTCTCTGCATTAGCCCCATAGTAACTAGCTTGACAAAGGAGTGCAGCCGTCATGCCATTCACGCGTCACATGTGTGTGATGTCATCGCCCCTCGCCTGGATTGCTGTTTGCCTTCCAAGCCTCATTCTGGTATTCCTCCATCATTTCCGGCCGGTGGACACAGTGCATCTGAAAGACCAGTCTGATTACACATCCATGGCAGGGATGATCGACCTCACGGACCCCTCCAGTTACATCTGGGACTCTCATATGCCTTTTTAACTCAACACAAATGTGAGTGCAATCTCTGTTGCTGCTCTTTTTATTAAAATTGTTTTTAAGTCTGCACCCAGAGGCGCCTCCTTTCTTTGTTTCTTACAGTGCTTTTTGGGAATATGGTTTCCACTCCCATTGGAAGGCTGCCGTGAATGTGGTCTTTCAACCTCATCATCGAATTTATGCACACCATCATGGACTACTATTATCTTTTCTTATCCCTTGCTCCAGTTCATCATTTATATGCATAATATTGTCATTTATGTGGATGATTGCTTTTAACCTTTGCTCCAAACACTTGTTATCTTGAAAAAGTATTCATACCCCTTGAAAATGTCCACATTTTGTCATGTTGCAACCAAAAGCGTAAATGTATTTTAATGGGGTTTATTATGATAGACCAACACAAAGTGACATATAATTGTAAAGTGGAAGGAAAATGATAAATGGTTTTCAAAATTTAGCGTGCGTTTGTATTCAGTCCCCCTGAGTCAATACTTTGTAGAACCACCTTTCGCTGTAATTACAGCTGCAAGTCTTTTTGGGTGTGTCTCTACCAGCTTTGCACATCTAGAGAGTGACATTTTTGCCCATTCTTCTTTGCGAAATATCTCAAACTCTGTCAGATTGAATGGAGAGCGTCTGAACAGCAATTTTCAAGTCTTGCCACAGATTCTCAATTGGATTTAGGTCTGCACTTTGACTGGGCCATTTTAACACGTGAATATGCTTTGATCTAAACCATTCCATTATAGCTCTGGCTGTATGTTTAGGGTTGTTGTCCTGCTGAAAGGTGAACCTCCACCCCAGTCTCAGACTCGAATGCCGCACACACATGATCGGATATTCCAACAACAAAACCGTGGATTTATTTCCGACGGATGTTGGCTCAAACTTGTCTTGCATACACACGGTCGCACAAATGTTGTCGGAAAGTCCGATCGCCAAGAACGCGCTGATATACAACACGTATGACGGCACTATAAAAGGGCAGTTCAATAGCCAGTGTGCCACCCTTTGGGCTCCTTCTGCTAATCTCATGTTTATCTCGTGTTAGTAGAAGTTTGGTGAGAGCTATTCACGCTTTTCAGCCTTGTGCTTTTCAGTTCGTTACTGCTCTTCAGTTTGTGCTTGTGGGTTTGTATCTGTTTTTCAGTGTGTGTAGTCAGTTCGTATCTGTTTTTCAGTGCATTCTTGTCCGCTCGTTTCTGATTTCCAGTTCGCTCTTCTCAGGCCTTTCTGATTTTCAGTGAGTTCTGTTAGTTCGTTCTGATCAGCTGACTGTTTTCTAGCCATGTTGTGGGTACATACTCATCGTAGAGTTCATGCTGTGCAGGGGCTTGGTGTTGGGGGTTCTTACTTTGATCCAAGCCTAGTCCATGAACAGGGCGGGGAGGAGTTCATGGACAAAGAATTGGTTACTCCAGTGTGACCAATTCTCTCACATGCCTTTGTTGCGGGAGATCCAGGAGAAAAATCCTGATGATTTCAGGAATTATCTCCGGATGACGGACCCCATTTTTCACCGTCTGTTGGCTTTGCTGTCCCCCTATATTACCAGGCAGGACACCTGCATGCGGCAAGCCATCACTCCGGAACAAAGACTAGTCGCCACCTTGCGGTACTTGGCGACGGGGAGAGGTCTGCAGGACATCCAGTCCTCGACAGGCATCTTCCCCCAGGCTCTGGGGATCATTATTCCAGAGTAGGGATGGACCGAACACCCCCCTGTTCGGTTCGCATCCAGAACATGCGAACAGGCAAAAAATTTGTTCGAACACAGGAACACCGTTAAAGTCTATGGGACACAAACATGAAAAATCAAAAGTGCTAATTTTAAAGGTTATTATGCAAACTTATTGTCATAAAAAGTGTTTGAGGACCCAGGTCCTGCCCCAGGGGACATGTATCAATGCAAAAAAAAGTTTTAACAACGGCCGTTTTTTCGGGAGCAGTGATTTTAATAATGCTTAAAGTGAAACAATAAAAGTAGAATATTCCTTTAAATTTCGTACCTGGGGGGTGTCTATAGTATTCCTATAAAGTAGCTCATGTTTCCCGTGTTTATAACAGTCCAAGAGCAAAATGACATTTCTAAAGGAAATAAAAGTAATTTAAAAGTACTAGCGCTAGTGCCGGCTATTAATGAATTGTCGGTCCTGACAATACACATAAAAGTCATTGAAAGTCATTGAAAAATAAAAAAAATATAAATGCGTGGGGGTCCCCCAAAATTTAATTACCAGGCCCTTCAGGTATGGTATGGATATTAAGGGAAACTCTGCACCAAATTTTTTTTTAAAAATGGCGTGGGGTTCCCCCAAAAATCCACACCAGACCCTTATCTGAGCATGCAACCTGGCAGGCTGCAGGAAAAGAGGGGGGGGCGAGAGAGTGCCCCCCTCCTGAACCGTACCAGGCCACATGCCCTCAACATGGGGAGGGTGTCCACATGTTGATGGGGACAAGGGCCTGGTGGTTGTGGGGGTCTGCGGGCGGGGGGGCTTATCGGAATCTGAAAGCCCCCTTTAACAAAGGGGACACCCAGATCCAGGCCCCACCCTATGTGAATTGGTAAGGGGTACATTGTACCCCTACCATTTCACAAAAAGAAAGTGTCAAAATGTTAAAAAAAACCACAGGAGGCGGCTTGGGACAAGTCCTTTATTAAAAAAAAAAAGAGATTTCAACGATGTAATCCAATAAATCCATGCTCCTACTCCAGCGATGTAATCCAATTCTCGATCCCCAGCGATGGATGATCTCCAGCGACTCCAGCGAGGAACACGCACAGAATCCTGCCTCCACCGGAGGCACCTAGCCAATGATGCGGCGCTAGCTTGACAGCTCTTATGTAGCTGAGGGCGGGGCCACCCGTCACCTGACACCGTCCCCCTCTGACAAGGGGAAACGTCTGGGTTTTCCATCGACATGTACGGGTGACCCTGCCCCTCAGTGATGCAACACAGGATTCCCATTGCATCAGAGGGGGGTGGGGTCACCCGTACACATCACTGGGAAACCCCAGCGTTTCCCCGTGTAGTGCCAAGTGGATTTGCCTTTAGTAAATACCCTCATTGTCACTGTAAACACCAACTTACTCTAAAAACTGGTATTGAGCATTGAAAGAAGAAGCCACACATTGTTGAGTATAAAATATTTTACTCTGTGCACAAACCAACATCTTTGGTGTATAACATTTTTATGTTTGACATTAGAAATATAATTTTTGGGGTTAAACAGGCATGTTTAAAACCATAACATACACAACTCAGGAACTTACAAAGTTCAACTTTGATAAAGTGAAGGCCATATCAGACATTAGTATGTCAAAACTGTGTTGATCTTGCCTTCATCAGATGGGGTGATGTCACCCCTGTAAAAGCCAAATTTTGAAGAGGCACACAAATTAGGAGTCAAAATGTGGATTTTCCTCCTGATCCCATGTCTAATGTCCACATGTGCTAGCTCCCATCATAGGGGATTAATGGACGTGTTTCAGGGGTGCAACCCCTTCCTCTAACCTACTTGAGTTGCAAGGAAGGGGTTGCACCCACAAAAACATACATTGATATACCATGATGGCAGATAGCACATGTTGACACACTGTGTGCATCTTCAAAATTTGGCTTTTATAATACTTTAAAACTTGATTTAAAAGAAAAAATTCCACAACAAAACTATACAATTTTTGTGCGTTTTAGATTCTGCCTAAAACTTCAATGATGTTCTTCATTTTTTGTTGAACATCATTGATGTTTTCCTTTATCATCTCTAAATCCCTTTTGCACATCATTATCTCCTCGATGAGGACTTGTGCACTTGCACTGGTGAAATGAGTTTCTTCTTCCACCACATCCACATCACTTAAAATAAAAAAACACACCATGTATTATAAACATGCAGGCATACATCTATTACCTGAAGCTGTGGTCTCAGATAGTAACCTGTTGTGGTCACTATTTTGCCCAATTCATGTACCTTGGAATCCAGATCCTCAGGTTGTGGTGTGTGGATTTTCCCTTCTTTTGGATGTGTGGTGTTCCCTGTGTCCTCAGATGTCCCAAGTCTTTTCTTCCCTATGTGAATAAAAAAAAGGGTATACTTAGCACACAGATATTTGAAGCAAAAATAGTAATATGAAAAATTGCTTGAAGTGTCGTACAATTGTCTGTTTTGGCAGAGTTCCAAGCTGAAGACATGATTTTTTCCCTTTATTCAAGTTGGAATACTTACCTTTTTTGGTAAAGTTTCCCACAAAAACTGCCAATAACATCGTATTAGTGGGCGAACGAACAATGTTTACTATGAACAATTTCTGTGCCCACTAACTTCCCACTAACTTGAAACTGTCCAACAGTAAAGAAAAGCACATGAAGCAGCAGAAAAGTAATAATAATAATAATAATAATAATAATAATAATAATTATTAGGAACACAGGACAAATACTTACTTTTTTGCAGCACTTTCCTGATCCTTCTGTACTGATCGTGCTCCTTCAATTTCAGGTCTGACCAGCGTTTCCTCAATTGATCCTTGGATCGTCGTACCCCAAACTTCCTGTGCAGACTTCTCACAACTTTAGTCATGATCTTGGCCTTTCTCACATTTGGGTTTGGGTACGGTCCATACTTCCCATCATAGTCGGCCCTCTTCAAGATGTCCACCATCTCCACTATCTCTACAAAGGCCATATTTGACGCCTTACATCTCCTCCTGGATCGGGGCATTTCTGGCTCTGGGGTTTGCTCATTGCTGCTAGTTTCATGCACCTGCTCTGTCTCCCCCATGTGCTCTCCCACTGCGCCGAAAGAGAAGGGGTGGGGAATATACTAGAAAGAAGTTCAGGGGCGGGCGGAGTTTCACGCATGCGTAGTGTATATAAAGCATAAGACGCGTGTGTCGTACGTACGATCTGTGAGCGGAGGAAGGAGTAGCGGAAGCACCGATCGTGCTAACGAAGGTACAATTTTAACTTGGGGCATCAGTGGCCTATACTGCTTAGAGATTGAGGCCTATATTGGGACAAGATTATGAGAGTTTAGCCTGACATTAGGGTTTGTCTTGTGTTGTGTCTTGCAGATAAATGGATATATTCAACGATCACGACTTCCTCCCTAGCTTCATTGATAAATACAGATAGCTGCCCTGTCTGTGGCAGGTGAAACACCCATTTTATAATAATAAAATAAAGAGGAAGGCAGCGCTGGATCAATTGCTGGAATTGGTGAAGACGGTGATTCCCACAGCAACCATCCCCTATTTGAAGTGCAAAATTGGTGGCCTGAGGAGCACATATAATTAGGGAGAGCAAGAAGGTCCAGGATTCCATGAGATCGGGAGCAGCAGCAGATGACGTTTATGTACCCAGGCTGTGGTACTTAGACAGACTGCGTTTTTTGTCAGACCAGACTGAAATCAGGCCATCACTATCAACCCTTCCTTCCACTCTTCCTTCCACTCTTCCTTCCACCTTAGCTGAGGCTTCCAATGTCCAACCTGGGTCTTCCACCCAGGAAGATGTGAAGGAGCCCAGCTTGAGCCAGGTATAGCATTGTTCAACATATTTCTTGTCAAAAAAGTAATGACAAATAATAGTTACTATTACTAATTTCTGATTTAACAAAGTGGTTTACATATCAATAGACAGTAGTAGCCAAAAATGATTCGGACAAGAATGAAAAAAGCTGGGGTCAGAATGATAGTCTTTTCTATTTGAAAACATTCAATTTGCAACAGTCATGAGCTCAAAATTGTGTGTGATTGATGATCAAAAAACTAAAACTATGTTCCATTTTCAATAACAGAGAAGTCTCAGCCAGGAGGAGGCCGTGAAAAGTGGCAGCTAGGAGGTGGCCAGGCCCAGTAGCCTGACCGAATCCCAGGTTCCTCCCCTCCACCTTCAAACAAAAAGGCCCAGGAAGGGGAGGAATGTGGAGGAGTCAGCACTTTCTTTGATTCTGCAGGCTAATGCGGCCCTCAGAACCAACCCCAATCTTCAAGAGGCCTATGCCTGCATGGCAGCCAGCAAAATGCAGGAAATGGAGGTGGGCCAATGCCTCATTTGTGAGGAAGTCACAAAAAAAAATCACGTATGTGAGTTGGACCATATTCCTCCTCCACCTCCTGCCACAACTCCAACACCAAAGCCACAGTCTTGAAGGAAGCGTGCAAGGAAGTCTTGAGAGTGATAGCCTGGGTTTAGTCTGGTCTGGCAAAAGACGCAGGTTGTTGTAAGACCACAGCCTCGGGACATATATGTCATCTGCTGCTGCTCCCGATCTCTCGGAGTCCTGGACCGGATTGTGCTCCCTATTAAATAGATTCCTCAGGCTACCAATTTTGCCTGTCAAATAATTGATGCCTGCCCTGGGGTACAAAGGCTTTGCCAATCTCAGCGGTTTATCCAGTGTTGCCTTCCTCTTTATTTTTTTTCACAAAAACTTGGCTATGTGTTTTACTTCAAAAAGGACAGTTTGTTTGTGAGTAGGCAGGTACATTTCAAAAATACAATGTAAAATTAACAAGGGACACCAACACCAACCAATCTCCTTGAGGTTAAAAAAATATAATAATGATAATAATGGTGTTGTGGTAACTTGACACACAAAACGAAAAAAAATATTATGGAGATCACTAGAAAAAAAAACATTAAAAAAAAAGGAGATCACTAGAAAAAAAAATGTAAACATTATTCTGGAGATCTGGCGGAAAAAAAAAAAATTATTCAGGAGATCACGAGAAATAATAAAGAAATCAGTTTGTCAGAACTCTGTGTGAATATCAGTAGCAAAACAACGTCATTATTCTAGCATTTTAAAGAAGAAGAGAATGCGCTGCATTAAGAGATTAAAAAATTTGCAGCGTGACGAATGTGCCATCTCCATCACAAACATTAGTTTACCAGACCGAGCGCTTCCGTCTCGAACTTGATTCAGAGCATGTGTGGAATTTTGTGCGTCGGAATTGTCTACACACGCTCGGAATTTCCGACAACAAATTTTATTGTCGGAAAATTTGAGATCCAGCTCTCAAACATCTGTTGTCAGAAATTCCAACGGCAAATGTCTGATGAAGCCTACACACGGTCGTAATTTACGACAACAAGCTCACATCGAACATTTGTTGTCGGAAATTCGGATCTTGTGTACGCGGCATAACAGTTTTTCTTCTAAGATTGCCCTGTATTTGGCTCCATCCATCTTCCTATCAACTCTAACCAGCTTCCCTGTCCCTGCTGAAGAAAAGCATCCCCACAACATAATGCTACCACCACCAGGTTTCACAACGGGGATGCTGTGTTCAGGGTAATGTGCAGTGTTTTAGTTTTCCGCCACAAATAGCGTTTTGCTTTTAGGCCGAAACGTAAAATGTTGGTCTTATCTGACCAGAGCACCTTCTTCCACATGTTTGCTGTTTCCCTCACTTGGCTTCTTGCAAAATGCAAACGGGACTTCTTATGGCTTTTTCAACAATGACTTTCTTCTTGCCACTCTTCCATAAAGGCCAGATTTGTGGCGTGCACAACTAATAGGTGTCCTGAGCTGTGGATCTCTGCAGCTCCTCCAGAATTACCTTGGGCCTCTTGGCTGCTTCTCTGATTAATGCTCCCCTTACCCGGCCTGTCAGTTCAGGTGGACGGCCATGACTTGGTAGGCTTGCAGTTATGCCATACGCTTTCCATTTTCCATTTTTGGATGATGAATTGAACAGTGCTCTGTGAGATGTTCAAAGTTTGGGATATTTTTTTATATATCCTAACCCTGTTTTAAACTTCTCCACAACTTTATCCCTGACCTGTCTGGTGTGTTCCTTGGCCTTTATGATGCTGTTCACTAAGGTTCTCTAACAAACCTCTGAGGGCTTCACAGAACAGCTGTATTTATACTGATATTTAATTACACACAGGTAGACTCCATTTACTAATTAGGTGACTTCCGAAGGCAATGGTTCCACTCAGGGGCGGACTGATAACTCATGGGGCCCCCGGGCAATAGGAGATTATGGGGCCCCCAGGCAATCAGAGATTATGGGGCCACACAGTATACACACACACAGTATACAATCACACAGTATACACATACATGTACACACAGTATACACAGACAGATGTAAAAAAAACACAGATTTATACATACTGTCCCGGTTTTACTGAGACTGGCAACCCTGATGGGGCCCCCTAGAGGCCCAGGGCCCTCGGGCAGTGCCCGAGTGGCTCAATAGTCAGTCCGCCCCTGGTTCCACTAGATTTTAGTCAGGGGTATCAGAATAAAAGGGGCTGGGTACAAATACACACCACTCTTTTCAGATATTTATTTGTAAAAAATTTGCAAAAACATTTATCATTTTCCTTCCACTTCACAATTATGTGCCACTTTGTATGGTCTATCACATAAAATCCCAATAAAAATATATTTATGTTTTTGGTTATAAAATTATAAAATGTGGAAAACTTCAAGGGGTATGAATACTTTTTCAAGGCACTGTATATATACTATATACATTAAACATTTATGTAAAAGTCCAAAACACACCAGAAATGTTAGTTTAAACGTTCCCTGCCTAATATTTTGTTCATTTTCTACCAGTTGAGCAGAAATAGCTTGACAGGTTATATGGACAGCAGGGAGGAGGTTTGGTTTCACTACTACCTAAAACGTTCATGAATTTTGAACTTTTTGCCAAAGACTTTGCAGGCCCTCCACCAGAATTAAAGTGCATAGCCTTTGCCCATAGTCAGATGAGTCACAAAAGCCAATCATTTGGATGTCACCACCCTGCATTTTCATTTGGTTATGACATGAGGGAACATGCTTTGCATTAAGGTAACCCATTAATTGAATGCCTGTAGCAAAAAGATGCATGTAGCATTTTTAGCCCTGTACAACAGTCTTAATGGTGCTGCATTGCAAAGTATGTAAGTTGGCATGGTGCATTGAGCTGCCATTCACAATAGCAGAATTCAGAATGAATGGCAACACATCATGCCAGAGTGTGTTACTACAAAATAATTGTGTGAATAGGCCCTCAAATATTAAAGCAATTAGGTAAGCGTGACAGCCAGGCAGCTAGCATTTTGAGTTGAGTTAAGATCAGCAATAGTAGCTTCCATGTTTCTCCCCATGACTGGTTTTCTTAAAATGGTATGTAAAGGCAAAACCTATTGAAGATTTGAATAGCCTAGGGTGGGGTTAAACTCTCTCTGAGACAGAAAGTAAGGGGAAATCCAGAATTTCTGAGCTGTCAACAGAACAAGAGATGAGGATACATCTTCCAATGGGGACACCTGTTACATAAACAACTTTCTAGGATGGGAATTCTCCAGTCCTCACCTAGGAAGTTGTTTTTTTTCCAGCTTTCTGTTGTGAAAGAAAATTTTCCTGGTGTTACGTATTCTGCAAAAATAATATACAAATAGAATGTTAGTGCAAAACTTAAGAAAAAAAAAAAAAGGTTTTGGCTATATAGTCAATTGGTACACAGACTGCAAAATATAAATTGATGGAGTGTTAACTCTTCCTTTCTTTATGCAAAGGCTTTGGCTAAACATACATTTGGACCGTGGAGAACTTTAAACAAGCATTTCAACAGCATTCAGCTGAGAGCAAATGAAAGATAAAAAGCAGAATAATGTAGCAACATTATCTTCTCAGAAAGAGATGCAAAATATGTGCATACCAGAAAAGCAGAGAAGTACATCACAGAATTCATAAATACATCTGTCTCCTTGATCCCACTGGAAGCAATTTTGAAGTGATAGAAAACTATAAAACTTTTTGGTACCCTGGTTTTAGTCGCAAAGCTCCCCTGACAATCTCTTCCAATCAATCATAGAAATGGTAAAGAGTATCAGCAGAGCACTGTGATCCCAGAGGAACTCTACAAGATCCATGAGGCATGGAAGATGAATGATTTGTTGGCTCTTTATGGTAGATATCACAGACCCTTACTATGTACATAGAATAAAGAGCAAATAAGAGGACTGCTGGGGAAAATGTCAGATCAGTTTACATTACCTTGTTGTTGCCTGTGTACAAAGAGACTGCATGACTTATACGCATCATCCCTAGCCCAACATCTATGTCCAGCATCTTAGTAGATGCAGTCCCTGGCTGATGCCTGAAAATAAAAATGGCACATTCCTTATGATAAAGTCAAAGGTGCCATCATGTGGGGTAGGGGCATTGCTACGGGGTGGCTATTGGGGCTATAGCCCCGAATCTGGGGCCCATAGCCCCGAGTCTCTTGCCGCAGGGTCCCTGCCTAACCAGTGGGTCATGGCTGCTGCAGCAAGCTGGCTGCATGAGAGAGGTGGAGGAGAGGAGAGAAGCGAGTGGGGGGGGGCAAACAGAGATGACATCATTCTCCGCCCGCTCCACAGAAGTGCTATTCACAGCCAGGCCTCTTCACTTTGGGAGTGAGGTGCGGCGAGCAGCAGAGAGATGACATCATCTCTCACTGCCCGCCACACATCAGCGCTCTTCTGCCCTCACAGCACGGTGGAGTGCAGGTCACGTGCTTCCTGTCATCGGTGGAGCTCCACTTTGCAGCCAGACCCCCTTGCTTCAATGTTAGAGGTGTGGCGGGGAGCAGCAAGATGACATCATCTCTCACTGCCTGCCCCGCATCACCGCTCTCCTGCTCTCACTAAATGGACCAGTGCTGCTAGCCTGCCACCAATGCAGCGTCAATGCACATTTGGTGGCACTGGCTGGCATGGGAAGTGACAATCCACTTCAGTTGGCAAGTGACAACCCACATCTGGTGGCCGGTGATGTGGCAAGTGTCAATCTGAAAAAGGTGGTAGGAGATGTGGCAATCTGCAAATGGTGCCAGGAGATGTGGCAAGTGACAATCTGCAAATGGTGGCAGGTGATGTAGCAAGTGACAATCTGCAAATGGTGGAAGGAGACGTGGAAAGTGACAATCTGCAAATGGTGGCAGGAGACGTGGCAATTTGCAAATGGTGGCAGGTGACGTGGCAAGTGACAATCCACATCTGCTACCAGGTGAAAGTGGCAAGTGACAATCCACATCTGGTGGCAGGCGACATGGCATGTGACAATCCACATCTGGTGGCAGGTGACCATGGCAAGTAACACACTGCATCTGGTTGCAGGTGATGTGGCAAGTGACACACCCAGGGCTCCCACTGATTCTGCATTATGGTGAGTTGAACCACTTCATTATATATTGGAATTTAATAATAGAAATAATGCACTTCAATCACCCTGACACCATATCAACCATGGTGCCCCGATGATTGAAGTGCCAACACCAGCCATCGCCCGCAAAAAATTGCTTAGCACCAGTCCCCCCCCCCACGCAGGCATGCAAAAAGGTTGGTGACCGCTGCTATTGGCTCTAGCCCCAGATCTTTTGCAGACCTAGCAACGCCCCTGATGTGGGGTACTGTGATCCCATTGAGAAGTAATAACTTTGTAGAGCGTAAATAAACAAGAACATGTGGACGTGTGAAAGGTAAGTCTGTCATGCATGAACAAGGAAGAGAGACTCTGAAAGACTTAACTTGCCCTAAGTCAGTTGGTTGTAGCTACATGATGAGACGGTTTTCTAGAAATTGGAGTTCAGGATCTGCGTTGGCTGGTATTAATGAAGGCTATGTCATATGGTAATTTGCTCCTTTGCATAAATGGTCAAAATGGTACAAATATACAGTATACTTGAATTATAAACAATCTAGCCTTTTCCTCATTGCTGTTAAAATAACACATAAAAATGTAATAAATTTGGATTATACTTTCTCTGTGGTCTGGGGTCTTCTACAACAGTTGGTGGAAAATGCAGGCACTTAACACTGATATATTTACTGGGGACCAGGTGGCTAAGCTCTGAAGGATGGGACAGACACTCTTGCCATATGTAACCTTTTATTACCTACGTTGCTTTCTCTGGGATCCAGTAGCTTTGCACAACAGGTGTCTCAATCTCTCTTGTGCAGTGATAAATTTGTTTGTTTAGCACTAGTGTTATGTGTTTAGAAATGTGTGCAGCCTCCTGCTTGCTAGAATTAATCCACGTGTGTGAATGCCGGATGCAGCTGAACTGATGTAAACTAATGTGGGATGGTTCTGTAACCACAACAACATCTACTTCATCATTTAATAGGTTTCCAAATAACCATGCTAATTGTTTGAGATTTGGGGATCGCTTCTTGATGGAACACGTAGACACCACGTAGTTGCAAGATAAAAATAAAGACTGGGTGTCAGGGCCTGGACTTAAACCCAGGACCTCTGCTGTGTCTGGCAGTACCTCTTCTCACTGAGCTACCTGAGATGCTGGACAGCAGCCTGGGGGTTATTTACTAAAGGTAAATCCACTTTGCACTACAAGTGCACTTAAAAGTGCACTTGGAAGTGCAGTAGCTGTAGTTCTGAGGGCGACATGCAAGGAAAATAAAAAACAGCATTTTAGCTTGCACATGATTGGATGATAAAATCAGCAGAACTTCCCCTCATTTCCGATCTTCCCCTCAGATCTACAGCGACTGCACTTCCAAGTGCATTTTCACTGCACTTTCAAGTGCACTTGCAGTGGATTTGTCTTTAGTAAATCAACCCCCGTCTGATCCATCGGACAAACCATGCCTTGTGCCTTGACTTGTGCTGAATCTTAAACTCATTGTTCCTCCCATGAACTTCCTGATATAAGACATGTCTCTGCACTTCCTGCTTGCCAGATTATTGTGCTCTCTCAGTCATTATCTCACTCTTATCTTCCCTGCTGCTGTCCATATTTTGCTACCACTCGTTATCGACCCGTGGCGTTCCTCCACTATGCTTTTGCTTGATTCCAACTTGCATCTTCTCGTTACTGAACTTTTGGCTTGTTTACTGACTACTACCTTACCCGCTTAATCCGCAACTGGACCCCGGCTTGTTCACCTTCTGGTGTGGCGATCCTGGGCACCGGGACCTGGTGCTAACACACAGCAAAATCCACCCGGTTAACACCGTTTAGTACTCAGACTCTGCACCTCAGGTGAACCCGTGCCATCCACCAGAGTGACCTGGCTCTGTACCTATACTGCTTGTTTCTGTGTGCGCTTTCGACTGCTATAGCAACTGGTCTTCGAACCTGACCCCTGATTGCATCACGAGAGAGATTTTTTTGGGGACTAATATCAATTCTGGCATTTAAGGTTATAGTACAAAAAGTACATTTAAATAAATGGTTGTGGTATTCTGAAATCCATGAGGGGAGGAAAGAATCTGTAGTAGGTCAGGTGAACCTTTGGTTTGTGCTATCCTGTCAGTGTAGCAGGACTAGCAAAAGACTTGCAGGAGGGAGGGGAAATTATGTGAGCACACCATATAGCCTGTGAGCAGGTGCACTGCCAAAAGTAAGTTCCATTTTGGCAGTCATAGTGGAGAAGCGATTTATGAAATTTAGTGTCTCAGAGAGGTGTCAGTGTCTTCCTTGTGCTTTACTGTTTGCACCCTCTTTGGTACAGGTCTGCTTACAAACGAAATGTGCATACTTTATCCAGTGTTGAACAAATATATATTTCTATATTTTGAAAGGAGAAGTCAAGAAAAGGCTTGTTTGCCTGCATTTCTTCTATGGATCACAGGAATGCAATTAGTTTTGCACTCTGTGACCCGTTTTCAGCAGAGATCGGGCTGAAGTCTGCCCCCTGCTGATGTCAGGGATTTCAGTCCAGGCACCGCGTCATCCCGACAATGTGAGTCTGGATCCACCAGGTGCCTGAACTGACACCCGTCTCAACCTCTCAGCCAGCCGCTGAGAGCCTGAGACGGCCGCTGCCCGCCCCTCTACAGCTCAGTACTCCAGTGAGCGAGGAGGGAGAAGAGCGGAGAGCTGCTGACTGACAAGCAGCATCTCTCTGCTCGGGGAGCTGTGAGAACCAAGCCATCGGCGGTATTCGATCGCTTGGCTCTCAGTGCAGAAGCGCCGGGGGACCAATGCTGCATCCACCTAGGTAAGAATAAAACTGCAAAAAAATAAAATCTCATACTTCTCTTTTAAGCTAGTTTCTTTTTAATGAGATAAGAGTTGTGAGTAGTGCATGCTGTATGTGTTTATTCTGAGTAAGTGGAGTTTGGTTATTGGTAATAAAGTAGACAAAATTCTGTTCATATTCTCTGCTTCTTCACTGAGCTGATAGCTCACCCCATCCCCACACCTTTTGGATATTGAGTGTATTCTGAACAATGCACTGTGAATATACTGTTGCATGCCTTCTAAAGAGTTGCTGTACCTTTTTGTTGTTGTCTTGCAGAAAAAAAAAAATGTGAAGATATGTTTGGTTAAATAATGTGATGGTAAACGTTGTCATTTAATAATGTGAACAAAAAAAAAAAAACTTAATATAAATTATTAAATTCTAACCTTATGAAGTGAACAAATACATCTTTTTATGGATATCCTTAAGAGAAATGGTATACTGTGTTAAATTAAAATGTAGTACTAAATGTATATGTTCGCATTAAACATATTTTGGTATTAAGAAAATGTTAATTTGAAGGGCTAAAGGTTTTGTAAAGCATCTTCTTGAGTAACGCATTTTCTTGAGTTGTTTATAACCTTGAGTTATAGGTAACCTTTTGCTTCCAGATGAGAAGCTGAATTGTTTTGTTAATGAAATCATTTTAATTGCCTGTTTATGTGTTTGTTGATTCTTAAATCTCACATGGCAAAGTAAGTGTTTTTTCCATCTCTGCTAAATGATCTGTAAATTGGATATACATTTTGAATGGTTATGTACATGTTTTGCTAGCTTTCCCTTTTTGTGTAATGTTTTACCTTAAAGTGATTGTAAATGATCACCTTGTAAAAGTACCCATTCAGTTTAAAATAGAAGTGAAAGGCAAAACATTTTTGTATAGATGTAGCACGGCCCCCTTGAGGACTGCTTGAATTTACCTGTTCTTCTGCATCGCCATGACCCTGTTAACATTCCAACCCACCTGACACTCTGGGTTCAGACATCTTTCACAACACCTTTAAATGACACGTCACACAAGTCAAATATGTTTATATTATATATGCTTTTACTGGAGTAAGTAATGTGGTATTGATACACAGAAGAGTGGAATCGGTCAGCCGAGTGCTGGATAAGAGCCCAGATTCGGAAGAATAATTTCACTAAAAGACAGCTTAAAACAGTTCAACAGTGGTCTGCAAGTGCACGTAGGTCTGTGAGTGCACGTAGGTCTGCGAGTGCACGTAGGTCTATGTAGTTCTGCAAGAGCATGTAGGTCTGCGAGTGCACGTAGGTCTACGTAGTTCTGCGAGTGCACGTAGGTCTGCGAGTGCACATAGGTCTGCGAGTACCTGTGTATTGTCTTGTTGAGTATTACTGTCCAGAAGCTAGTTCTTAGGTAATTTGGACAGGGTATAATCCCCAATCCTCATTAAATTTAATAGGTACGATGACCAGCGGGTGTGGAGAGGCGACTCGTTGTACATCTTGCGGCATGTATGCGTTCCTTGATCATCCGATCGAGGGTGAATACTGCTGTGCAAGATGTAAGCGCATTGTTTCCCTGGAAGCCCAGGTTCTGAATCTGGGGACGCAACTGTCAGCACTGAGAAGTCCCTCTATACTAAAGGAGAGCCAGGAACGTACACAGCAGGTGCCGGCAGGGGCCAGCACAGAGGCCGGTGGAGACAAAGAGGTGCAGGCACTAGCAAAGTGTAGATGAGTGACAGTCAAAGCGCATAAACCCAAGGTAATTATAGTAGCAAGTCCTAGTTGCAATCTCGGAACACCCAATAATAGGCTAATATGCGACCGGTCTAAACTATGTGGCATGTTCACCAATGCCAGGAGTCTGGCGGACAAGATGGGTGAACTAGAGATACTGTTGTACGAGGAGGATTTGGATTTTGTGGGAATTTCAGAGACCTGGTTCAACAGCTCCCATGATTGACTGGCAAACATTCAAGGGTATAGAGAGAGTAAAAAAAATCACAGATGTGGAAATACGGGGCAATTTAGGTAACAGCGATCACAGGTCAATTGGCTTCAGTATAAATCAAACTAATAGGAAACCTAAGGGGAACACAAAAACACTGAATTTCAAAAGAGCCAACTTCCCTAAACTATGAACCTTGCTAGAAGGCATAAATTGGGATAAAATCTTAGGAACAAAGAACACAGAGGAGAGATGGGTTAGCTTTATAAGTACATTAAATAAGGGCATTAGCCAATGCAGCCCATTGGGTAATAAATTTAAAAGAGCGAACAAAATTCCTGGATGGCTTAACTCCAATGTAAAAATGCATATAAAAGCAAAGGAAAAGGCCTTCAAAAAATACACGGTTGAGGGATTATCATCAGCATTCAGACATTATAAAAAATGCAACAAGAAATGTAAGGGTGCAATAAGAACGGCTAAGATAGAACATGAAAGACACATAGTGGAGGAGAGCAAAAAAAAATAAAAAATCAAGAAATTCTTTAAGTATGTAAACAGTAAAAAAGGGAGGACAGACCATATCGGCCCCATAAAGAATGAGGGAGGACATCTGCTTACAAAGGATGGGGAGATGGCGAAGGTATCAAATTTATTCTTCTCCTCAGTCTTCACAAGGGAATCAGGGGGCTTCAATAACTGAAACTGCAGTGTTTATCCTCATGACACATCACAGGAAGCACCTCCATGGTTAACAGAGGACAGAATTAAATTTAGACTTGGGAAACTTAACATTAATAAATCACCGGAACCAGATGGCTTGCACCCGAGGGTACTTAGGAAACTCAGTGAAGTAATTGCCAGATAATTGTTCCTAATTTTTACTGACAGTCTACTGACTGGAATGGTACCAGCTGATTGGAGAAAAGCCAATATAGCACCAATATTTAAAAAGGGCCCAAAATACATCCCTTGGAATTACAGACCAGTTAGCCTAACACTTATAGTATGTAAACTCTTGGAGAGGATGATAAGGAACTATATACAAGATTTTAGTAATGAGAATGGTATCATTAGCAGTAATCAACATGGATTCATGAAGAATCGTTCTTGCCAAACCAATCTACTAACTTTCTATGAGGAGATGAGTTACCAGCTAGATAAAGGAAGACCCGTAGACGTGGTGTATCTGGATTTTGCAAAAGCATTTGACACAGTTCCCCATAAACGTTTACTCTACAAAATAAGGTCTGTTGGCATTGGCATAGACCATAGGGTGATTACTTGGACTGAAAACTGGCTACAAGGGCAGTTCAGAGGGTGGTGATAAATGGGGAGTGCTCGGAATGGTCAGGGGTGGGTAGTGGGGTCCCACAGGGTTCTGTGCTGGGACCAATCCTATTTAATTTGTTCATACACGACCTGGAGGATGGGGTAAACTGTTCAATCTCTGTATTTGCAGACAATACTAAGCTAAGCAGGGCAATAACTTCTCCGCAGGATGTGGAAACTTTGCAAGAAGATCTGAGCAAATTAATGGGGTGGGCAACTACATGGCAAATGAGGTTCAATGTAGAAAAATGTAAAATAATGCATTTGGGTGGCAAAAATATGAATGCAATCTATACATTGGGGGGAGAACCTCTGGGGGAATCTAGGATGGAAAAGGACCTGGTGGTCATAGTAGATGATAGGCTCAGTAATGGCATGCAATGCCAAGCTGCTGCTAACAAAGCAAACAGAATATTGGCATGCATTAGGGGGGATCAACTCCAGAGATAAAACGATAATTCTCCCGATCTACAAGACTCTGGTCCGGCCGCAGTATGCTGTCCTGTTCTGGGCTCCAGTCCTCAGGAAGGATGTACTGGAAATGGAGCGAGTACAAGGAAGGGTAACAAAGCTAATAAAGGGTCTGGAGGATATTAATTATGAGGAAAGGTTGCGAGCACTGAACTTATTCTCTCTGGAGAAGAGACGCTTGAGAGGGCATATGATTTCAATACACAAATACCATACTGGTGACCCCACAATAGGATTAAAAATTTTTCGCAGAAGGGATTTTAACAAGACTCGTGGCCACTCATTGAAATTAGAAGAAAAGTAGGTTTAACCTTAAACTACGTAGAGGGTTCTTTACTATAAGAGCAGCAAGGGGTCCCCCCAAAAATCCATACCAGACCCTTATCCGAGCACGCAACCTGGCAGGCCGCAGGAAAAGAGGGGGGGATGAGAGTGCGCCCCCCCTCCTGAACCGTACCAGGCCACATGCCCTCAACATTGGGAGGGTGCTTTGGGGTAGCCCCCCAAAACACCTTGTCCCCATGTTGATGAGGACAAGGGCCTCATCCCCACAACCCTGGCCGGTGGTTGTGGGGGTCTGCGGGCGGGGGGCTTATCGGAATCTGGAAGCCCTCTTTAACAAGGGGACCCCCAGACCCCGGCCCCCCCCTTGTGTGAAATGGTAAGGGGGTACTTACCCCTACCATTTCACTAAAAAACTGTCAAAATGTTAAAAATGACAAGAGACAGTTTTTGACAATTCCTTTATTTAAATACTTCTTCTTCTATCTTCCTTCATCTTCTGGTTCTTCTGGTTCTTCTGGCTCTTCTGGTTCTTCCTCCGGCGTTCTCGTCCAGCATCTCCTCCGCGGCGTCTTCTATCTTCTTCTCCTCGGGCCGTTCCGCACCCATGGCATGGGGGAAGGCTCCCGCTCTTCTCTTCTTCTTTTCTAGCCCGAGCACATGGACCTACTGATAAGAAGGTTTAAGCTCCTAGGTGGAATTCATCCTCGAGGTAGAGTAATTCCTCCAAATACTCCAGATAAAGGAAAACTTTGCTTGTTTGTCCAGAGCCTTGGCTTGCATTTCCTCCATGAGCATGATGTCATTTAACTCACCTACCCATTCCAGTAGAGAGGGAGGCGTAGTGGTTTTCCAGTGCCTGGGTATTAGTTGTCGTCCAGCACTTATAAAAAATTTTAGGTGGTTATTTTTTTGTGATTTGACAGTGCCGGGAAGTATAGAAAGAAGGGCGATGGAGGGTGAGGGCATTAGTGGTTTATCATAAATTTCTGAGTAGATCTGGAAGATTTGTGTCCAAAATGGGAGAAGTACACCACATTCCCACCAGATATGGATGTAGGTACCTTTCATTGATTTGCATCTCCAGCATGTGTCTGAGTTAGATGGAAAATTGCTGAAATTGATGTCTTATGTGTGAACAGAAAAGCTTTATTCCATTCTGCCTCAGTTATCTCCTTCTCGAGCTCTCCTGACCATTTTGTGGTGTATGTAGGTAAGGTGCTGTGGGTTTGTTCTAGGATCAATTTATACGTCAATAATAAAGTATGTCGAAAGGTGTCGGAGAATGTGCACAATTGTTCGAACCCAGTCAGGGTCTGTGAATCTGTTTAGATTTGTGAAGCTGTTTACAGTAAGAGGCCAGATGTCTACGGGTGTGCCAAGTCATTTTGGCAGTATCTTCCAATGGGGTGGATATAAAGGTGCCTAAGGTGTTGTCGACAAACTGCCGTGCTGTGGGCCAGGAGTCCCTGTCGTAATTATCTATAGTGTGTGTTGAGCTGCTTTCTGGAAAATTTGGGTTATCGAACAGGGGGGTGAGGGGGCTTGGTTCAGACGACAACGAGTAGCTGTCTCTCCTACGATACCAGATTGCAAGTGCATCTCTGGTAAGAGGGGACAGCATTAGAAGTGATTTATAAGACCGCTCATAGCCCCAGAGAAGTGCTCGGAGATCATGTGGAGATAGATCTTGTTCTACAGATGTGGAGGCTTTGTGCATTAGATGGGGAAACCACTCCATGATGCAGTGAGGTTACTGCCGACGTATGATACAGCTCAAAATTGGGCATCCCTAACCCACCTTTTGTGATAGGAGAGCATAATAGTTTATGTTTCAGCCTCGGATGGTGTCAGGGTGATAACCGTAGGACGGGTAATTCTGCCAGTATTCCTCATGGTGGCGCCCTTCTGCCTATTTAAGCCTGCTGCTAGTGCATGCTGGTTGCTGGATTATCATCAGCTTCCTGTTTTCCTTGTTCCTGTGTTCCTTGTTCCTGTTGTGATATCTGCTTCCTGTTACTACTCGGCTTGCCTGACTGCTCCAGTATTCCGCCTGCATTGACCCCGGCTTGTACCTGACTATTCTTCGGCTCCGCATTTGTACCTTGATCGTCCTCCTGTGTTTGACCCCCGGCTCGGCTACCTTCTCTGTTCCTGATTATCCTGCTGTACCTCACCTTGGACTGATTCCTGTGCTGAATGACCATTGGCCTGGCTCTGACTCCGCTCCTGGTTGCTCCACGGCTCCATACCTGGAATCCCCCCTTGCACGGTTGCCCTTCAACCTTACCAGCGCACCCCAGCAGCTCCCTGCTATCTGCTACTCAGCAACAGCGATCTGGCAACCCGTGCACCTTTGGGCACCGTACTCCCTGTCTCACTCCCAGGGTTACGCTGCACTTAGCCGCAAGGGGCGCCCCCTCTGCAATTCGGCCTCACATCCAGGACTCTGACAGTATAATCCAGCCATGACTGAGGCCGGCAGAGGTGCGTCCCCAATAGAGACTTTATGCCAACAGGCCGCTACCCTTACACGAGTGGTCCAAAGTCTTCAGGAAAGATACCTTCAATTTTGGATCCTGGTTCCTCCTCCACCAATCTCCCTGCTACGGCCTCTTCGGTACTGACTTTGCCCCCAGAACCGCGGGTACCTACCCCTGAACGTTTCTCTGGAGACCGGCAGAAATTCAGATCCTTCAAGAATGCCTGCCTGTTATATCTGGCTCTGCAACCCCGTACCTTTTCCACTGAGACTGTCAAAGTTGGCTTTCTTATCTCCCTGCTGACCAATGAACCCCAGGCATGGGCCCACAGGTTATGGGAACAGAAGGACCCAGCTACCAGTTCAGTGGAAACGTTCTTTACGGCCCTGTCGCAATTGTATGATGACCCCCAGTGTACAGCCACCGCTGAGGCCGCTCTGCATTCTCTTCAACAGAAACGGCACCCGGTGGAAGACCCGGTGGACTTCCGCCGGTGGTCTGCCGATACAGACTGGAATGAGGCTGCGTTGAAATACCAGTTTCGCCTGGGGCTTTCTGAATCCCTCAAGGACGAGTTGGCCAGGGTCGGCATCCCTGCTACCCTCGAGGGGCTCATTCAACTATCCATCCAGTTGGATAGACGCCTTCGGGAGCGCCAGGCTGAACGTTCTCAGACTCCCAAGGTGCAGGTACCAGAGATCGGCGCTATGCCTGTTGGTTTGGTGTGATCCGCACTGACTCCTGAGGAAAAACAGCGTCGGTGTCAAGCCAATCTCTGTCTCTATTGTGGCCGAAACGGACATTTCCTGAGCAACTGCCCCATAAGGCCCAGCAAGGTACCCAAGAACTCTCCAGTGTACTTCCAGATGTCCGGAACTTCCACTTCTCACCTTATCCTTTCCATCACGCTACAGTTGGCCGACAAGGGGGTTCAGCTTCAGGCCATAGTCGACTCCGGGGCATGCAGTTGTTTCTTGGACTTGGACTTAGCACTAAAGCTCGGTCTGGCTCTACTTCCCAAGAACCGTAGATTGGAAGTTCTCCTGGCTGATGGCACCCTGCCTAGTTCCGGTCCTGTGACACAAGAGACCACTCCTCTTTTGGTTACTACTCCTGATGGTCATCAGGAATTCATACGTTTCGACATTCTAAGCTCACCTATGTTCCCTGTCATCTTGGGTACCCCATGGCTCCAAGCCCACAACCCCCAGATCAACTGGATCAGGAAAGAAATTTCATTTACTTCACCTTATTGCCTACAGCACTGCCTTACCCCTGAAACCAGTAATGTAGCCAGTTGCCTGTCAGTTCAACCTGTACCTGTCAACAACCAGAGTATTCCACCGGCCTACCAGGAGTTTGCAGATGTCTTTGACAAGAAAAAGGCTGATGTCCTGCCACCACACCGGTCATACGATTGTCCAATTGAATTACTCCCAGGAGCCGAAATCCCATTCGGTCGCATATTCCCCCTCTCGGAGGTGGAACTAGGAACATTGCGACAATACATTGATGAAAACCTGGAGAAAGGCTTCATCCGTTCCTCCTCTTCTCCTGCTGGAGCCGGAATCTTTTTTGTCGAAAAAAGGGACAAATCCCTAAGACCATGTGTGGATTACAGGGAGCTCAATAGAATCACTATAAAAAACCGTTACCCTCTTCCTCTAGTTCCGGAACTTTTCCAGAGACTCCGTACTGCCCGAATATTTACTAAGCTTGACCTTCGAGGAGCCTACAATCTCGTTCGCATCCGAGAGGGTGACGAATGGAAGACAGCATTTAGAACTCGCTTTGGACATTTCGAGTACTTAGTGATGCCATTTGGATTGTGCAACGCCCCGGCCACATTCCAACATTTTGTAAACGATATCTTTCGAGAATTTCTGGATTACTTCGTCATCATCTACCTGGATGATATCCTGATATTTTCAACCACCCTGGAGCTCCATCGTACACATGTAAGGCCAGTTCTGCACACTCTACGTAAGCACAAACTCTATGTAAAAGCAGAGAAGTGTGATTTCGAAAAAGAGTCAATACAATTCCTGGGGCTAATTATCTCAACTGGTGGTGTTGCCATGGACCCACAAAAGGTACAGGCAATCTTGGACTGGCCAACTCCATCGGATAAAAAGGGAGTACAAAGATTTGTGGGGTTTGCAAACTTTTATAGGAGGTTTATAAAGAACTTTTCCTCCATCATCTCACCAATCACCCAAGTTACCCGTTTACATACTCGGTTCCTGTGGTCTTCAGAAGCCCAATCAGCTTTTGATAAGCTCAAATCCCTCTTTACCTCCGCACCTATCCTGCAACATCCTGATCCGGCCCTCCCTTACATCTTAGAGGTTGACACCTCTGAAGTTGCTACAGGGGCAGTCTTATCCCAACGTCAGGGTTCTAAGTCGTTACTCCATCCTGTGGCCTTCTCCTCGCGGAAGATGATGCCGTCTGAAAGGAATTATGATGTGGGAGATCGAGAGCTCTTGGCTATTAAAACTGCCCTGGAGGAATGGCGGTACCTCCTTGAAGGTGCTCAGCATCCCATCATGATATTCACGGATCACAGAAACCTGGAGTATCTTCGCACGGCTAAACGATTGAGACCCCGACAAGCTCGATGGGCCTTGTTTTTTGCCAGATTCAATTTTCATATATCCTTCCGCCCGGGGTCTAAGAACAGGAAGGCCGATGCCTTGTCCCGGATGTTTCCTGACACTCCCGAAGAAATTACTCCTAGCACTATATTGTCTCCACAGAATTTTCTCATGATTCAGACCGACCTGAGTTCCTCACTGAAACAAGCTTCCTTTAAGACACCAGGAAGGTTTTCTTTGGTATCAGAACAAAATTTTTGTTCCGCAGCAAGCCAGAGCCCAGGTCCTAAAGACTTTACATGACCACCAACTTGCTGGTCACTTCGGGGTACGAAAGACTTTGGAGCTTGTTCAACGATCTTTTTGGTGGCCCACTCTAAAGCCTGACTGCAGGGAATATGTCAGTTCCTGCACCATTTGTCAACGTAACAAGGGGTCTAACGTCAGATCTTGGGGTCTACTACGCCCATTGCCTGTGCCGGAGCAACCATGGAAAGAAATATCTATGGATTTCATAGTAGTTACCACCCTCTGAGAAATTTACAACCATCTTGGTAGTCGTTGACCGTCTGTCCAAGATGGCGCATTTCTTGCCCATGATGGGTACACCATCTGCTGCTGATACGGCGAAGATCTTCATAAAGGAGATAGTCAGACTTCACGGCCTACCGAGCAACATTGTGTCTGACAGAGGGGTGCAATTAAGTTCTGGAAGGAGCTCTGCAAATGCTTTCCATTAAAGTGTGCCTATCTTCAGCTTACCATCCTCAAAGCAACGGCCAAACCGAAAGAACTAATCAAACTTTAGAACAGTACTTACGTTGCTTCTGCTCCTTCTCCCAGGACGACTGGTCCTTGCTACTCCCGTGTGCGGAGTTTGCATACAACAACTCAATCCATGCTTCCACCAATCAGTCACCTTTCTGGGCCAACTACGGTTTCCATCCCTCATTCTTGCCAAATGTTATACCAGAGACCTCAGTCCCTGCAGTCCAGGACAGGATAAATGCCATTCAGGCTAATTACCTAACTCTCCAGGCAACTATGCAGAAGGCCCAAGAGAATTATAAAAAACATTATGACAAGGGGAGGAGAGATCCCGTCTTTAAGGTTGGAGATAGAGTGTGGCTTTCCTCAACAAATCTTAAGCTTCCTTGCCCCTCCGGAAGTTAGGACCAAGGTTTATCGGTCCATTCACAATTAAGAAGGAAATTAACCCAGTGGCATTTGAATTGTCTTTACCAAGTTCCTATAAAATCCACCCAGTATTCCATGTTTCTTTATTAAAATCTGTTGTCTCCAGTCCTTTTCCAGGGAGAGAAGAAGCCCTGCCCCCTCCAATCTTGGTGGACAATGAAACAGAATACGAAGTAGAAGCCATTCTGGACTGCCGTCGGAGAGGTAGGACTGTTCAATTTCTTGTTAAATGGAAAGGTTACTCTGTAGAAGATAATTCTTGGGAACCAGCAGATAACATTCATGCCCCTAGACTGTTGCAGAGGTTTCAAGCCCGATACCCTGAAAAATGGGCCAGATTGGGCATCCGGAGGCTGCCCCTAGAGGGGGGGGGCACTGTCAGGGTGATAACCGTAGGACGGGTAATTCTGCCAGTATTCCTCATGGTGGCGCCCTTCTGCCTATTTAAGCCTGCTGCTAGTGCATGCTGGTTGCTGGATTATCATCAGCTTCCTGTTTTCCTTGTTCCTGTGTTCCTTGTTCCTGTTGTGATATCTGCTTCCTGTTACTACTCGGCTTGCCTGACTGCTCCAGTATTCCGCCTGCATTGACCCCGGCTTGTACCTGACTATTCTTCGGCTCCGCATTTGTACCTTGATCGTCCTCCTGTGTTTGACCCCCGGCTCAGCTACCTTCTCTGTTCCTGATTATCCTGCTGTACCTCACCTTGGACTGATTCCTGTGCTGAATGACCATTGGCCTGGCTCTGACTCCGCTCCTGGTTGCTCCACGGCTCCATACCTGGAATCCCTCCTTGCACGGTTGCCCTTCAACCTTACCAGCGCACCCCAGCAGCTCCCTGCTATCTGCTACTCAGCAACAGCGATCTGGCAACCCGTGCACCTTTGGGCACCGTACTCCCTGTCTCACTCCCAGGGTTACGCTGCACTTAGCCGCAAGGGGCGCCCCCTCTGCAATTCGGCCTCACATCCAGGACTCTGACAGGTGGCTACCCCTCCACATAAATCGAATAGCCATTGATCGTAAGGAGCGAAAAAACACCGAAGGGAGGGCAATGGGGAGGGCCTGAAATAGGTAAAGCAGTTTAGGGAGTATGTCCATTTTGAATGTGTTCATGCGATCCACCCATGACAGTGGTAGATCATTCCGAGCCCCCGTGAGGTGTCGAAGTTTTGTGAAGTTCAGGGAATAGATATCTGAAGAGAGTTTTGGTAGGGCCGTGCCTAAGTATGATATAGAGTTTGCACGCCATTTGAACGAGAAGTTGGATTGGAGGGAGGAGAGTGTAGAATGCGACAAAGAAAGGTTCAGGGCTTCCGTTTTAGAGATGTTTAATTTGTAATTACTGAAACGACCAAATCTATCTATCTATCTCTGAAAGTACGGAGGGTATGCTAATATGAGGTTGGGTTACATAAAGAAGCAGATCATCTGCGTATTAGGAGAGCTTATACGGCGAGCAGTTTTAAATGAAATTTTTTCCTTTACAAATATAATTTTGCTTTACTCCCTCATTTCCTCTCGGTGTCTGACAAATGGCACGGTGGTCTTCGGAGGGGGGGGACCCATAACCAATCAAGGGTTAGTTCTTTCTCTTCACTCTCCTCCTCTGGAGGTATGGGTTTACAACCCCGATGACTCCTAGGCCTTAGCATAGGAGACTGGTAGGCCTCTGAGAAGGGGGAAGGGTGGAAGCACCCAAACAGCCTCGGATATAGGCAAACGATTTCGGTGCCAAGTTTTCAAGGGGCCAGTCTTTCTTTCTGGGCGGATCTGATACACTGGAAATCCAGGTAAGCATCTACAGACAATATAGGGCTGGGGGTGCCTCGATCAACCAGCTTATGCTTTTCAGGCACTCCTAGATTGCACAATAGCACCCGATCTCCAGGTTGCAGGTCTTAGCCTTCTCAGCAATCTTTAAGTTCTTCCGAAGATCGTTGATATACCCTTGGTAGGAAGCCTGAGATGTGTGACCTAGTGACGTCTTAAAAGCTAGATCCACCGGCAAGTGAGCTTCTCTTCTAAACATCAGCCGGTAGGGGGAGTATCTGGTTGAATCATTCGCTGTACTATTGTAGGCACGAACCACTGCAGCAATGTGGTCTCCCCAATGTTGCTTCTTCTCGAAAGGAAGGGTTCCTAGCATGTTCAACAGAGTACGGTTAAAGCGTTTAGGCTGTGGATCACCCTGAGGTGGGTAAGGAGTAGTTCTTGACTTTTGGATATTCAAGAGCTCACACAATCTTTGAATGAGTTTACTCTCAAAGTCTTGACCTTGGTCCAAATGTAGGCGCTAAGGCAGTCCATAATGGATGAAAAACTTCTCCACCAAGATCTTAGCTACAGTACTGGCTTGATGAAAACCTAGTGGGGAAGGCCTGAGCGTAAAGGGTAAAATGATCTGCCACAACTAGGATATTACTCCGCCCACTCAGGTCATGTTCCAAACACAAGAAATCAATGCACACCAACTCCATTGGTCCCTGACTCTGTAGATGGCCCATTGGGGCTGCCTTACTTGACAAGGTCTTTCTCTGAATGCACTGGATGCAAGGACAGTAACTCTCTACTTCAGCCCTCATGGATGCCCAAAAGAATCAATCCCTGACTAGTTTGAAGGTTCTATCCGGACCTAAACGGCCATGGTCATCGCGAAGGGCGACTAACGCTACCAACCGACGTTTCTCAGCCAGGAACAGTTGACGAATACCCTCTGGTTCCGCAGATGGGACCCTCCGGTATATGACTCCATCTTCCAGCCTCATTCGTTCCCATTCTTTATATGCCCCCTTAGATCCCTCAATGAAACTATTTAACAGCATCTGGGTATCCCAAACTAACAAAGATTTCTTTAGGAGGCTGCCCAATGTGTCTTCACGTTAATCTCTCCTCATGTCTTCTCTAGTTAACTGAGGCAGTTCTTAACTACGCACCTGTGTCAAATCACAATAGTATCTTGGTATACCTCTGGGGGTGACCCCCATGACTTTGGCCCCTGTTGCTCCTCTATGTCTGTGCTCTACTCTCTTGCCTACAGCTAGGACTCCCTCGAGGGGCAAATGGACCCAGTTCTTCTGACCAGTATCTGGGGAGCAAGGTCTTCGGGAAAGAGCATCAGCGTCTCAGTTTCCCACCCCTGGCCAATACTTTAAACTGAACTGGAACTCAGACAAAGCGGCCAACCACCGATGTCCAGTGGCATCCAACTTGGCAGTGGACAGGTTTGGAGGGATCAGCATAAGCCAACACAGGTGTTTCAATAAGGCTCCCCTTGAGTCGTTCAAAGGCCCCTTCACACCTCCTGGTCCATTGATGAGTCAATCAAAGATAATTCAATTTGCATGCCACATCCCTAAATCTGGTGTATCTGTAGTAACATATTGGACTTTTGAGGCATGTTTTAGTGAAATTTATAATATTTTATTTCATTTCTTTTAAAGAAGTAAACATATAATAAAATACAATTGTAAAACGGTCATTTTAAACCACTGCAGTGATTTATAGCAAGTCTTTCCACTCAATGCGTTTCATGGACATGGTCCTCTTCATTAGGAGCTAGCAGACTTGAATTGCTGCCATCTAAATAAAGTGACAAGATTTATCTTAAATAGTCATACAAATATAGTGCATTTTCATACATCATGCCATAATTCCTCCCCATGGACTGCAATAATGTGCATCCAGATAATGCTCATGGTTCAACCATACGTGGCAGAGGGGTCCCAAGATGGGGAATCTCCTTTCTCCTTCTCCTCCAACTTAATTCATTCTATTTAATAATTTATTATTAAATTCTTTCAATTGGTGGGTGACAGAAATATCACCCAAACCTTCACTTAACTATTTATTTATTTTATAATCAAGGCTAATTATGTGTGTTCCCTTCCCAGGGGGGCTCCATCAAGGGTTAAATTACACATATCTTCATTCCAGAAATGTCTTAAAATTTAAAACTTAATATTTACCTTATATGTTGCAGTCAAAAGAAATGATTTAGACATTTAGGTCATTTCTGTTATCGTGGTGACATGGGGGGTCCATTACCCAGGTGATTGCTAAATAAACTTCTCTCATATATTTAGTTTTGGTTCCTCACAATTGTATTTTTATTCCTCACATTTACTTAATAAACGTAGTAATGATGTTATAATAATGGTGATAGTGGTATTATAATAATTATATAATAATAATAATGATAATAATAATAATGATAGTAGTAATAATGATGTTAGCTATTACTGGTAAACAGAGTAACATTCCTCTGTGAAACCATACTGCCATTACACAGTAAATTAAATAGCCAATAAAAATACAAACCCATCACAAAGACAAAGACGAGGGGGAAGTTACTGCTGGTTGTAGTTATTTCCGATACAGCAAGAACCAATGCTGACAGCCATATGCTGTCTCGTTTAGGCAGAGGTTAACAAAATCTGCAGATTAACCACTTACGGACTGCCTGCCGCCATTATACGTCGGCTGTTTGAAGAGGGGTATCGTTGTTATGGCAGCAGCTAGCTACCATAACCCCAGTATCCTCTTCAGCGGGGGGTCCGCTTTCAGATAAAAGTGGTCTCTGCGGCGGATTCACCGCAAGATCACTTTTATTGGCGGCGGGAGAGGAGCACCCCCTCCTGCCGCTCTCCGATGCCCAACGCCGCTTACCAGAGCCGCCGGCAGCAGCAGAGGTGATCGTGTCTCCTGTTAGGTATGGAGATGAGTGAGGTGAAGATGGCCCCCATCTGTCTCCATACCATTGCAGGGCGGAAGCGACATCAAAACGTCACTTCCACCCATAGCTCTTAAAGCAACATTTTTTTTTTATTTATGTAATTTTTTTTATTGCTTTTTTACCCCAGATCTCATATTTAAGAGGTCCTGTCATGCTTTTTTTTCTATTACAGGGGATGTTTACATTCCTTGTAATAGAAATAAAAGTGACACTTTTTTTTTTTTTTAAAGAACAGCATCAAATTTAAAAGTAAAAAAGGTCAAATAAATAAGAAAAAAATTAATAATTTTAAACGTGCCCCGTCCCGCCGAGCTCGTGTGCAGAAGCGAACACATACGTGAGTAGCGCCCACATATGAAAAAGATTTTCAAGCCACACACGTGAGATATCGCCGCGATCGTTAGAGCGAGAGCAATAATTCTCCTCTAACTCAAAACATGCAACCTGTAGAATTTTTTAAACGTTGCATATGGAGATTTTTAAGGGTATAAGTTTGTCACCATTCCACGAGCGTGCGCATCTTTGAAGCGTGACATGTTGGTTATCAATTTACTAAGCATAACATCATCTTTCACAATATAAAAAAAAAAATTTAAAAAATGGGCTAACTTTACTGTTTTCTTGTTTTTTAATTCAAATTTTTTTTTTGAAAAACAGTGCGCATGTAAGACAGCTGCACAAATACAGTGTGACAAAAAGTAACGACCGCCATTTTGTTCTCTAGGGTGTTAGAAAAAATATATATAATGTTTGGGGGTTCTAAGCAATTTTCTAGCAAAAAAAAAAAAATTGAAGTTGTAAACAGCAAGTTTGAAAAATGGACCCGGTCTTAAAGTGGTTAAATGAGAGGATAAATAAATAAACTGTCATTTACTTAAAGAAGTTGGTGCTAAAATGATGGAAATATTGCTGGTAGTTGTAGACAGAGTAACAACTTTCCTCAATGAAACCACACTGCCTTTGCACAGCAATTAAGTAGTTACTGTTAATACCAACCTGCCACTAGGACAAGACAAAAAAAAGAATAATGCTGATTGTGGATTGTGTTTCAAGCGTAACAAAGTCCAACCCTGACAGCCATGTGCTGTCTCGTTTGGGCCGAAAAAAATATAGTCTGCAGAGAGAGAGAGGGAGAGGGAGAGAGAGAGAGAGAGAGAGAGAGAGAGAGAGAGAGAGAGAGAGAGAGAGAGAGAGAGAGAGAGAGAGAGAGAGAGAGAGAGAGAGAGAGCGCCCACTGCACCATATAAGAGAACTCCCCCCCCCCCAGAGAGGGGGGGAGGGAGAGAGAGAGAGAGGGAGAGAGGGAGAGGGAGAGAGAGAGAGAGAGAGAGAGAGGGAGAGAGAGAGAGAGAGAGAGGAGAGAGAGCCCACTGCACCATATAAGAGAACTAATCATCTCTAGATCGTCCCCAGGTGTGGTCTGACGGCCAGGATCAATGATTTCCGCCCAGATCCTAGTCCACCATTTTGAGAAAGGGCAATGCCCATATCCGAATTATTAGAATATATAACCTATGATTGATTTAAAAAATTGTCACTGACAATTTAAAGGGTCCCACATTTTGACCAGTACACATGGAGTAGCACAGCGATTCGTAAAGGGCCAGAAGCAGGGTCATAGGGCAGAACACATCGCCTCACATAGCAATTAAAGGGAGAGTGTGGAGTGGGTCACATCATTAAATGCTAGAATTATCTAGACAAATGAAAGCCCCAGCAACACAGCAACTTGGAAGTAGCAGCGACTTGGGAAAAAGGGCAAGAGCAATAATTCTAGCCCTGTAGAATTTTTTAAATGTCGTATATGGAGATTTTTAAGGGTATAAGTTTGATGCCATTCCACGAGCGGACACAACTTTGAAGCGTGACATGTTGGGTATCGATTTACTGAGCATAACTGTGGCATGTGATTGAATTCAAAGAATAATAGAGGACTGATAAAGGCTGTCTTCTCTCGGTCGTCTGGGTGCATGGGTATCTGATAGTATCCACTCTTTAGATCTAGAATACTGAATCATTTAGCTCCTGCTAGGCATTGCAGGGCCTCTTCTATACAGGCAATTGTGTATTGATCTGGAATAGTCCTCCGATTCAAAGTTCGATAGTCAATACACATCCGGAAGGACCCATTTTTCTTCCTCAGGACCACAACAGGGGAGGCATAAGGGCTCCTGGATTCGCTAATGACCCCCAATTTCTTCAGTTCAGCTAACTATTACCGAAGGTCCTCTAAGTCACACAGGGGGATCAGTCTGGCTCTTTCTCAGAAGGACTTATCTTCACTCACCCAATCCGGTGTTGGGCACTCTTGGCACAACTCACATCAAAGTCCTTCTTGGAAAACATTTTCTCCCACCTGGCTAACTGAGCTTTAATCCTCTTTTCCCATCTGGGGACAGATTTGGGCACTGAACAGTGGTATCTCTTCCATTTTCCTTCCGGACTAGATCATGCCCTGTTACCGGGGTAGCAGCACTCACTTTCCCAATCACCATAGGAGGCTTCAGGCTGATTGGATGGCTGGTTACATTCCTCAGACTGACAGGGATTCTCCCCTCGCTTCTCAGTAGGGCCCTAGTGGGTATGATCTCTGGGACCCCTTCTATTCCACTATCTTCCTCCAGTGGACCTGCTTCTACCAATACATAGGGACCTGGTTGTTTCCATGATAGCTTAACAGTGGCCTTCATGCAGGTTCTTTCATAAGCCTGCAACACCTTTTCTTGTGTAGCCAACTGCCATAGTCTTCCTACCCCTTCTGCGGGGGCCTTCTTTTCCTGCAGCACATGCTGAAAGCCTGCCGCAATTGAGGATGGATCTTCCCTTCTGAAGCGCCTTCCAAGTTCAGTGGGGTGAGTACATAGAGTCTAGGAATGGGACTTTGAAGGCACAACAGTATTAAAATACAAAAAAATAAATTTAAAGTAAATAAAGTAAATTTGTTAGGCGTCTTTTATTAGTAAAATATAAAAAGACAATGGATAAACATGAATGTTTAAAAACAAATCAGGCTAGGTATAAAACCTAAAACCAGTGGTGTGAGTAGTCGCACCAGATTGGTGTTGGTACCTATTAGCAGAGAATTGCGGGCTGCTCCAGGAGGTCGAGGACAAACAATGGCCAAGGTGTCAAAAGTCTCCGGTTTCCCCGTCAAGGAGGTTATCTTGATAGGGATATACCCGTCATATTGGCACTTTTGAGTACCTATCCCCCAAATCTCCAACTCAAGTTTATACAAAGAGATGTGCTTTAAGTACTTGTAGAAGTCCCGATACAGCAAATTCACTTGAGCTCCTGTATCCAGCAAAGCTTGAGTGTAGATACCCTCCACTTGTATCGAGACTAGGGATGAGCCGAACACCCCCGATTCGCACCAGAACTTGCGAGCAGGCAAAAAATGTGTGAAAACATGCGAACAACGTTAAAGTCTATAGGACACGAGCATGAATATTCAAAAGTGCTAATTTTAAAAGCTTATATGCAAGTTATTGTCATAAAAAGTGTTTGGGGACCGGGGTCCTGCCCCAGGGAACATGTATCAATGCAAAAAAAAAAAGTTTTCTCAGGAGCAGTGATTTTAATAATGCTTAAAGTGAAACAATAAAAATTAAATATTTCTTTAAATATCGTGCCTGGGCGCATCCTTAGTATGCCTGTAAAGTAGCACATCTTTCCTGTGTTTATACCACAGCAAAATTACATTTCTAAAGGAAAAAAAACGTCATTCAAAACTGCTCGCGGCTGTAATGAATTCTCTGATCCCGGCAAAATAGATAAAAATCATTGAAAAAAAACGGCATGGGTCCCCCCCCTGTTCATTACCAGGCCCTTTGGGTCTGGTATGAATATTAAGGGGAACCTTGCACCAAAATGTAAAAAAAATTGTGTGTGGGGGGTCCCCCCAAAATCCATACCAGGCCCTTCAGGGGAAGGGATATTAAGGGGAACCCTGCGCCAAAATATTTAAAAAAATGGCGTAGGGGTCCCCCCAAAATCCATACCAGACCCTAATCTTAGCACGCAACCTGGCAGGCCGCAGGAAAAAGGGGGGATGAGAGAGCGCCACCCCTCCTGAACCTTACCAGGCCACATGCCCTCAACATGGGGAGGTTGTTTTGGGGTCCCCCCAAAACACCTTGTGCCCATGTTGATGGGGACAAGGGCCTCATGCCCACAACCCTTGCCCGGTGGTTGTGGGGGTCTGCGGGCGGGGGGCTTATCGGAATCTGGAAGCCCCCTTTAACAAGGGGACCCCCAGATCCCGGCCTCCTCCCTATGTGAATGGGTTTCAGGTACATTGTACCCCTACGCATTCACCAAAAATATGTCAAAATGGTAAAAATGACAGTAGATAATTTGGGACAAGTCCTTAAAGGGGGCTTCCAGATTCCGATAATCCCCCCAGTTTTAAACTACATATTTTCCTTTACAAATGTCAATTTGCTGCTCTCATTTATAAAACTATGTATGGCTGCCGTGTGAGCAGCCTTACATAGTGTGGGGCATGGGCACCCTGCCTTTGGCCAACCATGGCTCTCACAGCGAGTGCTCTGTGATTGGCCAAAGCATGCAGGTCAGGTGCATGCTTTGGCTAATCAGCAGCCAAACTAACTTGGTTTTTCTGTTTTTTTCTAATACTCAGAGGTTGTACAATGTTATGTTCCTAGGCTAAACCTGCCATCCTACACCCTCAATAATGAGACATTGTTGAATGCGTTTTATGTATGTTATGTGTTTAATAAAAATAAAGATTATATAAAAAAAAAAAAAACAGTTCAACAGCACAATTTACATATATGTTTAATGAGTTACTACTTGAAGCATAACCTGTAAAGGTAGTAAAAGGTTAGCTATCTAGGATAGGCAGTCTCACACTAAAGGGGAACCCCAGGCTGACCTATTCAACCTTTATATCCTAATGAGAGATCAGACGAAAAAGGGGATAGGGTAGGGCCCTTTAAATAGTAATAACAGCAGTGTCCAAGATGCAGGTCTGATAGTCTTCACCGGCAGTTGGAGCTCATTAGATTATACCCAATAAGGCACAGTGATGTGGTAATAGCCGAAGGGATTGGCTCCAGCTACCCTCAATGTCTCCTGTGAAGCCAGGAAGTAAGGGGAGCAGTCTTGCAGCCAAGACAGTGCTGGAGCTGTGAAAGGAGTCAGGCGAGTGTTTAGAGACAGGGGTGGGTAGAACAGGTAGCGGGGCATTCTTTTACCTTATTACCTTTTTAAAAAAATCAAACATGTTATACTTACCTGCTCTGTGTAGTGGTTTTGCACAGGGCAGCCTGGATCCTCCTCTTCTCGGGTCCCTTTTCGCTGCTCCTGGCCCCTCCCTCCTGTCGAGTGCCCCCACAGCAAGCAGCTTGCTATGGGGGCACTCAAGCTGAGCTACAGCTCTGTGTGTGCATTCAGCCCCTCCCCCTCTCTCTCCTGATTGGCTAACTGAGTTTGAATGACAGACTGCTCTGTCTCAGCCAATCAGAAGGGAGAGTCTCGGATGGCCGAGGGACTTGTGGACATCGCTGGACAGAGGTGGGGCTCAGGTAAGTATTAGGAGTGCTGGGGAGGCTGCTGCACACAGAAGGCTTTTTATCTTAATGCATAGAATGCATTAAGATAGGAAACCTTTACAACTCCTTTAAGGTAAAAATCTTTTGACTTTATAACCACTTTTAAAGGGGTTTTTTTGTGTGTTTTTTTTTAACCGGTTCAATACCGGGCATTTTCACCCCCTTCCTTCCCAGACCAATTTTTAGTTTTCAGCGCTGTCACACTTTAAATGACAATTGCGCGGTCGTACCCAAACAAAATTGACGTCCTTTTTTCCCCCACAAATAGAGCTTTCTTTTGGTGGTATTTGATCACCTCTGCGGTTTTTATTTTTTGCGCCATAAACAAAAGAAGAGCAACAATTTTGAAAAAAACTCAATATTTTTTACTTTTTGCTATAATAAATATCCCAATTTTTTTTTAAAAAAACTAATTTTTTCCTCAGTTTCGGCTGATACGTATTCTTCTACATATTTTTGGTAAAAAAAATCGCAATAAGCGTATATTGATTGGTTTGCGCAAAAGTTATAGCGTCTATAAAATATGGGATAGATTTATGGCATTTTAAAAAAAAAATTATTATTTTTTTTTTTTTTACTAGTAATAGCGGCGATCGCAAATTTTGTTCATGACTGCGACATTATGGCGGACACATCAGACACTTTTGACACATTTTTGGGACCATTCACATTTATACAGCGATCAATGCTATAAAATTGCATTGATTACTGTGTAAATGTGACAGGCAGTGAAGGGGTTAACCACTAGGGGGCGGGGAGGGGTTAAATGTGTTTCCTAGGGAATGCTTCTAACTGTAGGGGGAGGGGACGCACAAGGGGAGGAGACCGATCAGTGTTCCTCCGTTCTGGGAACACAGATCGCTCTCCTCTGAGCTGACAGGACGTGGATCTCTGTGTTTACACACAGAGATCCACGGTCCGGCCCGGTTAACGGGCAATCGCGGGTGCCCGGCGGACATCGCGGCCGCCGGGCACACGCACCAGGTCCCGAGCAACGCGGCGGGCGCGCGAGAGCCCCCTAGGCGCACGCGCGCCCCCTAGGCGGCTGGGAACCCGAGGCCGTCATATGACGTCCACCCAGGATGGGAGATCCCATCTGTGGACGTCATTTGACTATAGGCGAGTAGGGAAGTGGTCAAATAACAAACATGTCATACTTACCTCCTCAGTGCAAGGGTTTTGCACAGAGGGCCCCCGATCCTCCTCCTCAGAATGCATTAAGGTGAAAAAACTTAAGGGTTGTCTGCCTTTAAGTTCAGCCAAAACTCTTGCCTATGCTTGATTGGTGATCCAATAAATAATCTTTATTTTCTGCAATCTTTTCCACATAATGTTTAACCACTTGCTTACTGGACACTTAAACCATCCTCCTGTCCAGACCAATTTTCAGCTTTTAGCACTGTCGCACTTTGAATGACAATTGTGCAGCCATACAACACTGTACTCAAATATTTGTTAAAAAATTGAAAAAGACCGAATTCAAAAAAAAAAATTGTATTTTTTTAATATTTTGTTATAAAATTTTTCAAACAGGTAATTGTTCTCCTTCATTAATGTACGCTGATGAGGCGGCAGTGATGGGCACCCATAGGTGGCAGTGATGGGCACTGATGGGTGGCAGTAATGGGCACTGATTGCTTACACTGATGGCAGCACTGCTGGGTGGCACTGATTGGCACCGCTGGTGGGCATTGATAGGTGGAACTTGTGGGCATTGATAGGTGGCACTGGTGGGCATTGATAGGTGGCACTTGTGGGCCTTGATAGGTGGCACTTGTGGGCATTGATAGGTGGCACTGCTGGGCACTGGCAGGTGGCAATGGCAGGTGGCACTGGCTGGCATAGATGAGGCATATGTGCCTCCTTCCTCTTCGGGACCGATGTCCCTTTAACATAAGCCAGTGATCGGCTTTTTTTTCTCCTCATGCTGACAGCGTGAGGAGAAAAAAAAAAACGATTACCGAGCTTTTGTTTACATAATGTGATCAGTTGTCATTGGCTGACAGCTGATCACATGGTAGGGCCCCTTACTCGGATCTGTGATCATCCGAGTTTCCATGACTCGGTGATCACAGCGCGCACCGCTCGCCCTACAGGGTGCGCGTGCACAGGGGAGGACGACCCATGACAGCTTCCCGGAAATTGAGGTCCGCGTTGTGGCCATCATTCGGCTATGGCCCGGACCTCAAGTGGTTAATTGTCATTTCTGGCCCTAGTTCTTCACCCATACGATTTAAGCCATCCACCTGTTTCCTGTATAGGAAATATATTCAGCATATATACAGTAAAGTATACAAAAATAATACATAATATAAAAACTATAAATATTCAAATGCAGTCATTCTTTCCACAGTAGCCTATTATATTTGCAAAAAATAAAAACAAACTCTTCTAAGAGTTAGCAAAAGCAGTAGGAATGTCAATGCATTAAAATAAACAGCAGCCGTGAATGTCAACCATTGTGTCCTGTGCGAGAAATATCACATTGTGTGCAACAGGAATACGTTTACATAAGTTAAGAATCATTTCTGAGAATCTAGCATAATTCTAAATATCACAATAGAATAGATTATCATTAGCTTGCCTTTTGAACTGTTTTCTATCTTAAAGGAACTATTATTAGCATTAACTCAACTGGCTGAAGCTTGTTACAGGAAAAAAATAATGTACTTTTCTTAAAACTGAACTCAAGGCTTTCTTAACCACTTGATAGCCACAATCTGTAAGGGCCGGTTCACATCAGAATTGCACAGGAATGCGGTGTGTGCATCCCCCTGCAATGCAATTCGGCAGCTCCATTCATTTGAATGGGCTGCAAATTGTACCGGAACTCACAAAAAGTTGTGCATGTACTACTTTTGAAAAATGCACCACAACAAATCGCAAGGTACTGCAGTACCATGCGATCTGGTGCCCACAAATGCACTGCGTTTGTGGTCTGTGTTCAAGGTGCCATTACAATGTATTGACACCCGCAGCAGATTGAGTTTTGAACGCGGTGCGGGAAACGTGCATGGAACGTGCCTTTCCTACACCACATTCTGGTGTGAACCAGCCCTAAATGAACATGTTCAGGCATAGTTCACTAAAAAAAAACAGCATTAATCTTCATTCCACCTGTGAACCAGCAGCATGCACCCGTGTGCACTGCTAGCTCTGGGCCCCCCTGTCACTGGTAGTCACACCTAATGACTATTGATAAGAAACCAATCAGCATGTTATTCTGGGTGTACTCACTTTTGTTGCCACCGGTTTAGACATTAATGGCTGCGTGTTGAGTTATTTTGAGGGGACAAATTTACACTGTTATACAAGCTGTACACTCAATACTTTACATTGTAGCAAAGTGTCATTTCTTCAGTGTCATCACATGAAAAGATATAATAAAATATTTACAATAATGTGAGGGGTGTACTCACGTTTGTGAGATACTGTAGGTCCTTGCTTAAATCTTTTGTTTTCCCAATCAATATAGCAATCCAACGTCCTAGAATTATTTTTATCCAAACTCATTCATTACTGATGAACATTAACTCAAACACACCTTACCCGCTACTACCCCCCCACCCCTCAAAAAAAAAGTAAAGGGGGGGGGGGTGGAAGGGAAAGGGAACAGTGATAGGGAAGGGAAACAGGAGACCTGTAATGTTGCTCTACATATCATTTGATAGAGTTGCAGAGGTTCTGAACTCCTCCCATTGTACTCATATCTTTAAGGTTTGTTCCCTTAGACCTGCTTCTGTCATTATCATCAGCTCCAGGGACTGCATCTCGCTCAACTCACACACCCATTCCCTAATTGAGGGATATACTGCCTTCCTCCAATTTCGAGCTATAACTGTGTGTGCTGCTGTTAGCATGTTTCTTAAAATATCTTTTTTTATAGATTTTATGGGGCCTGGATTTATTGACAATACAGAGACTAACACATCTGGTTGTGCATTTCCTAAATATTTAATGGCTACCTTTTGCCATTAAAAGAAAAAAATATTTGGAGAAGGTCTAAAGTCTTATTTGATAATGTAATATTTAGAGCTTCTGATTTGTCATGATTGACTTTAAAATGACTCAATATTCCAAAACGGTTAAATTCCTGGATAAGGTTTGGTATAGTCACTACTGGATTAGTTATATACAGCAAATCGTCTGCATATACTGGCATTTTGTATTCTATTTCTTGACCGTTATCCTTTGTATATCTACGTTTTTACGAATAGCTGTGGTTAGATGTTCCAATACTAATACGTACAAGAAAAGGGAAAGGGGACAGCCCTGTCGGGTTCCATTTGCTATCGTCACTGGATTCAATAGGGCTCCGTTTGTACTTATTCTAGCTGTTGGGTTATGATACAAGGCCATTATTTTTCTCCAGGAGTAGAGGACCTATTCCCCACTGCTTTAGGGTCTCCTCGAAGAAACAGCATCCCACCCTGTCGAATGCCTTCTCGGCATCTACAGCCAATAGACAGGATGGGATAGAGCGCCTCTGGACGTATTCTACGAGTGTTAAAGTCTTCAATGTTTTATATCTCTTGCCTCTCGATCCTTTATAAAGCCCACTTGATCCAGATGAACATATGGTGATAAGATTGGTGTGAGTCTGTTTGCAATAATTTTAAATATATAATCGAAGATCGATATTTGTTAAAGAGATCGGGAGATAATTTCCATATAACGTATGGTCTTTCCCTGGCTTTGGAATGACCGAGATATATGCTTCCATTCCTTGTGGGGCAAAGGGTCAAGGGGGAGAAATCGAATTGAAGGTCCTATTCATAACAGGAATCAACAATTCCTTAAGTGCCCCATAGAAACGCGGGATAAAACCGTCTGGGCCTGGGCTTTTGCCCGGTACTAGTGAATCAATTGCATTTTGCAATTCAACCACAAAAAATTATTTTTCCAGCTCCTCTATTTCTGCCGCCAACAGAGTTGGTATTGCTGTTTCCCCTATATATTGACATACTTTTTGCCGGAAAGTTTCGGGATTCATTCCCGCTTGTTGATTTGGTACATTATACAATCTGGAGTAAAAGGAGTGAAATGATTTTAAGATTCCTTCAGGGTCGTGTGTCAATTCTCCCGATGTTGTTTTTACTTTTACTATAGAGGTCGTAGATGTTCGTTGGTGCAATGCCCTTGCCAAGAGCCAACCTGGTTTATTTCCATATTGATAGTACAGCTCACGGCTTTTGTCTCTAAGCCGTAGGGTCTGTTCGTTTAATAGCATCTGTAGTTCTATACATTTATCTGTTAATATTATTACATTTTCTGAAGTTGAATTTTGTTAAGCACTTTTTCAAGTTCTGAAATATCTTTTAGGAGTGAGGATATTTTACCCCCTCTTTCTTTTTTCAATCTCGCCCTGTGTTTTATAAAGAGACCATGTAATACGCATTTTAGTGTTTCCCAGGGCACAGGTAGGGAGGTTGTATCTTTTGCATGGTCTATCACAAAATGATTAACTGCTTGCCTAAACTCTGATATACAGACCTCATCTTTAAGTAAATTGTTGTTTAATCTCCATGACCATTTAGTTGTAACTCCCCTCGATATGGCCAACACCAGAAACACTGGGGCATGGTCAGACCAAACAAAACTTCCAATCTCATAGGATGATGCCATTGCCATACCCATTTGATTTATGAGGAAAAAATCCAATCTATGGTAAGTACCATGGACTTTTGAGTGGAATGTATAATCTCTGTCTATTGGGTGGAGGACCCTCCATATATCCATTAATTGATATCTATCCAGGGTGGCTTTAAATGTGTTCATTTGTTTGGCAGCTTGAGACAGACGAGAAGCAGTAATGTCCAGATCCCGGTCGAGGACAAAATGAAAATCCCTCCCCAGTGGCGTAGCGTGGGTTGTCAGCACCCGGGGCAAGGCAAGTAATTTGCGCCCCCCCCCCCAACCTGCGGACTTTTAGCTATCCCTGAGTCCCTTCAAATACAATAGTACTGACCTACCTGATTCCTATACTGACCACTACACTGAGAACTACACTGTCCACTACACTACATTGTCCACTACACTGACCACTATACTATACTGACCACTAAACTGACCACTATACTATACTGTCCACTACACTGACCACTATACTATACTGTCCACTATATTACACTTACCACTACACTGACCACTACACTGACCACCATACTACACTGTCCACTATACTGACCACTATACTACACTACACTGTCCACTATACTACACTGTCCACTATACTACATTACACTGACCACTATACTACACGACACTTGACCACCATACTACACTGACCATTATACTACAATATACTGACCACCATACTACACTGTCCACTATACTGACCACTATACTACACTACACTGTCCACTATACTACACTGTCCACTATACTACATTACACTGACCACCATACTACACTGACCACTATACTACACTATACTGACCACTATACTACACTATACTGACCACCATACTACACTGTCCACTATACTGACCACCATACTACACTGTCCACTATACTGACCACCATACTACACGGACCTCCATACTACACTGACCACCATACTACACTGACCACCATACTACACTGTCCACTATACTACACTGTCCACTATACTACACTATACTGACCACGATACTACACTGTCCACCATACTATACTGTCCACCATACTACACTGACCACCATACTACACTGACCACCATACTACACTGTCCACTATACTACACTGTCCACTATACTACACTATACTGACCACCATACTACACTGACCACTATACTACACTGTCCACTATACTACACTGACCACTATACTACACTGACCACCATACTACACTGTCCACCATACTACACTGTCCACCATACTACACTGACCACTATACTACACTGACCACCATACTACACTGACCACTATACTACACTGTCCACTACACTACACTGTCCACTATACTACACTGTCCACTATGCTACACTATACTGACCACCATACTACACTGACCACTATACTACATTGTCCACTATACTACACTATACTGACCACCATACTACACTGACCACTATACTACACTGTCCACTATACTACACTGTCCACTATACTACACTGACCACTATACTACACTGTCCACTATACTACACTATACTGACCACCATACTACACTGACCACTATACTACACTGTCCGCTATACTACACTATACTGACCACCATACTACACTGACCACTATACTACACTGTCCACTATACTACACTGACCACTATACTACACTGACCACCATACTACACTGTCCACTATACTACACTGACCACCATACTACACTGTCCACTATACTACACTGACCATTATACTACACTACACTGACCACCATACTACACTGTCCACTATACTACACTGTCCACCATACTACACTATACTGTCCACTACACTACACTATACTGACCACCATACTACACAATCCACTATACTACACTGACCACTATACTACACTGTCCACTATACTACACTGTCCACTATACTATACTGTCCACTACACTATACTGTCCACCACACTATACTGTCCACTACACTACACTATACTGACCACCATACTACACTGTCCACTATACTACACTGTCCACTATACCATACTACACTGTCCACTATACTACACTGTCCACTATACTACACTGACCACCATAGTACACTGACCACCATAGTACACTGACCACCATACTACACTGACCACCATACTACACTGACCACTATACTACACTGACCACCATACTACACTGACCACCATACTACACTGACCACCATACTACACTGACCACTATACTACACTGACCACCATACTACACTGACCACTATACTACACTGACCACTATACTACACTGACCACCATACTACACTGACCACCATACTACACTGACCACTATACTACACTGACCACCATACTACACTGTCCACTATACTACACTGACCACTATACTACACTACACTGACCACCATACTACACTGTCCACTATACTACACTGACCACCATACTACACTGACCACCATACTACACTGTCCACCATACTACACTGTCCACCAGACTACACTGTCCACCAGACTACACTGTCCACTATACTACACTGTCCACCATACTACACTGACCACCATACTACACTGTCCACTATACTACACTGTCCACTACACTAACCACTACACTGACCACTATACTACACTACACTGACCACCATACTACACTGTCCACCATACTACACTGTCCACTATACTACACTGTCCACTATACTACACTGACCACCATACTACACTGTCCACTATACTACACTGACCACCATACTACACTGTCCACTATACTACACTGACCACTATACTACACTGTCCACTATACTACACTGTCCACTATACTACACTGTCCACTACACTAAACTACACTGACCACCATACTACACTGTCCACCATACTACATGGCCACCATACTACACTGTCCACTATACTACATTGTCTACTATACTACACTGTCCACTATACTACACTGACCACCATACTACACTGTCCACTATACTACACTGTCCACTACACTAACCACTACACTGACCACTATACTACACTACACTGACCACCATACTACACTGTCCACTATACTACACTGACCACTATACTACACTATCCACTATACTATACTGTCCACTATACTATACTGTACACTACACTAACCACTACACTACACTGTCCACTATACTACACTATACTGACCACCATACTACACTGTCCACTATACTACACTGACCACTATACTACACTGACCACCATACTACACTGTCCACTACACTACACTACACTGACCTCCATACTAAACTACACTATACTGACCACTATGCTAACCACTATACTATACTACACTAACCACTATACTATACTACACTAACCACTATACTGACCACTATACTACACTATACTGTCCACTACACTGCCCCCCATAGTGACCACTACACTGACCTCCATACTATACTACACTACATTGTCCTGCCTACAGTCTCTCTCTCTTGCCCCCCTCCCTCCCCCTCCCAGTAACATGACTCTCACTCACCTTCTTATCCTGGCTGCATTGATCCGGATGAGGAGGAGAACACAGCGGCGGCTCACTTAGTTCTCTCCCCTGCGCTCTGCTTGCTGCCATATTCAGTATCCAGCGCCCTGTGATTGGGCGTATGGGGTTCATGTGCGGAGGCGGGACTTCAGGAGCGATCGAGGACAGGCCAGGCCTACGCCTCACATGACCCCCATACACCCAATCACAGGGCTCCGGACACTTAACATGGCGGCCGGAGCCCGGGGACACAAAATTAGAATTTAGAAGGAGGCAGCCAGTGACACATACTGGCGCCCCCCTAAATATCGGGGCCACGGCACCCCCTGCACCCCCCACGCTACGCCACTGTCCCTCCCCACAAGGGTCACGCCCTCTGCTCTTTCCATAAGATCCGTAAACAATTGTATACCTATCTTGATCTGATCTTGATTTGGTAGATATAAATTAATAAATGTATATTTTTTTCCATAAATGGACAGCTTCAAGAGCAGAGATATTCCATCTCTGTTCCTCCAGCTGTCCAAAATTTGATGAGGCAGAGACTTATGGATTACTTTGGAGGCTCCCCTAGATTTAGAGTAAACGAAAGAGTCATGATACCATGTAGAATAATACTTATTCTGTATGTTGGGTATATGATTTTAGCGAAAATGCATCTCCTGGAAGAAGACAACACTAACCTTTTGTTTATGAAGAGAGTACAAAATTCGTGACCTCTTTGATGGTGAGTTTAGTTGTCTAGCATTAAAGGAGCAAATTTTTACCGAGCCCATACTTTGGAAAAGGAGGGAAAAGGGAAGGTGGGGGGGGGGGAGAAAAAGAGAAAAAAAAACAAAAAACAAACAACTTCCTACACGAAAAGCCCTCTAAGTGACTCCTTTGAGTCTAGACTTACTATTAGTAAGTTCCCTATGTTAGGGGTATAAAGAGACCTCCCTCGGGTAGGCCGCACCCAGCCTAGGCATAATTATATACATAGAAATATCTTTTAATAACCTGACTTCCGTTCTAGTAGTATAATCTTATAGAGAAAACTGAAAATTGGAAGGAAGAAAGAGGAGAGAGAAGAAAAGAAAAAAAAAGAAAAAAGAAAAAAAAAACCCACAAGAAAAAAAAAAGGAAAAGAAAGAAAGAAGAAAATAAATAAATAAATAAATAAAGAGGAAAAAGAAGGAGGGGGAGAACAGAAGACCCCTCCTTTTGGACCCTCCTTTTGTTTTTTTAAATGAGTGATAATAAGTGCATCTTAGTGATACAATGTGTAGACATATATTGTGTGTTTAATATCTTCCCTATCCCCCTGGGTTGTTCCCCTACCCCAATAGAGGGGAGGGAGTCCCCCAGGGGGAACAAGGGCAGAAGAAAAAAAAAAAATTTTTTTAGGTGAACATACATAGATACAAGGAGCAATACAAAGTGAATAACTACCCTTGAATTCACCCCAAGCAATGTGAAGTGCTCTACATGAACTAAGTCAATTATGACTGTATATCTCTAATTTACATATCGTGTCTTTCTATACACCCTTTTGTTTCCCTAAGTAAGGCCTCTCCCTCCTTGTATATAGGAGGGGGACCTCTCTCAGGCACTGAATTAAATAGTGTATGCCAAAAAAAAAAAAGCAGTTATCCTAATTTAGTGCAAGCCTTTAAATAGTTTGATAAAAGACATACTTGTAAAATAACCAATATTTTCACATACCTCCATTTATTAGCATATAATTGTAACAATTAAACATCTTATATGTCCTCACAATATAGAATTATTTCTGCAGGCAACTTAGTCGCAGAGTTATTTTCATGATTTTACCTTTGTGGTTTTAACAGTTACCAAATGGAGATGACCTGTAAGTTCATAAAAGTGTAGATTAAGGAAAGCCGGCACCTCGATCTTCCGCAATTAATAAATGTATTAATCCAGGTGTGGATAGCCATAAAACCCTCAGAAGGAGGCTTAAAGCGTTTGTTAACCCATAAAAAAAAAAAAACCACAGATTCTGTTCCTTAAGGCTACATTCACACTGAGGCGCTTTACGGGTGCTATAGCGCTAAAAACAGTGCCTGAAAAGCGCCTGTAAAGCGCGTCTCCTGTCACTTCAGTGTGAAAGCCCGAGGGCTTTCACACTGGAGCGGTGCGCTGGCAGGACGCTAAAAAAAGTCTTGCAAGCAACATTTTTTAAGCGCTTTAGGAGCGGTGTATACATCGCTCCTAAAGCGCCCCTGCCTATTAAAATTAATGGGCAGCACTGGCAAAGCACTGCTTTGCCAGTGCTGCCCATTGATTTCAACCCTTTTTCAGCCACTAGCAGGGGTTAAAAGCACTGCTAAAATGACGGTAAAGCTAAAAATAGCGGCCCTTTACCGCCGATGAGCCAGCACCTCAGTCTGAAAGTGCCCTTAAAGCATAGGCGTGCGTAGCCTATTGCATTAGGGTGTGCACCCCAAAGCTCAAATAGATAAAAGTATTGGGACGCCTGCCTTTACATGCACATGAACTTTAATGGTATCCCAGTCTTAGTCCGTAGGGTTCAATATTGAGTTGGCCCACCCTTTGCAGCATAACAGCTTCAAATCTTCTGGGAAGGCTGTCCACAAGGTTTAGGAGTTTAGGAGTGTGCCTATGGGAATGTTTGACCATCCTTCCAGAAGCGCATTTGTGAGGTCAGGCACTGATGTTGGATGATAAGGTCTGGCTCGCCGTCTTCGCTCTAATTTATCCCAAAGGCGTTCTATCGGGTTGAGGTCAGGACTCTGTGCAGGCCAGTCAAGTTTCTCCACCCCAAACTCGCTCATCCATGTCTTTATGGACCTTGCTCTGTGCACTGGTCCAAATCATTGGTGGAGGGGGATTATGGTGAAGGGGGGAGGGGGGATTATGGTGTGGGGTTGTTTTTTAAGGGCTGGGTTTGGCCCCTTAGTTCCAGTGAAGGGGACTCTTAAGGTGTCAGCATACCAAGACATTATGGACAATTTCATGCTCTCAACTTTGTAAGAACAGTTTGGAGATGGCCCCTTCCTGTTCCAACATGACTGCGCACCAGTATGCAAAGCAAGGTCCATAAAGACATGGACTTAGCAAAGGTGTTGGAAAATGACCTTCAAGTGCAAAAATTCACATTATAATAGTAACTAAATAGTAATCTAAAATTAAGAGTAACAATCTAAGTGCTATAATGGTGGGAACCTCCCAACTAAAAAAATTTTCACTTGAGATTAATTTGTATGGTAAATATCTATAGGAGGGGTTTCCACCATCCCTGCTAAGTTTATTTTTATACAGTATGTCTTATTTTAAGCTTGATGTGTATTATATGTGAAGTTTACCTATCACAGAGACCGGTATTGTGATAATATTGAAGTTTATTGAGATTTCCATACATTAGAGGATTCCACCATTATTGTTAAGTTATTGATCAGTAAATTAGCGCTGCACTTTTTTAAAAATTTTGTAGTGAGGGAACACATAACAGTGCTTAGTGGCAGGCCTTTCAATTACACTTTTTTTTATTTTACCTCCAGTAGTTTATTGTAAATAGTAGTGTGGTGATTACCTATTATACTAAAATCAGCATGTGGCATTAATAAACATCAACAGATTTCAGTTGTGCCCCACCAGGCCGGCACCCCCTTGGACAATGTGGCTGGCTGCTGAGTTCATCACCCCCATCCCTGCACTCAGTGCACTGATGGGCACTAATTAACAGCACTGATTGGCAGCACTGATAAGCGGCACTGATTGGCACTGACAGGTTGCACTCATTTGCATTGGTGTGGAACTGACTGCCACTGACAGGTGGCGCTGATTGGAAGCACCGATTTTCACTGACAGGCGGCATTGGCACTAACAGGTAACATTGATTGGAAGTACTAATTGGCACTAACAAGCGGCACTGATTGGAAGCACTTATTGGCACTTACAGTCGGCACTGGCACTGATTGGCACTGATAGGCAGCACTGATACTGATTGGCACCACTGATTGGCACTGACAGGTGGCACTGGCATTGATTGGCACTGACAGTTGGCACTGATTGGAAGCACTGATAGGTGGCACTCATTGGCACTGACAGGTGGCACTGATTGGAAGCACTTGGTACTCATTGACACCAACAGATGGCACTGATTGGAAGCACTAATTGGCACTGACAGGTGGCACTGGCACTGATTGGCACTGACAGGTGGCACTGAGTGAAAGCACTGATTGGCACCGATTGGCACTCATTGGCACTGACAGGTGGCACTGATTGGAAGCACTAATTGGCACTGACAGGCGACGCTGACACTGTTTGGCACTGACAGGTGGCACTGACAGGTGGCGCTGGCACTCATTGGCACTAACAGGTGGCACTGATTGGAAGCACTGATTGGCACTCACAAGTGGCACTGATTGGAAGCACTAATTGGCACTCACAAACTGACAGGCGGCACTGACTGGCATAGACAGGTGGCATTAGTCGGAAGCACTGACAGAGGAGAGGGGGGTTTCCAGGGGCATACCTAGAACATTTGGTACCCTGGGCGGATCCTATATCTGGCACCCCCCACCTTAAAAACACCCCACTGTGCACCACTGGACCCCTTTACATTATTCAGCCCCCCTCAGCACAGACTCCCCTTCAGCGCAGACCCCCCCTTCAGCACAGACGGACCTCCCCCTTCAGCACAGATCCCCCCATTCAGCACAGACCCTCCCATTCAGCACATACCCCCCATTCAGCACAGATGGACCCCCTCCCCATTCAGCACAGACCCCCCCATTCAGCACAGACCCCCCCCTTAGCACAGATGGACCCCCCTTCAGCACAGATGGACCCCCCTTTTAGCACAGACCCCCCCATTCAGCACAGACCCCCCCTTAGCACAGATGGACCCCCCATTAAGCACACCCCCCTTCAGCACAGATAGACCACCCATTAAGCACACCCCCCTTCAGCATAGATGGACCCCCCCAGTAAACACAAACCCCCGTTCAGCACAGATGGACTCCCCCATTAAGCACCCCCCCTTCAGCACAGATGGACTCCCCCATTGAGCACACACCCCCCTTCAGCACAGATGGAGCCCCCCATTAAGCACACCCCCCAGCACAGATGGAGTCCCCCATTAAGCACCCCCCCTTCAGCACAGATGGACTCCCCCATTAAGCACACCCCCCTTCAGCACAGATGGAGCCCCCATTAAGCACACCCCCCCTTTAGCACAGATAGACTCCCCCATTGAGCACACCCCCCCTTCAGCACAGATGGAGCCCCCCATTCAGCACAAACCCCCCTCAGCACAGACAGACCCCCCTCCCCCCATCCCATTCAGTACCTCAGATCAGTGTGGCACAGGCACAGCAGGTCCCCTCCCCCTGTGTACACATAAACACCGGAGGGGGAGGCGGCTTCACTCTGCTCGCTGTGCCTGTGTGACATCCGAGCAGGACCGAGCAGCTATTGAACATCAGCTAATAATTGAGCAGCTTGAGAAAAGGGGCGGGGCTACATACACGTAACGGCCCCGCCAGACCCATCCCATTGGCTGGTATTCGATACCTGCTTGGTCCCACCCACCCCAACATCATACATGAATTCTGACAGCTCCTCGGGACAGTGTCACTCTAAGCGGATCTTACGAGCCCCAATTTTGGCAATGTTATACTGCCTCACATGCAGTGCGGGGTACACATTGCACATCAGCCCAGGCAGATCTCAGGATACAGGCGGCATGGGGCTAAACACTGCTCGGGGGATTAGGGTGTGCCCAGGCACACCTGGCACACCCCGTGGGCACGCCTATGCCTTAAAGCATTTTATACAGCATAGTGCCTGTGCTGTGTAATTTGGCACCCTGTAACACCTATAATACCTGGCTGATCCTGCCTGGATATACCCTCCCCTCTGCAAACAGACTACAATAATCATGACTGCTGAGCCCCTGACATTGTGGTTTGTTTGCGTGCCTCTGTCATCCACAGCCTGCTCTCCTCCCCCCTCCTCCCCTCTTTGTGTGTCACCTAGTGACAGTGCCGCCCCATCCCCCTCCTGCTGCAGGAATAACAAATGTATCTATACACTATCTGTTATGTCTCCTATACAGTGCCCTGCTGTCTTTGTGTTTCATTAAAAAAAAACCTCCTTCACCGTATCTCCCAGCGATCCCGTAACTGGCTGTGCCTCCTCTCCTCCTAGCGTTACGCTGACGTCAGCAGGAAAACCTCGGCCCTGCCTGCTGCTTCTGCAAGACGGGCAGAGAGGAGACACAACTGGTTACATGAGCACCGGGAGCCACCGTGAGATACGGTGAAGGAGGTATTTTTTTTAATGAAACACAGAGACAGCAGGGCACTGTATTAGGAGATAGAACAGATTATGTAAACTACTGAAAGTGGGTTAACAACTACTTTAAGCCTCGTACACACGCTTACATTTCCGGACCACTGAACATCTGTTTTTTGTGGCATGCTAGTCTCATGTCGAAAGTGAAGAGGTTACTCACCATACGAAAACTTTCGTACGACAGAATACAACTTCAGAAGTAATGTAACGTGTTGAATAGTTTTATAAGTATTCTTTTGTTTCTGAGCATGCGTAGTCTTGCTCTTACGATTTTTTTCGTACGAAATCCGTACCAACGAAACGAAAATCGGACGTTGAGTTCACATCCGCCAAAAATTGTATAGTCTGCACATCCAGCTTTTGTCTGACGAAAAAGCGATATCGGCTGTAGAAAGCACCATACTAACGTTCTGAAAATCATCAGACAGCTCGTCGTACGAATTTTTCCATCCGATTTTCGTATTGTGTGCATGGGCCTTAAGACCCCATACACACTATTAAATTTTCTGCAGATTTTTGTCTTCAAATTTACCAAAACCATGTAGTGCAAGGGCCTGCCTGATATGGTTATGGTAAATCTGAAGACAAAATTCTGCAGAAAATCTAATAATGTGTATAGGGTCTAAGTCATAGCCATGAAATCCTCAGAAGAATCCTGTTCTTCTTCTTCTGAGGATTTTATGGCTAGCATTCATTGCGGAAGATCGAGCTGCTTTCTTTTATCTACATGTTTGCTCGAGTGCTAGGAGGACACTACAAGCCAGTGCACTGACCGCTCAACCACCTCTGGGAATTGCTACAGGTGTTTTCTACTATATTTAAGTACAGCAAAGATCCTAAACAGCATGTTTGTCTTTATGAATAGATTTACTAGCATGTGTATTCTCCTGACCAACCCCCTGATTTTTCTTGGGACCATATATCTGCTCTGTTCATATTCTTAATAATTTGGGCAGCTCAGTTGCAGTACTGGGGTCCTTGATTTAAATCCAGTCAAGACACTATCTGCATGGGGTTTGCATATACCCCTTGTGCTTGTGTGAGTTTTCTCTGAGTACTCCTGTTTCCTCCCACACTCTAAATCAGGGGTCTGAACCCCTCCAGTTGTTGCAAAACTACAAGTCCCATGAGGCATTGCAAGTCTGAGGGTTACAAGCATGACTCCCACAGGCAGAGGCATGATGGGACTTGTAGTTTCGCAAACAGCAGGAGGGCTGCCAATTTGAGACCCCTGTTCTAAAGACATGCTGGTAGGTTTATTGGCTGTTGTCTAAAATTGGTCCTATTATGTATAAGATTGATGTGAATGTACAGTATGTAAAGTGCTGTGTGATTTGGAAGCATTATATAGTAATCTGTAATAAATAATTAGTAAAAAAAACAAACATTCATACTGGCCACCCTGCAGCAGCATCACTTCGATACTGTAGCTGACCCTGCCGGCTCTAAGCTTAAGAAATGAGCAATCATATGACCACTGATCACTCATTTCTCAGTATTTACTGAGCAAAGAGCATTGACTGGGAGTCATCTGGTTCTGCTTGGCCTCTCCAGCATTCACTGGAATGCTGGGCTGTGCAGGGGATGGGAGCAGCTGGCTCAGCCTCTCAGCAGCGAACCGAGAGGATGATCCAGCTGCCGGTCAGGCATCTGGGAGGACCCAACAACATTTTTGGGATCCTTCCAGAGCCTGTACAGACTCTATGACATCAGGGCTTTAGCCTGCTGTCACCTGAATCTGGGTCACAGGAGAAGTATGGCCAAAAAAATGGTTTTCCATGCAGAGGGGTAAAATCCATACTGGGTGGTGACTCAGTTGGCTATGAATTTAGCTATCCCCTTACCTATAGGAAGCCAAAAGAAATAAAAAAAGATCCAGTGGGTGGCCTTTGGTATTGTCTTTATTACCCTCCTACCCCATGCAATGGTCATAGGCCTAGACAACATTAGTCTGCTGTCTGAGTGGGACGTGTAGTTTATTGTGCTCTGCAGGTTGTGGAAAGCACTACTTTATACATAATTGGCTACATGCAAAATGGTACTAATGTATTAAATTATCATCATCATCATCATTACACAGTTCAGCCCAGGCAAATGATCATGTTACCTTAACCTTCAATATAAGAATCTATTTATAATTCTGAAGACCTGCCATCCACATCAGAACACAAGTAATCTCAAGGTTCTGTTCTGTAAGGTATTGTCGAGCAGGTTCCCCATTGCATAACCCGTTACCATAGCAACAAAGGAAAATAAGAATCCTATTACTTACCTCAATCACAAATGTAAATTTTACTGAAAGTACAATCACAGTTGCCAGAGAAAAAACCATTAGTTGACATGAAAAAACCTGAGAAAATTATATTAAATTGGACTGTGTATAATAAGGGTTGTTATGTCCAAAATAGATCTAAAAATGTAGTTTTCTTAGTTTCTATTTGAGATTGCTTGAGTATAAACCAGGCAAAACTTTATTATACTTTGAAGTTTTAATAAAAGTACTGCAAACTGTGCTCATCATTTACTTCCAAAATCCGATAATGCAATCTTCTTACTTCTTAGCAGTATTTCTAGAAAATAATGTTATATTACATGCATCCTAAATTTGGGAAATTGTTATAAACTGGTACATGTATGAACTGGTATCCCCGATAGAATTACTAATTCTTACACAAAATAACCCCCCACAACAACAGGCAATAAAAGGAGAGTTGCTTAACCACTGGAAGTTTTACCCCCTTCATGATCAGGCCATTTTTTGCGATGCAGCACTGCGTTACTTTAACTGACAATTGCATGGTGATGCGACGCTGTAAACAAATAAAAATGTATGACATTTGTTCCCACAAATAGAGCTTTCTTTTGGTGGTATTTCATCACCAATGCGTTTATTTTTATTTTTTCAGATCAGTGCTAATAATTTACACTGTCACTGTACTAATGACCCTGGCTGGGAAGGGGTTAACATCTAGGGTGATCAAAGGGTTAACTGTGTGCTTAGCCAGTGTTTATGTGTACAGTATTCGCTGCTTTTACTGGGAGAAGAGATAAATGTTATTCTCTGCTTTGCAGGGCCACAAAATCTATCCCTTCCCCCCTGTCTGAACAGAGATCTGCCTTGTTTACAGAGCTCCGTTCTGTGTCTTTTACCGTTGATTGGCAGGTGCCAGAGGAACTAAAATCTAGTGGAACCAATTGCCTTCAGAAGTCACCTAATTAGTAAATAGAGTCCACCTGTGTGTAATTTAATCTCAGTTGTTCTGTGGAGCCCTCAGAAGTTTGTAAGAGAAGCTTAGTGAACAAACAGCATCACGAAGGCCAAGGAACACACCAGACAGGCCAGGGATATAGTTTGTGGAGAAGTTTAAAGCAGGATTAGGTCATAAAAAAATGTATCATGTCTATAGTCTCTTATTGTCTCCTGTAGTATGTCCGCAGTCTCTGACTGTCACCTGTAGCATGTCTGTAGTCTCTGATTGTCTCCTGTAGCATGTCCGCAGTCTCTGACTGTCACCTGTAGCATGTCCGCAGTCTCTGGATGTCACATGTAGCATGTCCGCAGTCTCTGACTGTCACCTGTAGCATGTCCGTAGTCTCTGATTGTCACCTGTAGCATGTCTGCAGTCTCTGATCGTCTCCTGTAGCACGTTTGCAGTCTCTGGTCATCTCCTGCAGTATATTTGCAGTCTCTGATGCTCTCTTGCAGTATATTTGCAGTCTCTGATCATCTTCTCAGTAAGTGGTAATAATGTGCATTAACCTGTAGCAACCAATCAGTGAACAGTAGTGATCTGTTGTAATCTGTGGCAACCAATCAGTGAGTGGTAATAATGTACAGTAACCTCTAGCAACCAATCGGCAAGCAGAAATTATGTGTTGTAACCTCTACCAACCAGCCAGTGAGCGACCAATTGCAATCGCTGCATAATCTCCTGCAGTAAACTAATTCTGAGTCCACCTGCTATGGGGGCCAAGAAAATGTTTGCCCAGGGCCCAATCAATATTAAAGATGGCCCTGAGGAGGACAACGACTCTAAACATACAGCCAGAGCTACAACGAAATGGTGTACATCAAAGCATATTCATGTGTTAGAATGGCCAAGTCAAAGTCCAGACCTAAATCCAATTGAGAATCTGTGGCAAGACTTGAAAATTGCTGTTCACAGACACTCTCCATCCAATCTGACAGAGCTTGAGCTATTTTGCAAAGGCAAATGGTCAAAATTTTCACTCTCTAGATGTGCAAAGCTGGTAGAGACATCCCCAAAAAGACTTGCAGCTGTAATTGCAGCAAAAGGTGGCTCTACAAAGTATTGACTCAGGGGGGCTGAATACAAATGCACACCACACGTTTCACATATTTATTTGTAAGAAATGTTGAAAACCATTTATCATTTTCCTTCCACTTCAGAATTACGTACCACTTTGTGTTGGTCTATCACAGGGGTCTCCAAACTCGATAAACAAATGGCCAGTTTACTGTCCTTCAGACTTTAGAGGGGCTGGACTGTGACTATTGGGAGTAGAAAAGGTACTGACGTCAGTGGGGAAAAAAATAGTGCCCCATTGTTTGTTTCAGTGGGAGTAGTTGTGCCCCATCATTGGTGTCAGTGGGAGGAATTTTGTCGCACCGGTGGTGTCATTGGTGGGAATTGTGCCCCACTGTTGGTGTCATTGGGAGGAATAGTGCCCCTAGGGCCAGATAAAAGCAAGCAAAGGGCTGCATCTGGCCCCCAGGCTGCAGTTTGGAGACCACTGGTCTATCACATAAAATCCCAATAAAATATATTTACGTTTTTGGTTGACAAAATGTGGAAAATTTCAAGGGGTATGTGATTCTGCACAGAAGGGCCGTTCTATAGCAGATTAACTACGGAAGTGGTTAATGGAAAGGGGCGGTGCTTATGTGGCACAGAGGGTTTTTTTTCATATTTTTAAGCTGAACTCTTGCTTAAGGAAGCTATGCACATGTGAAATACTAATAAGCCTATCTATACATACAGTTGTATTTGGCAGAGCAGGAGATACAAATTTTCTGTTCTGCAATTAAAGTAGTATTAAACCCTCAGCATTTTTTAGTCTAGTACACCGAGTACAATAAAAATAACCTTCCCCGGTAAACTGTTTAGTAAAATTCTAACCCCTGCGTATATACTGTACGTTTTGGATTACAACTGTATGTACTAAATGTTTTTCTACAAAAGCCTACATTTATTGCCATTGCGGTGATGCATGTAATGATGAATCAGCTAATGTTTTTGATGATAGAAATCAAAATTTGCCCTACTAAGAGGCATCATTAAAACTTGAGTTAACAACTGCCTATTTGGTAGCATAAAATGTCTTGATACTTTTGTAATTAATGTAATTAAACCGCTACAAAAAAAAAATCACGTCCAGACTGACCATCCCAACTAATGGTGTTAAAATAGAAAAAAACAAGGTGGAGGGAGAAAAAAAAACACCACATTTAAAAATTAGTATGCTGCAATAGATTTCATTTTTGGGGTTTATTACCAGATTAATTAAGTCAGCCTCCATATCTTCATTTCTGATTGAAAAGTACCATTTCACTTTCGTGTGCAGTAAGAATTCAATAAACTTTCACAGACACAAACCAAAATGGATTGTGCATTTTTGAAACAGCAAATTTTGACTTTGATATTCAAAATTATATTAAAATAGTAGCCAGGCTTTTTAAAAGCATTCAAATAACTAAAATTTGGCACTACATTCAGCTGTCTAAAATATTTACAAAGCATAAATGGCCCGAAATCACATTCTGTCAATAGTCCCTGTTTTGCTTTGAGATGGAATGAGATTGTTTCTTTTGCCTCTGGTCAAAAATAGAGGTGCTAATGCTGATTATGTAGCTGTAACCAGGGAAGAGCACATATTTTCTCTAGAGCCAAAATAATTAAGCAAGAACTTTTACTCCTTCGGTTTAATTTCCCACGGATGTAAGGGAATTATATTACGCTCTATTTTGTAAAAAAAAAAAAATATGAGTCTCTTGTGAGCAGAGTCTCTAAAAACCATTTATATTATTAAACATCACCAAAGGTTGCCAATATTTCCTAACACAATATGGCTTCATTTATAAGACAGAGAGCCATGTTGGAAGTGCAGTAACCCATCGCAAACAGTCAAAAACTATCATCCACGGAACTGACTATGGACACCCAACGAAATGCTGTGTTTTCCAGCTTTTAGCACTTGTCTTGCATCCCTTTATAAAATAGACTTGTGTATGTTCATGCCTTATCAGGCAAAATTCATAAAATTAAAAAATAAAAGTTAGGGGGTCATATTATGGTTGTTCTGATATGGGTCAGGGTAAGAAGATGGGGTTTGGTTACACTAGAGGTACTTACCAAGAATCAGTTGAAATTGAAACTAAATCAGAAGCATGCTTATGAACTACCAATTAGTCTTCTTGTCAGGACACGGATCTGAACCAACAACATAGGCTGCCTCCTTGCTGAGCCACCTGAGATGTTGTACAATCTTGCCTTGTCTCTTGTTTCTGGTGAACTTTGAACTCTTTTCTTCTCCCATGAGCTTCCCGATTTAAAGCGGAGTTCCACCCACTTTTACAAGTTGGTCTTAAACTAAAGACCACCCCTTGTTTTTGGATATCTTTTTCTTTCTTACCTTTTTAGAAGTACATAGTGTACTACTGTCCTAGCCCGGCCATGGCGCAGTACATCACGTCCTCTTCTGTGGCGAGCCCTCCTCCTTCTCCCCTGTTGCCTTCTGGGACCTGTGTGTGTCCCAGAAGACGAGCTGGCCATTCACCTGAAGGCTCCACTGCCAGTTTCCATTAGTTGGAATAGCAGCGCCTGCACCCGATTCGGTAGACGAATCGGCCTCGGGGGGGGGGCGAAATCGTGGGCTCCCTGGACAGGTAAGTGTCCTTATTAAATGTCAGCAGCTACAGTACTTGTAGCTGCTGACTTTAATTTTTTTTTTTTTGTGCTGGAACTCCGCTTTAAGCCATGTCTCTGCACTGATTGCCAAATTATTGTGCCCTCAGCCAGTATCTTGCTCCTTTGTGTACCTGCAGCTGTCCTTATCTCCACTACTACTTGTTACCGACCTTTGGCCTGTTCCTCAATTACACTCCCGCTTGATCCCAACATGCAACCATTCAATATCGACCTTTGCCTTGTTCCTTGACTACACTTCTGCTTGATTCCAACCTACAACCACATGTTACTAACCTTTGGCTTGTTTACTGACTAAGCTTCTACTTGATTACTTCTTGCTACTGGACCCCGGCTTGCTCACCTCCTGGTGGGGCGATCATAAGGACTGTGACCGGGTTCTAATATGCAGCAAAACCATCAGAAGCTCTAGTGAATACCGGTTAGTGCTTAGCCCCTGCACCTCGGGTAAACTTGTGTCATCTTCCAGGGTGACCTGCTTGTGTACTTATCCAGCTGGTCGGTAGGAGCCTCTCTACAGCTATTGCTACAGGTCTCTGAGCCCAAACCTCTGACCGTGGCACTCTTTACCCTTTTGACTTGCATTGCCTACCACAAAGTTTGGCTTTTGAGGTTCACAAATGCAGCAATTTAGAAATCGGATAAAAGGTTTAGCACTGGGAAACACTTTTTAAAAGATAAATAGTGCATTTTATATACAACTATATAGATCAGACCAAAATGAGGTACAAATGAGGAGGAATGAGGGACAGAGGGACTTTGTTCCAAATCAGGGACAGTCCCTTGAAATCAGGGACAGTTGGGAGGTATGTTTATTGGATTACCAAATATCACTATTGCTTGTATTTCTCTTACAATGCTATTGCCATAAAAGATTATGATGTGACTATAGAACTCCTTGAATACATACATATAGGAAGGTTAACCTTTTAAATTATAACTAAAAACTCTAATGATCTCAAAACAGATGGAAGACATAGATGCTGATAATTTATAGAATCAGCGCACCTCCAGACACCTTACAAGAATATGAGATTTGAATCAGTATTGGCACATTGAAGACTGGACCACATTGGAGACAGGCTTTTGTGGTAGTGCTATTTCAGTAATAACATTGACACCAAAAAATTCAGTCCAGCACCATATCAAACAGCAACCCAATGTAGCATTATCTTAACAACTTTCCCTAAAATATGAAAGATTTTTTTTTTCACTCTGTCCCAACCTCCTTACACTCATGCAAGTCAGCCCTGATGTTTTTCCATGTGTCAAAGTCTTCATCTTTGCAGGGTGGTCTTGCAAACACATACCCCCTTTTTTCACAGACATGACATTTAAGTTGATACTATTCTATTATCTCACCAGAAATATTCACAAATTTTAATCTGGTGCTTCATGCCCTTTGAATCCTTTCCCTAACATATTCCAACTTTGGGTCTGTGGCCTACCACCATCTGCTGCATTAGAAGGGGCTAGAGGGAGGACTCAGGATAGACTTTAAAGGAAGAAAATGGCACAAAACGTGTTTGATTGCGCACAAATGTTCAGCTAGCACTAAAATGTAGTTCATCAGGATGGTGCTGTATTCCAAAGTGGACAGTCAGGCTCCATCTTAGTAGTTCCCAGACTGTAGTGTTTCTCCAGACCAATATTTCTATCAGATATTGAAGCTCATTAAAAGAGACCAAGTAGGTCTTTTAAAATAATAATAAAAAAGTAAGAGACAGACTGTGATAGACGAACAGCTGAGCAGAGCTCAAGTTCAGCTTTTCCAGTGGACCTGCAGGCTTACATATGGCTGGATAGTTCTGGAGATAAAGCTGTAATTTACCCCAGTGTAGGAAATGTTTGTGGTGACTCCATTTTAACAACATAAAAGTGGATAGAAAGTTCTAAACACATTCTTGTGAGTGGAATGGCTCCTTGAACGGCACTACTTTTGGTGCCGATCTTTACATCAGATAAATATGAAGTACTTAAAATTTTGCATTCTCTTTTTGAGCAAACAGATGGAGCTTGACTCATTTTTACATTTTACAGGTTCTCAGATTGCTTCTTGAAGTAAAAAGTCTGTTGTTAACAGACCTCAATAGCTCAAGCTGATATTTACACATTGATATGGCTGGCCTATTCCTGTGACTCAGTGGGGGAGATATACTAAAACTGGTGTACACAGAATGTGGTTCATCTGTGCATAGTAACCAATCATCATTTAACTTCAGCTTGTTCAATTAAAGTGTTATTAAACCCACAACAGTAAAATCAGTCTGTATATGCAGTAAAGCATGCTTATACTCACTGTGGAACCTAAGGGGTTAATTCTCTGCATTGTGTAAAAAGGCTGTTCGATCCTCTCTTCTATGATCATCTCCTTCTTCCACTAACTCCAATATATTTCCTGTTATTTACAGAGCCAGGGGACAGGCTGCACATGCTCAGTTGGGTGTGTATTGCTAAAGAGTGCATGTGATCAGCACAGGGCCAAGCAGCACTGTCAAGACAGAGAGTCAGGGGTCCTGCATTCTAATAGAACAATCTTTGGAGAATGAAAACTTCTCTTACAAGCTTTAACCAAACACTCATAGAAGTCACAAGACTGCTCTAACTGCTGGGGAAAAAGGTATTTAGCAGTTTGTATTTACTAAATTATAACCATAGCATTTCCATGTTCTGTGTACTGTGGGAGACCAGATATAGAGAACGCAGGGTCCTGGGTTTAGTAACACTTTAAGCTTTGACAATAAAACCTAGAAGCTGATTGGTTACTATGCACAGCTGCAACAGATTTTGTTTGCACCAGTTTTAGTAAATCGCCCCCACTGTGATTAGGGACAAGTCCAGGTATGGATTAAAATTTGCACTTTGAGGCATTCATCAGAACACCAGCCTTTCAGCTCATTCAGCAGGAGCTGAATGTCATATATTAAAGCCTTGTTTAAGAGGCAAAGCTAAATCTAAAAATGTGAGTATTTTGAATCATGTGACTAGATTATTATTTAAAAACACCAATAAACGTTTGATTTTGTTAAAGGACAAGTATAGCCAAAACTTTTTTGGCTATATTTCGCCTGTGGATCACAGCAGTGTAGTTAGTTCTGCACTTCCTTGATCCATTTTCAGCCGACGGTGGGCTGAAGACGTCACAGAGCCTGTCCATACCCTGGAAAGATCCCGACCATATGGTTGGAATCCTTCCAGAAGCCTGAACCAGCACCTGGCTCAGCCTCTCAGCGATCTGCCGAGAGCCTGAGCCAGCCCCTCCAGTGTGCGCTGGAGGGGCAGAGCAGAGAACTGCTGACTGACAGTGATGGCTCTCTGCTCAGAGCAGAAGGGGGAACTGAGTGATCAGCAGTGTTTAATCGCTCAATTCTCACTACAGAATCATTGGGGAACAGATGCAGCATTGGATTGATGTTGCATTCACATAGGTAAGTATAACTGTATGTTTTTTTGGAAAGCCATACTTCTCTTTTGAATAAAAATTTGTGCGACTGTCATAACACATATGTTAACAGCTTAAATTATACAATACCTTGAGTACAAATAAACTATATTATTATAGATCAAACTCAACAGCATAAATACGTGTATAAAATGCCAACAAAATGAGTAAATGAAAAGTGAGCAAGTATAATGAAAAAAGTCCAAAACTTTGCTTAAGTGCCTAAATCCAAATAGTTCACAAATCCCAGTGATGTTCTTAATCCAGCAAGTGTATACTCCAAATAGCCTTCTCCCCCAGTGATTCTGATGCCCTAGTGACTCATAACAAGAATAAGACCCCTTTCACACTGGGGCTGCCCGTGCATTAGCGCTAAATCACGGCTCGTTTTAGAGGTCGCTTAAGTGCTGTTTAAGCAGCGCTTTTTGCCCGCTTGCGGTGGCGCTTTTAACCCCCGCTAGTGGCCGAAGAAGAGGTTTAAAACGCTCGTGTTGCAGTGCTTCCGGATCGCTTTTTAGGCGCTATGGAAGCGCTACCCTTTCATTGCAATAGGCAGGGGCATTTTGGGAGTGCAGTATATAGTGCTCCCAAACCACCCCAAAGATGCTGCTTGCTGGACCTTTTCTAACTTCCTGCAAGCACACCGCCCCAATGTGAAAGCATTCAGGTTTTCACATTCAGACGGCATGGGAGGCAGTTTTCAGGCACTTTACAGGCGCTATTTCTAGCGCTAAAACGCCTGAAAACTGCCTCAGTGTGAAAGTGCTCTAAGAATTCAATCATCCAGAGCAACCTTCTCCATGTACCTCCAATGGTTAATGTCTAGCTCTCAATATCAGCGACCATGTATGTAGTAGACATAATTTGTTTCGTTTCAAATTTGTTTTTCTAAAAGAACAAAAATTCGAAAGAACAAAAATCTGAAATACGAAAATTCTAAAGAACGAAAGTCTGAAATTCGAAAATCCGAAAATAAGAACGAAAATCCAAAAATAAGAATGAAAATCCAAAAATTTGAAAATAAGAACGAAAATCCGAAAATTCGAAAATCCGAAAGAACAAAAAACATTCAGATAATTACTTTTATAATTAAAATATTAAGTTTATTAACCATTATTATAGTTTTTTAATTATAATTTATTAATAATAAATAAAAATAATAAAAACTATAATAATAGTTATAAACTATTAAATTATAAGTATTGGAATTTCATTTCAAATTTGGCTGTTAGTGAATTTAACAAATACGAATTTATCTGAAGTTAAGAATTATTATACCCTGTTATACCCTGTCTTTAGGGATCAAAGACTTTCAAGTGGGGGGGGAGGATGTAGCGATATGGACTGTCAGCAGAAAGCACCATGACTTTCAGTGTTTCTAGACATCACTTCTCCCTTTGGTAATTAGTGCAATCAGTGACAACATATCTGTGCATCCAACAAAGTGAATTATGGGATGTACAGTTCGCCTTCAGACTATTAGTATGCAACCACATACCCTAAGACTACACATCCCAGGGATCTCCGAGGTGACATGAAGGTTGCTGGGAGTGACCATATAAGGAGTGAGAAGCCCGCGCAGAGTCTCTTCCTCCAGGGCCTGATGCAAGACAGACCTCTTTGTGTAACAGGGAGAGAGAGGTCGCGGCCTACCATGCGGAGCTTTACTTCCAACCTGAAGCCTAAGGGGCCTAGCTCTGTTATCAGCTGTCGGACATCCTGTTGCTAACATCATTTGGATAGCCTGTCTTTTGGGGTGGGTGAGTGGGGCAAGTTTCACTTCAGTAGACCGAGACAGTGGATCCGCTGCCTGAGTGCTGCTACACGTGTTCCTGTCCAGAAGATCTCAAATCGATTTGGTCGTTGGTGAGAGGGAAATTGCTCGACCCTTTATCTATTCATTGGCACTATTACAGAACACTGTACACAGACATCTTTACCCCAAGAACACTTTACTGCATTGCTTGAACACTGTGCTCAGTCGCCTTAGATCTTTACCACTAGGAACCTATTGCTTTATCTACAATCAGATTACAGTTAACGAGCTCCATCTAGCTAGTGAAGAACATCAGATCTGCAACGTGGAACTCTTTTGTCATTACTTATAGGAAAGCCTATATATTACCTTCAGTAGACCTCCTCTTTCATCAGGATAGCACAAGCTAGCTAGATTACATCCTTCTCAAAGTAGCCACATAAGTAGTTAACTGCAACATTCGCAGGAGGTGACTTTGGGTCTAAACATAGTGTACATATATGTACCGTATTTATCGGCGTATAACACGCGCCGGCGTATAACACGCACCCCAAATTAAGGAGGGAATTTTAAGGAAAAAACTTTTAGGAGTAAAGTTTAAGGAAGAAAAACTTACATTTAAATGCCCATCAATGCAGCGTTATAGGTGTCTATCTGCAGCCTTGTCAGTGTCAGTGCAGCCTTGCTCCAGTGTCCATTGCAGCCTTGTCAGTGCAGCTTTGCCCCAGTGCAGCCTTGTCAGTGCAGCCATGTCAGTGCAGCCATGTCAGTGCAGCCTTGTCAGTGCAGCCATGTCAGTGAAGCCTTTCTCCAGTGCAGCCTTGCCCCCGTTCAGCCTTGCCCCCGTTCAGCCCTTGCCCGCGTTCAGCCTTGTTCCCTGCCAACATACACAGCGTATGTGTAAATTTAAATATGGCGCCGAGACCGCAGTGACTCGGCGGAGCCGAGATACACATACCCGAGAGTCCTCGGCTTTTCTTGGCGCCGCTTACAGTCCCGCCCAGTCCCGCCCTATCAGCGGGACTGTAAGCGGCGCCGAGAAAAGCCGAGGACTCTCGGGTATGTGTATCTCGGCTCCGCACCCACGATTTTCCCCTGATTTTCAGGGGAAAAAAGTGCGTGTTATATGCCGATATATACGGTATATAACATTGTTCGTTGCTGAACCATTGTTTGTGTCCTTGGGAGGAATTTGTTTGCTGAGTTGGCGCCGGCTCAGCAGATTCATTACCTCTGTTTGTGAAATAACTTACTCTATCTTGCTCAAGTTATATATTTCAGAACCTAATATTACTGAGTTGTTTTATTCTTGCTGCACAGTGTTACAAGGATGTCTGAACCCAGAGTGTTAGGTGGGTTGGAAGGTTCACTTGGTCATGGCCGTGCAGATGAGCAGGTAATTCTCAGTCCCCATGGGGGCAGTGCTACATAATGCTACATAACTTTTTTGAAATGCGTTTTTCTGGATTTTTTTGCTGTTATTCTGTCTCTCACTGTTAAAAAAAAAAAAAACTACCATTAACATTATAGACTGATCATTTCTTTGTCAGTGGGCAAATGTATAAAGTCAGCAGGGGATCACATACTTTTTTCCCTCACTATATATATATATATATATATATATATATATATATAGAGAGAGAGAGAGAGAGAGAGAGAGAGAGAGAGACATGATTACCCCCCTGCAGCAAGTCAGTAATCATGTTATCAACTCATTCAGCTGACTCCACTTAGTAACTTTGTAGGGCTATGGCAGGCATAGCAGAAGATGGGTGTAAAACTGGGTAGCCAAGGTAAACACCAAAGTTTGTCTCAGCCACTGTAATTGTCTTGTTTAATGGGCATATCAACAAGGTAGCAATACCTATTTAGCCAGAGTTTTGCTTAAAAAAAAAACTAATGGATTTGATTTTTATCATCTTATGCCGTGTACACACGGGCGGACTTTTCAACCGGACTGGTCTGACGGAACGAATCCGTCAGACAATCCGACCGTGTGTGGGCTTCATGGGACCTTCAGCTGACTTTTTCTGTCGAAAATCAGACGGACTTTAGATTTGGAACATGTTTCAAATCTTTCCGACGGACTCGAGTCCGGACTTCCTTATTCTAGTCCCTTCATGCGTCATCACGTTCATACCAACGGACTTTCAAACAGACTTTAGTCCGTTCGTGTGTGGGCAAGTGCGGTCGTCCGAAAGTCCGTCGTAACTCCGTCGAAAGTCTGTCAGAAGAACGTTGCACGTTTGATGCTGAAAAGTCCATGTGTACACGGCTTAAGTGTTTTAAGTTAATATTTTTGTAAACAAATGTTTTCTCAGGTTCTGCGGTTATAATGTACAGAAAGTGGGGCTAACCAGCAAAGTATTTCCTCCCTGAACCAACTGTCCCTAAAGCTGCTACAAGTTGCACTGTGCAAGACCGTCATTGATCTCAAGCAGAACACAATAACTCCTCTATGCACATTATCGACCAAAGGGATACGGTAAATGTGTGATCATGCAAAGAGGAAGAAAAACTATATTTAAATGTTATCAAGAAAATAAAGAATGTCCAGTAGCTTTTTTATGGATGGCAAAGAAAAAGTAAATTTTGACTAAAAAAAATAACACCTTATATAATACTTCAGTTTGATATTTATGTATTTGTAAGAGACTGCGAATCATCACATGGGAAATAGAATAGATACACTTTATCCACTCTTCATGATGAGTTGGTTAGCAATTGATTCACATACTATTGTGCCGATAAATCATATTATAGACCTGTTGACATTCATTAAACTATACATTGTTTTACTTTTTCCCTGCCTTTTAGCTGACAATGACCTATGGTGATAACCGCCAACAATATGCTACTATAAATCCGCTGAACGGAGAAACAACACTTCTGGGACCCCCTTCCTGAATTTATATCTCCATATTTTATAACAGTTAAAGGGAGTGTCTCCACTGCATGCCAAAATAAAAGTAAGGGGAGATTTAGTGCTGACATCCTGGCTTCATTTATCAGACAAGCATGATTCTTTCTCATATAGGGACAGTCACATTGATCTATGGACAACCGTGAAAAAGGCACAACACAGGGTACTACCATGTTCTTTTTCATAATGACAGGAAACTGTCAAAACAACTTTTAGTTTTCAGTAGGGAGAACTGCAATGCCTTACAGAAAGAAGGATTGTTTATTTACAGTGAACAACATTGTACTGTTGACAGTAAATCTAATGGGGAACTTGAAGAGATGTAAAATTTGATATTTATTTATCTTTAGCGATGAATCTATTGTGTTAGCTGAACCAGGACTCCCACTGGATTGGGCTGAGCAGATGCTTAGACAGATCATCAGTTCATTACCTGGGAATTGCTCTCCTCGGTGATCTCATAAATGGGTCTATCTAACTCCCCACCATTTCAGGTAGGGCTGCTATTTTTTTTTCAGTGAAACTTTGCTTTACAAGTAAATGTTTATTCCATGACAAAGGATTTTCAGTGCCCTATGGGTTTTCTAAACAGATAAATAAACAGTGTTAACTTTATAAAACTTTCTGATTGAATCCTTGGAACAATTTACTCATTCAATGAGCGTGTGAATTTCAACTTAGCAAAATGACTGCCAGTCAGATTAAAAAATTCTTTTAATTGAAATAATCTTTAATACATTTTTCTTTCAGATTTTCAGATATAGGAGCACATGGGCAGAACAGTTACCACATACCTGGTATGGGAACCCGAGAAGACCAGACCAGCCCCTCTTATTGATCCAGTCCAAACACCACTGGGTAAGAAGACAGGGGGTGTAGGCACAAAGTTCTGGCACCAGTGCTGGTAAATTATTCTGGTATCACTGGAACTTGAGAGCACTGATAGAAAGATGAAGGATGCTGATGAAAAGAAGTAAGAAACAGGTGAATGGGGTACCTCCTAGAATATTGAGAAAGTGAAAAAAATAAAAAACCAACACAGAGATCCTTATAGTGTAGTAATTTAGAGAAAGTTCAATACAATGAAGAGGGGATAAAATACATACTCCCATATGTGAGGTTACTAAACTCCCTGGCTAAGTTCACACTTGTGAGAGTAATTGTGGGTGCGGGACAGTGCATAAGTCACACTGGTTCCTGCACCCGCCACCACCCACAGCCAAACCGTGTGGTTTTTTTGCAGACGTGATGGGTTGCTATTCATTAACCACTTGCTTATTGGCCACTTTCACCCCCTTCCTGCCCAGTCCAATTTTCAGCTTTTCAGTGCTGTCACACCTTGAATGAGCTTGCGTGGACATGCATCACTGTACCCAAATTACATTTTTATCATTTTTTTTCATACAAATTGAGCTTTCTTTTGGTGGTATTAAATTACCACTGGGTTTTTAATTTCTTTTTGCTAAAGACAAACAAAAAAGTTCGAAAATTTTGGAAAGAAAAAAGATGTCATTGTTTTTTATAAAATTTTGCAAACAGGTAATTTTTCTCCTTCACTGATGTGCGCTGATGTGGATGCACTGATGGGCACTGATAGGCTGCACTGATGGGCACTGAGAGCAACTGATGAGGCAGCACTGATGGCCACTGATAAGGCGGCACTGGTGGGCACTGATGAGGAGGCACTGATGAGGCTGCACTAATAGGTGGCACTGATGGACACTGATTTGCAGCACCAATGGTCTCTGATAGCGGGATGGAAGGGCACTGATAGGCAGCACTGATAGGTAACACTGATGATGAGGCACTGTAAGGCACTGATAGGTGCCACTGGTGGGCACTGATAGGTCGCACTGGTTGGCACTGATTAGCAACACTGGTGGGCACTGATTGGGACCGATGTCCCTGTACCCAAAGCCGGTTCTTGGCTTTCTTCTTTTCTCCTCACACTGATCATGAGAAGAAAAAAAAGCCAATAACTGGCTTCTGTTTACTTCCATGATTAGCTGTAATTGTCTGACAGCTGATCACGTAGTAAAGGGCCACTGTGATTGGCCCTTTATGTGATCAGCCGAGTCCAAAAGACTCAATGATCACAGAGTGCACAGCTCCACACACCACAGGGGGAACGCGAGCAGCCCGATCATGGGAAGATGTCTATTGGCGCCTTCCCAGCACTGGAACCCCGCATTGTAGCCAACTTTCGGCTATAGCGCGAGCAGAAAGTAGTTAATGGCCTAGGAAGATGGTTGATGCCTCAGGAGGGCCTGCTGGATCACTTGGAGGACATACTTAAATTTGGGAATGTGCTTATGATGTTGCTGGGTCAGCTTAATGATCCTGACACTGTGAAGCTGGACATCGATTTCCAGCTGGAGAGTTTGTGAGTATCTGGGAGCCCTAACCTTCACCTCCTTAAGCGTTCTGCAAAAAAACTTTAAATACACAAAAGTCACTGGCACCCAATCTCCTTTCTCAGTCCCCCCAGTTTAGCCATGGACATGGAGCCCTGGGGTGAAATACTAGCCCACCTCTGCCTCTGGAGGTGCAATCCTGCCTTTGGGGTGTCAAAGGGGTGCAACAAAAGTATAAAAAAAAAATACATTCTAGGGGGTATCCAAGGGGCAGGAGGAACTAAGGGCTTAGAATTGGAATTTACAGAGGCAGTAGAATTTGCTGGAGTAATTTAATTACAGGGACTAAAGATTACTCATGCCAAAGAGAGATCATTTGTAATGCAATGACTTGAATTACAATAAACAGTTTTCTTATGCCTGCCACCACAGGAAGTCTTATAGCAAAGGAAGTTTAATAAAAGCGGATACCATTATTTCAGATGTGCTTTGCTCTACTGTAAATCTTTACTAATCAAACACTTTGTTTAAAAAATATATTCAGTTGCATTTCTCATGACTTTAATTGCCGTTCTTGTATTTACTTTGGTGCTTGTTCTCACAATCTCCTGCAGTCTCTTCCCTATTACCTTTCGAATGCCCATGTATGTCAAGCCCAGCTGGGACACAAGATGCATTTTTGAGAACACCAATTCTCTATATACACTTTTGTGCATCTGTCTAACATTTCCTCCCAGTTGTGTACCAAAATGAGATGGAACTGCAGGAAGCCATGTGAATTTAGCCTTACTCCAGCCTCTACACTGCATGAACCTGATCCATATTATTCCATTTATAACACTTTTGTTAATTTTTTTTGTTTTGCTGCTCCTGATTTGTACAGCCAAAAAAAATATATAAAAGCTTGGCATAATTCACTAAACTAATTTTTTTTAAGGAACTTTTTTAATGAAAGCAATTAAATAGAGTCAAGCAATGCTGTCTCTGTTAATTTATTGTGAATCTAAAAAGAAAAAAAAAGCAATTTAAAGCCATTGAGTAGAGAAAGCAGGCAGATGGCCTATTGTGCCATCGTATAAAAGCAAATGTATTTGTTTAGGTAGAACCTCTTAGGTTTTGTTAAAAAAGGCATGTCATGTTATTGCATAAATACCTCTGTAATGCCGTGAATAAAAGAGAAGCAGATATAAGAAGAGCATGATGTTAAAAAATAAAATGAAGGTACAATGGAAACTTCTGAAATAAAATGTATTAAAGCTAGGAGACCTGAGCACAAAGATATGCAGGTTAATGTATGCGGGTCTGTTTTCTACAGAGTAAATGCAGGTAATATGCCAGCTGACATTATTCTAATTAGGTTTATCAGTTAGTTGTTAGGGGACCAAAGCAGATGACATTTAATAGTTTACGCTCAGTATATAAAGCCATGGCTTTTTTCTTTGTTTTGAAAAGAGATAGAGGAAGGCAAAGAATCCCTGTCAGGTTTGTACTGCTATCTCGGGCTCCGTTAACCCCATCATGTAGACAGTAAGCAAATATGCAGCTTTTTGGAGGGTGGGTCTTAACACCGAGCGGCCGCATATTTGCGTATCACATTGTACATAGAGCTTCTCCGAAAGCGCATGCCCTGCGGGATCTCGGCACAGTTACCGGTGGCTAATGGAAAGCTCCCGATTGCTACTTGCGATCAGGAGCTTTCTGATCATGTGACTGCTGTGAATGCCAATCACAGTGGTCACATGATCATAAACCGGCATCTGAAACCCCTTAAAGGGCTGGGAGGTGCCGACACAAAGGGGTTAAAGAGATTTCCCCTCATTTTCCATCTACCTGCATTTGCTCCAGCGTTACTTGCACATCATTGCTCTGGATCAGTTTCCTAATAGTGACAATGATAGATCATAGTTTTGCAATGTGCGTCAGAATAACCGACTGTAGTCTCAATCAGGAGCACATGTGATAGAGCAGAACTGCAGAAACCCAACTGGGAGACAATGTCAAAGACTTATCTTAACATAGTAAAGAGGGTCAGAAATGGGGCGAACGTTTCTGGACTTGCAGCATTTTTATAGAAAACATGGGGAAATCTGTATATATTGCTGTATGTATGTAAAAAAAGATATATATGTATATATATATATATATATATATATATATATATATATATATATATATATATATATATTCTTTTTTTTTTTTTCAATTATTTATTAAGGACTTTATACAAATTACAAATACAAATTTATTAAACAGGATCCGCCAAAAAGGTGTACAGAAAGAGAAAAAATGTTAACAATTTCAAATACGTGACCCAGTGGATATAAACCACATTACAGTTGTAGATGATCAAATATCTGCAGGAAGAACACCGGACTTCTAGGTTTAGGAAGTCTCTGTATCCTGCATGGCAATTTTTGACAGTAATCATTGTATGATAATTAGAAGTAGAGAAAAAACAGAAACCAAAAGGTCCTGATAGCAAGAAGGGAACAGTGAGAAAATAGCAGAAGAAAGAAGATGAGGGGGAAGACATAAAAAAAAAACCACCAGCCAGTTACTCCATCCATGCCCAGGGGACCACCAGATTTGTCAAACTTCCAGAGAACTAAGCGACCGGCTCCGCATACTCCTCGGAGTAGGCAAATTCGTGCCAGTAAAACAATTTTTGGAGAAATTTCTCACGAATGCCTTTCTCCGTTGCCACCAAATCCTCCATTGCATTAATTTCCGCTACTTTTTTCAACCAGACGGGGACTGAATTCAGCTGAGTCTGCTTCCAGAACAGTGGGATGCAGGTCTTTGCAGCTGTGAGCAGGAGAGGTAATATGGATCTCCTACAGATCTTACTTGGGATACTGTGGTGATGCAGGAGGTAGAGCACGGGGGTCAATGGTAGCTCCCGATCAGTGAACATCTGGACTATGAGGTGGACCTCCGTCCAAAAGGGCTGAAGAAGATGGGGCAGGACCAGAAGATGTGAAGGAGCGAACCAGTTCCCTCCCCACATCTCCAGCAAAGGTTTGAGCTCTGAGGGAACATCTTATGTATCCTCTCCCGCCTATAGTACCACCAGGTCAGTACTTTAAATCCCACCTCCTGGTGTCTGGTTCAGATAGAAGTTTTGTAAGAAAAAAGGAAGAGTCTGTCTACCTGTTTCTCTGTAACTTGCATTCCCAGCTCCTGCTCCCATTTGACGATATATGGGGGTCTAAAGTCTGGAGGCTGGATAACAACAGTTGATAAGTCTGGGAAACCGCATGACTCACTGGAGACTGCTCCATGCATAACAGTTCAAAAGATGTTGATAGAGAGCTAACGAAATGAGCCAACTGTAACTTTTGCCAGAGGGATAGACCCGCAAGGGCCGGATCGTCCATGACTTGCTTCCTAGTCATCCACTGTCCATTGGAGAAGAAATGTTGGGCCTGGGATCGCTCGACCAATTTGAGATCCTGAAATCTAGGGTCGCTGAGTCCCAGACTAAAAGCCGGATTGCCAATGATAGGGGTAAGCAGAGAGTCGGTTGGTGCAATAGAAAAGCCACAAAAGGCCTTCTGGGCGATCCACGTCTCTCCCACTCTAGGGAGGGTGATTTAGGATCCGACTTGGCAAGGTCGTTTGGCACCATGGCAATGACTCCAGCTGGACCCCCGCCAGGGTTTGCTCCACTTGAACCAACTGTTTCGAAGGACCATGATGACACCAGTCTAGGTCAGACGGCAAGCCATGTGGTAGAGGTTAGCATCTGGTAAGACCATGACACCCAATAGCTTTGTGTCAGAAACCATGAATCAGACTGAGATAGAAGTACAGTTAAATCACACTTAATAATAATAAAAAAAGGTACACAGAGTAAATGTAGTCAAAACATAGCCAGAGTTCCGGAACCGGAACGGAAAGTCAGACAAGCTAAAATGTCAGGGAGCCAGAGAACAGCGTAGTAGAAGCAGGATCTGGAGCCAGAAGGAATGTCAACCAAGCAAGCCTTTAACAGGAACACAGGAGAGCGTCTCTAGAGAAGCGACCAAGTCGACAGCAGAGATCATCTGGACTGGACGGCTTAAGTAGGCAGGGCTGACGAGCAGGATATCATCAACAGGTGAGTCACTGTGGAGAGAAAGGAGCTGGCAATTAGCCGCCAGCTAAGCGGCCAGCTCAGAGAAGGAAGGGCTGAGCCCAGCCCTGACAGTACCCCATCCTCAATGACCCCTCCCCCCCGGAGGACCACCAGGCTTGAGGGGAAAACCTCTATGGAAATCAGGAGGACAGGGGCATGTACGTCCGAGGATGAGACCCAAGAGCTTTCCTCTGGACCGTACCCTTTCCAATGCACCAGGAACTGAATGCGCCCACGGAACCTACGGGAGTCAACAATGGACTGTACTTCATACTCCTCTTGGTTCTCAACCTGTACAGGGTGAGGACGAGGAACCGAGGTGGTAAAGCGGTTGCAGACCAAAGGTTTTACTAAGGAGACATGAAATACATTTGAGATACACATATTAGAAGGAAGGCCTAATGCATAAGCCACTGAGTTAATCCTGCAAAGAATACGGAAAGGCCCAATAAACCAAGTGCAAACTTCAGAGAGGGAACACAAAGTCGGAGGTTGAGAGATGACAGCCAGACCCTGTCCCCAACCTGGGAGGAAGGCGCAGTCAGGCGTCTGCGGTCAGCATGGAGTCTGTACCTATCATTAGCATGTCGCAAAGCCTTCTGGATTTGTGCCCAAGTGAAACGAAGACCACGGAGATGCTCCTCTAATGCAGGAATACTCTGCGGAACAAATGAGTCAGGCAACATGGAAGGCTGGAAACCATAGTTCACTATAAACGGGGAAAATCGGGAAGCAGAATTCAAGGCACCATTGTGAGTGAACTTCGCCCATGATAAGAGGACTGACCAGTTGTTATGATGGTCAGAAATATAGCAATGTAGGAATTGCTCCAAGGACTGATTGGCTCATTCTGCGGCCCCATTAGATTGCAGGTGATAAGCAGAGGAGAAAGCAAGCTGAATTCCCAACTGTGCACAAAAGGTTCGCCAGAACCGGGACACAAACTGACTACCCCTGTCCTAGAAAAAGTTCCTTAGAAGTGGGCAACTTCTTAAGTGGAATATAATGAGACATTTTTGAGAACCGGTCAACCACCATAAGGATTGCTGTGTTGCCCTGGGAGTTGGGTAACTCCACAATGAAATCCATAGACAGGTGGGTCCAAGGCCTCTCTCCATTGGTTATGGGTTGTAGGAGGCCCACTGGAAGATGCCGTGGAGTCTAACTCTGAGCACACATGGAACAGGCAGCTACGAAGTCGGTTACATCAGCACATAGACTAGGCCACCAGAATTGTTGGGAAATGGCGCAAAAGAGTTGATTCTTCCCAGGGTGGCCAGCTGCCTTGGGAGAATGGTAAGTCTGGGGCACGGCAGTACAGAGACTCTCTGGGACAAAGAATTGGTCACAAGGTTTCTCAGGAGGAGCATGGACCTGAGCAGCAAGAATTTTGTCACCCAAAGGAGAAGTGAAACTGGTGCGAACCGTAGCCAGAATACGATTATGAGAAATCACTGGAACCGGAGCCGACTCCATCTTGGAAGTGAGAAAAATCATCGTGACAAAGCGTCAGGCTTACATTCTTGGTACTGGGTAAGAATGAGACAATGTAACTGAAACTAGACAAGAAATCCAGTGGTGACACATCCATAGGGATGCTCGGGCGCCGCCTCACTCAAGCTGTTGAAAAAAAAAACAGACCTCCACTACACCACACAGCACAGCACTACACCGCACAGCACACCTCCACTACATCGCACAGCACAGCACACCTCCACTACACCGCACAGCACACCTCCACTACACAGCACACCTCCACTACACCGCAAAGCACAGCACACCTCCACTCCACTGCACAGCACACCTCCACTACACTGCACAGCACACCTCCACTACACCGCACAGCACAGCACACCTCCACTACACCACACAGCACACCTCCACTCCACTGCACAGCACACCTCCACTACACCGCACAGCACACCTCCAGTACACCACACAGCACAGCACACCTCCAGTACACCACACAGCACACCTCCACTACACCACACAGCACACCTCCACTACACCGCACAGCACAGCACACCTCCACTACACCGCACAGCACACCTCCACTACACCGCACAGCACACCTCCACTTTACCACATAGCACAGCACAGCGCACCTCCACTACACCGCACAGCACAGCACACCTCCACTACACCGCACAGCACACTGTTGAATTTGATGGCACAGTGGCTGTATTTGATGGGCACAGTGGCTGCATTTGATGGCACAATGGCTGCAATTGATGGCACAGTGGCTACAATTGATGGCACAGTGGCTGCAATTGATGGCACAGTGGCTGCATTTGATGGGCACAGTGGCTGCAATTGATGGCACAGTGGCTGCATTTGATGGGCACAGTGGCTGCATTGGATGGCACAGTGGCTGCATTTGATGGGCAAAGTGGCTGCATTTGATAGGCAAAGTGGCTGCATTTGATAGGCACAGTGAGGCTGCAATTGATGTTTTTTTAAGTATTTTTCAGAATTTTTCAGTTTGTTTGCGCTCCCCAAAAAATTTTGAGCACCAGCCACCACTGATCAGGATGTGCCAACACAAGAGCAGAAACAAAGGCAGCCTTGAGACTCTCAAAGGCCTTAATGGACTCCAGAGACCAACTCTGTGGATTACCGTCCTTTCTGGTCATATCAGTCAGGGGCTTGACCAGAGATGAAAAGTTACGAATAAACTTCAGATAATAGTTGGCAAAGCCAAGAAAACACTGCAGAGGACGTAAACCCATGGTTCGGGCCACTGTAGGACTGCTGAATGTTTGTCTGGGTCCATAGAAAAACCAGCAGTGGAAATGACATAACTCAGGAATTTAAACTGTTCACGATGGAATTCCCACTTCTGCAATTTACAATAGAGATTGTTCTTTCTTAGTTTCTGATGCACACAACAGACATCTGTGTGGTGGCTCTCCAGGGACTTGGAAAATATGAGGATATCGTTGAGATAAACCACCACACATAACTTGAACAAATCTCAGAGGACATCATTAATAAATTCCTAGAAAACTGCCGGAGCGTTATAAAGGCCAAAAGGCATTACGAGGTACTCATAATGGCCTGTTCTGGTATTAAACGCAGTTTTCCACTCGTCGCCCTCCTAAATCCTCACGAGATTATATGCCCCTCTCAAATCAAGCTTCCTGAAAACCGTTGCTCCCTTGAGGCGGTCAAATAACGTAATCAATGGAATCGGATAGGTTTTCTTAATTGTGAAATGATTGAGACCCCTATAATCAATACAAGGTCTCAGTTCACCACTCTTCTTCACAAAGAAGAAACCAGCACCAGCAGGAGATGAGGATTTGCAGGATAAACCTTGAGAAAAGTGTATCTGCAACATACTCCTCCATGGCCTTATCCTCCAAGGTCGACAAAGGGTAAACCCGGCCACGAGGGGGTATAGCACCAGGTTGAAGGTCAATTGCACAATCATACGACTGCTGTGGAGGCAAACTACCGGCTTGACCTTTGTCAAAGACATTGCTAAAATCACGGTACTCCTCTGACAGGGAGCAGGGTGAAGAGGTGCACAGGACCTTGGCTACCTTCTGGAAACATGTAACCGAAACCAGGGGCTTATCCTTCAGGATAACCTGGGACGAAACAATGCCACCTAAGGTCTGTCTGTGACGCCTAGATACTTAATGTGAGATGCTGCCCACTTAAAGGGGAAATCCACCCACAGCAGTGCAGCTAAGGAAGTCAGCAAGAAAACATCCAGCGCCTCAGATAATTGATGCTGATGATAATTGAAAGGGAGACAACTCTTCGTAATTTTTCAGTTTCGAAAGCAGATTTGGAATAGATACCAAGCGGTTGGTCAGGAAGAATAGCAAGTCTTCCACAAATGCCGCAATTTTTGGAGACATAGTAGCATCTAATCGTAGACTCAAGATATTTGGGTTGTCTCTAATAAATTGTAGAAAGGGTTCAAGGGTCAAAATAAATATCAAAGGAGACAGGGGGAATCCCTGTCTAGTCCCATTCGCTATCTTAAATGATGATGATAGGTGGCCATTTACCTTAACTTGAGCCGACGGGTGTGAGTAGATAGCTTGAACCCAATTCATCATTAGTTCCCTTAGGCCTATGCATCGCAGGGTCTCGATCAGAAAGGGCCAGCTCACCTTGTCAAACGCCTTCTCGGCATCGAAAGAGAGGAGCAACATGGGGGTCTTCCGCGTCCATGCAGCATGAATCAAATTGATCGCCTTGGTTGTATTATCATGAGCCTCTCTCGCGAGACAAACACACTACTTTAGGCTATTAGCATTTTTTGAGCTTCAGTGTGTAGGAGAAGAAAAAAATGTGTTTTTGTAGAGTTTCTTGGAGCGTTTTCCAGCAGAAACGCTCCTAAACACTGCTAAATGCCCCTAAATGCTACTTAGGCTCCATGTACATCAGCGCTTTTTAAAGCTCCTAGAAGCTGTTATTAGCATTTTTTCTGCTCCTAGAAGCTAAATAGTGTTATCCTATGTGTCAATGCACACTGCATTAGGCTATTAGTGTTTTTGAGCTTCAGAGTCTAGGAGTAGAGTTTTTTGGAGCGTTTTTCCAAAAACGCTGAATGCTCCCAAATTCTCCTATTTGCTTCTAAATGCTACTAAAATGCTATTTTCAGCATTTTTCATCCAACGTTTTATTCTAGCTTATTCCAGCTTTCTATTAGCTTAAAAATAAAAACGCTAGTGTGCATGGAGCCTTAAAGTGTATGTAAAATCAAGCAATGAACTTCTCCTATTGCCTTCTCCTATTGCCTAAGTCTGTTAAGCCCCATACACATGGGCCGAATGCCGGGCAACATCAGCCCGTATGTATGGGAGCCGGTCAGACAGAAGCTGGCCATTTGGCCCACTTCTGTTGGACAAGCATGTTAGAAAACCGGCATCCAACTGGCTCCCGATCAGCACTCTTAGCCAATGGCTAAGTACACTCACTGAAAAATACTCATAGTGTGTACCAGGCTTTAGGCTACATTTAGATGTACAGCAAGGTTGGCACTCACCACCTGTTTTAACCCCTAAATGCAAACATATGTAAACATATGAGATCATCTCTCATTGCCGGCTCTCCCTCCTCACACGGAGACAGCGGGAGAACGACCGGCTGCAGCGTCAGTGTAAAAAAAAAAAAAAAGAAAATACAGTGCCCACAGTACCTGTCAGTGCTATCTGTCATTGCCATCTGTCCCCAGTGCCACCTGTCAGTGCCATCTGTCCCCAGTGCCACCTGTCAGTGCCATCTGTCCCCAGTGCCATGTATAAGTGCCATCTGTCATCAGTGCCACATCAGTGTCACGTGTCATCAGTGCCACCTATTAGTGCCATCAGTGCCACGTATTAGTGCCATCTGTCATCAGTGCCACATCAGTGTCACGTATCATCAGTGCCACATATTAGTGCCATCAGTGCCCCATAAGAAACACAGTCACCACTATTATTCACCCCACAAGGAGGTATTTCACCTTCACAGTATGAGCCACTGTGCAGCCTGTGGAGTGGGAGGAAACTTCCTGTCCTGTGTTCTCCAAGTGCCTCCTTTTCTGCGATATAAGTGGTCTCCTGACTCTTAGATGTTGCCCACATGTAGAGAGGAAAGAGACTCCATAGTGTGATACTGTACAAATATCCAAAAATGTATTAACCACTTGACCACTGGGCACTTAAACCCCCTTCCTAACCAGACCAATTTTCAGCTTTCGGTGCTCTCACACTTTGAATGACAATTACTCAGTCATACAACACTTTACCCATATGAAATTTTTATCCTTTTTTTCACACAAATAGAGCTTTCTTTTGGTGGTATTTAATTACTGTTGGGTTTTTATTTTTTGCGCTATAAAAGAAAAAAGACTGAAAATTTGGTAAAAAAATGAATTTTTCTTTGTTTCTGTTATAAAATTTAGCAAATTAGTAATTTTTCTTCGTAAATTTTGGCCAAAATTTATACCGCTACATATCTTTGGTAAAAATAAGTACAACTTGGTGTATATTATTTGGTCTTTGTGAATGTTAGAGAGTCCAAAAGCTACGGTGCCAATATCTGAAAATTGATCACACCTGAATTACTGACGGCCTATCTAATTTCTTAAGACCCTAACATGCCAGAAAAGTACAAATACCCCTCAAATGACACCTTTTTGGAAAAAAGACATTCCAAGGTATTTAGAAAGATGCATGGTGAGTTTTTTTGAAATTGTCATCTTTTCCCACAATTCTTTGCAAAATCAAGATTTTTTTTTTCTTTTTTTTTTTCACAAAATTGTCATTTTAGAAGGTTATTTCTCACACACAGCATATGCATACCACAAATTACACCCCAAAACACATTCTGCTATTACTCCCGAGTATGGTGATACCACATATGTGAGACTTTTACACAGCATGGCCACATACAGAGGCCCAACATGCAGGGGAGCACCTCCAGGCGTTCTGGAGCGCCCAGGCCAATTCTGACATTTCTCTCCTACATGTAAAATCATAATTTATTTGTTAGAAAATTACATAGAACCCCAAAACATTATATATATTTTTTTTAGCAAAGACCCTATAGAATACAATGGCGGTTGTTGCAACTTTTTATCTCGCACGGTATTTGTGCAGCAATTTTTCGAACGCGTTTTTTTGGGGAAAGAAACAGTTTTGTGCTTTAAAAAAAAAAAACAGTAAAGTTAGCACAATGTTTTTCCATAATGTGAAAGATGAAGTTACGCCGAGTAAATAGATACCCAACATGTCACCCTTCAAAATTGCACACTCTCGTGGAATGGTGCCAAACGTTGCTACTTAAAAATCTCCATAGGTGACGCTTTAAAAATTTTTCCTGGTTACATGTTTTGAGTTACAGAGGGGGTCTAGGGCCAAAATTATTGCTCTCGCTCTACCGATCGCAGCGATACCTCACATGTGTGGTTTGAACACCGTTTTCATATGTGGGCGGGACTTATATATGTGTTCACTTCTGCATGCGAGCACACGGACATGGGCGCTTAAATTTTTTTATTTTTTTTTTATTGTTTATTTTACTTTATTTATTTTAGTTTGACACTTTTTCCCCCCAAAAAAATTTTTTGATCACTTTTATTTCTATTACAAGGAATGTAAACATCCTTGTAATAGGAATATGGCATGACAGGTCCTCTTTACAGTGAGATATGGGGTCAATAAGACCCCACATCTCACCTCTAGGCTGGGAAGCCTGAAATAATAATAAAAAAAAAACGATCTTGGCTTTGATCGTAGCGGTGAGTCGGTAGAAGCACCGGAGGGTGGCGGGAAGGGGGGGGGGCGTCCCCTCTCGCCTCCCATAAGAATGATCAAGCAGTGGAACAGCAGCTATGATCATTCCTATGATGTAGGAAATCGCTGGCTGAAAAAGCTGATATCTGAATGATGCCTGTAGCTGCACCCATCATTCAGATATACCCGCTCAAATTCAAGGACGTCATATGACTGTGCGCAGGAACTGGTTAAAAATTGCGGAGTATTGCGGGGTATATTGCAGAGTATTGCGGGGTATATTGCAGAGTATTGCGGGGTATATTGCAGAGTATTGCGGGGTATATTGCAGAGTAGTGCCGGGTATATTGCAGAGTATTGCGGGGTATATTGCAGAGTATTGCGGGGTATATTGCAGAGTATTGCCGGGTATATTGCAGAGTAGTGCCAGGTATATTGCAGAGTAGTGCCCGGGTATATTGCAGAGTAGTGCCCGGGTATATTGCAGAGTAGTGCCGGGTATATTGCAGAGTAGTGCCCGGGTATATTGCAGAGTAGAGCCCGGGTATATTGCAGAGTAGTGCCCGGGTATATTGCAGAGTAGTGCCCGGGTATATTGCAGAGTAGTGCCGGGTATATTGCAGAGTATTGCAGTGTGTTATGCAGAGTATTGCAAGGTGTTATGCAGAGTATTGCAGGGTTGGCTGAGCATTGAGGGATGGATGGATGTGACTGCAAATGTCACTGAGCACCGCTGTGGGCACTACACATGCAGCCCACAGCGGTGCTGCCATCCGATCCCTCCCCCTCTCCCCTCGCACTGTACCGATCGGTACAGAGAGGGGAGGGAGGAACCGGTGTCATAAGATGACGCCGGTCTGTTGACATGTGATCGCTCCGTCATTTGACGGAGCAATCACATGGTAAACAGCCGCGATCAGCGGCCGTTTACCGTGATCCGTCGCTGACAAGGGAGTCCATCATATCTGGTAAGAGTTTCTTACACACCACCTTTACCAAGTCGCATGTTGTTGAGAGATACAACTTGGGGATGATTTGTTGATTCACCTGCGTTTTAACTTCTGTCTCCCTGCATCCATGCATGGTTTTCAGCGGGACATTCCATGTCATTTGTTTCCCACTCACCGACAGGATTTTATTCACCTATATTGAGAGACTTACACGTTTTTTCACTGTTATGTTTATTATTTGTGGACATTTGTTTTTTTTTTTTTTTGTCAGTTGTTTTCTTGATTGAAGACTTTTGGCACCATTTATGCGCTACTTTTTATTTCATTGTATATATATATATATATATTTATATATATATATATATATATATATATATATATATATATATGCATCCTAGGTGTTGTATATTTATATATACACTGTATTCGGTTTAGCTAGATCTGTTCCTGTTATTCTCTTCTTAATGACAGACAGGCAGGTGTTTTTACAGTATTTACAGCTACCTGAAGAAAATGGCTGGTGTTCTTCTGATCCTATTAGTACCACAGGCAAGCAGCTACAGTATTTACAGTTAGTGTAGTGTGTCCTCTGCACAGTGTGCACCTAAAGCTACCTGAAGAAAATTGGTGGTGTTTTTCTGATCCTATTAGTACCACAGGCAGGCAGCTGCAGTATTTACAGTTAGTGTAGTGCACCCTCTGCACAGTGTGCACCTAAAGCTACCTGAAGACAATTGCTGTTGTTCTGATCCTATTAATACCACATGCAGGCAGCTGCAGTATTTACAGTTAGTGTACTGTGTCCTCTGCACAGTGTGCACCTAAAGCTACCTGAAGACAATTGCTGGTGTTCTCATACTAATAATACTACAGACAGGCAGTTGATTCTGCTAGCTGCAGTATCAGTATATATATATATATATATATACATCCCAGCTTTGTGCAGCTACATTTCACTGGAGGCCATTAGTATGTATGGAAGGCCAACAAGGAGAGGCAGACAGTCACAAGCCAATAAAAGAGGGCAAGCAGGCTCTGTGTCTAAAGGCAACAGTGCTGGCCGTGGAGACGGTGCATCCTCATCAGTACGTGGCCGTGGGACATGCTTGTCCTTTTTTCCGGCAGCTGGCCGTGTTGAGCCGCAACATGCGTAAGACTTGGTAGAGTGGATGACCAAGCCAACCTCATCCTCCTCATCCTCTCTCACCGAGGCTCAGGGTACTTTGTCTGGCAAAGCAGCTGCCAATGCGGCCTCTTCCCTTGGCTCAATGGCATTAGTCACTCCTTCCCTAGCCTCCCTAGTTTGACCACAGTGTTGGGTACATGCTCCAGGAGGATGTCCAGCGTTTTGAAGGCTCAGATGATGGTACCCAGCTAGAGGAAGGCAGTAACGTGAGCCCAGAGAGAGGGGGTGCCCAAGAAGAACAGCAATCTAGCAGTCATGTTCCCCCAGCTGCAGCATACTGCCAGCTTTTCTCCATTGACGAGGAGGGAGGGGATGATGAGGTCACTGACTCCACATGGGTGCCTGATAGGAGAGAGGAGGAGAAGGCACATCTCCAACAAGGCAGGATGCCCTCCAGGGGCCAGCTTAAGGGCAGCACACTGACTGCATCACACCGCAGAGTTCTGCATGTGCAGGGCGCTGCTGTATCTGCGTGTTATTCCAAAAGTTCTTTGGTGTGGGCCTTTTTTGAGACAAGTGCATCAGATCCCACCGCTATTTGCAACATATGTCTCAAGTGTATCTCGCGTGGCCAAAACATCACCCGCTTGGGCACCACATGCTTGACCAGACATATGTCGACCTACCATGCAGTTCGTTGGCAAGCGTACCTAAAAGACCCACACCAAAGAACAAAGTGGACCTCTCCTTGCTCCTCATCAGCTGGGATCTCCAACCTCACTATACCTTCAGTCCTCTCTGAGACCTGCACTGAGAGGAATGAAGGTGTAGAATTAGGTGTGTCACAGCCAATTACTTGCGGGCAATCTGCTATGGGTACACCAACGTCAGATTGTACCAGGCAATTTTTCCTGCCCCAGCTGCTGCACCGCTGAAAGAAGTTCGCTCCCAGCCATCCACATGCCCAGCGGTTGAATGCTAGCTTGGCTAAATTGCTAGCACTTTAACTGCTGCCTTTACAATTGGTAGACTCTGCCCTGTTCCGTGAGTTTGTGGAATGTGCGGTTCCTCAGTGGCAGGTTCCCAAATGCCACTTTTTCTCACAGAAGGCGATTTTGGCTCTCTACCGGCATGTGGAAGGCAATGTCTTGGCCTTTCTGGACAGGGCGGTCAGCGGTAAGGTACATATTACCGCAGACTCATGGTCCAGCAGGCATGGACAGGGATGTTACCTGTCTTTCACCGCGCACTGGGTGACTCTTCTGGCTGTTGGGAAGGATGCAGGACAGGGTGCAGTACTGTTGGAGGTTGTTCTGCCATCACGCCTACAAAATTCTACTGGTGGTGATTCTGCCACACCTCTCCTCCACCCCCTCCTCATCTTATTCCTCCATGGCCTCTTCCTGTGCTGATTTGTCCTCGGAACCAACGGTGCTCCGTAGGCACTAAAGGGGCTACGCAAGCACGCAGGCAAAAAGATGCCATGCGGTGCTTGAGCTGGTGTGCTTGGGGGACAGGAGTGATTCTTTCAGCTCTGCAGGGGCAGGTTCAGAAGTGGTTGACGCCACGGCAGCTTAAGCCAGGTATGGTGATTTGCGACAATGGCACCAACCTCCTCTCCGCCCTCCGACAGGGACAACTGACCCATGTGCCCTATTTGGCTCATGTCCTTAACTTGGTGGTGCAGTGGTTCTTGGGCAGGTACCCGGCCTTACAGGATATCCTGAGGCAGGCCAGGAAAGTCTGTGTGCATTTCCGCAGGTCATATAATGCCAGTGCTTGGCTGACTGACCTCCAAAAGGAATTTAACTTGCCCACGAACCGCCTAATCTATGGCATGCCCACCAGGTGGAACTCAACATTGGCCATGCTACAGTGGCTGCACATGCAGCAGAGGGCCATCAATGAGTACCTATGCGACTATGGCACCAGGTCAGGGTCAGGGGACCTTGGTTTTTTTCCCTATGCCAGTGGGCTATGATCAGGGATGCATGCACTGTCCTGTCACCATTTGAGGAGGCCACGAGGATGGTGAGCAGTGACAGTGCATGCATCAGTGACACTGTCCTCTTGTCCACCTGTTGGAGCACACGCTGCATGGAATAATGGACAGGGCACTTGAGGCAGAACAGAGGCAGGAAGAGGAGGACTTCCTTACCTCTCAAGGCCCCCTTTGTCCAGACAGTGTTCCTGCGTGCCCACCGATCACACAGGAAGAGGAGGAGGAGGAGGAGGATTGTGTCAGCATGGAGGTGGAGCTTGGTACTCAGCATCAGCAGCAGTCTTCAAGGGATCATTTACAGTCCAAAGAAACCCATAGACTTGTACGTGGCTGGGAGGAGGTGGCTGCGGATCATGTCGTCCTTAGTGACCCAGAGGACAAACCTACACTGCATGGCCTCCCTGATCCTGCAAAGCATGTGGAAGGATCCTTGTATCCGTGGTATCAAGGGGAGGGCTGATTACTGGCTGGCAACCCTCCTTGATCCACGTTACAAGGGTAAGGTTGCGGACCTTATCTTGCCGTAGCAGAGGGAGCAGAGGATGAAACATCTTCGGGAGGCCTTGCAGAAAGGTTTGTGCAACGCGTTTCCAGAGCCCGGGAGGTTACAATTTCCTGGTCCTCCTGGACAACGTGTTGCTGAGGCTTCGGTCAGTCACAGAAGGAGCGGTAGAGAAGATGGCCGCCTGACTAATGCTTTCAGACAATTTTTTAGTCCACAGCCCCAAGGTCTGATCGGTTCCAGCAACCATCGCCAGCATCTGATTCACATGGTGCAGGATTACCTAGGGGCAAGATCTGACTTGGACACCTTTCCCACCGAAAATCCTCTGGGTTACTGGCTCTTGAGGATGGATCACTGGCCAGAGCTTGCACAGTATGCAATTGAGCTACTGGCCTGTCCTGCATCCAGCGTTCTTTCAGAACGCACATTCAGTGCTGCTGGAGGCTTTGTAACCGATCACAGAGTGCGCCTGTCCACCGAATCGGTCGATCGGCTGACCTTCATAAAATTGAATCCGTCTTGGATCACCAGCTACCAAGCACCTGAAGCTGATGTAACTGATTGATTTTTTTTTATGTGAGATCCCTTTAAGACTGCCTATGCTGATGCTGAGTGACTATCCTGTTATGCTGATTGACAACTCTCTTCCTCCTCAATTTTCATGCTGTTAGCTTGTAAGAACATTTTTGGTTCTGGGCACCGCCACCAGTGGCCAAGGCCCAATTTTTCTGACCCTGTTTAACAGGGGCGTGTAATTACAATTTTTGATGCAATACTTTGCAGCAGGGCTCATTTCTGCGCTCCAACTATAGTATCTGTGAGGGGTTGCAGTGTTGTGACACCAGTACCAGTGCCAAAGGCCCAATTTTTCAGCCCCTGTTTAACAGGGGCGTATAATTACAGTTTTTGATGCAATACTTTGCAGCAGGGCTCATTCCTGCGCTCCAACTATAGCATCTGTGAGGGGTTGCAGTGTTGTGGCAGCAGTGGCTGAGGCCCAATTTTTCTGCCCCTGTTTAACAGGGGCATGTAATTACAATTTTTGATGCAATACTTTGCAGCAGGGCTCATTCCTGCGCTCCAACTAGAGTATCTGTGAGGGGTTGCAGTGTTGTGGTACCGTGAAATAAATTAAGGATAGGTACAAATAAAAATTGATAGTGGTATCTGTATTGGTAGATAGGATCAACAATCCCTGTGGTGGAACATATATTATTACCACTATTAAACAGTGAAGTTTTTTTTATTTTAAGCATTTATCTATCAAGTGGTTATGTGAGCACTTTAATTTTGCTGCAATATTCACATTTATTAATCTACACCATTTAGTATTAATATTATTTTGTCTTCCACATCTACCAGCGCGAAGGAATTTTTATTAATTAGTGTTGTGGTACCAGCACCAGTGCCCAAGGCCCAATTTTTCAGCCCCTGTTTAACAGGGGCGTGTAATTACAATTTTTGATGCAATACTTTGCAGCAGGGCTCATTCCTGAGCTCCAACAATAGCATCTGTGAGGGGTTGCAGTGTTTTGGCACCAGTGCCTAAGGCCCAATTTTCTGCCCCTGTTCAACAGGGACATATAATTACAATTCTTGATCTAATATTTCACAGCAGGGCCCATTCCTACGCCCACCAAGAGTAACTGTGAGAGCTTACAGTGTTGTGGCAACACCACCACCACCACCAAAGGCCCACTTTTTCTGCCCCTGTTCAACAGGTGCATGTAATTACAATTCTTGATATAATATTTCACAGCAGGGTCTGTTCCAGCACCCACCAAGAGTAACTGTAAGGGCTTACAGTGTTGTGGCACCAGCACCACCACCACCAAAGGCCCAATTTTTCTACCACTGTTCAACAATGGCATGTAATTACAACACCAACACCTAAGGCCCCAATTTCTGCAGGGTATATAGGGCAGGCCCCTACTTTCAAACATCCAACTTACAAACTACTCCTACTTGCAAACGGAAGGAAACAACAGGAAGTGGGATGAAATCTACCCCTAGGATGGGAAATTCTCTCCTGTAAGAGTTAATATGTGAAAAACGTGTCTCCTCTTCACTGATGCTTTATCACCAATCCTTGTTACACTAAAAACCCGAAATTTTCAAAAAACATTTGTCATTGGGACAGAAAGTGAGGTGAAATCTTCTGAAGAGGTGCACAGATAGCGAAACAAATGTTACAGGGGTGATAACCCTTCCCTGTGTTTTCCAAAAAGCTTAAAAATAGATTTTTTGGCTGGAGCTATACTTTAAAAATGTACCAGTTCAAAATTACAAACAGATTCTACTTAACAACAAACCTAAAGTCCCTGTTTTGTTTGTACCGTCTGTACACTGCTGTTCAGACTATATAGGGCCTGGGGGCCCCACGCCTTTCCTTTTTTTAATTTGGGTGCGGGGCTCCCCTTAATATCCATTAAGTACCCATGCCATTTGTCTCACTGATTTTCATTCATATTGCCGTGACCGACAGTACATTAAAGCCACAAGCAGCGGGGACTGTTCTAAGCACGGGAAACATGCACCACTTTACAGGCATACTATAGACACCCCCCAGGTACGATATTTAAAGGAATATTTCACTTTTTTTTTCACTTTAAGCATCATTAAAATCAATTCTCCCGAAAAAACGTCCGTTTTTAAAAGTTTTTTTTTGCATTGATACATGTCTCCTGGGGCAAGACCCGGGTCCCCAAACCCTTTTTAGGACAAAAACTTGCATATTAGCCTTTTAAATTAGCACTTTTGATTTTGAACGTTCGAGTCTCATAGACTTTAATGGGGTTCTAAAGTTAAAGAGCGAACATTTGGTCCGTTCGCAGGTTCTGGTGCGAACCGAACCGGGGGGGGTGTTCGGCTCAAAACTACTCAGGAGATGTAGCAGAATGTATTTTGGGGTGTCATTTGTGGTATACACATGCCATGTGAGAGAAATAACCTATTACAATGACAATTTTGTGGAAAAAAAAAATCTTCATTTTGCAAAGAATTGTGGGAAAAAAATGACAACATCAAAAACCTCCCCATGCATCTTACTAAATACCTTGGAATGTCTAGTTTCAAAAAAAGGGTAATTTGGGGGGTATTTGTACTTTCCTGGCTTGTTCGGGTCGCAAGAATTGAGATAGGCCACCAGTACAACTTTCACAAAGACCAAATAATATCCACTATTTTTACCAAAGATATGTAGCAGTATAAATTGTGCCCACAATTTATGAAGAAAAAGTAATAATTTGCAACATTTTATCACAGAAACTAAAAAAAATGTGTTTTTTTTTCCAAATTTTAGGTCTTTATTCATTTATAGCGCAAAAAATAAAAAACACAGATCAAATAGCACCAAAAGAAAGCTCTATTTGTATGAAAAAAAGGACACAAATTCATATGGGTATAGTATTACATGACTGAGTAATTGTCATTCAAAATGTGAGAGCACTGAAAGCTGAGGGGGGTTTAAGTGCCCAGTAGGCAAGTGGTTAATCTGCAATTTTCTAAAGTATAGCAGAAAATATAGAGTTAAAAGTGTAGTTTTCATTAGAAGGGAATAAATCCAGCATTACAATGATACTACGCACAGTATTTGTATTCATTTGGCAAAAATAATGCTGTTTGTAAAGACTATTTTTCTGAAATGAATGGCCTTCCCATTCATCACCTTACAGCACAGAGCTGGCAATGAAGCTCTATACAAGGACACAGAAAGATTTTTCATGAAATGTGCTGTTATTATTAGAAAATTCATGTTTTGCTGAATGTTGCATTGACATTGGACATTTCTTCTTTTCTTTCATACATGATAACCTCAAGGTCTTCTAGCTGAAAAGTCCAGTGTTTGTATATCTCCACTGCTTACTACAGTCAAGGTTAAAAAAGAAAATTTTTTGTTACCTAAGGGCCAAAAAACATATTCTGTAAATCTCTGCAGTTCACATACATTTTATTATGTTATATCCCTTTACAAATGCTGCAAGTACAGAAAAATATCTGTTAACCTGGCAGAAATCCATTGTACTCCAAACTTCCTGTTTGGACTGACAACACAATGTTTTGCTGTGTTGAATCCCAACCAGTGTTGCCATCCCTGCCTGCTGAACTAGAGAACTCAAGCTATTTCTCAAAACAAGAAACAGGCAAAAGAAAAAAAAATGCTGGAAAATTCTCCACAGAGTGAGAACACAGGCTGGGTTTAAATTTTTGTAATGCCCAGACATACCCTTTTATTACAGATCTAAACTTTAAGGGGTCTAAATTTGAAAAATGTGCTGTGTGAATGTCCCAAGCATTTTCTTAGCTGTCATGGATAATCCCTACAATTTGCTTAATGTGTTTATTTCCTGTGAATGTCAGCAGGGACACAATCAGGGGGGGGGACAGCCTATACACATGTAGGGGGCCCAGGCATCCCAAGGGGCCTGGGCCAAAACCAGGGGCAGACTGACCATTCAGATTGGGTCAGTAGGGGGCCCTGTGAGATTCTCAGTCTGCCCCTGGAGGTGCCCACACATTACGATAAGAGGAGGGTTAAGCCCAGGGGAAGCAGTGAACCATTGCATCCCTGCCAGTGGTTGATGCAGCGCTGGGAGAGGACTCATGCTGGCTTGGATGAAAGAGGGATAGTGGACTCATGGGCTTGAGGACAGCAGCAACAGCCGAGAAACTAGTCACATGCATTGCTCAGGTGTGATTTTGGCCCATGCTTCCACACAGTCTTCAAATCTTGAAGGTTCCATGGACCTCTTTTATGAACGCTGATCTTTAGTTCTTTCCAAAGATTTTCTATTGGATTCAAGTCAGGTAATTGACTGGGCCATTCTAGTAGCTTTATTTTATTTCTTTGAAACCAATTGAGAGTTTCCTTGGCTTTGTGTTTGGGATCATTGTCTTGCTGAAATGTCCACCCTTGTTTCATCTTCATCATCCTGGTAGACGGCAGCAGATTTTTATCAAGAATGTCTTGGTACATTTTTCTATTCATCCTTTTTTCAATGATATGAAGTTGCCAGTACCATATGCCGAAAAACAGCCCCACACGCCATGATGTTCCCACCCCCAAACTTCACTATTTTGGTATGAGGGGTGTTTTTGGGGATGTTTTGGGTTGATGTGCAGTGCCATTTGGCCTCCAAAGATGATGTGTATTATGGCATCGAAAGAGTTCAATTTTGGTCTCATCTGACCAGACTATATTCTCCCAGTATTTCACAGGTTTTTCTAAATGTTGTGCAGCAAATTTTAAACGAGCCCCAACATGCTTTTTCTTCAGCAATGGAGTCTTGCATGGTGAGTGTGCATACAGGCCATGGCAGTTGAGTGCATTATTTATTTTTTTCTTTGAAACAATTGTAACTGCTTATTCCAGGTCTTTCTTAAGCTCTCCACAAGTGGTCCTTGGCTCTTGGACAACTCTTCTGATAATTCCTTTCACTCCTCTGTCAGAAATCTTGCAAGGAGCACTTGGTCATGGCTGGTTTTGTCAGGACTGGGCTCAGCCCTTCCTTCTCTGAGCTGGCCGCTCAGCTGTTGGCTAATTGCCAGCTCCTATCTCTCCACAGTGACTCACCTGTTGATGATATCCTGCTCCTCAGTCCTGCTTACTTAAGCCGTCCAGCCCAGATGATCTCTGCCTTCGCCTTGGTCAACATCACAAAGACTTTCTCCTGCACTCCTGTTAAAGACTTGCTTGGCTGACATTCCTTCTGGCTCCAGATCCTGCTTGCTGTTCCACTACGCTGATTCCTGGCTTCCTGACTTTCTGGCTTGTCTGACTATCCGTTCCGGTTTACCGAACTTTGGCTATGTTTTGACTACATTTGTTCCATTTACTTTTTTATTAAACAAGTGTGATTTAACTGTACTTCTGTCTCAGTCTGATTCATGGTTTCTGACAGTAGGCGAAGGCCATGAATTCAGAAGATGAAGTTAATCCACTTTTTGGTAATATTTTTTCCAGATTGGATGACCAGGATCACTGCATGGATCAGTTTGCCATGGAGTTACAGACACTCCTGAGTTGCACGGCTCACCTGGAATCTCCCACTGTGGCCGCTGCGGTAGAACCTGTGTTGCAGGCCGACCCTGCTGTTGCCCCAGTCTCTGTGCAGGCACCCACCTCGAGTATTAACTCTATAAGTGGTATGTCTGGTTTCGCTCCGCTTCCCCAGTGATTTGGGGGCGATCCAGTCCAATGCAGAGGGTTTCTTAACCAGGTTGAGATATACTTTGAGATGCTACCCCAGGCGTTTCCCTTGGACAGAAATAAAGTAGGTTTCGTGATATCTTTGCTTTCTGAGAGAGCCTTGGCCTGGGCAAACTCTCTATGGGAGACGCAAAAACTCGTTGTCTTGAGTTACCCAGACTTTGTGGCTTCCTTTAAAAGGGTATTTGACATTCCCGCATGTTTCATTTCTGCTGCCAAAAGCCTCATGTCCATCAAACAGAGTACGAGAACTGTTGCAGAATACGCCATTGACTTCTGTACCCTGACAGCAGAGGTTGCTTGGAACGATGAGGCCCTCGTGGCTGCTTTTTCTCACAGTCTTTCGGATAACATAAAAGATGAGTAGCAGCCCGTGACATACCCACTGAGCTGGAGAGGTCGATCTCGTTTGCCATGCTTATTGACTCCAGACTCCGAGAGAGACCTTCCTTTAAGAAGTGCTTGCGGAAGCCTCCTGTACCTTTGGCTCTGAGCTTTGCAGTCCCACCCTTGCCTCTCTCACCTCCCATGCCTCCTGGTACCGAGTCTGTCAGTGAAGGTGAACCCATGCACTTGGGTTTCACACGTCTCTCTGCAGATGAGAGAGCCCTTAGGAGGAGGGAGAAATTGTGCCTTTATTGTGGCCAGGCAGGTCATTTTTTGAAGTCTTGTCCTACCCGTCCAGGGAATGCCCGAACCTTGAGGTCCTGTCTCAGACAGACCTTAGGTGCGTTGTTCCGTCCCCGATTATCCAGATGGGTAAGCCCCTGGTTCTGGTTACCCTATCCTGGGCTGAGTCGTCCAGCTCTAATCGACTCTGGGGCTGCAGGCCTGTTCATTTGTAGCTGCCTTTGTATTCCGCTGCGTGACACTCCACTTGCCATTGCGCCTCTTGACGGGAGACCTCTACAGCCTGCCCATGTGACTCATGAGACTGTTCCGTTGTCCATGGCTGTAGGGGCTCTTCACCATGAGATAATCCAATTCCAAGTTATTTCCTCACCTAAAATAAATAAGTGATCAGCGCAACTTAATATTATAAATATAGATGATTTAGCACTGTGCGATAATCTGTGCTAAAATTGCTACAAATGCGACTGTGCAGAAAAACGCTAAAGATGTTGTGCAAAATTGCTAGGTGTAAATATGAGCATGTGCTCAAATAAATCAATGCCAATGAACGCTCATACTATAAATAAATGTAGATGAGTTAGCACTGTGCAATAATCTGTGCAAAAATTGCGAGACACATGTAATATATATATATAGATAAATGTAGCACTAATCTGTATAATCTCTCTTTATCACACTGTTGACACAACAAATAGTGGTGCTGCAATAGTTCATGAAGTGAAGATAAATAAAGTCTATGATAAAACAAAGTGTAGACGAAGGTACCTCGGTGCCGGTTCTCATTCTTACTGACCATAAGAATCTCACACTCTTGTCTGAGGCTAAACGCCTCTCTCCCAGAAGGGCGCGATGGGCTCTTTTCTTGTCTAGTTTCAATTATATTGTCTCATTCTTACCGGTACTAAGAATGTAAGGCCTGACGCTTTGTCACGACAATTTTCCAAGATGGAGTCGGTTCCGGTTCCTGTGATTCCTCCTGATCATATTCTGGCTACGGTTTGCACCAGTCTCACTTCTCCTTTGGATGACAAAATTCTTGCCGCTCAGGTCCATGCTCCTCCTAAGAAACCTTGTGACTGCTGCTTTGTCCCAGAGAGTCTCCTTACTGCCATGCTCCAGACTTACAATTTTCCCAAGGCTGCTGGCCACCCTGGGAAGAATTAACTCTTTTGGGCAATTTCTCAACAATTCTGGTGGCCTAGTCTAAGGAACTGGCTTCCATTTTTGCTAGGGAGATCTTTTGCTTGCATGCGCTACCCAAGGTGATCGTCTCAGATAAGGGGTAGTCAGTTTATGTCCCGGTTCTGGTGAGCCTTTTGTGCACAGTTGGGAATTCAGCTTGCTTTCTCCTCTGCGTATCACCTGCAGTCTAATGGGGCCACAGAACGAGCCAGTCAGTCCTCGGAGCAGTTCCTACATTGCTATATTTCTGACCATCATAACAACTGGTCAGACCTCTTACCATGGGCAGAGTTTGCTCACAATAGTGTCTTGAATTCTGCTTCCCGATTGTCGATGTTTATGGCGAATTATGGTTTCCAACCTTCCATGTTGCCTGACTCATTTTTTTCCGCAGAGTATTCCTGCACTTGGGCACAAGTCCAGGAGGCTTTGCAACATGCCAATGATTAGGGATGAGCCGAACACCCCCCGGTTCGGTTCGCACCAGAACCTGCGAACGGACCTAAACTTCGCACGAACATTAGAACCCCATTGAAGTCTATGGGACTTGAACGTTCAAAATCAAAAGTGCTAATTTTAAAGGCTAATTTGCATTGTATTGTCCTAAAAAGGGTTTGGGGACCCGGGTCCTGCCCCAGGGGACATGTATCAATGCAAAAAAAGTTATAAAAACGTACGTTTTTTGGGAGCAGTGATTTTAATGATGCTTAAAGTAAAAAAAAAAGGTGAAATTTTCCTTTAAATATCGTACCTGGGGGGTGTCTATAGTATGCCTGTAAAGTGGCACGTGTTTCCCGTGCTTAGAACAGTCCCTGCACAAAATGACATTTTTAAAGGAATAAAAGTCATTTAACCACTTCAATACCAGGCACTTAGACACCTTCCCGCCCAGGCCAATTTTCAGCTTTCAGCGCTGTCGCAATTTGAATGACAATTGCGCGGTCATGCTACACTGTACCCAAACAAATTTTTTATCATTTTGTTCCCACAAATAGAGCTTTCTTTTGGTGGTATTTGATCACTTCTGCGTTTTTTATTTTTTGCGCAACAAATAAAAAAAGACCGAAAATTTTGAAAAAAAACAAGTTTTTCTCTGTTTTTGTTAAAACTTTTTGTAAATAAGTACGTTTTCTTCTTCAATGACGGGCACTGATATGGCTGCACTGACGGGCACTGATACGGCGGCACTGATGGGCACCGATGAGGTGGCACCAATGAGGTGGCACTGATGAGGTGGCACTGACGGGCACTGATGATGGGCACTGATAGGTGGCACTGATGGGCACTGATAGGTGGCACTGATGGGCACTGATAGGTGGCACTGGTATGCGGCACTGATGGGCACTCATAGGTGGCATGGATGGGCACTTATAGGCGGCACTGATGGGCACTCATAGGTGGCATTGATGGGCACTCATAGGTGGCATTGATGGTTACTTATGGGTGGCACTGATAGTTGGCACAGATGGGCACGGATGGGCACTGATAGATGGGCACTGATGGGCACGGATGGGCACTGACAGGTGGCATGAATGGACACTGATGGGTGGCACTGATGGCACTGCTTGTTTGCAGTGATGCCCCTAAGGGTGGCATTGCTGGGCATCACTCCAACATAATGGTGCCAATCAGTGCCCATTTGTGGGCACTGATTGGCACAGACTTGGCACACTGGGCACATGTGGATGGCCATGGGGTACATACCTGGCCATCCACATGTTGCCCCTTCCCTGGTGGTCCTAGTGGCGATCCCTGGTAGTCCAGTGTGGTGATCTGCGGGGGGGGGGGGGCTGTGCTGATAAACAATCAGCGCAGACCCCCCCTGCCAGGAGAGCCGCCGATCGGCTCTCCTCTACTCGCGTCTGTGAGACGCGAGTGAGGAAGTGCCGATCAACGGCTCTTCCTATTGACAGCGTGATCAGCCGTGATTGGACACGGCTGATCACGTGGTAAAGAGCCTCCGCCGGAGGCTCTTTACCAAGATCGGTGGAGCGGTGTGTCAAACTGACACACCGCTCCACCGATCGCCGCGATGCGCGCCCCCGGGGGTGCGCTGCGGCATGTTATCCTGCTGGACATCATATGACGTCCAGTCAGGATAACAGAACCACTTACCGGACGTCAATCCGCCATAGGGCGGGCGGGAAGTGGTTAAACTGCTTATGGCTTTAATGTAATGTCGGGTCCCAGTAATATGGATAAAAATCAGTGAGACAAACGGCATGGGTCCCCCCCCCCAGTCCATTACCAGGCTCTTTGGGTCTTGTATGGATATTAAGGGGAACCCCGCACCCAAATTAAAAAAAGGAAAGGTGTGGGGCCCCAGGCCCTCTGAACAGCAGTATACAGGCAGTGCAAACAAGACAGGGACTGTAGGTTTGTTATTAAGTAGAATCTGTTTGTAATTTTGAACTGGTACATTTATAAAGTGTTTAGCTCCAGCCAAAAAATCTATTTTAAGCTTTTTGGAAAACATAGGGAAGGGTTATCACCCCTGTGACATTTGTTTTGCTGTCTGTGCTCCTCTTCAGAAGATTTCACCTCACTTTCTGTCCCAATGACAAAGGTTTTTTGAAAATTTTGGGGTTTTAGTGAAACAAGGATTGGTGCTAAAGCATCAGTGGAAAGGAGCAATGTTTTTCCCATATTAACTCTACAGGAGAGAATTTCCCTTCCTAGGGGTAGATTTCATCTCACTTCCTGTTGTCTCCTTCCATTTGCAAGTAGGAGTCGTTTGTAAGTTGGATGTTTGAAAGTAGGGGCCTGCTATATACACTGCAGAAATTGGGGCCTTAGGTATTGCCACAACACTGTAAGCCCTCACAGGGCCTTGCTTTGAAATATTAGATCAAGAATTGTAATTACATGCCCCTGTTGAACAGGGTCAGAAAAATTGGGTCTTTGGTGATGGTGGTGCTGGTGCCACAACACTGTAAGTCCTCACAGTTATCATTGGTGGGCACTGGAACGGGCCCTGCCGTGAAATATTAGATCAAGAATTGTGATTACAAGCACCTGTTGAACAGGGGCAGAAAAATTGGTCCTTTGGTTGTGGTGGTGGTGCTGTTGCCACAAAACTGTAAGTCCTCACAGTTACTCTTGATGGACGCAGAAACGGGCCCTGCTGTGAAATATTAGATCAAGAATTGTAATTACAAGTCCCTGTTAAGCAGGGGATGAAAAATTGGGCATTAGGTACTGGTGCCACAACACTGCAACCCCTCACAAATACTCTAGTTGGAGCACAGGAATGAGCCCTGCTGCAAAGTATTGCATCAAAAATTGTAATTACACGCCCCTGTTAAACAGGGGCTGAAAATTTGGGCCTTAGGCACTGGTGCTGGTGCCACAATACTGCAACCCCTTACAGATACTCTAGTTGGAACGCAGGAATGAGCCCTGCTGCAAAGTATTGCATCGAAAATTGTAATTACATGCTCCTGTTAAACAGGGGCAGAAAAATTGGGCCTTAGCCACTGGTGGCGGCGCCCAGACCCAAAAATATTCTTACAAGCTATCAGCATGATCCTGAGGAGGAAGAGGATAGTCACTCAGCATAACAGGATAGTCACTCAGCATCAGCATAGGGAGTCTTGAAGGAATCTGACATTTCAAAAAAAATTATTCGGTTACATCAGCATCAGGTGCTTGGTATCAGGTGGTGATCCAAGACTGACTCATTTTTATGAAGGTCAGTCGATCGACCGAGTCGGTGGACAGGCGCACCCTGTGATCGGTTACAAAGCCTCCAGCAGCACTGAATGTGCGTTCCAAAAGAACGCTGGATGTAGGACAGGCCAGTAGCTCAATTGCATACTGTGCAAGCTCTGGCCAGTGATACTCAAGACCCAGTAACCCAGAGGATTTTCAGTGGGAAAGGTGTCCAAATCAGATCTTGCCCCTAGGTATTCCTGCACCATGTAAAACAGGTGCTGGCGATGGTTGCTGGAACTGATCATACCTTGGGGGCTGCGGACTAAAAAATTGTCTGAACGCATCGGTCAGACGGCCACCTTCTCCACCGCTCCTTCTTTGACTGACCGAAGCCTCAGCAACACGTCCAGGAACAGGAGTTTGTAACCTCCCAGTCTCTGGGAACGCGTTGCACAGACCTTTCTGCTGTTTCATCCTCTGCTCCCTCTGCGACGGCAAGATAAGGTCCGCAACCTTACCGTAACGTGGATCAAGGAGGGTTGCCAGCCAGTAACGATCCCTCTCCTTGATACCACGAATACGAGGATCCTTCCGCAGGCTTTGCAGGATCAGGGAGGCCATGCAGCGTAGGTTTGCTGAGGCATTTGGTCCAGATTCCTCTGGGTCACTAAGGACAACACGATCCGCAGCCACCTCCTCCCAGCCACGTACAAGTCCATGGGTTTCTTGGGACTGTAAATGATCCCTTAAAAACTGCTGCTGATGCTGAGTGCCAGGCTCCACCTCCATGCTGACACAATCCTCCTCCTCCTCATCCTCTTCCTGTGTGATCAGCGGGCACACAGGAACACTGTCTAGATAAAGGGGGCCTTTAGAGCTAAGGAAGTCCTCCTCTTCCTGCCTCTGTTCTGCCTCAAGTGCCCTGTCCATTATTCCACACAGCGTGTGCTCCAACAGGTGGACAAGGGGGACAGTGTCACTGATGCATGCACTGTCACTGCTCACCATCCTCGTGGCCTCCTCAAATGGTGACAGGACAGTGCATGCATCCCTGATCATGGCCCACTGACGTGGGGAAAAAAAAACAAGCTCCCCTGACCCTGTCCTAATGCCATAGTCGCACAGGTACTCATTGATGGCCCTCTGCTGCGTGTGCAGCCGCTGCAGCATGGCCAATGTTGAGTTCCATCTGGTGAGCATGTCACAGATTAGGCGGTTCTTGGGCAGGTTAAATTCCTTTTGGAGGTCAGTCAGCCGAGCACTGGCATTATACGACCAGCGGAAATGCACACAGACTTTCCTGGTCTGTCTCAGGACATCCTGTAAGCCCGGGTACCTGCCCAAGAACCGCTGCACCACCAAATTAAGGACATGAGCCAAACAGGGCACATGGGTCAGTTGTCCCTGTGGGAGGGCAGAGAGGAGGTTGGTGCCATTGTCACAAACCACCATTCCTAGCTTAAGCTGGTGTGGCATCAACCACCTCTGAACCTACCCCTGCAGAGCTGACAGAATCTCTACCCCAGTGTGGCTCCTCTCCCCCAAGCACACCAGCTCAAGCACCGCATGGCATCTTTTGGCCTGCATACTTGCGTAGCCCCTTGAACGCCTACAGAGCACCGCTGGTTCCGAGGACAAAGCACAAGAAGAGGCTATGGAGGAAGAAGAAGAGGAGGGGGTGGAGGAGAGAAGTGTGTCAGAATCACCAGTAGTAGCATTTTGGAGGCGTGGTGGCGGAACAACCTCCAACACTACTGCACCTTGTCCTGCATCCTTCTCAGCTGCCAGCAGAGTCACCCAATGCGTCGTGAAACGTAGGTAACATCCCTGTCCATGCCTGCTGGCGTTTGGGAACCTGCCACTGAGGAACCGCACATTCCACAAACTCACGGAAGGGGGCAGAGTCTACCAACTGAAAAAGGTAGCAGTTGAAGTGCTAGAAATTTTGCCAAGCTAGCATTCAACCACTGGCATGTGGATGGCTGGGAGCGAACTTCTTTCTGCGGTGCAGCAGCTGGGGCAGGGAAATTTGCCTGGTACAATCTGACGTTGGTGTACCGATAGCAGATTGCCCGCAAGTACTTGGCTGTGACACACCTAATTCTACACCTTAATTCCTCTCAGTGCAGGTCTCAGAGAGGACTGAAGGTATAGTGGGGTTTAAGATCCCAGCTGATGAGGAGCAAGGAGAGGTCCTCTTTGTTCTTTGGTGTGGGTCTTTTAGGTACGCTTGCCAACGAACTGCATGGCAGGTCAACATATGTCTGGTCAAGCATGTGGTGCCCAAGCGGGAGATGTTTTGGCCACGCGAGATACGCTTGAGACATATGTTGCAAATAGCAACGGTGCGATCTGATGTACTTTTCTCAAAAAAGGCCCACACCAAAGTACTTTAGGAATAACGCGCAGAGACATGCACATGCGGAGCTCTGCGGTGGGATGCAGTCAGTGTACTGCCCTTAGGCTGGCCCCTGGAGGGCATCCTGCCTCTTTGGTGATGTGCCTCCTCCTCCTCCTCTCCCTACTCATCTCTCCTATCAGGCACCCACGTGGAGTCAGTGATCTCATCATCCCCTCCCTCCTCATCACTGGAGCAAACCTGGCAGTATGCTGCAGCAGGGGGGAACATGACTGCCAGATTGCTGTCCTTCTTGGGCACCCCCTCTGTCTGGGCTCACCTTACTGCCTTCCTCTAGCTGGGTACCATCATCGGAGCCTTCTAAACGCTGGGCATCCTCCTGGAGTATGTACCCAACACTGTGGTCAAACAATTCGGGGGACTCCTCAGGAGGACATGGTGGGGCTGGGGAAGGAGTGACTGATGCCATTGAGCCGAGGGAAGAGGCCGCTGCTTTGCCAGACAAAGTACCCTGAGCCTGGGTGAGAGAGTATGAGGAGGATGAGGACGACTTGGTCATCCATTCCTTCCTTCTACTATGTGTATCTCAAATGTATTTCATGTCTCCTTTTCAAAACCTTTGGTCTGCAACCACTTTACCACCTCGGTGCCACGTCCTCACCCTGTACAGGTTAAGAACCAAGAGGAGTATGAAGTACAGTCCATTGTTGACTCCCGTAGGTTCCGTGGGCGCATACAGTACCTGGTGCATTGAAAGGGATGCGGTCTGAATGAACACTCTTGGGTCTCATCCTCGGACGTACATGCCCCTGTCCTCCTCTAAATTCCATAGACATTTTCCCCTCAAGCCTGGTGGTCCTCAGAGGGGGAGGGGTCATTGAGGAGGGGGTACTGTCAGGGCTGGGCCCAGCCCTTCCTTCTCTGAGCTGGCCGCTCAGTTGTCAGCGAATTACCAGCTCCCATCTCTCCACAGTGACTCAACTGTTGATGATATCCTGCTCGTCAGTCCTGCTTACTTAAGCCGTCCAGCCGAGATAATCTCTGCCTTCGCCTTGGTAAACATTACAGAGACTTTCTCCTGCGCTCCTGTTAAAGACTTGCTTGGCTGACATTCCTTCTGGCTCCAGATCCTGCTTGCTGTTCCACTATGCTGATTCCTGGCTTCCTGACTTTCTGGCTTGTTTGACTATCCATTTTGGTTACCGAACTTTTGCTATGTTTTGACTACGTTTGTTCTATTTACTTTTATTATTAAACAAGTGTGATTTAACTGTACTTCTATCTTGGTCTGATTCATGGTTTCTGACAGGTTTATGGTGAAATTATGTTCTTTCCACTTCAAGATAATGACCCCGACGTTTAGAAATCCTTCTGTAACAAATGCCATCAGTATGTTTTACAACAGTAAGGTTGCAAATATCTTGAGAGAGCTCTTTGCTTTTACCTATCATGAGATGTTTCTTTTGTGACACCTTGGTTTTGAGACACCTTTTTATAGGCCATCAGTTGAGACTGAACCAGCTGATATTGATTTGCACTGACAAGGGGCAGGATTGCTTTCTAATTACTGATAGATTTCAGCTGGTGTCTTTGCTCTCCATGCCATTTTGCACCTCCTTTTCTTCATGTGTTCAATACTTTTTCCCTGTGCCATTCCATTTTATTACACATAACTTCATTTCTGAACTTATTTGTTTTGATTTCTTTGTATGTATGGATTGCATGGGTTGTTTCTGACATTTGATAAAAATGTCATGCCAATAGCACCAATAGAAATATATTTTTATAGAAAAATGGTGACATGTTCAATACTTTTTATACCCACTGTATATTCAACTGTTAATTTATCTCTTTGCCTATACTTACAGTTTAACATTTGAATTTTTTTTGTATCCATAACATATTTGGCCAATAGGATTCTTCCCAGGAAGCTTCCTGAATCGGTGGATGTTATACCCAAGCTCTCATTTCTATATACTTTGAATAAATGTATGAAGAAAACCTGTGCTATATTTGCCAAACTTATTCATGTATGCATATATCTAAATCTGCAAGTTATCTTGATGAATGAAAAGGAAAGATTTGCATAAAAAATTCTGGCTGAAATTCACAAATCATCCAAAAACAATTTATTCTTAATATGCACCCACTATGTATTTATGCATGAGCCTCATTTAGTAATTTTTTTTTAAGCGAACAGCATGGTTTTGCATTAATTTGTGTATGTGGTGTGATCCATCAAACTTTTCTGTAGTTTTTTTTTTTTTAGGAGGCATCACCTGCTTAAGCTGAATGATGTGCCCGGAATAGCAACAGGCCCCCTCATTTCTGTACCTTCATTCCCTATACTGCCTGAATCTCCCCTCCTAATGCTCCGTGTTCCATTGATTGCTACCCCTTAAAGTATATGTAAACCCTCACCCTATAAAACAAGCCTTTCTGTTTAAAAATAAATGAAATGCAAAAACTTTGTGTATACATAAAAAAAAACCAAACACTTTTTTTCCCCCTCTTTTATAAGTGATCACCTAAACTCTGTTCTGTGCTGCATAAGGAGCTCAGAGAGGTAGTGAAGGAGAAACAGCAGCACACTGCTCTTCCCAGTCAATGGATGTGCGGGGCAGGGGGGGGGGTGTCAGGACAAGTCTGATCATCTGAGGAGTGCAGGCTGAATTCTCAGCACAGCCAGCACATTGGCCATACTGTGTTCTAGTTCTTAGTTTGGACAGTTTTTAATAGGAAAGCAGAGGGACTGGCAGGAACACCAGATATATCACACAAAGGAAGCAATACAAAGAGAACAGAATACTTTTAATGCAAGAACATGGTGCAGCAGGCACATACTGTATCAGGAATATGAAATGTTGGGTTTACATATTCTTTAACCACTTGACCTCCAGAAGATTTACCCCCCTACCTGACCAGGCAATTTTTTGCGCTATGGCACTACGTTACTTTAACTGACAATTGCCTGGTCATGCTATACCCAAATATAATTTGTGTCATTTTTTTTCCTCACAAATAGAGCTTTTTTTTGGTGGTATTTGATCATCTCTGAATTTTTTATTGTTTGCGCTAAAACAAAAAAAACTGTCAATTTTGAAAAAAAAAACCTGTATTTTTACTTTCAGCTGTAAAATGTATCCAATAAATAAAAAAAAATTCTGCTTTATATTTTTGGTAAAAACAAAACCTAATAAACCTATATTGATTGGTTTACGTGAACGTTATAGCGTGTACAAACTGTGGTATATATGTATGAATTTTTTATTTATTTTGACACTTTGTGGGAACCAGTGACACTAATACAGCGATCAGTGCTAAAAAATATGCACTGTCACTGTACTAATAAACAAACAAAATATTTGGGGGGCACACCTTCTCATTAAAGCTGGTGCAGCCATAAGACCATACAATAGAACAAAAATATTACAGCGCACACATGCAAAAAGACATTCACCTCCAGCAAGGCTAGTTTAAAAACACCTAAACATTCTCAAAAAAACATTTTCAAAAATATGGGGATTTGGTCACACCATATTGCTATATGGTGCTAAGCCCACTTACTGCGACAAAGTACCCCATGATTAGTGGGTGCTACACTATCCATAGATTTGGGAGATCCTGCTTCTCTGAACCATGAGAGCTACACTCTTCTAAATGGGAGAATATTGAGCTCTCCACTTGTGTCAAAGGTGGAGACCTCAATATTCTCCCATTTAAAAGAGTGTAGCTCTCATGGTTCAGAGAAGCAGGATCTCCCAAATCTATGGATAGTTTAGCACCCACTAATCATGGGGTACTTTGTCGCAGTAAGTGGGCTTAGCACCATATAGCAATATGGTGTGACCAAATCCCCATATTTTTAAAAATGTTTTTTTGAGAATGTTTAGGTGTTTTTAAACTAGCCTTGCTGGAGGTGAATGTCTTTTTGCATGTGTGCGCTGTAATATTTTTTGTCACTGTACTAATGACACTGGCTGGGAAGGAGTTAAACATCTAGGGCAATCAAAGGATTAGCTGTGTGCCTAGCCAGTGTTTTTGTGTACACAATGTGGTGCTTTTACTGTGGGAAGAAATTGATTCTAGTCCCTGCTTTGCACAAACAGAAAATCCATCCCTTCCCCCTTTCAGAATGGCGATCTGCCTTGTTTACATAGACAGGTGCCAGAGGACATTGAGTAACTGGCACCCAGAGATCGGCTTCTGCTGTGAAGAATCACAGCAGAAGCGGCCCACCAGAGGCGCACACGTGCCCCCTGCAGGCGGAAGTGCAGGATCACGTATACAGTATATACAGGATCCTGCTCAGAGCTTCTGCCCCATAGTAGTAAAACTGTTATAGGGTGGTCAGCAAGTGGTCTCTAGGCAATGCTCTCCCCCAACTAATCTCATTGTTAGTTACAAAAAAAAAGAGCTCCAAATACCCAGCATACAGAAGACTGCTGCAGGGTGAAGACATCATGAAAAGGTAGTATGGGCGCAGAGTGCCGCTCTGGATTCATCTGTCATCACATGCCCCCTCGGCACATTCATTCTTATGCCCAGAGCCATATTTTTCTGGGTGGCTGAAGGCCGCTATGAATATGAACTAATTATATGAATAAATTGGATCCCCAAAACAGTGCTGAACGTAAGTATTCCAGAAGGTGGTTGCCACTTAGAAAGGTGGAGCGGAACATTTAAAGAACAACCTCTATTAAAGTGAAGTTATCTTTTAATGCTTTATTGTGATCACTAATATCACTGTTTCTTGTATCTCCCAAACATGGCTTGTTGTCCTTTAAACTATATAACAAGGAAAAAACACTTTCCCTCACTTCTGTTCTCAGTCAGAATGTAGTCTCTCTTATTTATTTACAACAGACTGACCGGAGAAACATCACGTACTGCAATAAGTACCTTCACAGGTTTTCCTCTAAACACTGGGCTTGTATTGTTAGATATAGATTATCTGAAGTGCCAGATTCTCAATCAAAAGGAAGAAAGTTCCACCAGTGTGTTGAGAAAGCTATACAGTGCTCCACTCACAATCAAATTACAAATTTACCAGATTTAACCTTATTACCTAAAATTGTACTTTTAGTAAATTGATGAGGAAGCATATCTACAGATCTCTCATTGCACAAGTACAGTGCCTTGAAAAAGTTTTCACACCCCTTAAAATTTTCCACATTTTGTCATGTTACAACCAAAAACGTAAATGTATTTGATTGGGATTTTATGTGATAGACCAACACAAAGTGGCACATAATTGTGAAGTGGAAGGAAAATGATAAATGGTTTTCAATTGTTTTTACAAATAAATGTGTGAAAAGTGTGGCGTGCATTTGTATTCAGCCCCCTTTACTCTGATACCCCTAACTAAATTCAAATGGAAACAATTGCCTTCAAAAGTCACCTAATTAGTAAACAGAGTCCACCTGTGTGTATTTTAATCTCAATATAAATACAGCTGTTCTGTGATGTTTGGTAGAGGACCTCAGTGAATAAACAGCATCATGAAGGCCAGCATCAGACAGGTCAGGGATAAAGTTGTGGAGACGTTTAAAGCAGGGTTAGGTTATGCAACAAGTATCCCAAACTTTGAACATCTCACAGAGCACTGTTCAATCCATCATCCGAAAATGGAAAGAGTATGGCACAACTGCAAACCTACCAAGACTTTCCAATAATCTTTAAAGCAGTTTGCTATATCTACATATTTAGTAGCTTTTCCATTCTCTGTATGCCCATAAACCTGAATAAGGGCCTGTGTGGACGGGGCTTGTATAGAGTGTGCGAGAAGTCTACCTGCTTTATTTCTAAATTCATATTATCTGCGCCTACTGGATAGCATCTTAATTTTCACTCTAGAAATCATGAGAGAGTTGACCTGTTCCCGTAAAATTGCCAGTTCTACCATTGATTGCTTTACTTGTGATTTCCTATGTTGCGTTTCAATACGATGTATACGTTTTAGGCAGATGGGCAGAAGGTAGAGGCAAAGTCCAGATACAGGCCAAAGTCAGGGCAGGTAGCATTCAAGTGAAGTCAAGAGCAAGCTGAGTCAAACACAGAAGTAAGCAGAATCAGGTTCAGGAACAGAGGTGGAAACTGTGAGGTTATACCACGCGTTATAACGTACATATACAGCTGCAACAAAAACAATCAGATATCTCTATAGTGCAAAAAGTTATATACAAAATATGTTGCGCTCATATAGCATGAGTGATCAAAGATGATAAAATTAAAGCAAAAATACAGTACTAGTGAAGCACAGAACGTAATAGTGAAGAGACAATGAGAGAACTCTTCATCAATGAAGGTGAAAACAACAACAGTTAAGTCCACATAACAAAAAAAAATCCACAATGTAAGAAATGGTAGTTCCAATGGAGTGATAGAATCCAGATTCCTTCCACCTTCACCAATAGAAAAAAGGAAGAGGGAGTGGGGGGGGTGTTGTCTCTTGAATCGAAAAAACCTCACTCAGTATATGGGGACCCTTACCCGAACTGGTGGACCCCCTAAAGAGCAAGGTCATATGCGCCAGCAGATTTAGGCTTCTGCGGGGTCTAACGATCCTCTGTATCCCTGGAGCCCTGCGGTTACAGCTGGAAGTCCTCTGCGATATTCCGACTGGAAATAAAAAGTCCGGTCTGGGGGACGCACTGTCCCCAATCTTTCCAGGAACGAGAATGAGCCCAGCAGCGGAACAGAGGTACAGCTGAAGATCAGATAACAATGGACTAGTGCAGCTGCTGCACGGATATAGGTCTTTTGGCGCCAGCATTAATGACGAACATGTGAGCGCATGCGCATAGCCATACGCATCTGCATGTAAATATTCGTGCGCTTATGCCTGGCAAGAAGGGCACCTGCAGGGCCGTGCCTGTGCATGCGAATTTGCATCAAAGCTATGGCCAGCACGTCCTGCTCACCAACACTGAGTTCAGGGGTCAAGAGTAAATGACAGAGTTCAGAGGTCAGTCATGATGCAGAATGTAAATGTCAATAGTAAGTAGACATGTGCACACTGAAATATTTTGTTTCGGAATTTCGTTTTCATCCGAAAAATAAATGTATTTAGTTACTCCCGAAATTCGTTTTTATTCATTTCGTTTATAGTTAAAAATTGCATTCGCCTGAAAATCCAAATTAATTAAGGTCGAATCTGTCATTGAAGGCTTATGGTGTCTGTCGAATGTTCAAAGAAGATTCGACGGAGCAGCTAAACTGTACGTGTACATTTCCGGTCGAATTTTCCGCCTACAAGCTAGCTTTAGTAGAATTCTAATGTTCTATGACTAGTAATAATTATATTTATTATTTTTTTTACTAGTCAACCAACATTAGAATTTTTCTATAGCCTATGGGCAGGAGCATTTGACTGGAAATGTACGATTGCAGCGTCATACAAATTAGCTGCTCCGTCAAATCTTCTTAGAACTTTCTACAGACACCATAAGCCAAAGATTCGACGTTTGTATGTTTTTCGTTGTCGAATCTTCGTCGTTCATGTTGAATGGTCTACTCTACCCCAACAGTCAGCCAACTTTCACATTTGTTTCTCAATCTCCAAGTGCAATGGCGGGCGTGGCATCCGACATTGGGTCAGATATTGATATGGCATTATAATATAGAATCTATAATAATAAAAAAGTAATAAAAGTTCACAACACTAACACAATAGCAGCAGATTATTATGAAAAAGTTAAGTTGAACTGTAGCTTGCTTCACTATTGTTCTGCTGCTTATGCTTAATTGCTAAATAATTCAGGTTCTCTGACAAATGGACCAGCTAAGATCGACTGTCTTCTGAAATGATTTAGTGTGTGTGTCTCTCTCTGCTAGCAAATCGTAAGTGAAAGTAAGTTGGCTGTACGTGTGTACTTAGTTCTAACTATTTTACTGCCCCTCCTCTTTGATTCCAATCGGCCAATAACATTCATTATCATCATTATTTTTATTTGACTTCCTCCACCCAATTCCAGCAGTGATCTTTTCTCCCCTACGTCGAATCTTTTCTCTCTATGTAGAATAATCTTGGACTAATAGAGTTAAGGTTAGGCACATTCGACCACAGGTTCGATAGACACAGATTGTTATTGTCATCACCATGTCGAATCTCCTATCTATATCAAACTGTTGTCGCAATGAAAATGAAAATAAAGCATTTGTTTATGTCGGATCTTTCGGTTTTCGTATTCTGCACTTTCGTTATCGTTTGTTAAAACGATAACGAAAATACCTAAAATTTGGACGAAAACGAATGCACATTTCTAATAGTAAGTCACTTACTACTAACCCCTAAAAAGGTGTTAATAAGATGTAGTTGACGCACATTTCCACATAGTCACTCATACAAACCGCTTGTTGAGACTTTCTTGTGCATCATTAAACATCACAGAAATAAAGACCTTTGCTTTTGTTTAGTTGAGGATATTTGAATGTTAATAAAAAATCTGTCCGCTGTATCAATAAATAGAGAGGGAAGGCTGGAGGTCACATCTGTACAGAGCGCTCTGTGAACAAAGTTCCATAGAAGTTACAGAACAAAACATTTCTCTATACATTTCCTTGAATTTTATCACGTCTTCAGGAGGTAATTCATCATCATTGTACGCTGTGTTTAGGTCTGGGTTCCCTTGAGAGAGGCTAATTGTCTTCAAGACGAAGTATCATGTAAACAAATATGGCCCAAATTGGCCCTTACACTGTTTTGTTTTTATATTCACGTCTCTTCAATTAAATATAGTTAAAAACAACAATGTACATGTTTTTTTCCCATTTCCCATCATGTGCTTTGCAGTTCATATATTATTTAGTATATGCATTTACACATATATAACTTGTTAAGGATTTTAATTAATTATATTAGCATTTTCAGCTCTGCAGCTTACAGCCTTATTCTGTATAGAGTTCTTAATCTTATATGCAGTGACCTAAAGCAACCAATAAGGGTTGCTCTCATACAGTACTTATTTGATATATGGATTGCTACTCTTAAAGGGTTACTCCACTCCAATTTGGAAATTCAATTGAATAAATAAAGCATAGCTACACATACTATGTTATAATTTTAAGTAGAAGTCCACCCTAACACTAAAATCGCGACATCTTTAGACATCTACGATCTTACACTAACCTATCTAGCCCTGTAAAGAAGAAGTCAGTATACATACCTTTTCTGAAGCCGATCCGACCCGATCCCACGCTGAGCTGTCAGCTGCGCCTTCGCTGTAGAGGCGGGTGCAGAGGACACAGCCAACAACAGAAGCATCATAGTAAGTCTATGGGTGACGTTACACTCCATTCATTTCACAGCCGTTGTTGGCCACGTCCTCTGAAGAGTAGACATGTGCAATTTGTTTTGTTACAAATTCATTTTTCGAAGGAAATTTGACAAATTCATTAATTCGATAATATTCAAATAAATGAAAACAAGTTTAATGAATTTTTCCGAAATTTCGAGCATTCGAAAATTCGAAAAAGTCTGAGAAAACCGAAATTTGAAAACCCGAAAATTCAAAAGAATGAAAATCTGAAATTCGAAAATCCAAAATTTGAAAATCCGAAAATAAGAACAAAGATCTGAAAATAGGAACGAAAATCCGAAAAATTTGAAAACCCAAAAATTTGAAAATCGAAAATAATACCTAACTAACTAATAACTATTACTAACTAAAATTATAGGTATTGGAATTTTCTTTCAAACTTGGCTGTTCGTGAATGTAACGAATATGAATTTATCCAAAGTTACGAATTATCTGAAATAATGAATGCTGCATCAAAACGAATGGAACGTAACAAAATTAACCACTTCAGCACCGGAAGAATTTACCCCCTTCCTGACCAGGCCATTTTTTGCAATACGGCACTGCGTCATTTTAACAAACAATTGCGTGGTCGTACAGCCATGTACCCACACAAAATTGACGTCCTTTTTTACCCACAAATAGAGCTTTTTTTTGGTGGTATTTGATCAGTTTTTTTTTGTGCTATAAACAAAAAAAAGAGCGACAATTTTTAAAAAAACACAATGTTTTTAACTTTTTTAATAAATATCCCAATTTTAAAAAAAAAACAATTTTTTTCCTCAGTTTAGGCCAATATGTATACTTCTACATATTTTTGGTAAAAAAATCACAATAAGCGTATATTGATTGGTTTGCGCAAAAGTTATAGCGCCTATAAAACAGGTTATTGATTCATGACATTTTTATTTATTTAGTTTTTTTACTAGTAATGGCGGCAATCAGCGATTTTTATCGGGACTGTTACATTGCGGCGAACAGACCGGACACTTTTGACACTTTTTTGAAAAAATTGACATTTATACAGCGATCAGTGCTATAAATAGCCACTGATTACTGTATAAATGTCACTGGCAGGGAAGGGGTTAACACGAGGGGGCGATCAAGGGGTTAAATGTGTTCCCTCACTGTGTGTTCTAACTGTGGGGGGAGGGGACTGACCGGGGGAGGAGACCGATCAGTGTTCCTATATACTAGGAACACACGATCTGTATCCTCGTCCCTGAAAGAACATGGATTTGTGTGTTTACACACACAGATCCACGTTTCTGCTCTGTCAGGAGCGATCACGGATTCCAGGTGGACATTGCAGCTGGCGGGCACGCGCATTGGCTCCTCAGTGACGCGGCGGGTGCGCACATGCGCCCCCTATACCGTCGAGAAGTGGAGGACATCATTTGACAATACGCCGGGAATGAAGTGGTTAATAATAATAAATATTATTATTAATAATAAAAATGTTTTAGTATTATTATTTATTAATATTAATTTGTTACGTTCCATTCGTTTAGATGCGGCATTCGTTATTTCAAATAATTTGTAACTTCAGATAAATTCGTATTCGTTATGTTCACTAACAGACAAATTTGAAAGGAAATTCCAATACCTATAATTTAAAAGTTAATATTAATTAGTTAGTTAGTTAGATATTATTTTGGATTTTCTAAATTTAGAATTTTCAGATTTTCGAGTTTTCTGATTTTCGTTCTTATTTTCAGATTTTCGTTTTTTCGGATTTTCATTCTTATTTTCGGATTTTAGAATTTTTGGATTTTAGAATTTTCGATTTTTGAATTTTCGAATTTCGGATTTTTACGAATGATTGAAATAACGAATACCAAATCTAAAGGAATGGAATGTAACAAATTAAAATTTTCTAATTTATTTGAAATAATGAATTTCGATCATAATGTATGACCCAAAAAAAAAAAAACAAATGAAACGAAAACGAAAATGAACACATTTTTTGGCAGTGCACATGTCTACTGCAGAGATTCCGCAGCTGGAGAGCACTCTGTAATGCACTCATGCCAACCTGACAAGCCGCATCAGCAACCAAACATGAACAACACAAGCCCCATTGATGCATTTCGGGGATGGATTCAGTAAGATTTATTGCTTACAATTCATTGATCTTTTGTAAGTGATTTTTTTTCTTGTAATAAAATTATTTGTTTTGATGGCATTACACTTTTGGATCTTTTTTTGCGACATTAAAGTGATTGTAAAGGATCGTTTTTTATTTTTTTTAAATACAAACATATCATACTTACCTGCACTGTGCAGTTTGTTTTGCACAGAGTGGCCCCGAACATCCTCTTCTGGGGTCCCTGGGCGGCTCCTCCCCGGATCAGATAACCAACCTAGGACAGGGATATCCAATTAGCGGACCTCCAGCTGTTGCAGAACTACAAGTCCCATGAGGCATAGCAAGACTCTGACAGCCACAAGCATGGCACCCAGGGGCAGAGGCATGATGGGACTTAGTTTTGCAACAGCTGGAGGTCCGCTAATTGCATATCCCTGCCCTAGGAAAAGTGCACTCCCGAGGGAGTTACCTTGCGAGTCCAGCATTTGCGTCCACAGACACGAATGCTGGACTCGCCCACGTCAATGGATTTGATTGACAGCAGCGGGAGCCAATGGCTGCGCTGTTATCAATCTATCCAATCAAGAGCCGGGACCCGTGGAGAGAGGGAGAGCACGTCCTCGCAGAAGAGATGAAGGGGCTCAGGTAAATAAAATGGGGGGGGGCGGTGACTGCCAGGTGTTTTTTGCATTAAGGTGAAAAAACACAAGGGTTTAAAACCCCTTTAAGCCCTGGTTCACACCGATACGGCTTTAAAATCGCACAAATTCTGTGCAATTTGAAAGCCCCAGATCAGTGTGATTTTCACCTCTGATTTCATTGTGGCTTGCGACTTCCTTTAACAGGAGAGTATGCAAATTGCAATGAAATAAAAAAAAGTAGTGCAGAGACCTTTTTTAAAGTCGCTGCGACATGAGTTGCAGTGATTTGAACGGTTCCATTGCTGGCAATGGGGTGCGACTTCTCATGCGATTTGGAACTGTCAAGTCGCACAACAAACTGCACTGGTGTGATTGAGGGATTAATGGAGAATTGTTAAGGAAAGAGGAGGTGAACTAAGTACTGCTTTAAAGGGGAGCCTAATCTACTGAGCAGCCACTGATATAAAGCGCAATACGCCAAATCATTGATTAGAAAGGCATATGTTTGTGGTGAGTGTCTGTCTAATGAAAAGCGGAAGACACCTGAGCCCTATTTTTGGTTCACCTTTTGCAGATTGTTTTACCTAAAAGATCGATTTGGAACACATTATATGTATTGGTGCATTTTTTAGGTTAGTTATTGGACTGTTTTGTACATGTCACTTTATGATGAGATTTACAGTATATGATTATTAAGTCACATGTATAAATGAGAATTTTGCATTTTACACACAGCATTGGATTCTGGGCATTATTGGAATTACTTTATTCTTAGTTGTAATTTGATGTAATTACAATTACCTTTCCCTTTCAATCTTCAGCATCTGTCCTTTTCTGTAAAATTCAATGCAATATGGCAACCTGGAGGCATTCTGTACACGATTGGTGTACAATAATTCACCAGGAATGTCGTCACCTGTTTGTGTGATTGTCTCTCTGATTTTCCCAAAAGTCAAGTTTTAGACACCCTCTCTAATAGAAATGTAACGTTTGATGAAATAATCCTCAAGGCTTAAATACTTTTAAAGGGAAGCAGACACTGCTGCTTTTCTCATTAAAGCACAGAAAAGTGCATATGTCCTTGTTCAATTTCCTTTAGCTTTACCTTCAACTATGTAGTGAAAGGCCCTGCCTGATTGCATACAAATTCAAAGTGTTTAGATTTGACCTCACATTATATGGTTTTGGTAAATCTAAAGGAAAATTGTGCAAGAAGATTGTATAATGCATAGCCAGCCTTATGCCGCGTACACACGAGCAGACTTTACGGCAGACTTTGCCCGGCGGACTTTTCAACGTACTTTACGACGGACTTTCTGAATGAACGGACTTGCCTACACACAATCCACCAAAGTCCGTCAAATTCATACGTGATGACGTACGACCGGACTAAAGCAAGGAAGTTCATAGCCAGTAGCCAATAGCTGCCCTAGCGTGGCTTTATGTCCGTCGAACTAGCATACAGACGGCGGACTTTTCGACCGGACTCGATTTCGACGGATTAATGTAAAACATGTTTCAAATCTAAGTCCGTCCAACTTTTGAGAAAACAAAGTCCGCTGGAGCCCACACACATCGAATTGTCCGACCAAATCCCGTCCGCCGGGCAAAGTCTGTCGTAAAGTCCGCTCGTGTGTACGCGGCATAAGAATCAGTATGCAATCAGTCTGGTGAAATAAACAGCTATTTCTTCAGAGTAATAAAAAGTAGTAATCTGCTACAAAATGTATTAAAATCCCTGCAATGTACATTGACCACCCAGAGGAGATTGTTTATTCTTAACAACATTTGAGTTTCTCTGTAAAGTAAAGCTGTGTTTTTTCATACCAGACGCCATCTTGGGAGAGACTGTGTCTAGTTTTGTAGTTTTGACACAGAGTTATCTCAAAATTTTTGGTGGCCATTTTGTGATACAGATGTAATATAAATAGCATGGTCTGCATCACCAAGGTGTCCTGACATTAGGGACATTTCAGAAAGGGACAGGACCTTATTGGTGAGGGAAAGATAGGGCGATGCTGCTTCCTTCTCCCTCAATGTATCTTTTTGTTATTTGGTTAAAAAGCTGGTACTACAAGAGCCTGTCTGTGAGTGTCATCCCTTTCTTTGCAATTATCATTCACCACAAGCTCTTATTGCAAGTTAAAAATGTATGTAGCATGTATCGATGTACAGTTTGGGGACTGTATACAAATCCCAGTAATGTATCTAATATGTTTAGTTCCTATGATTGTCAGCTACATCTAGTGACCATAAAGCAGTATTTTCCTGATTGATATATATCAGGAAAATACTTAATTGAGCCGTTAGATAGAGCTGATGATCACAGAAAATAATAAATAAATATTAATAATAAATAAATAATAAAGATGCATTATGTGGACTATAAATCTGTATACTCCAATGCTTTTGTATCAGTATCAATAAGAATGGTCCTATACACAATATATAATGTCCAAACATAAAATAAAATATTTCTGTGCAATTCTATCTTCTTCCTTCTCTGGGAAAATTTTAAAAACTCTCACCAGATATTTTGACCCTTTGTAAATTGAATGCATTATTTAAAGCTTGATGAAACAACAAACAAAATCTCCAAATGCCTTTAATTCTTCTTCCCAATCCATACTCCTCAGTTCTTCCACTCCCTCAAATCTTCCAGGGGATATTCCCAAAAAACAAAAACTATATAGTGCAGTATGCCAAAACACAAACCTTCTACATAAAAGAACAAATATAATTGTGATCACATGGAAGTGCACAATACATAAGTACAAGAAATCATTCTTCACCATGCCATTTCTCACCCATGTGCCATACACCGCATGCAGATATACGCTTACGCGTTTCATCACCTGCCTTCTTCATATATTGAAATGCCTCAAGAAAGTTATGTCAGATGCACAGACTTGACCTGGAAATACCGAATCTGCCATCCTAGATGTGGTTTTAAGCTTCCTGGTACATGTAAGAACTTCATATTTAATAAATAGAGTATTTTAAGAATTTGCTGCACTATGAATTTTGCTTTCTTTTTTATTGTATGCTGGAGTATTGTAAGCCATTTTCTGGCATTTGCTCAGCTCTGAGGAGGGATGTGGAGAAGTATTTAAATGTGTGAAATTATCTAGCCCTGGAATGGAAGGGCAAGATGTCTTGGTAAGAGTATATCTGCATGTGGTATATGGCACATGGGGGAGAAATGGCACAGGGAAGAGTGATTTTTTTCTAATTTATGGCCACTATTTCATGAGAAAACACAATTACATATTCTTTTACATAGAAGGTTTGTGCTTTGGCATAGTTTTTGTTTTTTGGAAAATTAACTCTTGGAAGATTTGAAGGAGTGAGTGGAAGAGCTGAGGACCACAGATACCTGAGCATTGAATAATTTGCATTTGTGCAGTATGTGGATTATTTGAGAAATACTGAGTTATTTTCATAGTGAACGTGAACCTCAGTTCACATTTAAGTCAGCAACAACTACGTATGCATTTCTGAAATCACTACTTTGCAAATATGGAAATTATGGAAGCACTTTTTGTACAATAGCACCTAAGATTCTAATCTCCTTGCTCCTGCAATTGTCTCACTACATTTCCCAGAATTCTGTATGGTACAAGATAAACCGTCAGGCATCACCAACAATTTAGGTTTAATGCAGAGTACCTTTCCTTGGTTTTGGTGAAATAGAAGCCAAGGGATCAAAAGCTTTGCTAGGGGGTGCAGGCCTTCTTTTTGTCTGTCCTTGGGTTACTTATGTGATTAATAAAGATTTCTAAAACTCTTGCAATATATATGTAGAACCCTCTAGTGCTAGAAGTCTAGTTTTTTTCTTGGTGTTTAAGTGTAGGTAGATTTGTGCAGGCTTGGCTGGCAGCCAAGCCTGTCTGTGTTTTTCCTGGGTCCAAGGAGAGCTGGATGACTCACAGGCAGCATCACTGAGACCCCCCCCCCCCAATTCTAGAATGTGCTGAAACCTTCTAGAAAGATGAGAGAGAAAGTAAGGTGGAGCTGCCTGGAATATTCTGGGGGCCCTGACCAACGCCCAACTTGGGTCGGCAGGGGGCAGGCTCCCTCAAATTCTCTGGGTCAGCCCAGCTGGAGAGGAGAGTTTGGGTGGAAGCTGGAGATAAAGTGTTAGGCTGTCATGGCCATTGAGGGAGCTCCCCAGTCTGGGAGGGGTGACCTTGGGCCTGTGCTCGGGTGTGGACGGGACCTTCTTAAAACCCACGGAGGTGTCCTGGCCAGGAGGCACTGGGAGCAGGAGGAACAAGAACAGCCAAGAGGGTTGGTATGTGACACACAGTCAGGATGACTGGGAGGGATGCCTAAGAGGACCGGGATGGAGCAGTCTGGGATGGGTGCACAGCCAGTCAGGAAAACTGTGGTGGCACGGGCAGTGAAAAGGGGCAGCTGCAGCCAGGAGGGCTGGCAGTGCCTGAAGAGGTGGTACTTGGAACAGTAGCCACAAATAATACAGCTAGCACCAAGACTTCCATTTTTGCTACACCATAGGGGCTCAAGGTCCCTGCCTGCAAAGGGCATTCAGTCAGACCTAGCTGAGATTGTGCTGGGCCTAAAACATGTCCCAGCTGTTCCTGGGAGTGATAGTCTGCAAGCAAGTGTGTGCTTGAGGTAGAAGAGGAAATAATGTATATACGGGAGTGTATATACAGAGTTTCATTGATCAAATGGGCATCCCATATGCACCCTTCCCCATCCAAGTTTAAATCCCCTAATAAAAAAAAAAAAAAACAGAACTGTTTCTTGTCTCTGAGCTACTGGAAATTTGTGTGCCTGGCTGTGCAGGGTGGGAGAATACCACTTTCAGCAACAGCACTACATGTACATATATCGAAACCTAGAGAGGAGTTTTATATATATATTTTCTTTAATATAACTCTGTATGCAAAGGCCTGTGTCTTCAGACGTTTTTAGGAAACAGAGTAAATTTAAACTTGTTGTTTAATTGATGACTAAAATACAATTCTCAAAGAACAGCATGAAGAAAGAACATTTTACAAGGGTAAACTTGCAAACTTGCTTGATTTGCCATGATATTCTAGCAAAGATGTTCAAAAAGTCTATTTGTTCTTTTAAGCTAGAATATCACTAGTGATGCTTTCCAGGCAGAATCATACATATTTATCTTCAACATTTTAACCAAAGTTCCCAAGTGCTGCACTGTGCTATGCCATTAATGTAAATATATACGTACTCAACACATTTGAAAAACAAAGCCAACAGGGGAATCTTATTTTCATTTTCACCAGCCTGTGCATCAAAGAAATGCATTGCCTAGAGAGAAAAGTAAACGTGCAGCCAGTGATTAAAAGGTAAGAGAATGATAATGACCCCCTCAATATGATAATGAAAGCCTAGTCGGAGATGCTCCCTTCAGTGATTGCTCATCGCTCTTAATTCACACCTCACTTGGAACAAATGGCTGTTTTACTTGCAATCAGTGCCTTGGATGATCTGCATACATATCTTTAAACAACTCCCATTTGTATAATATGGTGCAGGGTGCTTTTGCCAAAGGAATTTCTAAATCCTCATAGGACACACTCAGATGCAGGTCTACAGCAAAGTAACCCACATTTGCTTACTTATTTTTATTTGACATGAACTGAAGATGTAATTATTGCAGCCCCTAATGAGTCTTATCTAGAACCTGAGAAATGGAAACGAAAGCACTGAGAGAGAGGGAAAACTGTGCAAACGTCAATACCGCTCAATTGGGTCATCTCAACAATATGCAAGGTTGGACAATGCAGCATAAATCCAATGTACTGCTTCGGTCTAGTCTATGTTGTGAATGAGAAAAGGATGTCAGCTTTTGGTGTAAATGCCGAACACCAAAGGAATAATTTTGGAAACAATATTTGGAAACTATAATGTTAGGATTGTGGGTAAAGTTTTGTGTCCCTGCCACGTGGACACAAAAATAAAAAATTATGCCTGTAATAGATATTGTGGTTGATTTACTAAAACTGGGGAGTGTAAAATCTGGTGCAGCTCTGCATAGAAACCAATCAGCTTTCAGGTTTTTATGTCAAAGCTTAACTGAACAAGCTGAAGTTATAAGCTGATTGGATAGCATGCACAGCTACATCAGATTTTGCACTCTCAAAGTTTAGTAAATCAACCCCTATTATTTAATACTCACCTGTCCCACAGCCCATGCCACAATTCTCATCTGTATTCATGAGATACTGGTAGTTGAAGATTTGTTTACATTCGTTACACTAAGGGCTGGTTCACACTAGAAACACACAGAAAAGTGGTGCATGTTCCAGTGCAATTCCTTTGTGTTCCCATGCAGTTCGATTTTCAGCCTATTCATTTGCATGCACTATTTTTAAAAAAATGCAATTGCAAGGTACTGTGGTACCGTGCGATCTGGTACCCCCAAATGCACTGCGCTTACGATATGCATTTGCGGTGCCATTAACAATGTATTGGCACCTGCAGCAGCTCACAAAGGCAGTTTGTTTTGAATGATATATAAAACACCCTCACACCACCAAAGCAATGAATTGCAGCTGCTGTTCCTAACCAATTAGGTTATATGGGCTCAAGTGACCAACATACATGTGTATAAACAGTGCTTGCAATTGCAAATCAACCAAATAGAAATAAAAATTACTACAATTGTTAGAATTGTTATGTATAGTGCACTATGGTGCCAACATGCATATTCAGACGATTGTACTTGATGTTAAATGGTGGTAATGTGAATAATGAATATATATATATATATATATATATATATATATATATATATATATATATATATATATATATATATATATATAAAATATTGTGTTGCGCTAAAAAAATTTCATATATTGTTAAACATAAGCAGTGAGTCCATTAATCAACCAGCATGACAATGGATGAAGTGAACAGGTATCTTGACCGTTGAATCAGCAACAAAATCCTCCACCTTGTAATAAAACCACCACCAATCTAAGGATGTGCTCTTACCAGAGAGCGTTGAACTCCTATTCCGGGAGGTCACATAAGGCTCTTGTATCCCAGATGCTTCTGCACCGTTAGGTAATCCGCATACGGAAGATGGGGGAGACCACTCCAAGCAGCCAGTGGGAAAATCAACAAATCCTCTTGTTCCAATGGAAGCACCAATTGGCATGCCCCAATGAGAGATAAGATGCCAGAATAGTGTAAAATCTTTTACAACAGGATTTTAATAAAAGTAATGCACTTACATGTCAACGAATAAAAACAGCATGTGTAATATGGGCACATAAGCATTCGTGTGCTTTCATCTGAACACAATGGTGGGAAACAACATCTCAGCCTGACTGGTTTCGTCACAAGGACTTCTTCCGGGGCTTGGACATTTTTCCTCATCATCGCTAATAAATACTCCTCGTATTCATCTGAGCCTTGTTCCCATCTTCTGCCCAGTGCGGTTCATCGCACTTAGCCTAGCCTTTTTCTGAACAGTTATGCCGCTCGAACGTCATTTGGAGTCCACCCCGCTTCTAATTGCGTGTCTCCGCTCTAGACTCACCCAGAGCTGATACAATGTCACATGACCTAAAATCCCAGAAGGACAGAGCTTGCGGCTCCAATATAGGAAACATAGCCTCAGCCTGTGGTGATACAAAGTTCCAAGCTCCCACAACACAACTTAATCTGCCAATGAATAAATAATAAAAACTACACATTTTAATACTGAAAATATTAATATTATTAATTCATTTTATGAATTATCCAAAAAAACAGTTAACATCCCAGTCCACATTTAACCCATGTGGAATATAACTTTTAAGGAGAAACTCCATTTGGTTTCGATCTTAGACAGTTCGCTAACTTTGAGGTTACCCCTCCAATGTGATACAAAGCTGTCTATACCCATAAAAAGAGTTCCAGCTGGATCCCTGTCATGGACTAGATCATAGTGTCTAGAGATCCTATCATTTTTATATCCCTTGGGGATATTAGCTATATGTTCATTGAGCCTTAAATTCGAGTGGTACGGCCAACATACTGTAACCCACACGGGCACTGAAGCAAGTAGACCATGTATGTGGTTCTACAAGTAATGAAAGATTTCACTAAATACTTTTTTGAGGTGGCCCTAGAGAAAATTCTATATTTTTTCTCTTTTTACATTTGTTGAGGCCACAAACCTGACAATGTCCACATTTGTAGTACCCAATGAGATTGTGAAAGAGAGGAGATCTAGAAGGGGGATCTAAAATGTTATGTGCTATCTTATCCTTTAAGGATGGAACACCTCTGAATACAACTTGAGGTTTAGGCGGTAAAACAGGGCCAAGAACTCGGTCATTTTGTAGGAAATGCCAATGTTTATGCATTATGCGTTTAATACTTAAATGTTGTGTGGAAAAAGAGGTGATCAGAGAAAAGTTGGTCGGATATCCACTTCCACTATTAGACTGATCTGTCCTATCTTTGAGCAGCGTATCTCTATCCATATTTCTAACCTGACTTATTGTGGCTTCCAAAGAGACAGGATTATAATCCTTCACCAAAAATCTTTGTGTCAAGACTCCTGCCTTTCTCTCAAAATACTCCAGGGAAGTACAGTTCTGGCTAATGCGAAGATACTGTCTCTTGGGGACTTATTCGAACAATGGATTATGGTGGCAAGTATCCATCAATATATATGCGTTTCGATCCGAAGATTTGAAAGAAGTAGAAGTCATCAAACGACCTTCTTCCACTTTAATGTAGAGGTCCAAAAAATGTATTTCTTTTTGGCTCATTTAATAATTGAGTCTGATACCTCTGTTGTTCTGATTTAATGTGTCCAAAAATTACATGAGGGAGGAGGAGTCTCCCTTCCATAGGAGGAGGATGTCATCTATGTAGTGTGCCCACAGGGCCAAACTGGTCCTTTGAGGGGCATGGATGACATCCTCCTCTCATTTGGCCATAAATAATACATTTTCTTCTAGGGCCACCTCAAAAAAGTATTTAGTGAAATCTTTCATTACCTGTAGAACCACATACATGGTCTACTTGCTTCAGTGCCCATGTGGGTTACAGTATGTGTGTCGTACCACTCAGGCACTGAATGTAAGGCTCAATGGACATATAGCTAATATCCACAAAAGGATATCAAAATCATAGCGTCTCTAGACCCTATGATCTAGTCCATGGTAGGGATCCAGCTGGAACTCTTTTTATGGGTATAGACAGCTTTGTATCAGATTGGAGGGGTAGCCTCAAAGTTAGGGAACTGTCCAAGATCGAAATCAAATGGATTTTTCTCATTAAAAGTTATATTCCACATGGGTTAAATGTGGACTGGAATGTTAACTGTTTTTGGATAATTCATAAAATAAGGTTATATTTTAAATACATTTTAAATTTATTTATTAATATTAATATTTTCAGTATTAAAATTTGTAGTTTTTATTGTTTATTCATTGACAGATAAAGCGCGGGACTTGCAGTATATACAGTGTCTGAGCCCGCTGTCATTTTGATCCATGTTGTGGGAGCTTGGAACTTTGTGTCACCATAGGATGAGGCTATGTTTCCTATATTGGAGCTGCGAACTCTGTCCTTCCGGGATCTCAGGTCATGTGACATTGTATCAGCTCTGGCTGAGTCTAGAGCAGAGACACGCAATTAGAAGTGGGGTGGACTCCAAATGACATTCGAATGGCATTTAGAATGAGGCTTGGCTAAGTGTGATGAACCGCACAGGGCGGAAGATGGGAACAAGGCTCAGACGAATACGCAGAGTATTTATTAGGGATGACTAGGAAAGATGCCCACGTCCCGGTAGAGGTCCTTGTAGTGACGAAACCGGTCGGGATGAGGTGTCGTTTCCCATCATCATGTTCAGGTGAAAGCACACAAATGCTTATGTGCCCATATTACACATGCTGTTTTCATTTGTTGACATGTAAGTGCATTACTTTTATTAAAATCCCGTTGTAAAAGTTTCTACACTATTTTGGCTTCTTATCTCTCATTGAGGTATACCATTTGGTGCTTCCGTTGGAACAAGAGGATTTGTTGATTTTCCCACTGGCTGCTTGGAGTGATCTCCCCCCGTCTTCCGTATGCAGATTACCTAATGGCGCAGGAGCATCTGAGATAAAAGAGCCTTATGTGACGTAATAGGAGGTCAACGCTCTCTCATAAGAGCACATCCTTAGATTTGTGGTGGTGGTTTAATCACGAGTTGCAGGATTCTGTTGATGATTGAATGGTCAAGATACCTGTTCACTTATTCATTGTCACGCTGGTGACTCACGGACTCACTGTTTATGTTTAACAATATATGAATTTATTATTTAGCTTAACACAATATATTATATATTCTTGTTTTGTGATAATATTTCACTAGATTGGTGCAGCTATATTAGGCTATTTGATATCATAAGTTTGAATTTTGCTTTCTATCCATTGAATGATACAAATATGCAGTTCACAAACAAAACATAATGGAAAATAATAAAAGTGCTCAGTCTCAAATATTGGTGATAATCAGTATGACAGGTCCTTTCAGCTGTATAAAAGTGCCTTGTGCTATCTTCAGCTCCAATGTCCACCTTTGTGCCACCACTTCACCACATGTGTAAAATAGATCCCCATTCACAAGATGAAGTTGACCTTATTGTTGTATAACAAGGAGTCAAAAGTGCTTAATGGTCATCCAAAAACCAGGGGTATCCTTAATGCCACTCTCCAGTGTTCTCTCCTTGTGGCAGCGTCACCAGTGGCTCCAATGGCAGGGATGTTTGTGTATATGAAAAGAAGAGAAGGACAGGCTTCTCATAATGTAAAATGCTTCTGGTTTATTTAAAATATATATCAGTTGCCGGTAGCATACATAAAAGTTTAAAACTATGGGCTTCTCATAGATAAAGGGAATAAAGCCGCGAGCCGCTAATCTCCGGCATGCGTTCCACCTACTAGGAGTCCTACGTTTGCTTTGAATGCGGTGCAGAAAACATGCATAGAACGTGCCTTTCCCAAACCATGTTCTGTTTAGAAACGGCTCTTATGCCCTGTACACACGGTCGGATTTTCCGACGGAAAAAGTGTGATAGGACCTTGTTGTCGGAAATTCCGACCGTGTGTGGGCTCCATCACACATTTTCCATCGAAATTTCTGACACACAAAGTTTGAGAGCTTGCCATAAAATTTTCCGACAACAAAATCTGTTGTCGGAAATTCTGATCGTGTGTACACAAATCCGACGGACAAAGTGCCACACATGCTCAGAATAAATTAAGAGATGAAAGCTATTGGCTACTGCCCCGTTTATAGTCCCGACGTACGTGCTTTACGTCACCGCGTTCAGAACGATCGGATTTTCCGATAACTTTGTGTGACCGTGTGTATGCAAAAAAAGTTTGAGCCAACATCCGTCGGAAAAAATCCATGGACTTTGTTGTCAGAATGTCCGATCAATGTCCGACCGTGTGTACGGGGCATTAGAGTGGAACTAAATCCTCCTATTCTTTACAGCCAAGGAAGCTGCCATCTTAGCCTCTGTTTGATCTGCATTTTTCATGATGCTGCACATATGATTGGTTATGACACCGTCATTTGATAACTTGACAGTTTAGTTGAGAACACAAGATGGCTTGAATGTAACTGTTTTGAGAAACAGTTAAATCAATGGGTTTAGTTCTGATTTAAGGTGTTGTTGAATGCCTAGTCACCCACTGTGTACTGTGATTTCTCCCACTACTTTGTTGCCTTTGGCGTTATGTTTTGGGTCATTGTCATGCTGAAAGACCCACTCAGGACCCATCTTGAGTATTCTGGCTGAGTAAAGAAGGTTCTCATCCAAGATTTTACAATACATGGCCACTCAGTCTGTACCTTTAGCAGAGAAACAGCCCCAAAGCATAGTGTTTCCACCTCCGTGCTTGACTGTAGGGATGGGGTTCTTAGAGTCATAGTCAGCATTTTTTTTCCCTCAGCCAGAACACTGAAGATGGGTCATGGATGCTCTTCCAGTATGGCAATGATCCAAAATTTACTGCCAAGGCAACAAAGTAGTGGCCAAGCCAGTCTCCAGACCTTAATCCTATAGACAATTTATGGAGGGAACTGAAACTTCGAGTTGCCAAGCGAAAGCCAAAAAACCTTAAAGATTTTGAGACGATCTGTAAAGAAGAGTGGACCAAAAACCCTCCGAGATCTGAGTAAACCTGGTCACCAACTAAAAGAACCTCTGTGCTTGCCAACAAGGGTTTCTCCACCAAGTCTTGTTTTGCTTGGAGATCCAATACTTATTTTACTCACTGAACTGGAACTTCATTTATAGCATTTGATATATATGTTTTTTTCTGGATTTTTGGTTGAGATTCTGTCTCTATCATTTAAAATACACCTATGATGAAAAATTATAGACCCTTCATTCCTTTGTAAGTGGGCAAACTTACACAAGCTGCAGGGGATCAAATTATTATTTTTCCCACTGTAGTTACTCCTATTCTTAACCAGAGGGTTAAACATCAGTTGTTCCCAAATTCCAAAGTTCTTCTGAATACATCCATTAATAATATATTTTATAACCTTTGTAAGTCAGACCAGGCAACTTCTTCCTCAAGAACATGAGAATATAACATAGGTGACATAACATAGTCTCTTCTAACTATACAATGTATTTGATTGTATTACAACTGGCTGCGCTCTGCCGTCTCTTGTGGTGCTGACCATAACTTGATTCAAGCAAAGTCCCTCGCCAATCGTCAATCCACACATGTAGAACTTGGAATCGGGTTTAGATGAAGGATAGATTAGTGACAAAGGTACTTCACATCTCAACACTGGTTTTTACACAACCACTCCCATGCCCAGATTGCACACACCGGGCTGTCTTCCCTGGTATATATGTCCTATACAGGGGAAGTGACACATACACAGAGGAAGAATGTCACAAGAATTGGTAATCCCCTTCAGCACCGGCCAGAATTTAACAGAACAGGCACAAATCATAACTTTTATTTAGGCACCTGCCTACACACACTTTTGGAACAACGCATTCTGGGTGTAAAATAAAACATGTTCCAGCTCGTGCATCACTCACCTCCCTCTTCCCTTCCTCTGTGAAAGCACACAGGGGTTACTCTCCTTGTACCCAGTGTTGTATTTTAAAATCAGAGTCCACACAGCCGCATCATTCATTCAAAGGAATCTGTAAAATAATGAACTACAAGTTCCATCTCGCACCATGGCAGATGGCATGCAGTTCTCAATTGACTGTGAGGGCACTGATGAGTGCCCTCGTAGTCCACTGACACTTCTTCCAGTCTTGAAACTGAATGCCCATATAGAGGAATGATAAAGAAAACTAAAAGAGCCTAACATTGCACCCGCAATCCACTGAACGCGGGTGCAATGCGTTACAGGCCCATGTAGGAAAAAATAAGAAATGCACATTTTGTTTTCTGAAAAAATATGTGCATTTATTTTTTCTTTCCTAAAAGGTGAGCTTAGCTTTTTACCATACATAAGTGAAGTAGAAACATTTTCAGCTCCCTAATTACAGTTTTGCTTTTCTTTCTTTTCCATTGTTTTGCAGGAATGTGCGATTTTTATGTCTGAATATTTCAAGGTTTGATGGGGTTAGCTTTTAGATTTTTGCTTCTGTTATGCATAAAAAGTAAGATCCCAAGGTGCCCTGCCAGCAAAGCTGAGGTAGGGGGGCACACAGCTTGGCGCTGGGGTTTGGGCTGGAGCCATCTATAGGCCACCTCTAAGATGGCCTTGTGCCATTATTCTTTTGAAAATCTCTGGCCTTCTGTTTTTTTTTTTATATCTCAGCATGTGCATTCTGTTACAGACACCAAAATAAACACATGCTTTAAGTTGTCCACCCTATTTTGTTTTTGGATTGTTTCCTCTTGTCCACACTTTTGGCAGCCCTATTGTATGTGTAAGGAGACTTCTTTACAGCTGTTGTTCTATTAAACTCATACTCTTGCTAGCCTTTTTTATTGGCTGATAGCTGCCGTATGGCTGTTGTTATAATTGTTAAATACTGTAGCTTGGTTGAAGAAAGACACACATCTTTTAAATTAAAAAAAAAAAAAACATTTAAAGCCCCACACCGAGTACAAGAAGAAACTGCCCTTGCTGATGTCACACTCAAAGTCCTTAGCACTGGAGGAGGAAGAGGACAGTGCTGGAGCAGGGGTAATAAGGATAATTAGGATAATTAAAGCATTCTTTTAGTTTTTTCCCTAAACATAACAATTTATAACAAGCAAATATCCCTTGCAGTGGTGGTGGGGACAGGGAGTGAGCACCACAAGGATTTTTATCTTTCAGCTCAGAGTTAGGCTTTACTTCAGCCACAAATTAAATCCATCCTTTCAGCACCTTTGTATAGGAACAGGTGCCTTCCTGTAGAACTTTAGGGCTATCCATAACAAAGACTGGATCTCTTAGTGGGAAGTGGTGACCAGTTTTGAGTGGTTGGCTAGCCTGTGAAGTCACAACTGATACCCAGTCAATGGGTTCTTTTTTTATTGCTGGTTTGTGACAATTCTCTAGAACAGTGGTTATCAACCTCAGTCCTCAAGTACCCCCAACAGGCCATATTTGGGGAATTTCTCTTAGATAAAATAGTTGTCCAAAATACTAAGCCATTGATTTAAAGCACCTGTGCAAGATAAAGGAAAACCTGAAAACATGGCATGTTGGGGGTATTTGAGGACTGAGGTTGAGAATCATTTGTCTAGAATACTGTTAACTACACTGTGCGTTGTTGGTTTATTCTAATGCCGTGTACACACAGGCGGACTTTTCGGCATCAAAGGTCCGACGGTCTTTCTGACCCCCTCCGGCAGCTGAAGAAAGGGTAAAAAAGCACCCGAATTTATGTGACTTAAATCAATAAGACGGTCTCAAAGCACTTTTATGTATATACTTCAGCTCCACAAGGTATCCTCCTCCCCCCTTTCTACTCCATTACCACAGTTTAAAAGCAGCTTCCAACCAGCTTCCAACAACCTCTATGCCACTACAGAATAAATGTAGGGAAAGTCCAAACATATTGTAATACTGTTTATTAACATTAAAACAAAAACTGTCCAAATTTCACACTTACACATAGTTGCAACAAAGTTTAGGCTTTGTATCACACACAGCACTGCCAGCCCTTTCCAAGATGGTTGTGCGCTCCAACTAGCAGAAGTGACATCAGGAGTGAAGCCCTGTCCAATGCATCTTGTCTACTGGACAGATAGATCTGCCCAGAAGATTTGGATGTTTTTGTATATGAATTGTGGATAGCTTTTGATTTTTTTGAAGCACAAAACACAAACACTTTATTTGGAGCACATTATTTAGTTTTATTTAATTGTATTTATATGTTTTAGCACATGTATAGGATATATCAATGCACAATATATGGATTGCATAATACTTCTTACACTTTTATATATTTTATGTTATATTTGTGAGGTTCATTTATTTATTATTTGTACCCTTTTCTGACTGTATAGTATTACTAGGTTCAAGTTCTGGATTATACATAGCTGTCCATCAGCTGTGTTGTGATTAGGTACATTCTTTCACCATAAGTGCAGAGTACTTATATTTTTTCCACTACAAAGTAAAGTGTGTATTATTATTAAAAAACAAAAAAACATATATTTTTGTAGCACACCCCCGTAGGGACTGCAGATGAACTTGGATCCCCCCACTCCTGCACAGCCAGAAAAAAACACATTTTCACAAGCACCCAGAGTCAGAGAACAGTCTGTGATTGGATGTCCACTTGACTTCAGCAAAAATTCAGGGACATCTTCCTATATACAGTCTCCTTCACTTTCCTACACATTTACTTGCTTGCTCCAGCTGAATTAGTTTGAATGATCTGACAGGCAGATTGGCAATAGCCCATTACAGGCAGGAACTCGTAGCCCTTTTTGTGTAGCACAGATGTAGTGAAACAGCTTGTAAGTTCTCCTCTGTGGCCACTGATCCCAGCACTACCTCTTCAGGCATTGCCCACCCACCTGGATGCAGCTGGCCCTTTCACCAGCCCTCCTGGCTGTCTCTCTCTACACCAGTCCACCTCACTGACTTTTCACCAGTCCACCCGGCTGACTCACAGGAGATCACTAGGGAAAGGCTGAAGACTTAAGCACAACACTGTCTTCAAGGGAGACTGGCTACTTGTGGCAGTCTCTCCCCTTTGTTAGTCCCCACAATGTTTACTACTCTATTCACTCTGTCCTCTCTCTTGCTCTTGTCCCTCCAGGAAAGACTTACTCCTGTGTGTTATGGTAGGCTCCTTCCAGCACCCCGGCCCCGGCTCAAAGCAGGACACCCCCCCAGACTAGGGGGTACCCCTGAGAGCCACCGACAGCCTCCTCAACACTGCATCTCCATCTGCCACCCAACTGCCCCTGCTTGAATAGCTCATGTCTATTTATGGAGTGGTCACAGCCCCCTGCCAGTCTACCTGGATTGGCCAAGGCTCCATAAATATTCAAGGCTGCTCCTCCTAACCTCCACCCTCTAATTCTCTAAGATTCTCCAACCTTCTAGACTAGGGGGAGGCACCCAGCCCTGAACCTTAGTAAACCCCTGACCCGGATTCAAAAAGACTCATTTTACCACGAACCAGTAGATTTACCTTCACTAACTTCTAGCACACTACTAGAGAGTGCTACATTCACATATATAAATATAAAAATATAAATTATGTTTAATCACTCTTATTACAGTAAGTATTTGCAGACAATACCGACTTGCAGTACAAATACAAATTGTGTCTGAACAAATGCATCCAAACTCATACAACCCAGATAAAATACAACTTAGAACAAAATGAATGTTAATTATGAAACACAGATGGCAAATATATTATCAAAACCTTCTGGACATCAAAAGCCAGAGAACTATATTGAAGAAGCAGTAGATGTAAAAGGTATGCTCTATTTGAAATACCGAACACCAACTTCAAGTTCAACTTGGGGTATGATATCCAAGTCAGCAGGCAACACGGTGAAGCTATTAAATTATGTATACAAAAATAAGACCAGAAGTGGAAAAAGGAAAGAAAAGAAAAAGGGAAGAGGAAGAGAGAGAATGAAGGGAGAAAAAAAAAGGGAGGGGGGGACAAGGGAAGGGGATAGTGAACAGGTACCATGGAAGGAACCCGGAAGCAATAGGGACTTCAGGCATTAGTAGAACTGAGTGAAACTCAAAGAAATATCTGAAATGAAATCATGCATTCCACATAAGTTTGTATGAGTCAGATTTGTCCTGACCATATGTTCCATGTAATCAAATAAAAATGTAAATTATCAAAAGTTTAGATTTGTAGATCTTGACAAACTGACAGGAATATCATAGAATGCAAAAAAATCCAGAAAACTCTTGCATTCTGTGCTTTCAAGTGTATGTGTGTGTGTGTGTGGGGGGGGGGGGGGGGGGGGCTTTACTTTAAATGGCACATAAAATGGCAAAGTCACTGTTTTTTGTGAAAAGGGTAAAACTCATGTATGTGGCCATATGAAGCTAGGGACTCGAACCACAGGACAGCAGCATGACCAGCATAATACCAACCATGCCTAAAGAGGAACTATGGTCAAAGTATAAAATTACATATGTGATGTTGACAGCCTAGACCAGTAGGGCAGCCCTTAGAATTTTTTTTGTAAATGCTTGTTGATAATGCCAGTAGAACTATGAGACAGGCACTTCCATTGATAGAGTGACAGTATGCTTCCATCTTAGGCTTTGTGCTGCTGTAATTGCTTAGATGTTAGCACCGCTGATAACCCTATTAGTGAATAGCCATGCCTAGCTCTGCTTACACCACTTTAGATTGACTGTAGATTATTCTTACTGCAGGAGCCTAGAGAAATGATGAAAAAAACCTGTTTAGTTCCTCCCACTTTCTCCAGTCATGCCTAGCAAGAAGAATTAGAAATGTTTCTTAGCGTCATTTACCAGTTAAAAAAAGAAATAATTACCATAATAATTGATATATAATAGATTAAATATTTTAAATATATTTACTATGCCAGCTTGCATTGAAATGTCTGTTTATTACTCTGAGGGGAATTATGTAGACTGTCTTTAACAATTTCCAGGTTGGTGACACTTAAAGCCTCTGGGCATCATAACCACTAGGAACTAGCATTTTCCAAAAACGATCAGCAATGGAAGGCCAGATATACAGGTTTACATTAAGTTGAAGGAAGTCTTGTGAATATCCCATTCTAATATCACCCTTCAGCTGTCCTTACTTTGCATTTCCGTAGGGAAATGTATGCATAGGATTTAAATGAGAAACATTGTCGATGAAGACCTAGCTTGACATTTTTATTAGGTTACTCACCCAAATAAATGCATTTTATGCCTCAGAAGAATAAGAAAAATATTTCAACTCCTCGTTAGTTTATTTAGAGTCTGGTCACAACCAAATTTATATTAAAAGCAAAATACAGCAACAACGACTGAAGGAAATACACAGTATATTTCTGTTCTTGTTCTTTGTGTTTCATTTCATTTCCAATCTTCTCTGAAGAGCTGACTGCAAATAAATAATAATGCAATCATCGCATGTCCTGCTATCTTAACATTGAACATCATTCCCAGTCAACCCTAGTATTGTTCCCTGCCGTGCTTGGAAAAGCAGTTAGTCCCTTATTAATCAGCCATCACTTGGGCTCGACAAACCATTACATTGTTTTCCTTTTCCTCTAGATTGAAGTGCAAGTCCCAGCATTGAGATGGTATTCTGAAAGTGTGAAATACTCCATGAGGAAAAAGTTTTCCTTTGACAGCAGCAACGCAACTCCAGGATGAAGTGAAGCCTTTATGGATGATAGAGGTGGAACTCAGTAGTGAAAGTACTATGGTAGATGTCCGTTTTTTTAAGGTGGATGAGCAGATTGATTATAGCAAAATTAATTTAAATTAAAAATGACTGATTTGGCCTTTACAAAAATGTCACCAAAGCTCAACACTGCCACCCACATATTATTGTTGTTGACTGAGCAATAGGGATGGAAGGTGTCATTTCAGCAAAATTGAATTTGCCACAAAATTAATTACCTTTTTCTGCTCATTGACCTGCTTATTCAAAATGTGCTTGAAAAGAAGAAAAAAGGAACATGTAGATAGGAAGGGAAGGGGGGAGACCTGTAAGTAAAAGTGAAACTGCAGCAGAAAAAGATAAGGTCCCCTATCCTGCTAGACAGGGATTTGCTGTATGGCAGAGTTGTTTAAACCCCAGGACTGGATAGACAGAAACACAAATTCTTTGGTAGGTAAAACAGTTCTCATATGTGTGTTTATTCAGTATATTTAAGTAATGGACTGGATTTCAGCACATGGAAACTGGTGGTAACTCAGGATAGGCTACAGATACATTGTTTCATCCACTCAGATACAAAGGGGCATTTAAACCTCTAGATCAGCCATTTTCAACCAGGGTTCCTTCAGGGTTTTCTTCAGCTGTGACTGATTGACCTGGTGGTGCTTGCATAGTTCCAGGACCAATTTTACTTGGCAAAACCAGAAACACGAAATGACACCAATTATCTTTTTAGCAGCCTGTAAGAATTACACTCTTCCTACTGACCTATGTAAGTGGTAATTGCTGCCATTGACCCCAATTAAAGCGGGAGTCCGCTGAAAAAAAATATATTAAAAGCCAGCAGCTACAAATACTGCAGCTGCTGACTTTTAATATATGAACACTTACCTGTCCAGGGAGCACGCGATGTCGGCAGCTGAAGCCGATCCGTTCTTCGGCTCTTGGCTGCCGCCGCTGCCATCCTCGGTAAGGGAATAAGCAAGTGAAGCCGTGCGGCTTCACTTCCTGGTTCCCTACTGGGCATGCGTGAGTCGGGCTGCGCATCCTCTCAAGTCCCTGCTGTGTTCTGGGACCTGTGTGTCTCCCAGAATACAGCAGGGGAGGACAGGGTAGGCGTCGGAAGTGGCATAGGTCACCGCCATGGTGATCTATGTTAGGAAGTGGGAGCAAATACCTGTATTAGACAGGTATCTGCTCCCTCCTCCCCCCTGAAAAGGTGCCAAATGTGACACGGAGGGGGAGAGGAATCCAAAAAGTGGAAGTTCCATTTTTGGGTGGAACTCCATTTTAATTGGTTTTTAGCAAGGTTTTCCAGAAAAATATTTTAGAGGTTCCTCTGGGGTAAAAAGGTTGAGAAAGGCTGCTCTAGATTTATTATGCTCTACAAATCTGTGGATGCACTCATTTTTCTGTGATGGAACAGAAAGAAAACTTAAACCGGAGGTTCACACAAAAATTGAATCTCCGTTTTTTGGAACCCCCCCTCCGGTGTCACATTTGGCACCTTTCAGGGGGGAGGGGGGTGCAGATACCTGTCTAAGACAGGTATTTTCACCCACTTACGGCATAGACTCCCACGGGAGTCTATGCTTCTTCCTGTCCCCCGCACTGTCTGCTGGGACACACACGGGTCCCAGGAGATAGTGGGGACCAGTTAGGATGCGCAGCGTGACTCGCGCGAGCGCAGTAGGGAATCGGGAAGTGAAGCCACAACGTTTCACTTCCTGATTCCCTCACAGAGTGCATGTAATGATCTGTATATTTCCAGTATAGTCAGGTCAACGTTTCACCATTTCAAGGCTTCCTCAGGATCCAATATAATAGTAAGACAGCACTATCGATAAGAAAACATACAAAAATCAATAACAGAACATAATTCATACATTATTGTTATATATATCATGTTCTGTTATTGATTTTTGTATATTTTCTTATACATAGTGCTGTCCTACTATTATATTGGGTCCTGAGGAAGCCTTGAACTGGCGAAACGTTGACCTGACTTCCGGAAATATACAGATTCTTACATGCACAACTATTATATTGCTGTATATACAATCTATTTATCATCTCTGCTATTTATAGTAGGGCATATGACTCTGATTTTGTCAACACCTGGATTTTGTGGAGGCAGTTCATGTCTATATTTCATCCATGTATTTTAATTTTTTGAAAAAATATATTATATTTTATATAATCTTTTTTGTGTGGGCTCCCATATTGAGCCTATAAAGTCCGGTCTGTATAGGTGGTGCTTGAATTATTTCAGTCCACAACCTTCCTTTCAGGTAAGTACACAGATCCCTTTTATACATGTTAGACAGGATAGGTAGAACCCAGATAGCAAGGATAAATTGCCACAAATTTGTAGCAGTGTTGAAATATTAATCTGTTAACTTGCTGCACATTTTCACTGGCAAGTTGTACACTTGCAGGGCACTCGAAGCACTCACACTCGAAGTTCTAGTTGCCACTTTTCCAATTTGTGGCAAATGTGCCTGGAAAGTCTCTCTAGCAAGAGCAAAGTTGCAGTGATGGGTCTACAGCAAGAGCTCTGCAGGTCCACAGCATGAAAATTGAGCCACAGAGACCCCTGTGGTGGGATGAGTATTTCACAACATAACTGAACCAGAACTTGCAGCACACACGCAGAATGTTTGCAAAGAAATTTGATCTGGAGTCATGCAATGCGGACTTGCTGCAATTGTGCAACAAACTTGTGAAACCTGGCAAGTCTAGCAAAAGCTTAGCAAGTCATTTTCAAACTTTCAGCACAATTGCTTGCTATCTGGGAAATAGGGGAAGGGAATGTTTTGAAGAATAGATGTAGTTAAAGCGGAAGTAAACCCATCCATATAACAGTTTCATTTGCGGCACGTGCTGGAAATGTAACACTCCCATTGGTTGTGCTCTCAACCAAACTGTCAAACCATCCAATGGCTGGTGATCACTTGCACAGCATCACGGCAGTTGTAGATTAAACAGAGGCAAAGATGGCAGCTTCCTTGGCTGAAAACGATAGGGGGGTTTACTTACATTAAGGATTTCTTCCACTTAAGGCACATCCATGACACACTTTTTGCTTGCTAAATGACTGTATTGAAAATCAGGGAACCTGTATATACAGAGGTTTCCACTACTGATCTATTTTATTGAACGTTCTAGTTACTTGGCTGATATAATGGCTTCTTTACTTCTTGAGTCACAGACCTGTAACAAGTATGCAGATCAGCGTTTTTCTTGTATTCAATAAGGCATACACTGAAGGGAAACATCAGATTTTTACATATTTTCACTATACAAATCGTTAGTAAGAACTCAGATGTGGGCAACAGTTCACAAAAGGGATGTTGTGGAACTGAAGAGTGTGCAGAGAAGAGCAACCGAATCAGTTAGGGTCATGGAGGACCTCAGCTATAAGGAAACATTAACTAAACTGAATGTTTTTACCCTTGAGAAAAGATCATTAAAGGAAGATATGATCTCTATGTATAAATATAAATGCTATATATAGTAGATTCAGTGGAAGTTGTTCACTTTAAGGTCACAGCAAAAGGCACAAGGACACTCCTTGCAAATGGATGAAAAGAGGTTTATGGAAAATGTATTTTGCGTAAGAGCTGTGAAAATATGAAATAGAAATCCACAGGAGCTGGCTACATTTGAATAATTAAATAGTTTTAAAAAAGAGCTGGATATGTTTCTAAGTGCTCAAAATCTAAATGGAAAACATTTAAAAAGAAATATCTTGAGTATTGAGGTAGTGTGTTATTCGATAAATCAGATAGAATGTTTTACTTCTAGAGCAGACTGGACTACTTTCAGTTCCTCTGGGTTTTTGCCTTCCTTTGAGAATGTGCAACTTTACTGAGAATGCAATGTAGTCGCCCAGCTATAACTGAAAAGGTGCTGAAGAAGGTTGGTGTGAGAACGCTAGTATATCTAGCATTTTCAAAAGAAAGCAATCAATGGTATCCTTCATATTTCTCTTAACCCCTTTATGCCAACAGTCAACATATTGATGTGTCACTGACGGGCACTGACGATGGGCACTGATATGCGGAACTGATGGGCACTGGTAGGCGGCACTGATGGGTGGCATTGATATGCAGCACTGATGGGCATTGATAGGCAGCACTGATGGGCACTCATGGGTGACACTGGTGGGCACTGATGGGCACCGATAGGCGACACTGATGGGCACTGAAAGGCTGCAAAGATGGGTTTTTATAGGTGGCACTGATAGGCGTCACTGCTGGGTACTGAAGGGCACTGATAGGCAGCACTGCTGGGCACTGATGGTCACTGTTAGGCGGCACTGATGGGCATTGATACATGGCACTGATGGGCACTGATACGTGGCACTGATATAAGGCACTGATAGGCATCCCTGGTGGCACTGGCAGTGGTAGGCATTGTGAGTGGGCACTGATTGGCATCTGCCTGGGCATTGATTGGCAGCTGCCTGGGCACAGATTAGTATTTCCCTGGGGGTCTAGGGGGGGCATATCTGGTGATCCAGTGTGGATGGCCATCTTGGTGGTCTTGGGCGGCATGATGGTGGTCCTGGGCAGGATCCAAGGGGGGGCAGTGCTGATAAACAGTCAGCACAGACCGCTCCTGTCAGGAGAGCCGCCGATCGGCTCTCCTCTACTTGCATCTGTCAGATGCGAGTAAGGAAAAGCCGATCACCGGCTCTTCCTATTTACATCGTGATCAGCCGTGATTGGACACGGCTGATCACGTGGTAAAGAGTCTCTGTAAGACACTCTTTACCTAGATCGGATACCAACAACGATTGCCGCGATGCGCGCCCCCGGGGGCACGCAGCAGCTTAATATCCTGAGGACATCATATGATGCCCAGTCAGGGTCTTGAAACCACTTTGCCGCCATCATTCTGCTATATAACGGGCGGCAAGTGGTTAATAAAAAGAAATAGATTGTGCACTTTGCAAATTGCACTTTTCACTCTGCAAGTGCAGTTGCCCCAAAGCCCCAATTAGTAAATGAGGTAAAGCTTCACTTTGCAGAGGATACCCAATCATGTGCAAGGAAAATAAAAAAAAAACAGCATTTTTGCTTGTACATGATTGGATGATGGAAGTCAGCAAAGCTTCTGCTCATTTACTTAGCTCTGGAGCAACTGCACTTGCAGAGTGCAACTGCACTTGCAGAGTGCAACTACACTTTGCAAAGTGCACAGTCTTTTTACCTTTAGTAAATCAATCCCTTACAGTTTCCCACAGTTCCCCTGCAAAGCTCCAAGCCTCCTGGAGAGACCACATCACCCACAGTTGCCCCAACTCCCTCCAGAAACCTCATTCCCTACAGGGCCACCAAGTTAGCTGCATATTTTTGATTCCCATATGTTTATTATGTGAGTACAGTATACACTTTTTTCTCTGCTATTATAAGATTTTCTAAGAACTTACAGGACCCTGGTCTCAATAAGTTTGAGAATCACTGCTATAGAGCACACGACAGACGTAACAAATGTATGCGTATTTAGGAGTTTTTATTTATGTAGGCAACAGTCACAAATTAATGAAGGTACGGAAAGGACATAAAACAGTATTATCAGCATATAAAGGCGTACACATGTGTTTGATGTACTTTTCATATGCTGAACATCACTCATCAACTTGTATGAAATTCTGCTTAATGATACAATGAAAAATGTTCAATCATATGTGAGCAAAGATCAAAAATGAGTACAGACGAACATTGCTACCGGAAATGGAGGCAACCGGCATACAAAAACTAGACAAACACATATTTTTTTACTCTTATCTTGGCAATTAAAATGTTCCTATGTATTCCCATTCTCCTTTTTTTTTTGGACCAAGTGACCTGTTTTGACATCCTACTGAGCCTTAAAAATCAAATAACTGTACACTAGACTAAGAAATGTTATTGAGTTCCAAGGGGTTGATTTTGATTTAAGGCCATTAAGTTGAATACAAAACTCCCATGGATACATTAAGAGATGATAATATAGTACGGCAGACTTGGCAATGCATTCGCTGCAAATAAAAACGTCTCCTTGGAAGTTTGCAACTGGGACCTACAACATATTGTACCACAATCTTGAATAGAATGAGTAATATAGCACAATTATTTTCCTGCAAGCTATATTTTCGAGGAGGAATAACAGAGTTGCTCTTTTTTGTCTCATTGCTCGAAAATGTATTAATTCCCCTAAGCTCATTTATAATCATGCTGGAGGTTCAGCTGCATGTTTTTCGAGCCTTGCTCCTAAAGCTAGACAGCATTAGCACAAAGCATACCAGGTGTTACTTTCATATTCTCTGACACTCTAGAATACATTAACTAGAACACTACATCAAAACAGGAAAATTAATGAACACTGCCAGGGAACCAAGAAAAATTCTAGCCACAAGGAGACCAGCATTGTACTGGTTAAATTAAGTAATGCCCAAAACATTAACATTATAATAATAATTTTTAAAAAATAACAATAATTGATTTAATTAGCATTTGAGGCCATGGAACATTGTATGCAAATGACATTTTTACATTTTTTGCACATAAATAGAGCTTTCTTTTGGTGGTATTTGGACCACTGGGTTGTTTATTTTTATTTATGTAAAAAAAAAGACCAACGTTTTTGAAAAAAAACAAAACAATATTTTTTACTTTCTGCTAAAAAACATATCCAATAAAATAAAAATAAAAAAAAATCAAATTTCTTCATGAATTTAGGCCAAAATTCATTCTGCTACATGTCTTTGGTAAAAAAAAAATAAGTTTATATTGATTGGTTTGCATGAAAGTTATAGCGTCTACAAATGATGGTATTAATACTGGAAATTTTATTTCATTATTTTTTTCATACTAGTTCTGGTGGTGATCAGTGACTTACAGTGGGACTAGGATGAGCCGAACATCCCCCGGTTCGGTTGGCACCAGAACCTGCGAACGGACCGAAAATTCACACGAACGTTATAACCCCATTGACGTCTATGGGACTCGAACATTTGAAATCAAAAGTGCTAATTTTAAAGGCTAATTTGCATGGTGTTGTCCTAAAAAGGGTTTGGGGACCCGGTTCCTGCCCCAGGGAACATGTATCAATGCAAAAAAAAACTTTTAAAAACGTCAGTTTTTTCGGCAGCAGTGATTTTAATGATGTTTAAAGTTAAAAAAAAGTGAAATATTCCTTTAAATATTGTACCTGGGGTGTGTCTATAGTATGCCTGTAAAGTGGCGCGTGTTTCCCGTGCTTAGAACAGTCCCTGCACAAAATGTAATTTTTAAAGGAAAAATGTCATTTAAAACTGCTTGCGGCTTTAATGTAATGTCGGGTCCTGGCAATATGGATGAAAACAGCATGGGTACCCCCCAGTCCATTACCAGGCCCTTTGGGTCTTGTATGGATATTAAGGGGAACCCCGCACCTAAATTAAAAAAAGGAAATGCGTGGGGCCACCAGGCCCTATATACTCTGAACAGCAGTATACAGGCGGTGCAAACAAGACAGGGACTGTAGGTTTGTTGTTAAGTAGAATCTATTTGTAATTTTGAACTGGTACATTTTTAACGTGTTTAGCTCCAGCCAAAAAATCTATTTTAAGCTTTTTGGAAAACATAGGGAAGGGTTATCACCCCTGTGACATTTGTTTTGCTGTCTGTGCTCCTCTTCAGAAGATTTCACCTCACTTTTTGTCCCAATGACAAATGTTTTTTGAAAATTTGGGTTTTTTTGTGAAACAAGGATTGGTGATAAAGCATCAGTTGAAAGGAGAAACATTTTTCCCATATTAACTCTTACAGGAGAGAATTTCCCTTCCTAGGGGTAGATTTCATCTCACTTCCTGTTGTCTCCTTCCGTTTGCAAGTAGGAGTCGTTTGTAAGTTGGATGTTTGAAAGTAGGGGCCTGCCCTATAAACTCAGCAGAAATTTGGGCCTTAGGTGTTGTTGTGGCCACAACACTGTAAGCCCTCACAGGGCCCTGCTGTGAAATATTAGATCAAGAATTGTAATGACATACCCCTGTTGAACAGGGGCAGAAAAATTGGGCCTTTGGTGGTGGTGGTGCTAGTGCCAGAACACTGTAAGTCCTCACTCGCTCTTGGTGGGTGCAGAAACGGGCCCTGCTGTGAAATATTAGATCAAGAATTGTGATAACATGCCCCTGTTGAACAGGGGCTGAAAAATTGGGCCTTAGGCACTGATACTGGTGCCACAACACTGCAACCCCTCACAGATACTCCAGTTGGAACGCAGAAACAAGCCCTGCTGCAAAGCATTGCATCAAAAATTGTAATTACACGCCCCTGTTAAACAGGGGCTGAAAAATTAGGCCTTAGGGACTAGTGCTGGTGCCACAAAACTGCAACCTCTCACAGATACTCTAGTTGGAACGCAGGAACGAGCCCTGCTGCAAAGTATTGCATCAAAAATTGTAATTACACGCCCCTGTTAAACAGGGGCTGAAAAATTGGGCCTTAGGCACTGGTGCTGGTGCCACAACACTGCAACCCCTCACAGATACTCTAGTTGGAACGCAGAAACGAGCCCTGCTGCAAAGTATTGCATCAAAAATTGTAATTACATGCCCCTGTTAAACAGGGACTGAAAAATTGGGCCTTAGGCACTGGTGGTGGCACCTAGAACCAAAAATGTTCTTACAAGCTATCAGCGTGTTAATTGAGGAGGAAGAGGATAATTACTCAGGATAGTCACTCAGCATCAGCATAGGCAGTCTTTGAAGGGATCTGAGATTTCAAAAAAAAATTATTCGGTTACATCAGCATCAGGTGCTTGGTAGCTGGTGGTGATCCAAGACTGATTCATTTTTATGAAGGTCAGTCGATCGACCGAGTCGGTGGACAGACGCACCCTGTGATCGGTTACAAAGCCTCCAGCAGCACTGAACTTGCGTTCTGAAAGAATGCTGGATGCAGGTCAGGCCAGTAGCTCAATTGCATACTGTGCAAGCTCTGGCCAGTGATCCATCCTCAAGACCCAGTAACCCAGAGGATTTTCGGTGGGAAAGGTGTCCAAGTCAGATCTTGCCCCTAGGTATTCCTGCACCATGTAAAACAGACGCTGGCGATGGTTGCTGGAACTGATCATACCTTGGGGCTGCGGACCAAAAAATTTTCTGAACGCATCGGTCAGACGGCCACCTTCTCCACAGCTCCTTCTTTGACTGACCAAAGCCTCAGCAACACGTTGTCCAGAAACAGGAGTTTGTAACCTCCCAGTCTCTGGGAACGCGTTGCACAGACCTTTCTGCAAGGCCTCCCGAAGATGTTTCATCCTCTGCTCCCTCTGCGATGGCAAGATAAGGTCTGCAACCTTACCCTGGATCAAGGAGGGTTGCCAGCCAGTATTGGTCCTTCTCCTTGATACCACGAATACGAGGATCCTTACGCAGGCTTTGCAGGATCAGGGAGACCATGCAGCGTAGGTTTTCTGAGGCATTCAGTCCGGAGTCCTCTGGGTCACTAAGGACGACATGGTCCACAGCCACCTCCTCCCAGCCACGTACAAGTCCATGTGTTTCTTGGAACTGATCCCTTAAAGACTGCTGCTGATGCTGAGTGCCAGGCTCCACCTCCATACTGACACACTCCTCCTCCTCCTCGTTCTCTTCCTGTGTGATCGGCGGGCATGCAGGTACACTGTCTGGATAAAGAGGGCCTTGAGAGCTAAGGAAGTCCTCCTCTTCCTGCCTCTGTTCTGCCCTTAAGTGCCCTGTCCATTATTCCACGCAGCGTGTGCTCCAACAGGTGGACAAGGGGGACAGTGTCACTGATGCATGCAATGTCACTGCTCACCATCCTCGTGGCCTCCTCAAATGGTGACAGGACAGTGCATGCATCCCTGATCATGGCCCACTGGCGTGGGGAAAAAAAACCAAGCTCCCCTGACCCTGTCCTGGTGCCATAGTCGCACAGGTACTCATTGATGGCCCTCTGCTGCGTGTGCATCTGCTGCAGCATGGCCAACGTTGAGTTCCACCAGGTGGGCATGTCACAGATTAGGCGGTTCTTGGGCAGGTTAAACTCCTTTTGGAGGTCTGCCAGCCGAGCACTGGCATTATATGACTGGCGGAAATGCACACAGACTTTCCTGGCCTGCCTCAGGACATCCTGTAAGCCCGGGTACCTGCCCAAGAACCGCTGCACCACCAAGTTAAGGACGTGAGCCAAACAGGGCACATGGGTCATTTGTCCCTGTCGGAGGGCAGAGAGGAGGTTGGTGCCATTGTCGCAAACCACCATTCCTGCCTTAAGTTGGCGTGGCGTCAACCACCTCTGAACCTGCCCCTGCAGAACTGACAGAACCTCTGCCCCAGTGTGGCTCCTGTCCCCCAAGCAACCAGCTCAAGCACCGCAAGGCATCTTTTGGCCGAGGACAAAGCACAGGAAGAGGCCATGGAGGAAGAAGAAGAGGAGGGGGTGGAGGAGAGAGGTGTGTCACAATCATTAGTAGTGGCATTTTGGAGGCATGGTGGCAGAACAACCTCCAACACTACTGCACCTTTTCCTGCACCCTTCCCAGCTGCCAGAAGTGTCACCCAATGCGTGGTGAAACTTAGGTAATGTCCCTGTCCATGCTTGCTGGATCATGAGTCAGTGGTAATATGCACCTTACCGCCCTGTCCAGCGAGGCCAAGACATTGCCTTCCACATGCCGGTAGAGAGCCGGAATCGCCTTCCGTGAGAAAAAGTGGTGTTTGGGTACCTGCCACTGAGGAACCGCACATTCCACAAACTCACGGAAGGGGGCAGAGTCTACCAACTGAAAAGGCAGCAGTTGAAGTGCTAGCAATTTTGCCAAGCTAGCATTCAACCACTGGCATGTGGATGGCTGGGAGCGAACTTCTTTCGGCAGTGCAGCAGCTGGGGCAGGGAAATTTGCCTGGTAGAATCTGACGTCGGTGTACCGAAAGCAGATTGCCCACAAGTACTTGGCTGTGACACACCTAATTCTACATCTTCATTCCTCTCAGTGCAGGTCTCAGAGAGGACTGAAGGTATAGTGGGGTTGGAGATCTCAGCTGATGAGGAGCTTTGGTGTGGGTCTTTTAGATACGCTTGCCAATGAACTGCATGGCAGGTCAACATATGTCTGGTCAAGCATGTGGTGCCCACGCGGGAGATGTTTTGGCCACGCGAGATATGCTTGAGACATATGTTGCAAATAGCAGCGGTGCGATCTGATGCACTCGTCTCAAAAAAGGCCCACACCAAAGAACTTTTGGAATAACGCTCAAAGACAGCAGCGCCCTGCACATGCGGAGCTTTGGGGTGTGATGCAGTCAGTGTGCTGCCCTTAGGCTGGCCCCTGGAGGGCATCCTGCCTCGTTGGTGATGTGCCTCCTCCTCCTCTCTCCTATCAGGCACCCACGTTGAGTCAGTGACCTCATCATCCCCTCCCTCCTCATCACTGGAGCAAACCTGGCAGTATGCTGCAGCAGGGGAAGCATGACTGCCAGATTGCTGTAGTGACCTGTAGCTACCTGTAGTATGAAAACACCATCAACCTTCTACAGGTAGCTTTAGCTGAACACTGTGCAGAGCTCGCAAAAAACTAACTTGTAGCTTATTTAGCTGCCTGCGGTAGTGATAGGATCAGGAAAACACCACCAACCTTCTACAGGTAGCTTTAGGTGAACACTGTGCAGAGCTCGCAAAAAACTAATCTGTAGCTTATTTAGCTGCCTGCGGTAGTGATAGGATCAGGCAAACACCACCAACCTTCGACAGGTAGCTTTAGGTGAACACTGTGCAGAGCTCGCAAAAAACTAACTTGTAGCTTATTTAGCTGCCTGCGGTAGTGATAGGATCAGGAAAACACCACCAACCTTCGACAGGTAGCTTTAGGTGAACACTGTGCAGAGCTCGCAAAAAAACTAACTTGTAGCTTATTTAGCTGCCTGCAGTAGTGATAGGATCAGGAAAACACCACCAACCTTCGACAGGTAGCTTTAGGTGAACACTGTGCAGAGCTCGCAAAAAACTAACTTGTAATTTTAGCTGAACACTGTGAGGAGGACACACTACACTAACTTGTAGCTTTAGCTGAACACTGTGCAGAGGTCGCACTACACTAACTTGTAGTTTTAGCTGAACACTGTGAGGAGGACACACTACACTAACTTGTAGCTTTAGCTGAACACTGTGCAGAGGTCGCACTACACTAACTTGTAGTTTTAGCTGAACACTGTTCAGAGAACGCACTACACTAACTTGTAGCTTTAGCTGAACACTGTGCAGAGGTCGCACTACACTAACTTGTAGTTTTAGCTAAACACTGTGAGGAGGACGCACTACACTAACTTGTAGCTTCAGCTGAACACTGTGCAGAGGTAGCACTACACTAACTTGTAGTTTTAGTTGAACACTGTGAGGAGGACGCACTACACCAACTTGTAGCTTTAGCTGAACACTGTGAGGAGGACGCACTACCCTAACTTGTAGCTTTACCTGAACACTGTGCAGAGGTCACACTAAACTAACTTGTAGCTTTAACTGAACACTGTGAGGAGGACACACTACCCTAACTTGTAGCTTTAGCTGAACACTGTGCAGAGGTCACACTAAACTAACTTGTAGCTTTAGCTGAACACTGTGAGGAGGAGGCACTACCCTAACTTGTAGCTTTAGCTGAACACTGTGCAGCGGTCACACTAAACTAACTTGTAGCTTTAGCTGAACACTGTGAGGAGGATGCACTATACTAACTTGTAGCTTTAGCTGAACACTGTGCAGAGGTCGCACTACACTAACTTGTAGTTTTAGCTTAACACTGTGAGGAGGACGCACTACACTAACTTGTAGCTTTAGCTGAACACTGTGCAGAGGTCGCACTACACTAACTTGTAGCTTTAGCTGAACACTGTGGGGAGGACGCACTACACCAACTTGTAGCTTTAGCTGAACACTGTGAGGAGGACGCACTACCCTAACTTGTAGCTTTAGCTAAACACTGTGCAGAGGGCACACTAAACTAACTTGTAGCTTTAGCTGAACACTGTGAGGAGGACACACTACACTAACTTGTAGTTTTAGCTGAACACTGTTCAGAGGACACACTACACTAACTTGTAGTTTTAGCTGAACACTGTGAGGAGGACGCACTACACTAACTTGTAGCTTTAGCTGAACACTGTGCAGAGGTCACACTAAACTAACTTGTAGCTTTAACTGAACACTGTGAGGAGGACGCACTACACTAACTCTAAATAGTCTAGCTGCTTGACTGTGGTAACAATAGGATCAAAAGAACACCAACAATTTTCTTCAGGTAGCTGTAAATACTGTAACAAAAAAAGCCTGCCTGTCAGTAGGAAGATAACAGGAACGGATCTAGCTAAACTGAATACAGTGTATATATATATATATATATATATATATATATATTTATATATATATACAACACCTGGGATGCATATATATATACACAATACACTGTAAGTGCAGCTAACTCACTGACTGTCCTGCCTAATCTAGCTAACTCAAATGAAATGACACTGTTTCTCTGTCTATCTAAGCATGCTGGAACACACTACACAGGGCCACCGTGTAGGGGGCCTTATATAGTGTGGGGCGTGTTCTAAACCCCCTGAGCCATAATTGGCCAAAGCCACCCTGGCTTTGGCCAATTACAGCTCTCTCTACTGACGGCGCTGTGATTGGCCAAGCATGCGGGTCATAGTGCATGCTTGGCCAATCATCAGCCAGCAATGCACTGCGATGCCGCAGTGAATTATGGGCCGTGACACGCCACACGAATTTGGCGCAAACAGCCCATAACGTTCGCAATTCGGCGAACGATCGAACAGGCGATGTTAGAGTCAAACATGGGTTCGACTCGAACGTGAAGCTCATCCCTAAGTGGGACTGTGATAGTGTGTTGGGCAATCTGACACTAACTGACGCTGGGTTGGAACTGACTAACTGACACTGACATCACCAGAGACAGTAATACAGTGTCTCTGCTAAAACTATACACTGTAACTGTACTAATGACACTGGCTGGGAAGGGGTTAACATCTAGGGGCAATCAAGGGGTTAGCTGTGTGCCTAACAAGTGTAATGTGTGCATTATGTGCTGCTTTTACTTATAGATGTGAATACTTTTTTACCCTGCGCTCTGCTCCATGTATAGAGCTCTGTGTTGTTAGTAAACACAGGGCTCTGCAAAAAATCATCGGCTGGGACCTGCAGATCGGCTTGTTCTGTACTGAAACACAGCATAGTCGGAGAGGCGGATGCAACATGTACATGATCCGGCGCAGTGGGGCTGCCCTGCTGCAGTAAAAAGGCAGTGGATGGGCCGCAAGTGCTTAAAGTAAACCCAGTCACTAAAAACTCATATACGTTTTAACATGTTAATGTAATTTTCAAAATAATTTTTTACACTTAATCTCCAGTTTTAAGTAAATGAATACCTGATATGATATGAAGGTCCTTGCTCAGGCACTTTCTGATTTAGGGTGACAATGCTCTTTTCCTGTTTTCCTGGTCATTTAAAGCTAAACTCCAGGCATATAAAATGCACACATTTGCACAGTTCTGTAAACATTAATACATCAACAAATTTATTTATTTTTTAAAGAGAAGCAAAGGAATATATTTTTTTTTATTATTCATGCTAGGTGGCTAACGTATCAGTCTGATGCTACATCTGTCCCCCGCACATCTACATTGAGAACCGAGCGATCAAACACCACCAAGTGGTTTTCACAGCTCCATGAGCAGAGAGCTGCAGACTGTCAGTTACCGCTCTCTGCTCTTCTCCCTCCTTGCTCATTGGAAGCGCTGGGCTGTGGAGGGGGCGGAGCGGCCGTCTCAGGCTCTCAGCCGCTCGCCGAGACAGATGTCGGTCCAGGCACCTGGTGGATCCAGACTCCCATTGGCGGGATGACGTGGTGCCTGGACTGACATTGGTGACGTCAGCAGAGAGTGGACTTCAGCCCGCTCGCTGCTGAAAATGGGTCACAGGAGTGCAAAATGAATTGCACTCTTGTGACCCACAGGAGAAGCCCAGCCAAACAAGTTTTGGCTGGACTTCTCCTTTAAGTGGATGTAAACCCTCACATATTCCCAGTGAAGTGAACAGCCTCAGATGATACACAGATGTAGCCATGCCCCCATATGAATTGCTGAATGTAGCGGTTCACCTGTCACCCTGCCCAGTCCGGCATCCATCTCTCATGGACTCAGAGAAATAGAACAGCTCATAAGCTTCTTTTTTATAATTGGTTTTTTTTATTAACAATTGTAAAACAGCATATCATAAGATACAAAGATTATGACATTTTAACATTGAAGCATTCAAAAATAAGATACAAAACATAATAATAGAGCTTGGTGGGGATACTCATATAGGCGAGTGTCAGCGGCTTCCAGCATTGGATCATTTAAACAAAAAAAAAATGTCCATACAGTATCATGTTTAGGTAAAAAAAAATTAAGAAACAGAATGTGTTAACTACAATATCAAATGTAAGGATGATCAAAGGGTTATGCTAAAGGAATTCAAAAAGACATGGAGCTATGAGGATCAAGAGAATATATTGAGTCATCCCAATTTTTCCAAATTATATCAAATAGGGGAAGTTTACCTTCAATTTTTGCAGTCAAATGTTCCATTCTGCGCACATCTGAGACTATGGAAAGTGCATGGTGTAAAGTGGGGGAGGAGGTAGAGAGACAGAGTCTAGCGATGGTTTTTTCCGCTGCTAAAAGTATGAAAGACCCAAGTTTCTGTAGTGATTTAGGGACGCCCGGAAAAGGGAGACCCAGAAGGAAGTGTATGGGGTTCAATGGAATAGTTGTAGAGAAGAGTGTTTGCAATAATTTTTGAATCTCAGTCCAAAATGTGCCTAAGATATGGCAATCCCAGAAGATGTGAAGATGGGTACCTACGGACCGACCACATCTCCAGCACAGGTTAGAAAGGGAAGGGTTTTGGGCATGTAACAATTCAGGAGTTCTATACCAAAAAAATAGTATCTTAATAGCGGTTTCTTTTTGTGCTACACATCTTGAAACTTTGGAAGATGAGTCCCAAATTTTCCCCCAGTCCAACAATGAGATTGGTCGATTTAACATTCTAGACCATTTTGCCATGTAATTATGTGTGGAGTCAGTTAGGGGGGTACTGCATGTAGCATTTTATATATAGACAAAATTAATTTTTTTTCATTTGGGCCATTTGCACATCAGATGAACCAGGTGTTGCAGCTGAAATATACCTGCTTGAGTCCATGAGAGTGTTCGCAAATAAGATAATCTATCTGGAATGTCTGGATTAAAAAGAACATTCTAGAGAGGGGAACATGGTGAGGAAAGAGAAAATTTATCTGAACATCTCTTCCAAATGGATAGGGTAAAAAGCATCGGAGACAAACAAAGAGACCTCAATTGGGGCATGAATTTGCTTGAGGATGGCCATAACATGTAGCAAGGGTGTACTGGAGCAGTAATCCCCATCTCAATTTCAGCCCATCTACTTGGGACTTTCCTAGAGTTCCAGGTGGTCAGCGCCCTGAGATGGGAAATGTAATAGTACTTAATGAGATCAGGGGCAGCCAACCCACCTTTAGTTCTAGGGGAGAAGACTACTGATTGAGCAATTCTATGAGATGCATTGTTCCAAATAAAATTAAGGCACTTTCTCTGGAGGTTTTTCAGCTGCGAAAGTGGGACTGAGATTGGTAATGTTTCAAATAAGTACAGTAATTTGGGTAGTACCAACATTTTGAGGACATTGATTCTGCCAAGGAGAGAGAGTGGGATGGAGGTCCAGAGTTGCAGGAGTCTAGAGATTTCTGCAAACAAAGGAGGGAAGTTGGCTTGATAAAGAGAGTGATACGAGGGAGTAAGATGAATAAGCTTTGTTTGTTTGTTTGTTTGTTTGTTTTATTTCAGGGGATTAAACTTGGAAGGGTAAAGGGTATTTATGGGATGCCCAGAATGATTAAACACAACTTGCTTGGGAATTCTATATATACACTCCAGTATATACACTCCAGTCTTCTTTCCAGCACAAACACTTGTTTAAGGCCTCTTTTCCTTCACTCCTCCAGCACTTGCTGCATAACGTTACTCCTCCAGCACTTCACTTGCTGCAGACTGTTACTCCTCCAGACTAGCTAGCACCACCTGGTTTGGCCTGACACTAACTCAGCCAGGCCTCAGTGGATTGCCTTTTGCGGGCAGGGACCTTGAGATCCTGTGGTGTAGAAAAAGGTCCGGTGCTAACTGTCCTTCAGCTACCACTCCCAGATAGCTCTCTTCAGGCCCTGCCAGCCAGCCTGGCTGCAATGACCTCTCTCCACTGCCCTTCCCCCAGCCCAGTTTTCTGGTTCTGCACCCATCTCAAGCTGCCATCTCCCAGCTCTCTCAGGCGTGCCTCCCCAGTCCTCCTGACTTTGCCTCACTCACCAGCACTTCACTTGCTGCGACCAGTTGTCCTCCCTGGAGTCTCTTAGCAGTGTTCTCTATCGCTGTCCTCTCCTTGCTCACTCATGTTCCTCTTTTCCAGGGTCTCTTGACACCTCCTGGATGCACCCGATCCCCGGCCCAAGGTCACCCCCCCAGACTGGGGAGCTCCCCATGGGCCCCGAAAGCCTCCACACTCTCTCACACCAGATGTTCTACCCGACAACTCCTCCCCAGCTGGGCTGACCCTAGGTATTTAAGGAGGCCTGTCCCCTGCTGAGCCAGATTGGGGATTGGTCAGGGCTCCCTAGAACACCCCAGGCAGCTCCACCTCTCCTCTCCTCCTCTCTTTCCTGCACTTTCCAGAAAGCCCTGGAAAGAAGAGGGAGGTCTCAGTGATGCTACCTGTGAGTCACCAGTTGCCACCCTGAGCCACTTCCAGCCCAGAATGAAAACAAACAGGCCTAGCAACCAGCTAGGCCTGCCTACATTTTCCTTCTCTCCAGAAAAATCCTCACTCTAGCACCTACCTAACTAGAGGGTGCTACACAGAGATAAAACAAATCTCCCTACATAAGTTTTACATGTATATCTGCTGTCTTCCCCTTTCTACACTCTTTGGAAAGTGAAAATCATGTTAGAAGTCTTTCTTCATCTTTCAGCAGTACTTAGGGGTGGGTGTGGAGTCTGCACTTACACTGTGTGAGAGCTGATTGGAAGAAAGGGACATACCCTCTCCCCTCCAAATAGGCAAAGGAACAAAGGAACATGCAGAGCTGTATTCTGAATAGACAAGCTCCCTGCTTATCTATCTCTAAGTTACCTCCTCAACACAAATTGTGAGCTCATGTTATCTTGTGTGTCAGGGAACTTGTCAGAAGTGACTCATACTGAAAACAGAGGAACGAAGCAGAGGAGAGAAATGATACTTAGAGCTTTGGAGAGAGGCAAGTAAATACTACAGATATATTTGCTTAGATCAAAGTTCATGAACGGGGTTTACAACCACTTTATTGCAAGTAGTATGAGTACTTACATTTGACTTTGTATCAGCCTCATGCAGTCTATTATACACCAGAGACCAGACAAGGGAGCGAGAAGAAGCACAAGGAACCAATCAGGTGTAGTGCAAGGAGAATGCTCATATATGTGCTACTCCCCTTTCATAGTCCAATCACAGAGTGGGGAGGAGATCTGTAAGACTCCACCTCCTGAAACTCCTCCTCTCAGCACCTCTGTAGTTCAGAAGGCAGGCTCTGTGAAATGTGTGACACAGCAGTGCTTACCCACAGGGCATAGTGACTATATGCCACAGAATTCAAGGAAGTAAATGTGTAGGGATCTTGACAAAGTAAGTTTACAAATTATAAGATTGGTCAGATTAATCGAGTAAGCTAGAAATAATTGAAATACAATATGAAAATGATTATATGATTTTAAATTTTAACCATAGATAAGCTTTAAAAATAGGATCCTTACTGAATCAGATCATTTATTGTGGAACGCATGAACTCTTCGGAAACCATAGTAATTCCCCATACAGCTTATGCAGCGCAGAATATATCCTGACAAAGCACTAACTCCTATTAGCCATGTTCACTGAAACATCACTAATGAGTGCTCGCTATCCGCTGAGTTTGTGGAGAGTGCTCTGAAGCTCTGGCATGCCCTACATAACGAGTGTGATGGTAGGGGAATTCTCCTCCCCAGCGACTTTACACTACAAACTAGCTGCTCTGTTTAGATCATGTTAACCATCCGGGTCTGTCCAACCAAGTTACCGGCTTTGAATTGCATTACTTACCAGTGAATTAAATGTGATTTAACTAGATAGACTTGGAAAAACAAGTCCTACCTGTCTGAGTGCACTAAAGGGATTGTCTGCTTGAAAGAAAAAAAACCACAGCAGCGGCACCTTGCTTTTTACAATTTCTATTTCACTAACCTCACTTGCTGCTGCACATAACCTTTCCTTGGTTATTGTTATTATTATTATTATACAGGATTTATATAGTGCCAACAGTTTATGCAACACTACAATATAAAAGGGAGACAGTACATTTAAAATACAATAAAATACAAGAGGGTCAAGAGGGCCCTGCTCATAAGAGCTTACTTAATCCAAGAATTGGTTGATAGTTCTGTAATATCTGTTGACATTAAACCCTCAGTAGTTGCATTTTCAACAGCTGATCTAATCACTTACTGAGTATGCAGTTTCATTATCTTTTAAGGCATAGCCTTAGTGGACTCGGACCTGTCATCTGTCTGCTCAGTAGTGATCAGCAAAGAGATCCCTTGCTGAGCAGGCAGAGGAACGTTACAGAATCCACCCCATGTGAAAGAAGCTTAAACCTTGGCTGTGTAGCGCTACCCCCTTAGGGGCCGCTTGTTTTAATTGGTTTCACTCTAACAAGTACAGATGCTGCCTGTCCCTGCAAGAACCAGGTCATTCACACCAGCTTCAATAATAAAGTCTAGGGGTTAACTTTTTGTAGTTTATTGCTTTAAGAACTTCAACAGGAGAGGCATTTTGGGACATGGGATACTTCAGAACACTCAGCACTTAAAGAACAGAGGAAAATCTTCTCTAATAGTGAAGGTTGAACAATCTAAGGTTTCACAGCTGAAAACCATGGGGCAAATCTTTTTGGCATCTGGTTACCTTGCGCTGATGCACAACTGCTGGCACCCAGGACAGCTTCCAGAACACTACATGGTGACGGAGATCAGTTTTGGGTCTTTACTCACAAGTCCCCAGGACAGCTGCCACTTTCTGTCTTCCTATGAACACAGCCCAGTGAGTAAGAGAGCACCTCTTCCGACCAAATACCCTGTGGTGAAGTTCTTTAATCAGTTCCAAGCACAGTCCCTCCAGGCCCTCATCCCTGGTACTGCTGAGTCTTCAAGAGCAACTGAGCAGACCATGGGCAGCCCGAGGCAGGCTCTAGAACCCTCCTGATGCTCTCCAGGGTTGAGACTATTTATCACCATTCCAGCCCACTTCTGGACTTTCCTCTCTCCAGGGATTGGCTGAAACCTAATAAATATTCAGGCTGGTTGTTTTGAATGTCTCCCTCTCCCCCTACCTCTGGAAGAAGCTCTGGAAGCTTCTTCCAGAGGCAGGGGAAAGTAACCAAACTCCCAACCTCTGCAACCCCCAAACAGAATAGGCCAAACAATTACTGCTCCCTTGATTACAGAAGGATCCAAACTAAATTTACCTAGCATCATTTGGAGCCTCCCTTGCATGCAGGGACTAGAGTTGTGTCTCCCTACACTGTGTGCATCAATAGAAACAAGCAGCCCCATAGCCTAGGAAGGCCAGACACTCCCCTGCTCCCCCCCTTCTTTATGCTAACAGGCTGCCTGGAAATTCCACTGTACACTGTTAACCCTTTGCTGTGAATCCTGGAAGTTTGGGGAAGCAGCACTGAGAGAGCAGAAGTCAGCATCATTGAAAGTTGCAAACTGCAAGTGCTGGGGTAAGCATTTTTAAAAATAGTTTACTGGGGAATATTTATTTTATGGTGCTCAATGTGTTATGCTACAAAAGGCTGAGGATTTGATGCTACTTTATTGCAACTAAGCGTACCGTGTAAATGCAGGCAAACTAAACACAAAGCTGAAATTCTTGTATCAAAGTGAATCCATAGGAAAAATAAAAAATTATATTTGTCATAATGCAGTCTAGCAGTAGCATTACCACAGTGTTTTGCCCAATTCCCTCTCATAACGTAGTTTTATTATCTGTTGAGTCTGCGGGTTGATTTTTTATATTTCCTCTTTCTGTTAGAAGGTGACAACACTGTTCATTCTACTCTGAAATTGTACTGTAGTGTTATCATCCTGTGGGCAGAAAAGGTCTAACGGCATCATTCCATCGGATATTCCGATCGTGTGTGGGCTTCATCTGACTATTTCTTTTGAAAATTTTGACGGACCTAGAAATAGAACATGTTCTAAATCTTTCCGACGGAATCAATTCCTATCAGGAAAACCGTTTGTCTGTATGCTATTCGGACGGACCAAAAATGACGCAAGGGCAGCTATTGGATACTGGCTATTGAACTTCCTTTTTCTAGTCCCGTCGTACGTCATCGCGTTCTAAACGATTGGACTTTGGTGTGATGGTGTGTAGGCAAGTCCGTTTCAGCGGAACTTATTCTGCCGGAAAGTCCAGTCGTGTGTATGTGACATTATATGAACATGTAGTTTTAACTGGGCTTTTAGTAAGAGACAAACAACACTTTTTAAGTGGGTACAGCAAATGTTTTTTTTTTCTATTTTGGATAATGCTTTAAGCCAGGGTTAGGCAACCTGGGGCCCTCCAGCTGTTGTGGAACTACATTTCCCATGAGGCATTGCAAGGCTGGCAGTTACAATTACTCCCAGAGGCATGATGGGACTTGTAGTTCTGCAACAGCTGGAGGGCCCCAGATTGCCTACCCCTGCTTTATGCAATATAATTGAATGTCTATCATTGTAAGCATCCCTTTAATTATTAAAGAGTATGGCCCAATCCCAATGTGGCTATGAAGGTGCTATTTAAATATACATTTAAACCAACTATGCTACGAAAAAGGTACCAATTGCTTTGGCCCCTTACAATTGCTGGAGCCAGTTATGTGGAACTTCCTTCCTTCTGGTTCCTGCATCACCAATTATATCCAGACTTTCAAAGCAGAATTCAGTTTGATTGGTGCCTGTATGAATTTTCTCAGAATTGGATTTTTCTTATATCAGGCTGCCTGTGTCAGAAGGAGAGTGTTCAAGCATCACTAACAGATGTGTTCAGGACCACAGGGTGAACACCAAAGGCTATAGGGTGGGTGGTGCTGTATGTCTAAATGAAAAACTGAACTACTCAGCAAACACTCCAAATCTTAAGATCTTATGTAGTTAAACAAGGTATCTAACGCCAAAACTATTTTAAATGAACTATGAAATTACTGACCCCGCCCCCTTCCCCCATATCAGATGTGTGCGTGTCCTTGCTGGGGAGATTCATTCTCTCCATTTGTCCTGGTAACCATTGTCACCAGGACAGGCAGTAATAGAAAATGTTAAATGTTACCATTGTCACTATGACCTGTGACATGGTGGGGTTTATTTACTAAAGGCAAATCCACTTTGCACTACAAGTGCATTTGTCAGGAAAGGTTTCACCTGCTTGTGGCGCTGTCAGATTTTTGGGCCGCAGTACTGGTGTCCACCAGCGGGTGTCTCCCAGCAGTCTGGAGGCGACATCATCTTCTGCAATCAGGAGTCACCTGAGACTGATCGCAGGAGGTGTGTATATAAAATCCGGCAGATGCTCACACATTGGTATTTTCCTTGAGCCCTGACCTGCATTCCTGAATCCTGTACCTTGTGTCCTGTGTTCCTGAACCCTGCATCCATCCCTGGACCCTTGTCTTGCAGACTTATCCCTTCCTCCTGTTGAACTCTCCCTGTCCCGTCCTGCTCCCTGTTCTATCTGATTGATTTCTCGTGTATGATCCTGGCTTGATTATGTTTATGATTATATATTACTTCTGTATTCACGTTTGGTTTAGAGCGTTATTATTGTGTGTCACCGTGGTTGTTTGTTGGTTTGCTTTATTGTTTATGACTTATCCTTTTAATACATATTACTATTATTACTTTACATGGGTTTTGGTCTTCCCTATTGCAATCCACACATTTTTGGTCTCACCGGTTTATGACAGCACTGCAAGTGCACTTGGAAGTGCAGTCATTGTAGATCTGAGGGGGACATGCAAGGAAAATAAAAAAAGAGCATTTTTGCTTGCACATGATTAGATGATAAAATCAGCAGAGGTTCCCCTCATTTCAGAGCTTCCCCTCATATCTACAGCAATCTATAGTGACTGCAGTTACAAGTGCACTTTCAAGTGTACTTGTAGTGCAGAGTGGAGTCATCCAATGGGGACAATTGTCTAAAATTGGTTTTCCCTTCTGTTTGGAGAGATTTGTGCCTCCAAGGCAGAAAATGAAGTTAAATCTCTCTAATGAGACACATACAGAAAAAAAAAACTGTCAGGGTTTCGATTTATCCAAAGTACAAACATTTTTTTGAATAGAGATATAGTTTAATAATTGACCATTGCCTGAATAGAAAATGAAGAACCATAGTGGCAAATTGGAAAACTATGATGTGGGCAGGGGACAAGATGTAGATCTGAGGTGTGGATGTTTAGAGTAGGGGCACAGGAGTATCCCAAATTGGCCACTAGGAGATACCATAGTTAGAGTGAGTAACCCTCTTAGTGAAAATCGACAGTGTAGTTGCCCAGGTGGCTGCTACATGCCCCAGGAGTAGTTAAGGGGGTGTGACCATAAAAGTGAGGTTGTGCCTGCTTTGTCCTTGCCAGTATGGGGCAACACAGGAAAGAGGGCTCTGTATGTATAGTCTGGCAGGGCATGGGCATCCGCAGGTAGGGGCAAGGAGGGGGCGAGTGACCCCCCCTGGAATCGGCAAGGGTCTGCAGTGGCCACATCTGTAGCTGTGCTGGCTCTCTGGGTTTGTGCGAGTCGGCTCCACAGCTGCTGAAGATCAGTGTCACTGAGCTTACAAAGCTCTTTACTTCCACCTCTGGCTGCTTCCTGTATGTGTGCCCCTCGTGTTTGCTTTGATACCTGTTGTATTTTCACAGGGACATGTGGAAACAGGACTTGGGAAAAGGAAGACCAGCTTACAAGTGAGTGCTGTAAGTATGTAAGTGAAGGGAGGAGGCTGTTTGTGTACAGGGGGGCAGAGCTGTGTGCAGGGCCAGTACAAGGGGTGGGCAGAAGGGGCGGGACCATTTACTGGAGGAAGGGGGGCGCTTGGGGCCGCTTTGATCTGTGGCTGCAGCGCTCCCCTCCCACCTCCTCCTCTTGTTTATCACACAGCGCCGGGAGCGCTGTGTGTCAGGGAGCTGGGTCTGTGTGTGTGTTTGGTGGCGCCACAACAAGGTCCCGCCGCCCTAGACCAACTCATGTGGTAGCAGATTGAACCAGTGTTCCGCCTATCACACGAGCCGGTTTAGGGGGGCGGTACCCTGTTATGGTGCCGCAAACGCACACACAGACCCAGCTATGTGACACACAGCGCTGCGGGAGATGTCTGCTGTGTGATCCAGGGCAGGCTATGGTGAGTCTGCATTCATAGGCATAGGGAGGCTGCTATTGGCACAGAGAGGCTGCTATTATGGGCACGGAGTGTCTGCAATTATGGGCAGAGAGGCTGCGATTATGGGCCCAGAGAGGCTGCGATTATGGGCACCGAGAGGCTGCGATTATGGGCAGAGAGGCTGTGATTATGGGCAAAGAGGCTGCGATTATGGGCACAGAGAGGCTGCAATTATGGGCAGAGAGGCTGCGATTATGGGCAGAGAGGCTGCAATTATGGGCAGAGAGGCTGCAATTATGGTCACAGAGAGGCTGCAATTATGGGCACAGTGAGGCAGCATTGATGGGCACAGTGAGGCGACATTGATGGGCACAGTGAGGTGACATTTATGGGCACAGTGAGGCGACATTGATGGGCACAGTGAGGCTGCATTGATGGGCACAGAGAGGCTGAAATTATGGGCACAGTGACACGGCATTGATGCGCACAGAGAGACTGCAATTATGGGCACAGTGAGGCAGCATAGATGGGCACAGTGAGGCGGCATTGATGGGCAAAGTGAGCCTGCATTGATGGGCACAGAGAGGCTGCAATTATGGGCAGAGTGAGGTGGCATTGATGGGCACAGTGAGGCTGCATTGATGGGCACAGAGAGGCTGCAATTATGGGCACAGTGAGGCGGCATTGATGGGCACAGTGAGGCGGCATTGATGGGTACAGAGAGGCTGCAATTATGGGCACAGTGAGGCGGCATTGATGGGCACAGTGAGGCTGCATTGATGGGCACAGAGAGGCGGCATTGATGGGCACAGTGAGGCGGCATTGATGGGCACAGAGTGGCTACACTTAAGGGCACAGTGAGGCGGCATTGATGGGCACAGTGAGGCGGCATTGATGGGCACAGAGAGTTCGCGATTATGGGCACAGTGAGGCAGCATTGATGGGCACAAGAGAGGTTGCAATTATGGGCACAGTGAGGCGGCATTGATGGGCAAAGCGGTAGGTTGCATTTGATGGGCACTGGTGAGACTGCATTGATCACTTTTATCATGTCAAGTCTCTAACCATCTATTGTCTTATATCATGTCTGCAGTCTCTAGGGGGGGGGGTTGGTTAATTATCAATGGAATTGATAATATCCAGCAGGAAGGGGGTTAATGCACAGTCACTGATGCATTAGTATAGATCCCATCGTCTGTAGGCACTGTAGCTTTTCATAGTGGAGGGGCGCAGTTTTTCATCTTCGCCCTGGGCACCGAATGACCTTGTCCCTGGCTGTGTGTGTGTGCTTACAGATGTGGGTGTGTGTGGGGGCCTGACATATATACAGATGAGGGGGGCAGCTGAGTGCATACAGTTATAATCAGTGAAGGAGGGTGCCAGATATAGGAAAGATCATATTATCTGTCCTGTCCTGTATACAGCTATATACACCCATCTTCCTTCCTGTATTCTCCCATCATCACTGACTGCAGATATACAAAATTTGTCCTGTATATATATCTGTATACAGGACAGATGATGTATATCTGCAGTCACAGATGATGGAGGAATACAGGAAGGAAGATGGGTGTATATAGCTGTATACAGGACTGATGATGTATATCTGCAGTCAGTGATTATGGAGGAAGGTCTCTATATACAGGTAGCTGTATATACCCACCTTCCTTCCTGTATATAGAGACCTTCCTCTATCATCACTGACTGCAGATATACATCATCTGTCCTGTATACAGCTATATACACCCACCTTCCTTCCTGTATATATTAATACCATCCACCCCTATATATATGTACACACACACACATACTGTACACCCTCTGTACTTTACAGGCCATATTTGATGGGCACAATGAGGCTGCAATTGATGGGCACATGCCTGCACTTTAAGTGATAATGACCAAGCCCCTCCCCTTCATTACATTGTCGAAAAAGAGACGGAGCATGGGTGACCTAAAATGATGCCCCCACCCATGAAAAAAGTTCTGCGCACGCCCATGTGGCAGAGGTCCACTTATTCTGGTCATTACGCAAATTGTTGCAAGGATCAAGCGATGGCAAAGATGTAACCTTTGAGGCTCTAGCTTCTGTGAGCTTCACATTAGGGGGAAAGCAGAGAAGGAGAGGTGCAGGACATCCCATTTGCATGTAATGCAGGCAAAACTCTTAAGTGCGGCTCCTCGACTCAGCTCTCATCTTTGATGTTCTTTCTATCTGTTTGCACTAAGGTTGCACTGAGGGAACAGAGGAACGTACCGTCACCATAGGGATGACTGAAAGGATGTAAATATGTAATTAACTGCATTTCAGTGAAATAAAAGGATCTCATTGTTTGGACTTTAACCACAAAATAGGGGTGTCCTTTAGAGAATGAAATGGTTCTGAATAAGGCTGCTATTGGGGTCCATTGCCATAAAGCCTGAAGCCAGCATGGGATGGACCACTGGTGGTGCTGGTTAGGCAAGGCCGGGAGCCTCCTGGAAATGCTCATGTACAGGTCAGTAGCCTAGGGGGGTACACAAGGATGGATCCCATGACCATAGTACACAGTAAGTTTAACAGGAACAACCTATGCCAAGAAGGAATAGGTTAAAGAGAGTGGATGCTTTCGTCCTCTCATGTGGTTGTTAGTACAAATGAAGGAAGCCCAGCACCTGACTAGACCACTGAGTAACAGATGTACTCTCTATGATTGGGAGAAGTCACAGTTCAGCCGCAGGCCATGCATTTTTAACCAAGGGTCATATACTAGAACTGATTGTGAATCTGTAATTAACAGTCAAAAGCTAGACATCTAGTCCTAGATCAAAAGTCAGATTTCAATGCGTCACATTTTTTGGGGTACAAAACATGCTTTCATTTTGAAATAACCTACATTTTTGCATTTTACATTTCTAGACTAAAAGTTTAATCATAAACTAGAAAAAGTTGAAAGCTTTCTTTTCTGCCTGAAGTTTTAACTTCTGTCCAAGTTGCCATGAATATTTTAAGCAAAGCCTAAGTTTAGAATTCAGAAAAAGACTTTAAAATCCCCTTTTCAAATGTGAAAATACTCATGAATTATGATTATTTTTAAGATTTATTCCCATTGGAAGATGATGTGTTGCTGTGAAACATCCAGGAGAAAAATAAATTTTTCTTTTGATCACAGATCCGTATGAACTCAGGGAGCCCCAGAAACCTAAAAAAATAAAGACCGCAGGTTCGCCAGCCTGGAGCACCTCACCCTACCCTACTCCTTCACATTGCCCACTAACCATAGGATGCTCCTAGGAAGTATACTACTAACAAACTTGACTACTCAGAGGAAAGGGGTTACTGCAAATTAAATTACTGCAATGCTAAAGTCATAGTTCCATTAGATCCCAGGGACATGGATCATAGTCGCATGCCCCGTACACACGATCGGAAATGCCTCCAGCAAAACTCAGATGAGAGGTTTTGGTCGAAAAATGCGACTGTGTGTATGCTCCATCTGACTTTTGCTGACAGAATTCCAGCCAGCAAAAGATTCAGAGCAGGATCTCTATTTTTCGGTCGGAAAAAGTTCCTATCCGGAAATGCGTTCGTCTGTATGCAATCCGGACGCGCAAAAAAATCACGCATGCTCGGAAACAATTTGATGCATGCTCGGAAGCATTGAACTTCATTTTCTCGGCTCGTCGTAGTGTTGTACATCACCGCGTTCTTGACGGTCGAAAGTTCCGAGAACTTTTGTGTGACCGTGTGTATGCAAGGCAAGCTTGAGCGGAATTCCCGCCAGAAAAACCATCCAAGATTTTTCTGACGGAAATTCTGCTCGTGTGTATGCGGCATTATTTGAACTTGTTGGGAGAAAGGGGTAAAAGGAACAGAGAAAGTCTGAGAGCTGCCCCCTAACATGAGACACCTCCATCCCTATAATGCACAGAACAAAAAAATTCGCCCGTGGGACTTTAAATGAAGTGTCCATGGTGATCACAGAAAAATAAAAAGAGTATAGAAATGTCAAAATTTATTGTAATAAATATCATCCAGTACAAGTCATGAACATAGGTGACAAATACATAAGAACAGCAGCATGCTAGAGTGGACCTAAAAACATAGCCATCATGACATAACATCAAAATATGAAGTACAGATATACATGATACATCTCTAACCAGACGCGTTTCGCGAGCTCTCCTCGCTTTATCAGGGGCTGATGTGTATATCTGATGTCTGTAACAACAAGTAAAGAGTGTATTGGAGTATAGGTTATGATTGGACAACAACATGAAGCCAGAGCTAGTATTCCAATACCTACTTGTCAGGCACTTGACCCCGAAGGGGTGGCCCCAGGCAGGGGGCAGCGAAAATGCATCTCCCCCGGGAGCTGAGGGGGAGGAGACCATAGAAAGGAGGTCCAGGATCAGGCACAGGGCAGGCATGGCTTGAATAAAAAGGAGAGAGATGGACCCGACTGTCACCCATGATGGTTACAGAGTGTACTCACTGTAATGAAATAAATGTAACAAAAATATGTATATGTATCTGAGATAATGGCAATAACCATTACAGAGTGTACTCACTGTAATGAAATAAATGTAGCAAAAATATATGTATGTATCTGAGATAATGGCAATAACCATATCCAAAGGAATTTACAGTAATATGCTTGAGTATAAAGGATGCAGGGTGTCCAGCAAAGCATGAAAAAGAGAGCAAGAACAAAACAGAAGACAAAGAAAAGGTGAAAAAATGTGAGCCCAAGTGTTACCCATGACTCTAGCAGGGCATACTCCCTGTGATAAAATATATAGATGTATATATATGTATTAGGTGGTGGATAACACGATCTCCTAAGTGACCCATGAATCCTACATGGCATGTACACCATGATAAAGTACATGAATATGTGTATTGTATAACTGAAGTAGTTAGTGTCACAATGTAATGGGAATATAAAGTAGTAGGCTAGGGTACAGGGAATGCAGGAGTGTCCTGCAGAGCATGGGGAGGGGTGATGTGAAAAGAAAAGAAGTAAGAGAGAAAGAGTGAGGGAATGGTGAAGGAAAAGAGGAAAAAAGGAAAAAGAAAAGGGAAGACAAGAGAAAAGAAAACGAAAAAAATGAGGAAAGTTAGCCAAGAAAAAAGACAAGAAAAGCTGTAGAGGGGAGAAAAAGAAGAAATGCAGATGACCAAAAAGATGAAAATGGTGAATGAATAAAAGGGAATATAAATCAATTGCAAGTAATACTCCAGGGTGTACCTATATGAATGATAGGTCCACTAGTGGGGTGACATATGTAAATGTGAGTGTACAGGTGATACCTACCAGTGTGATCTCTCGCCAGTGTGTAATAGGAGCCAAATGAGAATGCCTGCCCTGTGCCTGATCCTGGACCTCCTTACAATAAATTTTGACATTTCTATACTCTTTTTATTTTTCTGTGATCACCATGGACACTTAATTTAAAGTCCCACGGGTGAATTTTTGTTGTTCTGGGGAAATGTCATTCTGCATTGACAGAAATTACCGGTGACTTGGACAATTTGTTGATAGGCAACTCCTATCCTCATATTGATTAGTGGTTCCAAATTAATAATTACTACTGCAGTAGAGAACAGACACAAAAGATACGCTCAGCATCTTTCCAAATAACTGTTCTGCTTTATTATGACGCAATTGAAAGTGTTTATACACATGATTACATAGGTATCACATTAATATTACAATTGTACATTTATGGTAACAGGGGGCGTTACATAGCCAGACTTATTGTAATCAGGACTCGAAAGAATGCAAACATGTACTGAAAACATTATTAGTGCCGTGTGCACAGTGATAGCAGTGTGCAATACATACAAAATAGAATACAATTATATACAGAACTTACAAATTTCCATTACAGTCTCCCCTATTTTGGTCAATATTTTGATCACTAACCATACCTGCTATCACCTTTAACCTGGAACCTCCACACGCTTAGGTGGAGGTAGTCCTGGCCAAAGAGGCAAAAACTCCATTGTGGAGAAAATAATAGCTGAGCAGCTGTTTTCATTACAAAATTATTTTTCATTGTGAAAAACAAATGATTGATAAGACAGAGTACTGGCTGTACACTCCTATGGCCAGAAAGACCTTCTAGCTGAATTGTTGGCACGCTGTCTTATCAGCACATGTAAACACAGACAATTGTACATAAAATGGAAGACGCACAAAAGACAAATATGACTTCAACATGGCTAAACTACTTTTCAAATATATATATGCCTTAAAATTAAAGTAATTGAATCAAAAAGTACCCTAGACTGTGAGCGCAAGAGGGAAACAAATCAAACAGAGATTTCTTTAATTTAGTAAGTAAAAACAAACTTCTGGCCCTTCAAATGGAACCAAAAGCTCTCGATATCTTGACTATCTATATAAATATATACACTCTTTTTATAGCTCACAGACTTTGCTAAAAAATGGAGCTCTGCTTCCTGAGCTAGGGAAAAGGATCAAATGAGTATCCTTCTGGGTGATAAACTGCATCCTCAATATAAAACCGGGAATAACTCTACAAAAAAATAAATATCTGGGTCTTCAGGGAGTGTGTACTGCACTGGGCTCACAGCAGCTGATTCCTACGTCATCAATTTAACACATGTGGTTTTCCTTTGTCTCCAGCCTCCTCCAATAGAGGCAATAAGATGGCTGGATTCAAATATACGCATTTTTCATTATTAGATTTGTACATAAACACTCATATTTTAAACCTTTCATTAGACAAACATTTAGTTAGCTGTATATTTGCTGCGCAGAATGTGGGACCATTAAAAATAAAATATTTGACCAAAATAATGTTTGTAACTTTGTCTAATAGCACCTTTGCATAAAGATACAGCTCTGATATATCTGGATGAACCCTTCATTACTGGGTCCAGCTTCCATAAATATATTACAACGGCTTGTTTTCTATCACGCTGTTTGTGTAAGAACTCCAGTTTCATGTTTCAAAAAGACAACTTTTTCCTGGCAATATTATAATAAACGATAACAATACCCTGCGGTCATGCAGAGATGTCCATAAATCCAAAATATTCTTGAACAGCAGTATTCTTCCCTTTCTTATCTATAACACTCCGATGGACAGTAGACAGTGACAACATAACATATAACCACCAATCAATACAGTTCGATTAAGGGGAGTAAAATAGGCACCCTTTGTCCCGAAAATGCCTTACCGATCAAGGAAGACTGATAACTCAAATGTAAGCAAAAGGCTTACCTCAGCCGGCTGACTATCAGAAATTTCCAGATGGTCTAAAGCTCCTCGTTTCGGATTCTCAGGGTCACCTGTAAAGCTCCTCCTAGGCAAAGCTCGCCACTTGACTTGCACAATTTGTTGATAGGCAACTCAAATCTTCATATTGATTAGTGGTTCCAAATTAATAATAACTACTGCAGTAGGGAACAGACACAAAAGATACGCTTAGCATCTTTCCAAATAACTGTTCTGCTTTATTATGACGCAATTGAAGGTTTTTATACACATGATTACGTAGGTATCACATTAATATTACAATTGTACCTTTATGGTAACAAGGGGCGTTACATAGGCAGGCTAATTCTAATCAAGACTCAAAAGAATGTAAACATGTACTGAAAACATTATTAGTGCCGTGTACACAGTGAGGGCAGTGTGCAATACATACAAAATAGAATACAATTATATACAGAACTTACAAATTTCCATTACAACGGTAAATGGTCTGGTGCTTATTTTCTCATACATAATGTAATAGGGTTAGATATAGGAATAAAGATAGGTCTGCCAGTATGCTTCAACCCATGCTCTTTACAAAGTATTTAGATGTATAAATGATATCCACTCAACAGCAAAACACAATATGACAAATGCTTTTCCCGTCAAAACATTTGTAATTCTGTATAGCCAGTCTTCTGATCAAAGCACCTCTGCCACAATGCATAGTTTGGTATGTGACCAGACCACACTTTTTCTAACCTGGAGTTATGGCAACACACCTTGGTCAAGGACAGTTAAAACAGAACTACACTGCATCTGAGCACCACAAACCAAAAACTCTATTTTATTCCTTTTAAATATTCAAAGCAAACTCACCCATTCATCCATGCCCCGCCCCTAGAATTTCTGGCTGTAGCCATCTTGAGTAAGGGCAGGTGATTCATGTAGCATTTACATCCTGGAATCCATCTGCCCTTAGCTCAGGCACACATGTAGGAGAGTGTGTTTAGCTGAGAAACCCCCTCCTGGGATGTGTGACATAATTTGCCTAGGCTGGGAAACCAGGAAGTAGCTGAAGTAACTGCAAAAACACACACAAGAGGGCGCAACCACGTTGCGCATTAGCATTAGTAACATTTATTTATTCACATCGACAAATGGATACTCACATGCAATTAAAAAGATCAAGCAACATATAACTGCTCCAGCTGCAATGCAATGCAGTATGCCCTGGGAACAACTGGTTGGACAGCTGATGTGTTTCGGGGGGTCATGCCCCCTTCCTCAGAGCTCAGAGGAAGGGGGCATGACCCTCGAAATGCATGTGAGTATCCATTTGTCAATGTGAATAAATGAAAGTTACTTGTGGTAATGCACAAGGTGGTTGCACCCTCTTTTGTGTTTTTTGAAGTTGGTTCTGAGGATTTCCCAGTCGGAGGAGGGCTGCACCCTTGATGGGCATTTTGGTGTGTTGGACAAGTGTCCCTGGGTTTAGCACTACAATGTTTTTTGGACGTTAATAGATGAAGTAAAATGTAAAATAAAAGTTTAAAACAAGTAAATATGGTATACTTTACTATGCATTTACCAATGTTAGCAGCATAAGGATTAAAAATAATCAGGATTGAGAAAGTGAAGTTCTACTTCAAAGTTAATAGATAGTAACTGTATCAGCACAGAGTGGTACTGTGGATACTATATAGGTAAACAGTGCCACATCCCATTTAAATTTTAGAAGAATTTGAAGAAAAAAGGCTTGCACTTTTTAGGCACGGCCAGACAGTAATTGTAGAAAAATATACTTTTATTATACACATAGAAAAATTATACATTTGGATACAAATCCACATTAATGAATCAAATACTAATTAAAACAATGCAACTGTATATAACTGATTAACAATGACATGGAGTCTGAAAGATGAGAATATCATTCTATTGTGGCAGTGGATCCAAGAGTATAGTTATATTGCAGTACAGCGATGTAGACTTGGCTCTACATGTTACGCGCCTTGCGCTTCTTCAGGCGCATCAAAATGACTAACAAAATGTGGAAAAGAGAAACATAAATAAAATATAATATAGTACAGTATAGATCAGGGGTCTCAAACTCAAATTACCTGAGGGCCCCAGGACAAATTTTCACATCCAATGGGGGCCGCATGCAAACTGTCCCTTTCCCCAGCATTGGTGTCAGCAGATGCACTATTAACCCCAGCACTGGTGTCAGCAGACGCACTATTAACCCCCAGCACTGGTGTCAGCAGATGCACTATTAACCCCCAGCACTGGTGTCAGCAGATGCACTATTAACCCCCAGCACTGGTGTAAGCGGACACACTACTAAGCCCCAGCACTGGTGTCAGTGGACGCACTATTACCCCCAGCACTGGTGTCAGCAGACGCAATATTAACCCCAGCATTACCCCCTACAGTCTACAAATAACCCCCCCACACGCCACTTCACAATTATCCCCCTTACACTCCACAAATACCAACCCCCCCACACACACGCACCCCCTCCACAAATACCCCCTCAAATTTCAACCCCAGTCACACAACTAAGGACTTTGCTCAGCCTCTGTATGATGGCTCACTTACCTCTCCTCCTGGCAGTCAGCTGGTGGCCTGATCTTCTGCCTCCCGAGTCCTCTCCTCCTGTCAGGTCCTGGCTTCTTCACAGGCCTAGTGGCAGGGCATCCTGAGACCGCCACAATCTTCCGCCCTGAGGTGGCAGCAGGACCCTGGATCCAGGGCCAGTGTTCTGTCGAGAAGTGCCCGCTATCGAATAGTGCCCGGGACGAACTGCGCATGAGCCATACGTAATAGCACAACAGCTGATTTTACAATCAGCTGTTGTGTCGGCGAGACGGCGCCTGCGCACAATAGACTGAAGACATTTTTCAGTCAGATTGTGCCTCGCTCTGCCGAGGAGTGTTCATTTAGGTGAGGGGCGGAATTTAACATGAAGGGTGCGGATGTTTTCAATGATGGCCAGTGCTGCAAAGTTGGGGGCAGAATTTTTAATGATGCCCAAACATATCTGCTAAACAAATCTTTATCTGCTATTCTTCCTAGAGGGCCTATTTAGCGAGCAAAATGTTTAAAATTCTGCCTCCATCTTTTCATCAGTGGCCATCCTTGAAAATATCCACCCCCTTCATGTTAGATCAGCACTGGCCTTCAATGAAAACATCCGCCCCCTTCATGTTAAATTCCGTCCCTCACCTACATGAACGTGCCTCAGCACAATCTGACTGAAAAATGTCTTCAGTCGGCTATTGTGTGCCGACACAACAGCTGATCGTAAAATCAGCTGTTCGTCCAGGTGTTCTGTCGAGAAATGCCCCCCATCTAATAGCGCCCGGGCTGAAGGGCGCATGCGCGACACAGTACGTAACATCACAAAAGTTGATTTTACCATCAGCTGTTGTGACGGCGAGATGGCGCAGGCGCACAATAGCCGAAAGAATATTTTTTTTCTGTCAGATTGTGCCCCGTGCTCCCCCCGTTCTCCAGTGGCGGGTTCATGTCCATGATGGGTGGATTTCTACACGTTGTGGGCAGATTTATGGGCACTTGGGGGTGGAATTACATGTCCAGTGCTGCAAAACTAAACTTTGTGAAGGGCGGATTTCTACATTTCTTGTGGGCGGATTTATGGGCACTTTGGGGCGGAATAAGATAAAAAAATAAAACTTTCTGATGGGAAGATTTTTACATTTCTTTTGGGTGTATTTATGGGTACTTTGGGGCGGAATATCACAAAGTTTTATTTTTTTGCAGCACTGGCCATCTAATTCCGCCCCAAAATGCCCATAAATCTGCCCACAAGAAATGTAGAAATCCGCCCATGAGAAAGTTTTATTTTGCAGCACTGGACATGTAATTCCGCTCCCAAGTGCCCATAAATCCGCCCACAACGTGTAGAAATCCGCCCATCATGGACATGAACCCACCACGGTAGCGCGGGGAAGCGTGGGGCACAATCTGACAGAAAAAAAATTCTGTCGGCTATTGTGCGCCTGCGCCGTCTCGCCGTCACAACAGCTGATGGTAAAATCAGCTGTTGTGATGTTACGTACAGCGCATGCACCCTTCAGCCCGGGCACTATTCGATGGGGCATTTCTCAACAGAACAGGTTAGCGGGGCGATGGGTGGATCCTCCCTCCGCTCTGCTCTTCTGTGTTGTGTGCGCTGGGCTGCAGCAGCATGCTGGGGAGAGGAGACAGAGAGAGAAAGCTCCCAGCCGCTGCCACCCGCCTAGGATCGGCCTCACCTGTGGGCCACTTGTAACCGGTCCGCAGGCCGGGACTTTGAGACCCCTGGTATAGATATATATTTTAATCATACTACAATTCATAATAAGGCACTCCGTTTCACATATCCCAGAGATGGCCAATCGGCAGTGCATATAAATAGACAGGACAAGCAAACCAGACAACTATGGGAGCGTACATAACATAATAACTAGTATAGTCACAAAGTATACGGGAAAAACAGGCACAAAATGTGTTTATAGAATGTAAACTGCATTTGGGGAAAAGGGGACAGGAAAGGGGGGGGAATGGGAAGAAGGGGGTGAGGAGAGGAGGAAACAAGGGGTGGGTAGAGGGGGGGGAGAAAATGGGGAAGAGCAGGGGGAAGGTGTTTGGAAAGGGAAAAAAGGAAAGGCAAACCAATTGGTCAATTTTTACTAAGCTGTAGAAGAATCAAGTACATGTGACTAGAATATATAAAATGTAACCTTATTTAATAAATAATTCATACTTACTGTATAATGTAGAGCAGGGGTCTCAAACTGGCGGCCCTCCAGCTGTTGCGAAACTACAAGTCCCATGAGGCATTGCAAGGCTGACAGTTACAAGCATGACTCACTCAGGCAGAGGCATGATGGGACTTGTACTTCCGCAACAGCTGGAAGACCACCAGCTTGAGACCACTGATGTAGTGTATAGGTAGTATAAACTCACAGCTAAGAACAAACCAAAGTGGACAGAGTGCAGTGCAGCTGCTGAGGGGTCCGGTAGTCCAGTCAAATAGTCTATTTATGTATAACGAATCTATGGCTGATAACAGCAGACAGAAAAAGAGATTGAAAAAATATTTGTCCATGTCTAACAACATTCAAGGACAAGATTAAATGTATCCAGAACTCTGGTATAACAAACTCACCAGTTCAGTAGATGACTAGCAGTTAAGGGTGGGGGGAAAAAATGTAGAGAGATAGGGTTTTTTTGTAGAGATGTTTGTGTCAAGCTGCCAACGGCATATGAGAAATATCCCAGTTATAAACAGACCCTAATGGGACCCTTACTGAGGAGTAGTTACCGCTACTAATTTAAAGAGGGGCCCAACAGCATCAACCTCCCCACACAACCCAAAACGCCAGGTGGACCACTGAATGATCTGGGGAGAAAATGAAGGATAAAGAGAGGAATATGAGTATAATTACCAGATCAAACTGATAGAAGTATACATTGCCATGCTGCAAGCCATAGATACCTTGTTGCAGGGAGCCCCTCATCAATACCAGATGCTGCTGTAATAGTACACCAAATGCGTGTGACAAGGTAAGACGCTGTAGCCCCGCCCATGCATTTGATTCATTAATGTGGATTTTAATATATAATTTTTCTATGTGTATAATAAAAGTATATTTTTTTACAATTACTGTCTGGCCGTGCCTAAAAAGTCCAAGCCTTTTTTCTTCAAATTCTTCTCTACTTCAAAGTTGGCTCACAGATGAGGTGAGGTCATCCCTGTGCTCTCCTATATATTTTCAGTGTAATGCCCCGTACACACGGTTGGACATTGATCGGACATTCCGACAACAAAATCCTAGCATTTTTTCCAACGGATGTTGGCTCAAACTTGTCTTGCATACACACAGTCACATAAAGTTGTTGGAAAATCAGATCATTCTGAACGCGGTGATGTAAAACACGTACATAGGGACTATAAACGGGGCAGTAGCCAATAGCTTTCATCTCTTTATTTATTCTGAGCATGCGTGGCACTTTGTGCCTCAGATTTGTGTACACACGATCGGAAATTCCGACAACGGATTTTGTTGTCGGAAAATTTTATAGCCTGCTCTCAAACTTTGTGTCTCGGAAAATCCGATGGACAATGTCTGATGGAGCCTACACACGGTCGGAATTTCTGACAACAAGGTCCTATCACACATTTTCCGTCGGAAAATCCGACCGCGTGTACGGGGCATTAGACTGACATAACTTTGCAAAGCAATACAGCCCAATAAGAGTCCTGACCCTCCTCCCCCTATTTTGAAATCTGCTATAGAGAAATTTAAAGGAGCAATTTAAGAATTTAGATTTGTTGTATTTAAAATATATTCATTTATAAATGCTAACTTGACTTAATCGTTTTTTTATCTGCCTTAGGCTCAGCATTAGATTTTGAAGCTGATTAAGCCTACTTATTTTGTGAATATTAAGAATCAATTTTATGAGGTTAACAACATCATCATAATTAACCAGCATTGCTCAATTGTAACAGCTTATGTTATAAAAGAAAAGCTAAAAATCTGCAAAGTTTAAAATTCTTGAATAAACATAACACTTTGTCGTGTAATACTGTGGATTATAAACAAAGACCTCTCCACCACGCATCCAGTGTTCCTTATAAGCAGGAGGGCAACAAGTCCTCGTGTCAAGTTTTTTAATTTTTTTTATGTCTTTCTCTTCAAGGATAAATGGTTGAAATGTCTGCACATCTTAAGGGATATTATAGGATTAGAAACTGTTAAAATGCACCTTAAACCCAGAAATATTTAATGGCGAGAAAAACAAACTCAGTAATTTTCTCTTTATATTTTTCCTTTCATCCAGCTGTTCACATAATGATAGCTCTGTTCAGGTATTACTGCTGGCAAAGCTGGAAAAACAAAAGCATTTTCTCCACAAATAGTCGTTTATCAGTGAGTGAGGCCAGGAGAAGTGAATTATTAGCTGGGCTTCCCCTGGTTATTTGTTCTTTGTAAAAGTCAGACTTCTCGAGCTTCTGAGTTATAGTGAAAAGTTCACATTTAATTTATGTGCTATGGCAGAGGGGATTTTTTTCTCTTTTCTTCAAAGAAATAACTTTGGATTTCTATGTAAAAGTCAGATTATAAAACTTTTATTATTGTATTTTAGGCGAGGTGTATGAAAGCTTGATACAGTAAAATCTTGGATTGCGAGCATAATTTGTTCCAGAAACATGCTTGTAATCCAAAGCACTTGTATATCAAAGCAAATTTCCCCATAAGAAATAATGGGAACTCAGATGATTCGTTCCACAACCATTTATTCATAAGTCCTTCAGTTCATAGTCCATATAAAAAGATTATAGCAATGTGATAGGTTGTGTAACCATAAAATGTCCATCCACAAATGGAAGCCTCCACAAGGGGATTAGAAGCAAAATCCAGCAGAATCTAGAGTATAAAAGAGAAGAGAGGCACCTCTAATTCCGCGTACACACAATCGGAAATTCGGCCAGCAAAAGTCCGATGAGAGGTTTTGGTCGGAAAATGCGACCGTGTAAATGCGCCATCGGACTTTTGCTGGCCAAATTTCCGCCAGAAAAAGATTGAGAGCATGTTCTCAATTTTTCTGACAGAAAAAGTTTTTTGAAATTCCGTTCGTGTGTATTGCAATGTGTAATCGTATGCAATTCCGACGCGCAAAAAACTACGCATGCTCAGAATCAAGTACGAGACGGAGCCGCTCAGTCTGGTAAAACGACGGTTTGTAATGGAGATGGCACATTTGTCACACTGCAAATTTTTAAATCTTTTGTACCCTAGGGCAGACATCAATAATTTTACAGTCAAAATTGGTGGCCTGAGGAGTCCTTATAATAGTGAGCACAATCCGGTCCAGGACTACAAGAGATCAGGAACAGCAGCAGATGACATATCTGTCCCCAGGCTGTGGTCATACAACAGCCTGCATCTTTTGCTAGACCAGACTGAACCCAGGCCATCACTCTTTGGTCTTCCTTAGACGCTTGCTTCCAGGCTGTGGCTGTGGTGTTGGAGGTGTGGCAGGAGGTGGAGGAGGAGGACCTGGAGGAGGAGGACCATGGTTCAACTCACAAATGTGGCTTTGACTTTTGAGTTGACCCCTCAACCCCTTATTTAGGCCTTGTAACATTATTTCCTCACATAAGAGGCGTTGGCCCTCCACCATTTCCAGTATTTTGCAGACTGTAATGTACGCAAAGTCCTCTTGAACACTGTGGGGGGTTCTGAGGGCTGCAGTAGCCTTCAGAAATAGGCCAATTGCTGCCTCCTTCACGTTACTCCTCTTCCTGGCACTTTTTGGTGGAAGGCAGAGGGGAGGGACCTGCGATTCTGGCAGGCTACTGGGCCTGGCCACCTCCTGGTTGCCACTTTTCACAGCCTTCCTGTGTATGAAAAAGGGACATCGTTTTAGTTTTTGGTTCATCAATCACACACAATTTTCGTCTCATGACTGTTGCAAATTTAATGTTAATGAATAGAAAAGACTATCATTCTGACCCCAGCATTTTTCATTCTTGTCCCAATCATTTGTGGCCACTGCCTATTGATATGTAAAACACTCTGTGAAATCAGAAATTAGTGATCAAAATTAGCATATATTTAACATAATTAATTTGACAACCAGAAATATTTTGAAGAATACTATACCTGGCGCAAGCTGGGCTCCTCCACATGTTGCTGCCTGGAAGGCCCAGGTTGGACGTCAGACGCCTCAGCTGGGGGGGCAAGGAAGTGTGGAAGGAAGACTGAGAGTGCTGGCCTGGGTTCATTCTGGCCTGCCAGAAAATGCAGTCTGTCATAGTAACAAAGCCTGGGTACATAAATGTCATCTGCTGCAGCACCTGATCTCAGGGAATCCTGGACCTTCTTGAGCTCCTTATTATAAGTGCTCCTTATGCCACCAATTAGGGCCTTCAAAAGGGGATGTCTGCCGTGGGGATCACCGGCGTCACAAATTCCACCAATTGATCCAGCGCTGCCTTCCTCTTTGGTTTATTGTTATAAAAGGGGTGGTTTACCTGCCACAGACAGGACAGCTCCCTGTACATATCAATGAATATGGGCATAAAGTCCTCTTCATTGAATAGATCCATTTTCTCTGCAAGACACAACACAAGACAAACCCTAATATCAGGCTAAACTCTCCTAATCTTGACCCAATATAGGCCTCAATATATAAGCAGTAAAGGGCCACTGATGCACCAACTTAAAATTGTACCTTTGTTATAACGATCGGCGCTTCCGCTACACCTTCCTCTGCTCACAGATCGTATGTATGACGCATGCGTGTTACGCTTTATATACACTGCGCATGCGTGAAACTCCGCCCGCCCCTGACGTTCTTTCTAAAATATTCCCTGCCCCGTCTCTTTTGTTGCAGTGGGAGAAGAACATGGCAGAGACACAGCAGGTGCTTAATAGCAGTAACGAGGAGGAAAGCCCAAAGCAAGAAACGTCCCGATCCAGGAGTAGGAGATTTAAGGCCTCAAATATGTCCTTTGAAGAGATGGTGGAGATGGTGGACATATTGAAGAGGGCCGACTATGACGGGAGGTATGGACCTCACCTAAACCCAAATGTGAGAAAGGCCAAGATCATGACTAAAGTTGTGAAGAGTCTGTGTCGGAATTTTGGAGTACGACGATCCAAGGAGCAATTGAGGAAACGCTGGTCGGACCTCAAATTAAGGGAGCAGGATCAGTACAGAAGGATCAAGAAAGTACTTCTAAAAAGTAAGTAGTTGTCGTGTGTTCCTATTCTTATTATTACTTGCATGCTGCTCCATGTGCTTTTCTTTACTGTTGTACAGTTTAAAATGGCTACTTTCGTGTTCATGGGCACAGTAATCGGTTGTAGTATATTTGTAGTATATTTGTTTGCCAACTAAATAAATGTTTTTTCCAGATACAGGGTTAACTACATTTGGTCATGATAATTTGTATAAAAAGAAGTTTAGGACATTGTTGTCTAGATGTCTTTGAAACTAGAATGAATTGGAAACTTGATTCAGTGGAATGTAAGGAGAGGACACTCAGCAGCTGTTTACACATCTGGACTCTGGAGCACTAGTGTGGGACACCAGAGCACATTTTTTAGGGTGACCCACACAGGTGCTCCAGTGGATACTTGGGGTGTCTCCATGTGGGAAACTTGTCCAAAAAAGGTAAGTATTCCAGCTTGGTTAAGGGAATTAATCATGTCTTCAACTTGGAACTCTGCCCAAATAGACAATTGTACACCACTTCCAAGCAATGTTTCACAAATATCTGTGTGCTAAGTATACCTTTTGTTTCATTCTCATAGGGGAGAAAAGACTCGCACCAGCAACACCACACCTCTTGAAGAAGGGGAGAAGAGTATTGTGTTACCTCAGGATGTGGAGGAAGGAGAGGTGGAAGAAGTGCTCGAATTTGGCACCACAACAGGTCAGTGTCGGACACCATAGATTCAGGTAATAGACGTATGCCTGCATATTTTTAATACATGGTGTGTATTTTTATTTTAGGTGATGTTCAGGTTGTGGTACCAAAATCGAGCCATTTCACCAGTGACAGTGCACAGCGGCTTATCCAGGAAAACATGTTTTGTAGTCGTGATTTGGGTCTTAGGCACTGGTGCTGGTGCCACAACACTGCAACCCCTCACAGACACTCTAGTTGGAATGCAGGAACGAGCCCTGCTGCAAAGTATTACATCAAAAATTGTAATTACACGCCCCTGTTAAACAGGGGCTGAAAAATTGTGCCTTAGGCACTGGTGGTGGCGCCCAGAACCAAAAATGTTCTTACAAGCTATCAGCGTGATGATTGAGGAGGAAGAGGATAATTACTCAGGGATAGTCACTCAGCATCAGCATAGGCAGTCTTTGAAGGGATCTGAGATTTCAAAAAAAATTATTCGGTTACATCTGCATCAGGTGCTTGGTAGCTGGTGGTGATCCAAGACTGATTCATTTTTATGAAGGTCAGCCGATCGACCGAGTCGGTGGACAGACGCACCCTGTGATCGGTTACCACGCCTCCAGCAGCACTGAATGTGCGTTCCGAAAGAACGCTGGATGCAGGACAGGCCAGTAGCTCAATTGCATACTGTGCAAGCTCTGGCCAGTGATCCATCCTCAAGACCCAGTAACCCAGAGGATTTTCGGTGGGAAAGGTGTCCAAGTCTGATCTTGCCCCTAGGTATTCCTGCACCATGTAAAACAGACGCTGGCGATGGTTGCTGGAACCGATCATACCTTGGGGATCATACCTCTGCGATGGCAAGATAAGGTCCGCAACCTTACCCTTGTAACGTGGATCAAGGAGGGTTGCCAGCCAGTATTGGTCCTTCTCCTTGATACCACGAATACGAGGATCCTTACGCAGGCTTTGCAGGATCAGGGAGGCCATGCAGCGTAGGTTTGCTGAGGCATTCGGTCCGGAGTCCTCTGGGTCACTAAGGACAACAACGTCCGCAGCCACCTCCTCCCAGCCACGTACAAGTCCATGTGTTCCTTGGGACTGATCCCTTAAAGACTGCTGATGCTGAGTGCCAGGCTCCACCTCCATACTGACACAATCTTCCTCCTCCTCCTCCTCCTCGTCCTCTTCCTGTGTGATCGGCGGGCACGCAGGAACACTGTCTGGATAAAGGGGGCCTTGAGAGCTAAGGAAGTCCTCCTCTTCCTGCCTCTGTTCTGCCTCAAGTGCCCTGTCCATTATTCCACGCAGCGTGTGCTCCAACAGGTGGACAAGGGGGACAGTGTCACTGATGCATGCACTGTCAGTGCTCACCATCCTCGTGGCCTCCTCGAATGGTGACAGGACAGTGCATGCATCCCTGATCATGGCCCACTGGCGTGGGGAAAAAAAACCAAGGTCCCCTGACCCTGTCCTGGTGCCATAGTCGCACAGGTACTCATTGATGGCCCTCTGCTGCGTGTGCAGCCGCTGCAGCATGGCCAACGTCGAGTTCCACCTGGTGGGCATGTCACAGATTAGGCGGTTCTTGGGCAGGTTAAACTCCTTTTGGAGGTCCGTCAGCCGAGCACTGGCATTATATGACCGGCGGAAATGCACAGAGACTTTCCTGGCCTGCCTCAGGACATCCTGTAAGCCCGGGTACCTGCCCAAGAACCGCTGCACCACCAAGTTAAGGACGTGAGCCAAACAGGGCACATGGGTCAGTTGTCCCTGTCGGAGGGCAGAGAGGAGGTTGGTGCCATTGTCGCAAACCACCATTCCTGCCTTAAGTTGGCGTGGCGTCAACCACCTCTGAACCTGCCCCTGCAGAGCTGACAGAACCTCTGCCCCAGTGTGGCTCCTGTCCCCCAAGCACACCAGCTCAAGCACCGCATGGCATCTTTTGGCCTGCGTACTTGCATAGCCCCTTGAACGCCTACGGAGCACCGCTGGTTCCGAGGAAGAGGCCATGGAGGAAGAAGAAGAGGAGGGGGTGGAGGAGAGAGGTGTGTCACAATCAGCATTTTGGAGGCGTGGTGGCGGAACAACCTCCAACACTACTGCACCTTGTCCTGCATCCTTCCCAGCTGCCAGCAGAGTCACCCAATGCGCCGTGAAACTTAAGTAACGTCCCTGTCCATGCCTGCTGGACCATGAGTCAGCGGTAATATGCACCTTACCGCTGACCGCCCTGTCCAGCGAGGCATGGACATTGCCTTCCACATGCCGGTAGAGAGCCGGAATCGCCTTCCGTGAGAAAAAGTGGCGTTTGGGTACCTGCCACTGAGGAACCGCACATTCCACAAACTCACGGAAGGGGGCAGAGTCTACCAACTGAAAAGGCAGCAGTTGAAGTGCTAGCAATTTTGCCAAGCTAGCATTCAACCGCTGGGCATGTGGATGGCTGGGAGCAAACTTCTTTCGGCGGTGCAGCAGCTGGGGCAGGGAAATTTGCCTGGTACAATCTGACGTCGGTGTACCAAAAGCAGATTGCCCACAAGTACTTGGCTGTGACACACCTAATTCTACACCTTCATTCCTCTCACTGCAGGTCGCAGAGAGGACTGAAGGTCTAGTGGGGTTGGAAATCTCAGCTGATGAGGAGCAAGGAGAGATCGTCTTTGTTCTTTGGTGTGGGTCTTTTAGATACGCTTGCCAACGAACTGCATGGCAGGTCAACATATGTCTGGTCAAGCATGTGGTACCCAAGCGGGAGATGTTTTGGCCACGCGAGATACGCTTGAGACATATGTTGCAAATAGCAGCGGTGCGATCTGATGCACTCGTCTCAAAAAAGGCCCACACCAAAGAACTTTTTGAATAACGCGCAGAGACTGCAGCGCCCTGCACATGTGGAGCTTTGGGGTGTGATGCAGTCAATGTGCTGCCCTTAGGCTGGCCCCTGGAGGGCATCCTGCCTAGTTGGTGATGTGCCACCTCCTCCTCCTCCTCCTCCTCCTCCTCCTCTCTCCTATCAGGCACCCACGTTGAGTCAGTGACCTCATCATCCCCTCCCTCCTCATCACTGGAGCAAACCTGGCAGTATGCTGCAGCAGGGGGAGCATGACTGCCAGATTGCTGTCCTTCTTGGGCACCCCCTCTGTCCGTGCTCATGTTACTGCCTTCATTGAGCTCAGTATCATCATCAGAGCCTTCCAAACGCTGGGCATCCTCCTGGAGCATGTACCCAACACTGTGGTCAAACAGTTCGAGGGAATCCTCATGAGGACATGGTGGAGCTAGGGAAGGAGTCACTGATGACATTGAGCTGAGGGAAGAGGCCGCTGCTTTGCCAGACAAAGCACCCTGGGCATGGGTGAGAGAGGATGAGGAGGATGAGGACGGCTTGGTCATCCACTCGACCAAGTCTTCCGCATGTTGCGGCTCAACACGGCCAGCTGCCGAAAAAAAGGCCAAGCGTGTCCCATGGCCACGTGCTGATGAGGATGCACCGTCTCCACGACCAGCACTAGACACAGAGCCTGCTTGCCCTCTCTTATTGGCTTGTGACTGTCTGCCTCTCCTTCTTGGCCTTCCAGACATACTAATGGCCTGTAGCTGCACGAAGCTGGGATAGAACACCTGTAATTTTCTTCAGGTAGCTTTATATACTGTAACCAGACAAGCCTGCCTGTCAGTAGGAAGATAACAGGAACGGATCTAGCTGAACACTGTGAGCAGGACGTACTGCACTAAATGTATATAGCAGGAACGGATCTAGCTGAACACTGTGAGCAGGACGCACTGCACTGAATGTAAATACCAGGAACGGATCTAGCTGAACACTGTGAGCAGGACGCACTGCACTGAATGTAAATAGCAAGAACGGATCTAGCTGAACACTGTGAGCAGGACGCACTGCACTGAATGTAAATAGTCTAGCTGCCTGACCGTGGTACTAATAGGATCAAAAAGAACACCTGTAATTTTCTTAAGGTAGCTTTATATACTGTAACCAGACAAGCCTGCCTGTCAGTAGGAAGATAACAGGAACGGATCTAGCTGAACACTGTGAGCAGGACACACTGTACTAAATGTAAATAGTCTAGCTGCCTGACCGTGGTACTAATAGGATCAAAAAGAACACCTGTAATTTTCTTCAGGTAGCTTTATATACTGTAACCAGACAAGCCTGCCTGTCAGTAGGAAGATAACAGGAACGGATCTAGCTGAACACTGTGAGCAGGACGTACTGCACTAAATGTATATAGCAGGAACGGATCTAGCTGAACACTGTGAGCAGGACGCACTGCACTGAATGTAAATAGCAGGAACGGATCTAGCTGAACACTGTGAGCAGGACGCACTGCACTGAATGTAAATAGCAGGAACGGATCTAGCTGAACACTGTGAGCAGGACGCACTGCACTGAATGTAAATAGCAGGAACGGATCTAGCTGAACACTGTGAGCAGGACGCACTGCACTGAATGTAAATAGCAGGAACGGATCTAGCTGAACACTGTGAGCAGGACGCACTGCACTGAATGTAAACAGCAGGAACGGATGTAGCTGAACACTGTGAGCAGGACGCACTGCACTGAATGTAAATAGCAGGAACGGATCTAGCTGAACACTGTGAGCAGGACGCACTGCACTGAATGTAAATAGCAGGAACGGATCTAGCTGAACACTGTGAGCAGGACGCACTGCACTGAATGTAAATAGCAGGAACGGATGTAGCTGAACACTGTGAGCAGGACGCACTGCACTAAATGTAAATACCAGGAACGGATCTAGCTGAACACTGTGAGCAGGACGCACTGCACTGAATGTAAATAGCAGGAACGGATCTAGCTGAACACTGTGAGCAGGACGCACTGCACTAAATGTAAATACCAGGAACGGATCTAGCTGAACACTGTGAGCAGGACGCACTGCACTGAATGTAAATAGCAGGAACGGATCTAGCTGAACACTGTGAGCAGGACGCACTGCACTGAATGTAAATAGCAGGAACGGATCTAGCTGAACACTGTGAGCAGGACGCACTGCACTGAATGTAAATAGCAGGAACGGATCTAGCTGAACACTGTGAGCAGGACGCACTGCACTGAATGTAAATAGCAGGAACGGATCTAGCTGAACACTGTGAGCAGGACGCACTGCACTGAATGTAAACAGCAGGAACGGATGTAGCTGAACACTGTGAGCAGGACGCACTGCACTGAATGTAAATAGCAGGAACGGATCTAGCTGAACACTGTGAGCAGGACGCACTGCACTGAATGTAAATAGCAGGAACGGATCTAGCTGAACACTGTGAGCAGGACGCACTGCACTGAATGTAAATAGCAGGAACGGATCTAGCTGAACACTGTGAGCAGGACGCACTGCACTGAATGTAAATAGCAGGAACGGATGTAGCTGAACACTGTGAGCAGGACGCACTGCACTGAATGTAAATAGCAGGAACGGATCTAGCTGAACACTGTGAGCAGGACACACTGCACTAAATGTAAATAGTCTAGATAGAAGATAACAGGAACGGATCTAGCTAAACTGAATACAGTGTATATATATATATGCAACACCTGGGATGCATATATATACACAATACACTGTAAGTGCAGCTAACTGACTGACTGTTCTGCCTAATCTATCTAACTCAAATCAAATGACACTGTCTCTCTCTCTCTCTATCTCTCAGCACACCGGAACACACACTACACAGGGCCGCCGTGCAGGCGGCCTTATATAGTGTGGGGTGTGTACTAAATCCCCTGAGCCATAATTGGCCAAAGCCACCCTGGCTTTGGCCAATTACAGCTCTCTCTACTGACGGCGCTGTGATTGGCCAAGCATGCGGGTCATAGTGCATGCTTGGCCAATCATCAGCCAGCAATGCACTGCGATGCCGCAGTGAATTATGGGCCGTGACGCGCCACACGAATTTGGCGCGAACGGCCCATATCGTTCGCAATTCGACGGACGGTCGAACAGCCGATGTTCGAGTCGAACATGGGTTCGACTCGAACACGAAGCTCATCCCTAGTGAGAGGAAGTGGTTACACCCCCAAAACACGTCCATTGATCCCCCATGATGGGAGATAGCACATGTTGACATTAGGTATGGGATCAGAAAGGAAATCCCCAATTTGACTCACAATTTGTGTGCATCTTCTAAATTTGGCTTTTAGATGGGTGACTTCACCCATCTGATGAAAGCAAGATCAAGACCTTTTTCACACTATAAAATGTCTGATATTGCCTTCTTTTTTGCAATGTTGAACTTTGTAAGTTCCAGAGTTGTGTATGTTATGTCAAGGTAAAACTGTGAAAAAAATAAGTTTTATAAAACGCACATGTGAATGTGCACGGAGTAAAAGGCTTTCTACTAAACAATGTGTGGCTTCTTCTTTCAATGCTCAATAACACTTTTTGTATTAAGTTGTTGTTTACAGTGACAATGGGTGTTATTTAAATAATGTGAAAACCACTTGGAACTACAAATGCACTAGGAGAGCCTAGGAGACAGATAAAACAAACACAAGCAGTAAATCCAAATCAAGATTTTATTATATCAATTTTTTGTTTATTTAAAAAATATTTACAAATTAGCTGGCATAGCAAAGGCCCCCCTACCTGTAAATTATTCCACATATTTTTCACGCACTTCACGGGCGCTTTGGGGGGGCAAGACAGGATGGACAGCTTCCAGGGCCGTCAGTGTTGGTTCCCGAAGTCCGGCCTCAGGCCCAACTGAGGCTATATAATTTGGAGCATTTCTTTTTAAAAAGTTGTGCAGGAGACAGCAGCATAAAACAATGTGGTTCAGTTTGTACTCCGCCAGTTGATTGCGATTAGAAATAGGCGGAACCGGCTGGCCATTATCCCAAAGGTATTCTCCACGACTCTTCGGGCTCTGGCCAGCTGGTAATTAAACCCTCTTCTCCGGGGTGAGGGTCCTCTGGGGGAATGGCCTCATCACATGATTGGCCAGACCAAATGCTTCATCAGCAATAAAAACAAACAGTCCTTCAACGTTCTCTTCCGCAGGTGGCAATCCCAAGCCACGGCTCTGCAGATGTCCGTAGAACTCGGTTTGGGCAAAGACTCCACCATCTGACATCCGGCCATTCTTTCCCACGTCTACATAGAAAAACTCGTATGTCGCCCACACCACCGCCATCAACACGATACTATGAAACCCCTTATAGTTAAAATAGTATGACCCCGAATGGGGTGGTGGGACGATGTGGACGTACTTCCCATCTATTGCCCCTCCGCATTTGGGAAAGTCCCAACGATGGGCAAAGTGGGATGCCACAGTCTGCCATTCCTGTGGCATTGAAGGAAACTGTGGAGTCCAAACAGAAAAAAATAGCAATTTTGAACATAAACATTGCAAGCAGATTAGAAACAAACATTCTTGGCCAACATGATTATAACATTGATTTTAATGCGTATTTAAAGACAGAAAAATAAGGTCCACTTATCAGATTCCTCACCACCTCTGATGGCCCATTGTCAAAATTTTAGGGGGGGTTCTAAATGAGTTTGTGAGCCCAAAAAAAGCCTCTGACACTCTGCATGAATTTAAGGACAACAATAACATTTGTACACATTATAGGGGGTGTTTACAGTAAAGCAGTACAATGGAGCTGACAAAATACATTGTTTAAGTGACTAGGCTAGGTGTGTATGGGCCCAGGATAGCATGCTGGGGAGGCTAGCGAAGGCAAATATGCATGTAGGCCAAAAAAGGAGCATTAAAAGATTCAAGCATGCATGCATGAGGACAAAGGGGACATTCACAGCATATTACAATCAGGGTAATTATGGAATGATGAACGAAATACAAAACACTAGCATGCATTAAATACATATAATGTAATCTTAAAGGATAAAACTTACCTTAATATAGTCCTTCTGCAGGACCTGAATGATGGTAGAACAGGTCTCTGCAATAATGATCCCCAGAGCATGGGGGGAGATGCCTGTAGAGAACTTGAGGTCCTGTAGCCTTCTCCCCGTCGCCAAGTACCGCAAGGTGGCGACTAGCCTCTGCTCGGGAGTGATGGCTTGCCACAAGCAGGTGTCCTGCCTACTAATATAAGGGGTGAGCAAAGCCAACAAACGGTGAAAAATGGGGTCTGTCATTCGGAGAAAATTCCTGAAATTATCAGGGTTATTCTCCTGGATCTCACGCAGCAGAGGCATATGAGAGAATCGGTCATGCTGGAGTAATCATTACTTGGTCCATGAACTCCTCCACACCCTGTTCATGGACTGGGCATGGGTCAAAGTAAGAACTCCAACACCAAGCCCCCGCACAGCACGATCTCTACGACGAGTACGTAACCGCAACATGGCTTCAAAACGGTCGGCTGGTCAGAACGAACTAACCGAAAGTACTGAAAAACAGCAAGGCCTGTGAAGAGCGAGCTGAAAATCAGAAAGGAGCGGACAAGAACGCACTGAAAAACAGATACGAACTGACTACACGCACTGAAAACCAGATACAAACACACAAGCACAAACTGAACAGCAGTAAAATGATCGGAAATAAGCACGAGTTTGAAAAGCACGAATTGTCTTTCACCAAACTTCTATTAACACGAGATTAGCAGAAGGAGCCCAAAGGGTGGCGCACTGGGTATTGAACTTCCTTTTTCTAGTCCCGTTGTACGTGTTGTACGTCACAGCGTTCTTGACAGTCGGAATTTGGTGTGACCGTGTGTATGCAAGACAGCTTGAGCGAAATCCCATCGGAATTCAGTCGGAAAAACTATCAGAGCTTTTTCCGACCAAAATTCCGATCGTGTGTACGCGGCATAAGTGGAGCAATATGTTGCTAAATGTTGTACCTTCATTAAATGTAACCATATTGCTACACTAATGCTGTGTACACACGGTTGGACTTTTCGCCCGGACTGGTCTGACAGACTGAATCCGGCGGACAATCTGACCGTGTGTGGGCTCCATCGGACCTGCAGTGGACTTTTTCAGTCAGAAATCTGACGGACTTTAGATTTGGAACATATTTCAAATTTGTCCAAAGGACTCGAGTCCAGTTGAAAAATCCGCTCATCTGTATGCTAGTCCGACGGACGAAAACCCACTCTAGGGCAGCTATTGCCTCTCGGCTATCAAATTTGTCCGACGGACTCGAGTCCAGTTGAAAAATCCGCTCATCTGTATGCTAGTCCGACGGACGAAAACCCACTCTAGGTCAGCTATTGCCTCCCGGCTATCAACTTCCTTATTTTAGTCCGGTCATACGTCATCACGTACAAATTCGTCGGACTTTGGTGTGATCGTGTGTAGGCAAGTCCGTTCGTTCAGAAGTCCGTGGGAAGTCCGTCAAAAGTCTGTCGAAAAGTCCGTCGGAAAGTCCGTCGGACCAGTCCGTTCGAAAAGTCCGCCCGTGTGTACGCGGCATTAGAGGCGCCTCTCTTCTCATACTGTGACATGACGCTACTTGTATATCAAAACATCGCTTGTGGGGGCGTGGCTAGCCGACGCTGAAAATGGATGCCTGATTCCACAGCTCTTCAGCAAGGGAGAACACCGGAACCCACAAGACCCGACAGCGGCAACGGAGCCAGTCCAAAGTCACTCTACAGCTTCCCCAGGTGCCGACCGACAATGTCCCGCAAATGGATGGGCGACCACGGCATCAGAAAGCTCACCACCTTCATGTTCCCTCAGGACAAGGTCAGTGTGATCCAAGATGGCACCGGCGGCCTGACGGAGCCGAGGGAGGCTTACACAGACCTCCCAGACACCATCCACTCAAAAATGGGCACAGCTCCATTGTCCTCATCCCCCACACAGGACCCTGGCTCTGACCCCCTTACCTCCAGCCCAGCCAAAGCTCGGATGCGGATGGATGCACTGCATCTGCAGTCACCTCCTGCTAGGATGGCAGCCCAGGCCCAGGCCTTCACTCCATTTCTATCCAACCAGGCCCTGCATAACTCTATGGCATCCTTTCCCACTTCTGGCCTCCCAGTTATTGACACTACTCTCAAAGAGATGCTCATGTCTCTGCAAACCTCTCTGATGACTGATCTGACATCCCTATTCACAAAAATCTCCACAGACATGCATTCTATGGACAGTAGAATCTCTACCATAGAACAGGGTATGACAGAATGCTCAACTACTGTAAATGACATAATTGATGCAGTGGATGAAATTAAAGGGGAACAAGACTGAGTCAGGGCCAAGCTGGCCAATTTGGAAGACGCAACAACGTCAAACTGAGGGGGGTCCCTGAGACGGTTCCCCCGGGAGATCTTTCTAAATACGCCAAAGATCTCATACATACTATCCTACCCGATGCGGCTCCCAGAGATATCATCATTGATAGAATCCATAGGATTGCAAAACCCTCACACCTAGCAGCGTCAGTCCCAAGACACGTTCTTATGAGAGTTCATTTTTTCATATCAAAGAAAAGATGATGTCAGAAGCCAGGTCCAAAGGACCTCTGCCCAGGCCTTACGACGGAATCCAGATTTTTCCTGACCTGTCCAAATATACGCTACAACTGAGGAGAAAACTGAATCCCATAACCAAAGGCCTTTTTAACAATAAAATTCAGTACAAATGGCGCTATCCCGCGACTTTACTCATCGCAAAGAATGGCACCACCCATGTTGTCAGCGACCTAATGAAAGGAATGCGTCTACTCCATGATTGGGGCATCATTCTTGAACCCACAGTAGAAGGAATCTCCCCTTTACCGCAACGTACATCGCACCACAGGCGTGCAACCAGGGCTCAAAAATACACCAACCCCAAATGAACACCTGAATCTGTTGAGTCACAACCACTACCATACTTCTCCCTTGCTACCTTGTGCGAAATTTTTTTTCAGTTCTACTGAGTACAAACTGTTTTCCCCCAATTGCAGCTTAGCTATCCGTAGCTTCTTATTACCCACGCCGCCACAACCTTTTTACCGCACGTATACAGCATAACAGAAGACCTGTTACAGTTTTTATTTTCCTTTTTTGATTGATATTCTGAGATATAACTCTCACGTTTTCCGCATCTAGCTTGCTGACTTGTTGCTTTCCCCCCAGCTATCTCCTACAGCCTCGACTCCAGAACTTCTACTCCACGTCATCGCGCAACAGGATTTCTCACTCCACGTAGCGGAGGCACCTACGCTACGCTCCACACCCTAGGGTCGACTAACAGTAAGTGACACTCATCTCTTTGCATCTCCGACACTCCTAGCAGAGAGCCATGCCATGCAACGTCTTGTCCCTCAATGCCAGGGGGCTTAATCATCCGGCAAAGCGACACTCTCTTTGGCACACGGCAGTTAAACTGGACAGCGACATACTATGTGTCCAGGAAACACATTTGCTCCCCATAGCAACAGCTCTTTGTTCCAATAGCAAATATCCCCAAATTTTCCATGCCACCTACCACTCCAAGAAACGAGGGGTCCTCATTGCCATAAAGAATGGTCTGGACTTCCATCTGATACAGGAAATCCCCGACCCCAATGGTCGATATCTCATCTTAATATTTACACTCAACAAGGTCACCTACACCTTAATGAATATCTATGCCCCCAATAACCGCCAGATGTGCTTCCTTAGAAGAGCTTTCCTCAAGGTACGAGAGGCACGGCAGGGGCATCTGATTATCTGTGGAGATTTCAACATGGTTGCAGACATTCACATGGACTCTACTTCAGCAGCAAAAAGAAGAGAATTACCCCTGAAGCAACTCCTCACATCACATGATGTTTTTGATGTGTGGAGGTGCCATCATGGGTCTGAAAGAGACTATACTTATTTTTCACCACACCACAAATTGTACTCCAGGATTGATATGTTCCTCACAGACAAGTGGTTGTTACAAAACATTAGTACATCTGTAATCCACACCGTGACGTGTTCGGACCATGCTCCAATCACCATTTCTATCAACGACACTACACCCCAGTGGAATACGTTCCTCTGGCGTGCGAATAATTACATTCTGCAACACCCAACCTACTCCCAAGACATTTAAAAACAACTGCAAGAATACTTTGATTTAAACAAAGGTTCAGTGGGGGACCCCGTCACGATGTGGAACGCACACAAAGCAGTTCTTAGAGGTACAATTATAAAATTAAGCGCCATATGCAAGAGAAAGAGGACGCAGCAAATAGACACCCTTACATCCCAAATTGCAGCTCTTGAATCCCAACACAAGAACAACCCAAACCCGACACATCTAGCCCAACTACTGACTCTCAGACGGGACCTACGTTCCCTACTTCTATATCGTACGAACAACTCCAACGCAGAATCAAAGCCAACAATTATTCTACATCCAACAAAGCGGGCAAGAGACTGGCGCAACACCTCAAGGGACAGAGAATCAAGTCCAGAATACACCACCTATTCCACCCCCGCTCCAATGACAGACTGACTAACCCCCAAGACATAGCGAACGCCTTTAGCGAATACTATAGTAACTTGTACAACATCAGACGCGACCCTAATGCCCCGTACACACGGTCGGATTTTCCAATGGAAAATGTCCGATCGGAGCGTGTTGTCGGAAATTCCGACCGTGTGTGGGCTCCATCGGACATTTTCCATCGGATTTTCCGACACACAAAGTTGGACAGCAGGAGATAAAATTTTCCGACAACAAAATCCGTTGTCGGAAATTCCGATCGTGTGTACACAAATCCGACGGACAAAGTGCCACGCATGCTCAGAATAAATAAAGAGATGAAAGCTATTGGCCACTGCCCCGTTTATAGTCCCGACGTACGTGTTTTACGTCACCGCATTTAGAACGATCGGATTTTCCGACAACTTTGTGTGACCGTGTGTATGCAAGACAAGTTTGAGCCAACATCCGATGGAAAAAACCCTAGGATTTTGTTGTCGGAATGTCCGAACAAAGTCCGACCGTGTGTACAGGGCATAATACCTACCAACTCTTCTCTGCTGACATTACTGACTTTCTCCACCAAATTAAACTCCCGAACTTGAATGATCCCCAGCTGGCCTTTCTAAGCAAACCGTTCTCTGAACAGGAAATCCTAAACACGATTTCATCTCTGCCCTTGAACAAAGCTCCCGGACCTGATGGGTTCACGGGAGAATACTATAAACATTTTTCCAGCCATCTAATTCCCCATCTGACAGAATATTTTATTTTAAGAATATTTTAACTTTGCTGCCTCCTCTTCCAAACTCGCAGATGAATCATTGAATGCTATTATCATTACCATCCTGAAACCGGGAAAAGATCCAACCCCCCCCCAAATTTTCGTCCAATATCTCTACTGAACCTTGACGTTAAAATATATGCCAAAACAAATGCCAGATGCCTGATGACGGTCATGCCTGATCTCATTCACAAAGACCAATCGGGGTTCATTAGAGATAGACAAGCTCCCAACACCACAAGACGGATGATAAATCTGATACATCATATCTAGTGGAAGGCCTTCTCTGCTCCTATCTTTGGACGCAGCGAAGGCGTTCGATAGGGTCCATTGGTCCTACCTATGAGAAGTCTTGACCAAGTTTGGGTTCAGAGGTTTCATATATGAAGCTATAATGGCACTGTACACTACCCTATCAGCACAGGTATACTCTGCGGACATGCTGCCACGACCTTTTCACATAACGAATGGCACTCGCCAGGGCTGCCCGCTATCCCCACTAATTTTCAATATGTTGATAGAACCTTTAGCAGAGCACGTTCGCTCGAACCCCCTCATTACTGGCCTAACGATAGGCAAGACCCAACACAAGATTAATCTTTTTGCAGACGACGTAATTCTAATACTCACCAACCCAAATTCCTCCCTACCTGAAGCCCAAAAACTACTTGACTGGTTTGGACGAATCTCGTACTACAAACTGAATGTAACTAAATCACACATCCTAGACATCAAAATAGATGCCACCACCAGACACCTTTTACAGGCTCAATTCCCGTTTGCCTGGGCTGACAATAGTATCCCGTACTTGGGAGTACATCTCACTAAATCAACTAAACATCTCTTCACAGCAAATTACAAACTATGTTTAACAAAGCTATTTGGAATTGTACTAAGCCTAGATGCGCACACTCGATACTCAGAAACCACAGATTGGCGGGGGCTCGGGCACAATCGAATTCGAAGACTATCACACAGCGGCAATCGTGGTTCCAGTCCAGCCCTAGCAAGCTCTGGAGCTCCATCGAGAACTCGACCTTGCTCCGTCCAAACCTAAAATTTTGGACGATGAGCACTCCCGGGGGCCCAAAACTATCGTCGGCTATACGTCCTACTATGACAGCGTCAATCACGGAATGGAAAAGAATAATAAACAATGGCCACGCTACACCTGACACCCCCCCCCCATTCCTATCCCGATAGAGTCTCTTCACCACCTTTCACCCGATCTACATTTAGTCCAATGGTCCAAAAAGTATATCCATAACGTTCAAGATATTCTCCAAAAAGACAAACCTAAGTCCTTCTCCCTCCTTCAACGTGAATTCGACCTGCCTCAATCAGACCTCTTCACTTACATACGCATCACTCATTGCCTTAAAGATGTCCAACTTTCTCTCTACACATTACATTCCAGAGCATGGGACTATTTAACGACCTCCTCCCCCAAAACGTAAGGCATATCTTTATTCTACAATATCCTACACCACAAACTACAATTTACTAAAAAAAAAACCCACATCCACTGGGAACGTGACTTGGGTCAAACATACATGGAACACCAATGGCAAAGAGCACTTAGGTCAATCTATGCTGCCACAAAATGCTCCACACTCTGGGAAACAACCCAAAAATTGTCCCTTAGATGATTTTTAACCCCCTCAAAGCTTGCTAAGTTCAGCTCCTCCACGAGTGACCACTGTTGGTGCTGCAACTCAGCCAAGGGTGACATGATCCACATATTTTGGTCTTGTCCACGAATACAGAAATACTGGATTTTTTCTCATACTGACAGACATTACGAACCAAGTCCTACCCCCTTCTCCTGACCTGGCAATACTGAACCTAAATATTGATTCTGTCCTCCCGAAATATAGACATGTCCTGACTCACATCTTACTAGCAGCGAGACTGGACTAAGTGGGGGCCGTGGGAGTCATGGGCTGGGGCTAAGACATTTCTCTAAAGCTTTAACTACATGTTATTTTATTTTGTCAAGCAACAATCTGCTAGAAATTACTTATAGCTGTTAACAACTTCCCTTACTACTGGTTTCTGTTATCTAATCTGCTTATAGTGGATTCTGTCCATAGGAGAAGCCCCCCATCGGGTGACAAATTAGTTCCCAATGGGGTCCCCGAGGGTGGCGCTCTCAGGTAAGACACAGCTCTAAGTTTTCCCTGATACAAATTTGACAGATCCACAGTTTCTGTTTTATTGACCATAAGAAGTTGATTACTCATATATGTAATCCTGTATATGCTTAATGATTATCGACATACAATGTACACATTTTAAATCTGTGAAAATCTTGAAATCAATAAAAAACTATTGAGAGAAAACATCGCTTGTATATCAAGTTAAAATTTATTTAAAAATGTTGCTTGTCTTGCAAAACGCTCTCAAACCAAGTTAGTCTCAAACTAAGGCTTTACTGTATTGGGTTTGAGTAACTACATAGAAATGTATGAGAAAAAACCTGGCTGTGATTACAGTAAGTTGAGTTGTGTCTGAATTTATACGAAGAGAAAGTGTCCGTGAGAGCAGCCAAATCAGATTCTGATTCTTTTTTATACATCATTTGAATATTGGCAAATGGAATCTGATTTCAAACAGGGATTTTTTTATTTTATTTGTATCACAATCTTCAGAGATGCTGCTTGCTAGATGGATCCTTCTGCCTCTCCAAGTGATGATTTGCCCTATATCTGGATTCAACAACTACCAGGACACCAAACTGATGAAATTGTCTTTAATGTAGAAGAAAAAAAAGGACTTAAAAAGGAAACTCAGGTTAAATGTAGAACAAATGGTTGTGTGTGGGCTCCATCGGACCTGCAGTGGACTTTTTCGGTCAGAAATCTGACGGACTTTAGATTTGGAACATATTTCAAATTTGTTCGACGGACTCGAGTCCGGTCGAAAAATCCGCTCACCTGTATGCTAGTTCGAAGGACGAAAACCCACTCTAGGGCAGCTATTGGCTACCAGCTATCAACTTCCTTATTTTAGTCCGGTCGTACGTCATCACGTACGAATCCGTCGGACTTTGGTGTGATCGTGTGTAGGCAAGTCCGTTCGTTCAGAAGTCAACAACTACCAGGACACCAAACTGATGAAATTGTCTTTAATGTAGAAGAAAAAAAAACTTAAACAGGAAGCTCAGGTTAAACAAATGTAGAACAAATGGTTGGCACAATGTAAAATACTGGTACGGGCCATTGCAGACAACAGTTTAATGGATAAAAAAATCAAAGGAAGATGACCTATCGACTGCTTTAAAGCAGTAGACAACTGGCCAGTGGGATAATGCATCTGCCAATATTGGGGCCCTTGGATTACTAGCAGTAGCTCTCATTCTCTAGCTTCTCAAGATTTGTAATCCACCAATAAAAAAAACTACACACGTTCCTAATTGCAGAACTTCACTGCAAGCAACAATAATGATCAGAACTGCTAAATAAACACCAATGTCCAATAGGATGTCCAATAGGCCTCTCACCACTCCAGTGTTCCTATACTGTCCCCCCAGCATAGACCATTCCTGGATCGTGGCTCCCACACAGGATGATGATGGACTGAGGATGGGCATCAGCTTCTGAGTGAGATCAGGTAAAAGTCAGCCCAGGTGGCTTTAGGCCTTACTTTCAAGCCTGCATCCGCTTGGGGATCCTCCTCTTGTGACTCTGCTACCCAGGATCTTTGCATTCAGTCTCTGAATAACACAGCACAGCTCATGGTCCACAGCACAGCAGCAACCTCATGGTTTTTCAGTAGCCTGCTCCTTACCTACAGCACAGCATCACAGCACATGGCCCTTTCACAGTAGCTCTGCCTGCTTAGCTCTGGGCTCCTGGCACACGCTTTCCAGCAACTCTCTCCCTGAGCTGTCTATGCACACACTCTGGGCATAGAGCAGAAGTCTCTAGCGGTGTCCCCAGGCTCACAGAAATTCTTAGCAGGGAGCAACGATCTGAGGCTAAGGTGTGATATCCTGCCAGGTTGTATAAAGAGGCTGCTGGCAGACGCTACTCAAATGTATATATATTTATAGGGAGAGAGAGAGAGAGAGAGAGAGAGAGAGAGAGAGAGAGAAAGATACATAAAGTGTCTCTCTCTCTCTCTCTCTCTCTCTCTCTATATATATATATATATAGAGAGAGAGAGAGAGATACCCAGGTGATACTGACTAACTATGTGCAGTGGTGTGTCAGTTGGAGGTAAGGTCACTTCCTGTTGTGAGGGTATATAGGAGAACATTCCCCAGAACGCAGAGTCTTTTTGTTCTATGGGAAAGCAGGGAAGGAGGGCCACACATTTTACAATGTGATCGTTAGGGGAAGAAGGAGTCCACCTGTAACAGAACTTGGAGTCGGGGAGTGTAAAGAGCCAGCCTTATGTATTAGTAGTGTTTGAACCAAAAGGTAAGTCCGCCATTGTAGAGCTCTCAACACTGGTCAGGATTTCAGTGCTGCAAAAGCACTGTGTTCTCAGACCAAATAAGAAGTTGGGCTAGAATTCCTGCATATCAACATATATTTTTCTATTTGTACATAGAGAAAAAGGTTGGGACTTTTAAAGTGCTGAAAACCTCCCCTTGGAATAATTAGTCGTACACCATGTAGTAAAAAAATATATTTTTAATGAATGAGTAAAAAGTGTGTCTCAAAACATAAGACACCACACTAAATACATTGGGGTTGATTTACTAAAGGTAAATCCACTTTGCACTACAAGTGCACTTAGAAGTACACCGCAGGTACACTTGGAAGTGCAGTCGTTGTAGATCTGAAGGAGAGATATGCAAGGAAAATAAAAAACAGCATTTTTGCTTGTATATGATTGGATGATAAAATCAGCAGTGCTTCACCTAATTTCAGAGCTTCCCTTCAGATCTACAGCGACTGCACTTCCAAGTTCACTTCTGTCAGTAATAGCTTGCTGGGGACAGTGGTTCCGTGCGCGCGCTTGTGCGCGCCCGTGAGCGTCTGTGCTCGCGCGCACGCACGGCCATTGGTGCCAGAAGCGCTATTTAAACCCTGTCATGACAGGGGAATCTTGCTGCCAGATGTATAGCATTCCCTGTGAGTCTCCTGTGTTCCTGATCCGTTCCTGTGACTACCTGCTTGCCTTGTGACTATCCTTGCCTTTTGCCTGCACCTGACCCCATCCTGTCCACGACCTCGCTCCTGCCTGATCCTTTGGCTTATCCGTACCAGTTTGTTGCCGACCCGGCTTGCCTAGTGACCTTCCTTCAAGCCTTCTGCATCTGTTCCAGTTCTGCTCTCCAGTGTAAGACTCAGCCTGTCTGACCCTCCTGTGTCTCTATCCTTGGGACCATCCACCTGAGTCCTGTGAGTGCCTGCTCTCCTGCTTCAGCTTCCAGTCTGCTGCATTCCACCTGCTGTTCCTGCTGTCCCAGCTTTGTCCTGAGCATCAGATCTGCATACCAGCTGTTGATCCTGCCAGGCACTCGTGCTGTCCTGCACTTCTGTGCCTCCTGTTAGCTCTATCAGGGGCCGCAAGTCAGGATTGTAAGGGAGGCCTCCCTCTGCATATCGGGCTCAATAACCAGGTACGTGACAGTATCTGGCAGCCATGTCTGAGCCCAAGCGGGGAGCCTCACCTATGGACGAACTGTGCTTACACCTTGCTGGCCTGACTTAGGCTGTAAAGACTCTCCAGGAAAGCTATAATCATCTGGAAGAGCATGTACAGACACTCTCACCTCCGGCTGCCCCTCAAGGGACTTCTCAAGCCTCAGCCAGCTCCTCATCCTCACCTACAGTGGTGATGTTACCCCTGGAGCCTCATGTACCTACACCTGAGAGATTCTCTAGGGAATGTCACAAGTCCAGGGCCTTCCGTAACTCCTGTAAGCTTTTCTTCGCTCTTCAGCCTCGCACCTTCTCTTTGGAGACCACCAAATTAGGCTTCGTCATTAGGGATGAGCCGAACACCCCCCTGTTCGGTTCGCACCAGAACATGCGAACAGTAAAAAAGTTTGTTCGAACACCGTTAAAGTCTATGGGACACGAACATGAATAATAAAAAGTGCTAATTTTAAAGGCTTATAGACAAGTTATTGTCATAAAAAGTGTTTGGGGACCTGGGTCCTGCTCCAGGGGACATGGATCAATGCAAAAACAGCCAGCTCCTCATCCTCACCTACAGTGGTGATGTTACCCCTGGAGCCTCATGTACCTACACCTGAGAGATTCTCTAGGGACTGTCACAAGTCCAGGGCCTTCCGTAACTCCTGTAAGCTTTTCTTCGCTCTTCAGCCTCGCACCTTCTCTTTGGAGACCACCAAATTAGGCTTCGTCATTAGGGATGAGCCGAACACCCCCCTGTTCGGTTCGCACCAGAACATGCGAACAGTAAAAAAGTTTGTTCGAACACGCGAACACCGTTAAAGTCTATGGGACACGAACATGAATAATAAAAAGTGCTAATTTTAAAGGCTTATAGACAAGTTATTGTCATAAAAAGTGTTTGGGGACCTGGGTCCTGCTCCAGGGGACATGGATCAATGCAAAAACAGCCAGCTCCTCATCCTCACCTACAGTGGTGATGTTACCCCTGGAGCCTCATGTACCTACACCTGAGAGATTCTCTAGGGACTGTCACAAGTCCAGGGCCTTCCGTAACTCCTGTAAGCTTTTCTTCGCTCTTCAGCCTCGCACCTTCTCTTTGGAGACCACCAAATTAGGCTTCGTCATTAGGGATGAGCCAAACACCCCCCTGTTCGGTTCGCACCAGAACATGCGAACAGTAAAAAAGTTTGTTCGAACACGCGAACACCGTTAAAGTCTATGGGACACGAACATGAATAATAAAAAGTGCTAATTTTAAAGGCTTATAGACAAGTTATTGTCATAAAAAGTGTTTGGGGACCTGGGTCCTGCTCCAGGGGACATGGATCAATGCAAAAAAAAGTTTAAAAAACGGCCGTTTTTTCAGGAGCAGTGATTTTAATAATGCTTAAAGTCAAACAATAAAAGTGTAATATCCCTTTAAATTTCGTAGCTGGGGGGTGTCTATAGTATGCCTGTAAAGGGGCGCATGTTTCCCGTGTTTAGAACAGTCTGACAGCAAAATGACATTTTGAAGGAAAAAACCCATTTAAAACTACTTGCGGCTATTGCATTGCCGACAATACACATAGAAGTTCATTGATAAAAACGGCATGGGAATTCCCCACAGGGGAACCCTGAACCCAAATTTTTTAAAAAATGACGTGGGAGTCCCCCTAAATTCCATACCAGACCCTTCAGGTCTGGTATGGATTTTTAGGGGAACCCCGTGCCAAAAAAAACAAAAAAAAACGGCGTGGGGTCCCCCAAGAATCCATACCAGACCCTTATCCGAGTACACAACCTGGCAAGCCGCAGGAAAAGAGGGGGGGACGAGAGTGCGGCCCCCCCTCCTGAACCGTACCAGGCCACATGCCCTCAACATTGGGAGGGTGCTTTGGGGTAGCCCCCCAAAACACCTTGTCCCCATGTTGATGAGGACAAGGGCCTCATCCCCACAACCCTGGCCGGTGGTTGTGGGGGTCTGCAGGCGGGGGACTTATCGGAATCTGGAAGCCCCCTTTAACAAGGGGACCCCCAGATCCCGCCCCCCCCTGTGTGAAATGGTAAGGGGGTACTTACCCCTACCATTTCACTAAAAAACTGTCAACAATGTTAAAAATGACAAGAGACAGTTTTTGACAATTCCTTTATTTAAATGCTTCTTCTTTCTTCTATCTTCCTTCATCTTCTTCTCCTCAGGCCGCTCCGCACCCATGGCATGGGGGAAGGCTCCCGCTCTTCTCTTCTTCTTTTCTTCTCTTCTTCTCTTCTTCATTTTCTTCTCTGGGCCGCTCCGCACCCATGCTGGCATGGAGGGAGGCACCCGCTGTGTGACGGCGTCTCCTCGTCTGACGCTTCTTAAATAACGGGGGGCGGTGCCACCCGGTGACCCCGCCCCCTCTGATGCATGGTGTCTTGACGGGGACTTCTTTTGTGACGTCACAGGGAATGCCACAGGGAAGTCCCGTCATGTCCCGTGCGTCAGAGGGGGCGGGGTCACCGGGTGGCCCTGCCCCCCGTAATTTAAGAACCGTCAGATGAGGAGATGCCGTCACACAGCGGGAGCCTCCCTCCATGCCAGCATGGGTGCAGAGCGGCCCGGAGAAGAAAATGAAGAAGAGAAGAAGAGAAGAAAAGAAGAAGAGAAGAGCGGGAGCCTCCCCCCATGCTATGGGTGCAGAGCGGCCCGAGGAGAAGAAGATAGAAGACGCCACGGAGGAGATGCTGGACGAGAACGCCGGAGAAAGAACCAGAAGAACCAGAATATGAAGGAAGATAGAAGAAGAAGCATTTAAATAAAGGAATTGTCAAAAACTGTCTCTTGTCATTTTTAACATCTTTGACAGTTTTTTAGTGAAATGGTAGGGGTAAGTACCCCCTTACCATTTCACACAGGGGGGGCCGAGATCTGGGGGTCCCCTTGTTAAAGGGGGCTTCCAGATTCTGATAAGCCCCCCGCCCGCAGACCCCCACTACCACCAGCCAGGGTTGTGGGGATGAGGCCCTTGTCCTCATCAACATGGGGACAAGGTGTTTTGGGGGGCTACCCCAAAGCACCCTCCCAATGTTGAGGGCATGTGGCCTGGTACGGTTCAGGAGGGGGGGTGCTCTCTCGTCCCCCCCTCTTTTCCTGCGGCCTGCCAGGTTGCGTGCTCGGATAAGGGTCTGGTATGGATTCTTGGGGGACCCCACGCCGTTTTTTTTTTTTTTTTTGCGCGGGGTTCCCCTTAAAATCCATACCAGACCTGAAGGGTCTGGTATGGAATTTAGGGGGAACCCCACGTCATTTTTTAAAAAATTTTGGCCGGGGTTCCCCTTAATATCCATACCAGACCTGAAGGGCCTGGTATGGAATTTAGGGGGACTCCCACGTCATTTTTTTTTTTAAATTTGGTTCGGGGGTTCTCCTGTGGGGAATTCTTATGCCGTTTTTATCAATGAACTTCTATGTGTATTGTCGGCAATGCAATAGCCGCGAGTAGTTTTAAATGGGTTTTTTCCTTCGAAATGTCATTTTGCTGTCAGACTGTTCTAAACACGGGAAACATGCGCCCCTTTACAGGCATACTATAGACACCCCCTAGCTACGAAATTTAAAGGGATATTACACTTTTATTGTTTGACTTTAAGCATTATTAAAATCACTGCTCCTGAAAAAACGGCCGTTTTTAAAACTTTCTTTTGCATTGATCCATGTCCCCTGGGGCAGGACCCGGGTCTCCAAACACTTTTTATGACAATAACTTGCATATAAGCCTTTAAAATTAGCACTTTTGATTTCTCCCATAGACTTTTAAAGGGTGTTCCGCGGCATTTGAATTTGCCGTGAACACCCCAAATTGTTCGCTGTTCGGCGAACTTTCGAACAGCCAATGTTCGAGTCGAACATGAGTTCGACTCGAACTCGAAGCTCATCCCTATTCGTCATTTCCCTGCTGCAGGACAAACCACAATCCTGGGCACATCATCTCCTAGAATAGAAGGACGTGATCCTGATTAACCTGACCACATTTCTGGATGCCATGGCACAGCTGTACGAGGATCCATAGTTATTGGCAACTGTGGAAGCAGCACTCCACTCCCTACAGCAGGGCCGCAGAGCTGTAGAGGACTACGTTGCCGAATTCAGGCATTGGGCCGCTGACACCAACTGGAACGATGCGGCCCTCCGCTATTAGTTTCGTATGGGACTGTCAGATTCTCTTAAGGACGAACTGGCTAGGGTAGGGGTACCTCAGACCCTGGACGACCTCATCACCTTGTCCATACAAACTGACCGACGTTTGAGAGAACGCAGGTCTGAAAGAACCATGGGTCAATCCTGACCTACCTGGATGCTACCAGAGGTTTCTAGCTCCTCTTACCCTGCTCCTTCAGGACAGCCTGCCCCAACTTCAGACACTTCTGAACCCATGCAACTGGGCATGCTCCGCCCTTTCTCTCACTGGAGAAGAACGTCAACACAGACGCATGAATAATCTGTGCATGTACTGTGGGGAACCAGGACACTTTGTAAGAACCTGCCCGACTAAGTTCAGTAAGTCCCTTTTAAGTTCCACTAATCAAGTCTCTGCTGCGATCAATGCCTCCTCTCACCTCTCTGTTCCAGTTTTGTTGCAGCTGCCCGGAAAGAACCTTCAAGTAACCGCTATTATTAATTCAGGGGCATGCAGTTGCTTCATGGACTCCTCCTTCGCAGCCAGACATTCCATTCCTCTGCTACCCAAGACTCAAGGACTTCTCGTGCACCTTGCTGATGGGTCAGCCATCAAATTAGGACCTGTCATACAGGAAACAGCCCCACTGTTGGCCACAGTTGCCAGTTGCCATCAGGATCTTTTACGCCTTGACATTATCACCTCACCTTTGTTTCCCATCATCTTGGGCATGCCCTGGCTGCGGGCTCACAACCCCCACAATTAGGTGGACTACCAGAGAAGTTACTTTTTCATCTCACTATTGCTATCAATACTGTCTTCCGGAAGTTCCCAATAACTCTTCCTCCTTGAGGAGTTTCACGAAGTTCTGAATGTGATAAGTAAGAAGGGCACAGAGACATTACCACCACACCGAGTGTACGACTGCCCTATTGAGCTCCTCCCTGGGGCAGAGACTCCCTTTGGAAGAATCTTCCCTCTCACTGAACAAGAGCTAGTTACTCTCAAGGAATACATTGACGATAACTTGAGAAAGGGATTTATCCACCCATCCACCTCTCCGGCAGGAGCCGGCATCTTCTTCGTAGAAAAGAAGGACCATACTCTTTGACCCTGCATCGATTACCGCAAACTCAACAAAATCACCATCAAAAATCGCTATCCTCTCCCCCTGGTGCCTGAACTCTTCCAGAGGTTGGGGGCTAAAACCATCTTTACTAAACTTGACCTTCGAGGAACCTATAACCTGGTCTGCATCAGAGAGGGTGACGAGTGGAAAACGGCATTTCGCACTCGATTCGGACACTTTGAGTATCTGGTGATGCCGTTCGGGTTGTGCAATGCTCCGGCCACTTTTCAGCACTTTGTTAATGATATTTTCCGGGACTACTTAGACCTGTTCATTATCATTTATCTTTATGACATTCTGATTTTCTCCTCCTCCATTGACAGTCACCATAAGCACGTCAAGTGCGTTTTGAGTCGCCTTCGTCAACATGGCTTATATGCCAAGGCTGAAAAATGTGAATTCAAGAAACAGAGTATACAATTTCTAGGACTAATTATTTCCATCGAGGGCATCAAGATGGATCCTCAAAAATCTCAGCCATTTTGGATTGGCCGCCTCCTACTGACAAGAAGGGGATCCAGCGGCTCGTTGGATTTGCAAACTTTTACCGTAAATTCATTAAGGGGTTTTCTGCAATTATTTCACCTATCACTCAGCTTACCAAACAAGGAACCCATTTTCACTGGACCCCTGAAGCCCAAGCAGCCTTCGATTCCCTCAAGAGTCTGTTCACCTCTGCCTCAGTGTTTAAACACCCTGATCCTGCTCTGCCATTTGTTTTGGAGGTGGACGCTTCTGAAATCACTGTTGGTGCCATGCTCTCACAGCATCAGGGTCTTAAATCCATTTTGTTTCCTGTTGCCTTCTTTTCCCGTAAGTTATCTGCTCTGGAAAGGAACTATGATGTCGGGGATCGAGAACTTTTAGCGATTAAAGCTGAGCTAGAGGAGTGGCTGGAAGGGGCAGCTCATCTGATTCTAGTGTACACAGATCACAAGAACCTAGAGTACCTGAAAAACTGCAAAACGTTTAAAACCTCGTCAAGCCAGATGGGCACTATTCTTCTCTAGATTCTCCTTCCACGTGACATACTGGCCCAGCTCAAAAAACACAAAACCATATGCCTTATCCAGTATGTTCAGCGACTCTGGAACAGCTGCCTCCTCAGACACCATCCTACCTATAGAAAATTTTCTTCTGGTACAGAAAGATCTACTTGCCCGGGTCAAACAGGCTTCTGTTAATATTCCTAGTTCGCTGGAAACAAAGTTGCAGGCAAAAGATGGTCTGCTGTTGTGCAATGATAACATTTTCATACCCGAGAGTCCCTGGGTCACCATACTCAAACTTTGTCATGACCATGCCCTAGCGGGGCACTTTGGTGTTTCCAAGACAGAAGATTTGGTACAGTGCACTTTCTGGTGGCCCCAGGTTGCCAAGGACTGTAAGAACTATGTGGAATCTTGCCCTATCTGTGCCCGGAGCAAGTGCAACTGAACTAAGGCTTGGGGTCTGCTCAAACCCTTACCCGTTCCAGATAGGTCCTGGAAATCTATTTCCATGGATTTCATTGCGGAGCTCCCTCCCGCAGAAGGCCATTCTGCTATATTTGTAGTCGTTGACTGGCTATCCAAGATGGCACACTTTATCCTGTTGAAAGGAATACCATCCGCCCCTGAAACGGCATGAGTTTTCATCAGGGAGATTGTCCGGCTTCACGAAGTTCCTGTAAACATCACCTCGGATAGGGGTGTACAGTTCACCTCCAGGTTCTGGAAAGCACTGTGCAAAACCCTTGGTATCGAATTGTCCTTCTCCTCTGCCTACCATCCACAGACTAATGGGCAGACGGAGAGGACCAACCAGACCCTTGAGAAGTACCTGCGATGTTTTTCTTCGTTTTCCCAGGACGACTGGTTGTCCCTATTGCCACTGGCTGAGTTTGCTTACAATAACTCTACACATTCTTCCATAAAGCAAACTAGACCTGAAACCCGGAGATCGGGTGTGGCTATCCACGGTGAACCTAAGGCTTGCTTGCCCCTCTAAGAAGTTGGGTCCTAGGTTCACAGGCTCCTTTTCAGTGAAAAGAAGGATCAATGAGGTGGCCTATGAGCTGGAACTGCCGGAGTCCCTTCGGGTACACCCCGTTTTACATGTCTCTCTACGTAAGCCCACTGTTGCTAATCCTTTTCCTGGACGAAGTTCTGACCCCCCTGAACCTGTGATTGTTAATGGGGAAGAAGAATATGAGGTGGAGGCAATCATGGACTATCAGAAGAGGAATAATCAGATCCAATTCTTGGTGAAGTGGAAGGGTTACGGCCCGGAAGAAAATTCCCGGGAACCGGAAAATAACATCCATGCCAAGAGATTAATCCTGTCCTTCAAAAGAACTCACCCTGAAAAGTTGGCCCGGTTGGGCATCCGGAGGCTGCCCCTGGAAGGGGGACAATGTCAAGAAAGGCTTGCTGGGGACAGTGGTTCCGTGCGCGCGCCTGTGCCCGCCCGTGCACATCCGCACGCACCTGTGCGCATCCGTGCGCACTGCCATTGGCACCAGAAGCGCTATTTAAACCCTGTCATGACGGGAATCTTGCTGCCAGATCTACAGCATTCCCTGTGAGTCTCCTGTGTTCCTGATCCGTTCCTGTGATTACCTGCTTGCCTTGTAACTATACTTACCTTCCGCCTGCACCTGACCCCCGGCCTGTCCATGACCTCACTCCTGCCTGATCCTTTGGCTTATGCGTACCAGTTTGTTGCCGACCCAGCTTGCCTAGTGACCTTCCTTCAAGCCTTCTGCATCTGTTCCAGTTCTGCTCTGCAGTGTATGACCCGGCCTGTCTGACCCTCCTGTATCTCTATCCTTGGGACCATCCACCTGCTGTTCCTGCTGTCCCAGCTTCGTCCGGAGCATCAGATCTGCATACCAGCTGTTGATTGTGCCAGGCACTCGTGCTGTCCTGCACTCCTTTGCCTCCTGTCAGCTCAATCAGGGGCCACGAGTCAGGATTGTAAGGGAGGCCTGCTTCTGCATATCAGGCTCAATAACCAGATACGTGACAACTTCCAAGTGCACTTTCAGTGCACTTGTAGTGCAAAGTGGATTTGTCTTTAGTAAATGAACCCCAATATTACAGCATCATACCACTAAACCTCATATCCTCCCCCTAGTCTCCAAAAGGTATTACCCCCTCTGTTAACTGATCAGATATGACATAATTATCAGAAAAAACATCAGTGAAGGGAGATTACACCAAGGAGACGACCACAACCCAACGCGTTTTGCCTTGTTGGCCTTTTCAGGGGTTCTAGTACTGGAATGGAGAGACTGCTCTAACATCACATAGTACCTCCAGGTACATACCAAGAATATAATTTTCTATATTTGTAGCGCTTTAAATGAATAAAACCTGGGGAAGTGTTCATGTATTACAGAGAGGTACCAGATCATTGTTTCTTTTATTTTGCCCTAACATACATTTTCTGTAGGACCATTTATGCACCTAGAGTACACCTGTTTGGTTTGGGGAATGATCCGTTAAAGTGATACTTCAAGCAAACATATACTATGGAGTTGATTTAGTGCTAGTTCACACCAGGTGCAGTTCTGTGTGCTTTTTTCTGCACTAAAAATGCATGCACAGTGTTTTCCATGTATTCCAATGGCTCTAGTTCACACCAGTGCAGTCAGTTCCAGTCAGTTTCCGGTCAGTTTCCAGTGCAGAAAAAAAAGCAGAACTGTACTGGAACATAGCACATTGTATCAAAAACGCAACTGCATTGGAACTGCATGTGGTGTGAACTGTAAGCAGAAACTGATCTGGAACGTATCCGGAGTGCATTTTTGTGGTGTGAACTGTCCGTAGAAATGCATGCACAGTGTTTTCCAAGTCCATACCAAATGTCGCAGCACTAGGGTCAATGGTTTAAATCCCAACCATGGCACTACCTTCAAAGTGTTTGCATGTTCTCCCTGTGCTTTTGTGGGTTTCTTTCCAGTACTCTGGTTTCCTCCCATACTCCAAAGACATGTTGGTAGGTTAAATGGTTCTTGTTTAAATTGGCCCTAGTATGTGTGAGGTAAAGACAATACATTGTAAGCTCCTTGAGAGCAGGTACTGTTGTAAATGTACAATATACAAGAACACAGCATGTTTGAGGTGTTGACCTGGCCATGTTCTCCAGATCTCAATTCAATTCAGCAACTGTGGCATGTGTTGGAAAAACACCTCACAACTTCCACAGCATACCCTCAGAGGTCTAATGGTGTCCGTGGGTCAGGGCTGTTCTGGCGGAAGAAGGGGAACCTACTCAATATTAATTGGGTAGTCGAAAAGTTATGGCTGATTGGCGCATGTAAAGTGCCAAACGCTATATAAAAATACCTGAAATAAATAAATAAACTGGCCCAACAGAGTGCTGGGGAACTGAGGGAAAGGGGAGTATATGCTGCTTTACCCTGCATGGACAAAGTAGAACTTTATGCAAATCCGATTGGGTATTTGAACCCAGCCGTAAATCCTTCCCTGTGTATTTAACTAGCTATAGTACATGTAAACCTTTCCAAAGGATAGTGAGTCAGTATTATACTTTTTATTGTTTATTCTTTACAAAGCTTAACATTCCATACTATGGTTAGAATTAGGTAATTAACACAGCTGAATGTTTATGATTAAGGCTGAAATAATAAACAGAAAATCATTGAAGCGTCCCACTTTCTTTTTTTAATATTTGACATTGATAAACACAGGTCTGTTCTTGGTCAATTCTTTCTACTTTTTCATCCAAAACGCCTAAACAGAACACAGTTTTTTCGCTTTGACAAATAACAATGTGTTGAAGCCATTCCAAAAACCTATTGATGTTGTAATAATGCCAAATGTAATTTTTTTTCCCCCAAGGCTTATATGAATGCAAACGCTTAGGTTAATCATAAGACTGGACCAGTTTGGTAATGTCTTGGAGCAAAGCACATCATTTTCAAATGATAAATATCATTTAGTGCGCACAGAATTGAATCAATTGTATTTCTTACAATGCCATTTTTCTTTCTTCAGCTGTTCATGCATAGTAAACCAATAGCAGATGCTGCATGCTTGCCAGGATTTGTTACAATGGAGGGAGAGCTGCTTGCAAGGAATAAACATTTGGTTTTTCACAAATATAAGATAAGATAAGCAGGCTTTCTTCACTTGGTTGTCATTCTATGAACCTTCCCATGTGACATACAAAACACTGCCATGAATGACTGCGCCGTGCACAAAATCCTAATTCACATGATTTTCATGCCTCTAGGATTTAAAGGAGGATGCCAATTAAATCTCTAAATTCAGCCATATATATGTAAATCTATTGGCTATATACAGTACCTGTTCTTATTTTTTGTATTTAGATGCATGGCTTGGGAGAACAAAATAATGTTAAGGCTGAACACCAGGCTAATATTATTATACATCAATTAAGACAGTTTTGAATCCATTAAAGCAATAGGATATTTACTTTTCAATACAGCTTTTGTTAGTACCTGAATTTACCTGCAAATGTAGACCCACTGTACCTTAACCACTTCAGCCCTGGAAGGTTTACACCCCTTCACGACCAGGCCTTTTTTAGCAATATGGCACTGTGTTTTTTTAAATGTGAATTGCGCGGTTGTGCAATGCTGTACATAAATGACATTATTTGGGTAATAGTGTGCTTGTTCAAACTCAAACAACATTTGAAATATAAGTACATGAAAAATCCATATACACAATGTATTCAGAAATGTATATTGCACTGAGTCCCATCAGTGAAAAAAATAAAATAAAAATAAAAACTGAATGCATGAACTAACAAATAAATAAATAAATAAAGTCTTCTTCATAAATTGATAAACGTGACTTGTTGAAGTGGTAATAAAAGTGCTCATCCAAAATAAGAATTTTGAAAAATTTTCAGTGACACCACCTCCATCACCGGGTGCAATGCCCGCTCACCTTAGGAAGCAACCCCAATGGGTCTAATCGTGCTTTAGAGATATCCCAATCACAAAAGAGCCCGACTGTGGTTCTGTATCAGATATTTAAAAAAAAATCACCATCTGATGTTGCTTAGCTACCCCAGAGAGCAGCTGTTATCTCCACAGCCCAGGATTTTTTTTAAAAGGGACCCCAAGGTCGCTTCCAAAGGTGAGCAGGCATTGCACCCAGTTATGGAGGTGGTGTCATTGTGTCAATTTTCAAAATTCTTATTAATACAGTGATCAGTGCTAAAAAATATGCACTGTAACTGTACTAATGACCCTGGCAGGGAAGGGGTTAACATCAGGGGCAATCAAAGGGTTAAATGTGTCCTTAGAGAATGCTTTCTAACTGTGGGGGAGGTGCTTTAACTGTGGGAGGACAGAGTCCAATCACAGTGGGAGCCGGTCGCCGGTGGCGTGTGTGCTCACCATAGACCAGGAAGAGCGAAATCATGTACAGGTATGTGATTTCACTCAAAGAGGCCGCCCCGCTGCAGTAAATGTATGTGGGGCTGTCCAGAAGCGGTTAAATGGGTCTCATTTGACAGTGGCACCAGGTTGCTTTGACGGGGCTCTGTAGCTTATGCATGTATTTGCATACTGTAAGACAGGACAATTTGGTTGTTTGCAGACTGGTTGGTAAGTTTAGCTGAGAATTTCTCTGGTTTTGTTTTGCATGCGTTGCCCTTCCATGTGCTCCTTGCTACAGAGGCCAGATATCGATGAGGGCAGTAGCCATTTGTTTGTACTGTTGAAATATTGTTGAGCGGAAGCAATGGACACCTTTGCTGCCATAGTGCTATGTGCTGGTTGTCCAGTGTGCCACTGTGCCTTTAAGGAGGGGTGGGCTCCCTCCAAGCTCACCTGCCCTCTGCCTATCCATTATAATGCATGTGCTTCCATGTGGAGGCTCTCAAAATTTAGAGTTATGAATACAGAAAATACTGGGGTGCACTGACGGGGCTCTGTAGTATTTTCAAATGTTTGCAAACTAAACCCCTGTTTTTAAAACATACTGTTAGGAAGGAAAATTTCATTGTTTGCAGGCTGGTCGGTAGGTTGAGCTGGGAGTTTCTCTGGTTTTGTTTTGTATTTGTTGCCCTTCCATGTGCTCCTTGCTGCAAAGGTCAGTTATAGGTGAGGGAAGTAGCCATTTGTTTGCAGTGGTACCACCTGGCAACTGTGACATGTCATTTAATTTTTGGGTACACCCCTTTGCATCTGCATTGAATGTTTAGGTGGCTGGTAAGGGGGCATTAAAACTGTTGCTCAACAGCCTGCTTCAATGGGAATGTGTGGGAACAAGCCCTAAGGGTCCTTTCGCATGGACATCATCAGTTCAGTCATGAACAAATACAGATTAAGGGTACATCAGTTTATATTAGATGGTACATCCATATTCAGTTCCATTCATTTCAGTTTTTACAGGTGTTTGTATCCATTTTTACATGTCTGTTTTTATTAGTTGTTGAAGAAAATAGTAATAGATGATAAACATATGAACAAAAAACATGCCTTAAAACATTTATGTCCACCAAAATGAAAAAAGATACAGACCATTTCCCTTTTTTGTTTTTCCTGCAGACATAAGCCTGGTGCACACGGACTGAATGTCGGGTGACATCAACCGGTTCAATAAAAACGAGCCAACATTTGGCCCGTGTGTATGGCAGCTGGTCTGACAGAAGCTAGCCATTTGGCGTGCTTCTGACGGACGGGAATGCTGGAAAAACCCACAGCCGACCGGCTCTCAGCCATTGGCACTCCTAGAGGGGGCCATTTCCCTGTCAGAACACAAAAGAACAGTAAGGGAGATCGCTGCACTAACGTTGGATCATTAGAACAGCGGCTCCGACTGGAGCTGTCAGTTTGGGTTGTACGAAGAAAAAAAGAGTGGTGTGTACCAGGCTATAACTCGGATATAAGCAGATGGAAATGGACCTACATCCTTTTGCAGAAACCCGCCTATAAACATACATTGTGGTTCATTTTAGATCTATCTGAAAAACTGACAGATGGATCCAGATTGAACTCCAACGTAGAAGGGCCCTTATCTATTTTTCAAGGTTTAACCATAGGCTGGAAGCAGGGTGGTGACCCAACTGCACTGCTAAACAGCAGTAGACAAACATCAGGTCACCTATCTGACTATGTTGTGATGCTGGGCTGTATAAATTGTAGGACTAATTAGACCAAATTGAAAAAAAAAATTTCTTGTACACTGTAAAAGAGCTTCTATGTATGTATGTATTTCAGCTGTGCAGTTGTTTACTTGTAGTTCAGCTTTGACTACATTTTGGGACCTGTACAAACAAAAATTAAGACATCTTCAAAACTGTTTTGCTTTTGTGTATTGTGAAAAAAATACTTCTCTGATAAAAATTGCAAGTCTTGTGTAATATTAGAAGATATGGCACAACTGGTGAACTTTAGTCATTGTATTTGGGAAAACCAAAAACATAGTGCTAGAATAGGGATGAGCTTCGAGTTGGAGTTGAACTCATGTTCGACTCGAACATTGGCTGTTCGCAAGTTCGCCGAACAGCGAACAATTTGGGGTGTTCGCGGCAAATTTGAATGCCGCGGAACACCCTTTAAAAGTCTATGGGAGAAATCAAAAGTACTAATTTTAAAGGCTTATATGCAAGTTATTGTCATAAAAAGTGTTTGGGGACCTGGGTCCTGCCCCAGGGGACATGGATCAATGCAAAAAAAAGTTTTAAAAATGGCCATTTTTCAGGAGCAGTGATTTTAATAATGCTTAAAGTCAAACAATAAAAGTGTAATATCCCTTTAAATTTCGTAGTTGGGGGTGTCTATAGTATGCCTGTAAAGGGGCGGTTTGGATATTAAGGGGAACCCCGGCCAAAATGTAAAAAAAAATGACGTGGGGGTCCCCCTAAATTCCATACCAGACCCTTCAGGTCTGGTATGGATTTTAAGGGGAACCCCGCGCCAAAAAAAACAGCGTGGGGTCACCCCAAAAATCCATACCAGACCCTTATCTGAGCACGCAACCTGGCAGGCCACAGGAAAAGAGGGGGGAACAAGAGAGCGCCCCCTCCTGAACAGTACCAGGCCACATGTCCTCAACATTGGGAGGGTGCTTTGGGGTAGCCCCCAAAACACCTTGTCCCCATGTTGATGAGGACAAGGGCCTCATCCCCACAACCCTGGCCGGTGGTTGTGGGGGTCTGCGGGCGGGGGGCTTATCAGAATCTGGAAGCCCCCTTTAACAAGGGGACCCCCAGATCCCTGCCCACCCCTGTGTGAAATGGTAAGGGGGTACAAGAGTACCCCTACCATTTCACTAAAAAACTGTCAAAAATGTTAAAAATGACAATAGACAGTTTTTGACAATTCCTTTATTTAAATGCTTCTTCTTTCTTCTATCTTCCTTCACCTTCTTCTTCTTCTGGTTCTTCCTCCGGCGTTCTCGTCCAGCATCTCCTCCGCGGCGTCTTCTATCTTCTTCTATCTTGAGGTAATCAAATACCACCAAAAAAAGCTCTATTTGTGGGAAAAAAGGACATAAATTTTGTTTGGGTACAACGTCGCATGACCCCGCAAAATGTCATTAAGGGGGCAAATCAGAGGCGTAACTAGAACCTTCAGAGCCCCAATGCAAGAAACCATGAAGGGCCCCCCTGACTCTTTTCTCCGAGCCCGGTGGTGGAACAACAGGGCTCGTGGGTGGCAGGGCAAGTGGGTGGCTGCATATAATGGAATCGATTTCTCCATTTCCCCCTGCTCTTGCCTCTTTACCGACTGTCAAATGCCTCTGAAAAGCTATCTGAGCATGGATCGCTTTTCGGAGGAACAGCATTTTTTTGCTGGTACTATGAACAAAAAAATTGGTTCTGATTGTACACACATAGGGGGTCAGGATTAAAAGCGCATTCATAAAATGTGCATACATACATGTAAACACACACACACACATAATACACACACATATACTCTATATATACATACACACACACACACACACATATATATATATATATATATATATATATATATATATATATATATATATATATATATATATATATATTTATATATATATGCACATATAAACCAGTGGCACTGGTGCTCAAAATTTTTAGGGGGGGCGCAAGCAAACTGAAAAATTCTGAAAAAAAACATCAATTGGCGCCACTGTGCCCATCAAATGCTGCCACTGTGCCCATCAAATGCCACCACTGTGCCCATCAAACTCTGCCACTGTGCCATCAAATGCCATCAGTATGCCCATTAAATGCTGCCAGTGTGCCATCAAACGCTGCCACTGTGTTCATCAAACGCTGCCACTGTGCCAATCAAATGTTGCCACTGTGCCCATCAAATGCTGCCGGTGTGCCCATTAAATGCTGCCAGTGTGCCATCGAATGCCGCTACTGTAAATCCCCCCGTTTGTTCCCCCTCACACTGCCTGGCATTACCCTGTTTTGGTGGGGCAGCGGTGACGGCCACGAGCGGGGTCCTCCATGCGTCTCTTGCCATCCTCATCTCTCGTCCTCTCCTCCTGATAGGCGTCAAATAGCTGCGCCTATCGTTTCAGCCAATCAGGTGATGGGTAAACGACCCGCACACCTGATTGGCGGAAATGCGGTTCAGTGTTAGAAAAGTGAACATTAATTCGCTTTTCTAACACACCTGGGTGGACCGTGAGCGTCAAGCATGACACTCGCAGTTCACCTATTTTGAAGCCTATTAGAGCCTATGGGTCTAATGAGGTGCTTCACAAACACCCCCGCCACTGTAATTCAGGCACCCAAAAAGGGGCCGGACACCTACATATGGGGGTGGCAGCGGGAGCCATGGATAAAGTCATTCTATGCATGACTTTATCCATTAGTCATAGATTGGGTGGCTGGAGAGAGGGGGGGGCGGTGCCCGTCTGCCCTTATGGACGCACCGCTACTAATAAACACATGCACACACACATGCATACATATGCACACACACATGCATACATATGCACACACACATGCATACATACATACATACACACATACACATACATGCACAAACACACACATACATGCACACACACAAGCATACATACATATGCACACACATACACACACACACACATGCACACACGCATGCATACACATACATACATGCACACTCATATAAACACACATACAGTAGATAGATAGTCTTATAAAAAACGGCAGACCTTTACCTTAGCTCTTCTTGCCGGGTACTGCACTGTAGGGGGAGACAAGGAGCACAGCACTGTGTTTTCACTTTAGGTTAATGTGACAAGCTCCCTGCATAGTGCCGCCAATTCGTTTGCTTGACGATCGGGGAGCTCATCTCAGCCACCCCTGCCGCTCCTCCTAATCGAAGAGTACGGGAGGCCCTCAAGGGCCCCCTGCAGCAAGGGGCCCGGTCGCCATAGCGATCTCAGCGACCCCTATAATTCCGCCATTGGGGCAAATCCTTCCAGAGCTGAAGTGGTTAAGGTGGTAATGCACTAGGCTTTTGAGCCCTTTGTTTTGTTTTGTCTATTTTTTTATGATTCCCTGAACTCATGAGGGCAGTATTGACTGAAAATATATATATATTTTTTTTTTTAAACAATAAAGTTTTTATTGTATTATATTATTGTAAGTACCGAAAATTCCCATTTTGACAGAGACCTGATGATATCATCTTATAATACCTGTCCAACTTCTGAAGTACCCATGGGCTCTATGGTGTCATAGTGTGGATTTTCCTGGATAAAGCAAGTTTGCATGATCCCATACAGCTGGTAAGGAGAATACTGTGCAAGTAGTTCCGTCCATAAAAACCGACATCCATAAATTGAGGCAAGGGTTCTGGGCAGTTTGTGAGTCTTCCTAAGGTGCTCCAATATCCTTGCACAATCCAAAGGCATACTAATAGATAGACATTTGTAATAAGTACATTATTTATTAATTTCAGACATTAGCAACAATTTATGCATCACTTATACATATTGTAAATTCACATCAGTCCCTGCCTTTAAGGAGCTAAAAATGTAAAGGTCCCTATTTCACATGCATGCATTACACATACTAGGCACAATTTCTACAGGAGCCAATTAACCTACCAGCATGTCTTTGGCATGTGTAATGCTGTGTACACACGAGCGGACTTTCCAACCAGATGATGTTGGCCACGCCCCCTTATGACGTCACAGTTCCAGCATGCCCAGGGACTGTGATGTCATAAGGGGGCGGGGCCTGTATAAGTCATTGCGGAGCGCTCACACAGCATTACAGCGGGAAAGAATGTCGTGTCAACGTTGAAAGAAGAGAGGAGGGCAGAAGATGACGCAGAAGTCCAGGCCACTGCTAGCAAAAGAGCGGCAGAAGATTGCGGAGGAGCCGGCAGAAGAACCGGACACCAGGAGAAAAGGTCGAACACCGGGAGAAGAGGCTGGAGAGAGCAGAGAAGAACCGGACACCAGGAGAAGAGGCCGGAAAGACCCCCAAAGTCGGAAGAAGACCCCCAAAGTCGGAAGAAGACCCCTGGAGGTGTCTAATAAATTACTTTAAAAACCTGTGTAGTGTGTTTTTTTATTGACACTTTTTCTCTAGGTGAATGGGTAGGGGTACGATGTATCCCATACTCATTCACATAGGGTGGGGGGCCGGAATCTGGGGGCCCCTTATTAAAGGGGGCTCCTGGATTCCGATAAGCCCCCCGCCCACAGACCTGGACAACCAACAACCAGGGTTGTCGGGAAGAGGCCCTTGTCCTCATCAACATGGGGACAAGGTGCTTTGGGGGAAGGGGGCCCTGCGGCACCCACCCCCCCATGTTGAGGGCGTGCGGCCTGGTATGGTTCAGCAGGGGGGGGGCCTGAGTCATGTTCAAAATGAACGGACTTGTTCGTGTGTGGGCAAGTCCGCTCATTTGGAAAGTCTGTCGTAACTCCGTCGGGAAGACCGGCGGACATAGTCTGCCAAGTCTCAAGTCAAGTAGGCAAGTCTCTCCATAGTCCGGTCGTGTGTAGGCAAGTCCATTCGTAAAAAAAGTCCGTCGGAAGTCTGTCAAATATCCGTCGGAAAGTCCGTCGGACCAGTCCGGTCGGAAAGTCCACCCGTGTGAACGCCCCATAAGGAAACCTACACAATCACAGGGAGAATGTGCAAACTCCATGCAGATAGTGTCCTGGCCTAGATTCAGATTAAAGACCCGGTATTGCAAGGCAGATGTGCCAATTTTTGCAACATTAGTTTGAAAGCTCCTCTTGGTGCTACAGAATTTGTCAGTGCTATGTAAAATATGGATAAAGAAATCAAATTATTGTCCAGCTTGCCTTCCATTTATGCCTAACTGTAATGTAAACACCAACAAAAAAAAACTGTAAAACATGACTGATGTAAAAAAAAACACATCCCACAACATGCAATGGAAATCATGTAATTCAGCTGTTTTGTATACAACAGTACTTCCTTCTTATTTTCAAGCATAATTATAATCAATTATGGCTTCTGCATATCTTGCCAATTTTTCCCTCCAGTACAATAAACACACAGCAATCATACTAATGTTTCCCAAAAATCAAATGTGAAAGCACCAAATGTCTAGAATGATGTGCGGTGGATTAAGCCTGGGTTGTTTAGTTACAATGCAGCCAAAGTGGTACTTTCTTAATTCCTTGTATACTTGTCACAATGACTGAATTTTTCATAGCAGATGAATAAAAGTGGAATCATTCTGCCTTTTTTGATGGTCAAAAACAGTTTTAAAGTGTGGGTTTTTAATGCCAGAACTTCACTGTACCAGGATCTAGATGTTCTGGGTGCTGTGCTTTCAAAGGTTGTTTTATGCATTATGCCGTGTACACACGACCGGACTTTTCGATAGCAAAGGTCCGACGGAATGAATCCGCTGGACTATCCGATCGTGTTATGGCTTCATCTGACCTTTGCTGTCGAAAAATCAGACGAACTTTAGATTTGGAACATGTTTCAATTCTTTCCGACGGACTTGAGTCCGGTCGAAAAATCTGTTTGTCTGTATGCTAGTCCGACGGACAAAAAAAGGACGCAAGAGCAGCTATTGGCTACTGGCTAGGAACTTCCTTATTCTAGTCCCTTTGTACGTCATCACGTTCAGACGAACAGACTTTCGAACGGACTTTAGTCCGTTAGTGTGTGTGCAAGTCCGGTCGTTCGAAAGTCCATCGTAACTCAGTCAAAAGTCCGTCGGAAAGACCGTTGGACCTTTGATGCTGAAAAGTCTGGTCGTGTGTACATGGCATAGGAAATCCATTAGTTGAGGAAACTTGTTATGGGAGAAATATGTAAGTTATTTTTGAAAAAGAAATAGTTGCCGTGGTTGCAATAGTTGCAGGATGCCATGTTGATACTGTACCTCCTCGGGGACAGGTCAATTACACCCTCACAGGCTGTCCTCAATCTACAAGGCTGAAGTAGACTGGGCTCCATTAAACCTGTAACTCTGAGGACAAGTAAATAGATTCTGGGGACAACTCCAGAGGTGACTATTAGAGGTAGAGCTGTATTTTATTGTTTTTAAACCTTCAAGGGTCTTCTTAAAAAATTGTCTCATAGTTTTGCTTTAAATCAGATCATACATAAAACAAGTAAGGCCTATTTATCTGGGAGCACCCTGCCTCAAATAAAAAAACAAACACAAAAAAACCCCACTAAATATAAGTTAAAAAACAGATTCCATTGAAAGAAAAAAATACTTACTTCATACCTTGGCTTCTGGCAGGCCCTGGTTTAAAACTTCTGAACACTTCCTAAAGGCCCTCATGACTTTATGGTACCTCAGCGCTGCCTTTTGGGAAAGCTGGGTACTTAAAATCAAGCAATATTTTAAAGCACTTCGGGGGGCTATTTGACACCATGCCAAAGGTAGCAGTTTGGGAGAAGGCGAGTGGGGAGTGCCACATCCCAGTCCCCCTATCCACTTCCTCTTTTCTTCCCCTCCCTTTTCCCCTCCCTTTGTTTTTTTTCTCTACTATCTTTCTTTTACCCTTTCCTTCCTCAACTTCCCATTATCTTCATTGCTCACATTTCTCCAACTCATGGTACTGAGTGCCTCCACATAGTCCTCCTCACTACCAGCCTTATGATCAGATCCCTCCCTCATAGGCTAATTTACCGAGAGGCTTCGGTTAGACTAGACATCCAGAGTGTGTGGCTTTTTGTATACATGCTACCTACTAGCACATTTTGGTTGGAGGTTTGATAGACTTCCTCAAAGTACTCGCTCCATCTGAACTTGCCCGTTCTACATACCCGATGAATATGCTCTCTTATTTCTCATGTCTATATTATGCATTAATGTCTAAAAATGTTCTGAATTACCGTATATATCCCGTTGTCCTTTAAAGTAATTATTTTTCTCCCAAAATAAAAGAACTTTGAAGAAAGAATAGTTTTAACATAGAATGTTTTAAAAACATAATTTAATGTTCTCAATTTAAACATCTTAAAAAGATTCAAAGTATATGCTATGAACAAGGTTGGGTATGCAGACTATCCAAATATAGGAAGGCTGGCGCGAAGAAAGGAAATTAATTGTATATTTTACTAACACCATTGAATCAAACCACCGGGTTTTTTGTTAAGGTCAAAGCTGTTCATAATACCATGTGTTATTATTATTATAATATCTATCATATTTCTCGTTAAGGTGACTGCAAATATAATCATCTATAATCGCAGTAATTGCTGTAATTATCTCATAATAGCTTTAACTATTACGGCCCAACCTTGATCCTTGCTACACATTGCACATCATACAGACGTTCACTGTATATATAAATTTTACTACACCTACAAGTTTTAGGGGAAGAGATAGCATCAATGTCAAGCACACCAAAACAATTACCAATTATTATGTTATTATTGATGTTTCAGTGCCTAGTAATGGAAACAGACAGTAAATTGAGACATTCCAGGGCGTGGAGGAAAACACTGGGCACTAAGTTAAAGTGTTATGGGTTCTTAGTCTTTAAAGGGAGTCTGTCATATTTTAATTTATTTATTTTAATTTGTGCTGTTACTTGAAAAAAAAAGGAAAAGACATTTGTGGGGGTTTTCCTTGAAATTTCATCCAGACCTTTACCCAGGCATGCTGCTTGAGTGACAAGGAAAAAGAGGGCAGTGAGCGTGTGCCCCCCTTCTTGTACCAAACAAGGCTGCATGCCTTTCGACATGCGGTTGAAGGAGGGGAAGCAATTCCACCTTCCTTTGCAAACTAGTGTTGAGGAACAAGGGCCGCTTCCCCACTTCCAATGCCCCAATAAGAAAGTAAGCATGATATAGGGGGCTTGGTGTAGAATCTGGAACTTAAACAAAAAAGATGACCATAAAAATTACTCACGCTCTAATGCCCCGTACACACGGTCGGATTTTCCGACGGAAAATGTGTGATAGGACCTTGTTGTCAGAAATTCCGACAGTGCGTAAGCTCCATCACACATTTTTCATCGGATTTTCCGACACACAAAGTTTGAGAGCAGGATATAAAATTTTCCGACAACAAAATCCGTTGTCGGAAATTCTGATCGTGTATACACAAATCTGACTGACAAAGTGCCACGCATGCTCAGAATAAATAAAGAGATGAAAGCTATTGGCCACTGCCCCGTTTATAGTCCTGACGTACGTGTTTTACGTCACCGCGTTTAGAACGATCGGATTTTCCGACAACTTTGTGTGACCGTGTGTATGCAAGACAAGTTTGAGCCAACATCCGTCTGAAAAAATCCTAGGATTTTGTTGTCGGAATGTCCGAACAAAGTTCGACCGTGTGTACGGGGCATTATAGTTTTATAACTATTGATTGCTCGCTGCCACTCCTCTGCTTCGGAGGCTCTGGCCGTAGCCTATATAACATATAGAAATAGAAAAACTATCCCTGGGAGGTCCAAAGATTGGACGTCCCTGGGATAAAAGACAGCTACTTATGGTCAGAAAGGGCAGTCAAAGGAACAATTAATAAAAATAGGTATCAAATTTTATTAGTGATTTACACACAGAAAACACTGATATAAAAGAATGTTTACAGATGGTGTATCAATATAACAGATGACAAGACTATGACTAACAATACACACACAATAACAAACCAACAAATAACACATGCAGTGCAGGCGCCTGAAGTGATCCACGCTTGCATAACAGTCCCAATGGCTAATCGCCAATAATACTGATTAAGAAAGATGTGCAGAAAAAATATATAAATCAAGGGGCTGTTATGCAAGGGTGGTCCCCGGGGGGTACTAAAAACCCAAAGCTAACTAAATGGATACTGCCCTATACGTGGAATCTTATGTCTAGGAGCGATTAAAGCTGCAGTAGAAAGCAATAATTCCTGAGCCTGTAAAGTCCTGCTAAGATTTGTCTCAAGTCCTTAAATACTGTTGTATCCAAAATACTGTCCCGTACTTACAGAGTAAAGTGAGAGCTTGGATAAAAGGATATATGAAATTCCAATAGACTGAGATCGTGAATTAAGTCAAGCTGGTCAGGTAATATCAGGAGTCAATTGCGTGCATATAAGTGGCCGGTGAGAGTGAAAGCACTGAGTTTAAAGTTCCATAGTGTTTTCCTAAGCTTTCCCAAGCTTTCGTCGGCACATAACATACTCAGGCTCTTTCATATACCTAAACCACATTAATATATTTAGGTGCTGTGGGGTGAGCAGATCTGTTACTTATATTACATTACCGCCTTTCTTCCTTGTGTGGATCCAGGTGCTTCAGGGATATAGCAGACTCCTCACCTTTCCGACTATCAGCGCTGAATAGTTGGGCGATTGCTGGTGGATCTGACGTCCCGGTAGTCTGTCAGTTATCCGTCCAACTGCGCTGAATGACTGAATGGTTGCAGGTGGGTCTGTCGTCCTGATAGTCAGGCGGTTAGCTGCTTGTTACTTGACAGCGCTCCAGTTAGATGTCAGCTTTCACTGGGAGTGATTGCAGCTAAGCACATGATGTTGCTTTAGGCACGGCAAGCCTTCACTTCTCCGCTCCCATGAGGTACATCGGGATCACTAACACAGCGTCCTAGCACGCAGCTTACGTTGACGCGTTTCGCAACGTTTGGTTACGTAGCTTCAATTGGACGTGAAAACATATACATGTAAACATATACATTTGATGTATCATTTTATGATTGGTTTCAGAGGACCTAAAGGTCACTAGCCTTATTGGAAAGCAACATACTTTTATATCAGTGTTTTCTGTGTGTAAATCACTAATAAAATTTGATACCTATTTTTATTAATTGTTCCTTTGACTGCCCTTTCTGACCATAAGTAGCTGTCTTTTATCCCAGGGACGTCCAATCTTTGGACCTCCCAGGGATAGTTTTTCTATTTCTGTAGAATCTGGAAGCCCCATTTATAATAAGGGGGCCCCCAGATATCTGCCCCCTCCCAGTGAAATAAATACTCTTGTGGAAAACTGGGGACAAAGAGCACAGGCTTGATTTTTTTTGTTTTTTATCATTTTTATTGATTTATATAAATGTAAAAACCATACAAAAAAACACAAAAAACTTCCAGTCCGTGCAGGTTGGGGTCCAGTTAAGAAGTATATATATATACAAAGAACTAAAACCACCATGTCATTAGATACAGTAGTGTGAAGTGCTTGGCTGAAGCACATGTTTAAACACACAGGGAAACTAGATATTAAGGAATCAGAGTATATACTCAAATCTGAGCAAAAAAACAAAGTCAGGCATCCAATGGTGTAGCCGTAGAGGAGTTATCTAGCCAACGGGACAAAACTTTTTGATATTTCTTCAGACAACCTCTATTGTTGTATGTAGCTTGGTACAGAGGCAGGTTGATATTTACCAGTTTTTCCCAAAACTGAAGTGTAGGAGAGGAGGGCTTTTTCCAGCACATAGTAATCACCTTTTGGGCATAGAATAACAGAAGACTCAGAAGGACCGTAAGCACTTTGGTATTAGCCAATTTCTCCACCAAGCCCAACAGCCAGAAACGAGGGGCACGTTGTAAAGGAGTATGAGATATAGAGCTAACAACCCTCAGGACAGCTTTCCAGTAGGAGACAATGAAAGGGCATGTCCAGAATGTATAGAAAAAAATCACAAGTTGGGTGTGTGCATGTCCAGCAAACAGCAGAAACCTGTGGATTCAGTTTATGGAGCCTGTAAGTATGTTCGTTTAAGAATTTTAAAATGTATTAGCCTATCCCTAGCAGATACCAAGGGGACAGGCTGCAATTTTATGAGAATTAAGAAACCATATAGGGTACAGCAGCATAAACTTGGCCAGGAACAGGACAATTTTAGGCCCAAATGTACTAGACACAAAAAGCAAAGGCTGAAACTTTACTAAAACAATTAGCATACTGCAAAGGATACAGCAGTGTGTAAAACTAGCAAGCAGCTGCATTGTTGAATCAAGGATAACTGGCCTAACTGTTGTATGCCTAAATTATCTATGGGAATAAAGGGGTGCGATAAATGTGAGTGATATAATTTGAGGTGTTTTAGGAGCACACTGTTCTTCTACTTTCCAGTTTTACTCTCCTTTTAAACAACGCAGCATGCTGCAAACAAAGGGCAGCTCTGAGAGCTGATGGTAAGGAACAAGTGTTGCACTTTCTATACCCCAAAATGTAAAAAAGCCCTCTAAACATGAAATAGAAAACAAGAAGCCCAAACTCAAAAATACAATAACTGAAACAAAAGCCAATTTAAAAAAAAAAGGTTTGCAGCAAAAGGAACACTAATAAGAGAAAACTCCACAATAATACCCCATTAACAAAAACACTTTGTTAATGTGTGAGCATAGCCCTGCTCTCTGTAGCTGCTACCCTGCATTGCTGAAATTGTTAACAGCTATATCAACAATAGGAGGGAGCTGCTGAGCAGGAGAAGTTCAATAGACGGAGTCAGGCAGCACTGCATTGTGGGAACTGTAGTCCAGAGGAGAGAGACTGTATTCAAGAGCTTTTGAACTGCATTTCCTATACAGAAATTGCCAGGAGGAGGGGAAAGAGCTGCATTTTTTCACACACAGCTTCCTCTTGCCATGAGGGAGCCCGGAAAGTGCACATTGCTATCCACTGTGAACTACCACTGCTGCATAATGGTGACCTGAGCAGGATCCAGAATGCACATGTGCTGACAATCAGAGTTACCTGGGTGCAGAGCAGAGAGTATACTAATCGCTGTGTGTGATTGGATGATGAAATGCAATATTGCTGGGACTGATGAGTTTCTGCTGTAGGAATTTACTATCTGCTGCTAGAGAGACTGAGCCCTTTAGGAACTGATCATACATCCATCTAGTAGCCTTTTTATTGCCTGCAGGCTTGACTAGGACTATTCTCATGTGCACAAATGATACAACTGGGCCCCAAAGCTAGCCGGTTGAAGAGTTAGGACTGAAGAATGTGCCTTTACAGTTGCTACACCTATTGCTTATGCTAAGAGGTACCTCTCAGGGAATGTTTCACCATGTCCTAGCCAGTCTCCAAAAGTGCACTCTAGACTACTTTAGTTATACTATTATTATTATTCACATTGCAATTAAGGCTTATATGCACTGTTTATTTTTTAGCTGACTTTGCTGATTCATGAGTTAATCCCAGTCTAATGTTACAGAACTCTATTCTAAGTTACCTTGGAATTTTGATTATACTATCTAGTGAACTGTGTCTGAACCTACCTTCTGTGTGTTCATTTATGCTCAAACCACAATTTATTCTAACCCATACCAATATGAGTTCATTTACCACTAAACAGTCTTGTATCTATTTCCTGGTGTTAATTCACAGCCAAGTTAAAGGTATCTATACTCACATTCTTATCAGCGCTTGCATTGACTTTCATTCAATAAGGTATGTCAAAGGGGCTGAGGTGGATCTTGGAGTCGAAGGCGCAGAACAAAGAACCTAAATTACCAAGCGGCTCTTGTATTGCTTATATTATTATTCAGACAGGTGAATTACAGCACTAGTTTGGCGTGTCTGCGAACATCAAAAAAGGCCGGGTTCACCCGGAAACCGGCAATGTAACCAACCAAAATCTTATCGCTAATAATTAAAGAGTAATTTTTTAAGAGGTCTATACATCAAACCAAAAAGAGGGACAACTGAAAAGGAAAGAAGGACAGAGGGATTTGGTTTGTAAAAATTGATAATTGGGAGCTCTTCTATTACATAGGGCTGGCACATTATTAATAGTGATGCTCCCAAGACTATTAAAATATACATACTCCATGGGAATCAAGGAAGGCTGGCATCCTGACACCAAACCTGCCCCTCTTTCTCTTTGGAATACATTGCCTGCCCCTTGTGACAGTAACATTACTGGAAGTTTTTGGACTGCGCAGCTAGAAATAGATTTTGCACTGATAGCAAATACACATATATCTATTTACAGTCTGGCAGCATATGGGCTTCCTATAATGATGCTTTTTTTCGCAAGTAGAGTTATCTTTTCTAGAAGCATTCAATTCTAGCGGAAAGAGAGGATGATGATATAAAGCTGTTGGAAAGGCTAAATATAAACAATTAGGACTTTCAACTGCTTTCTCTGTATTGGTAGAACCCAACAGTTTGAGGCATTAGGTAAATGCCAAACAACAGAAAGTGCACCAAAACCATGGGACATAATAGAAGTCTATGGCAGAGTACAACTAACCCGCAAGAAAATCGCAGGTACACTGTGCTGCACCCACGCTGTGGGAGTATGATCAGTGTGAAAGGGGCTTTAAGTGATTGTATCAGTAGTGATACTGGCAGTTGGAAGTGATATTGTTGTGGGTGGACAGAATAATGTAAATATCGGCTTTATGCATACGCCTGGTGAGAGATTAGTCTTTGCCTACACTTTTGAGAAAGATTCCTACCTAGGCTATGTTTACACTTGTAGTTGGGGGGGAGCAGTAAAATCCCATAATTGAGTTGGGTTTTTACCACCTCCCACCCACTTCTATCGCCAAGGCTGCAGATAGGAGTGTACACATGTTGTGGCTTAAATACTTTTCATCGAGGTGTGACAAAAATTGATTCAATTGGATAGGGTAGTGCTGCAACCACCCCGAAATAGGCATGTGGTTTTAGGGGTTGAAACAGACGGTGAGGAGGTAACATGACACCTCCTCACTACCTTTCAGACATGCTCTGAAATGGACAGCGGACTGTTCATTAGAGGGCGAAGATCATGTAAAGCCTCGTACATACCAGTTGTTTTTTTTTTTCGTTCAACCCAGCAGGGCTGAACGAAAAAAAACTGACAGCCCTGAAGGAGCCACTGTACTAACTATCCAGCGTTAGTACGGCAATATTTCCCTGTTCCCTATTCTATTGTGTTCTGACAGGGCCCCCCCCCCCCCACCAAAACACTCCAGAACGGGAGCAGATTGGCAGACCTTTTGTCATGCCCCTTCCTACAAAAGCCAGCCAAACTTTATGCTTTATAACTGGCCATCTTCTGTCCAGTACACATGGGCCAAATTTTGGACAGTTTCTATTGACATTCAACCCGTGTGTACTTGGCTTTAACTGCTTGCGGACCGCCCCCCCCATGTACATTACCTGCGGCAGGGCGGTGCTCTGTGCCAGATCCTATCATACCTAGTATGTGATGTGAAACTTCCAGGTCTGGGGCATGCGCGCTGCTGGTGACCCACTCCCGCTGTGATTATACACAGCAGGAGCCCAGCAGCGTGTACTGCGGACTCAAAGTCCACCGGCGCCCGCCAATTTCACAGGTGCAGAGGCTGAATGACAATCTGTAAACAAGGCAAATTGTAATTTTGGCAGAGGGAAAGGTATTGATCCTGTGTTTCTGCTAAGCAGGAACACGGATCTTTGCCTTCCCCATGTGCATATTTTTAGCACTGATCACTGTATTAGTGTCACTGGTCCCCAAAAAGTGTCAAAATTGTCAGTTAGGTGTCTGATTTGTCCGTCTCAATAATGCAGTCCCGCTATAAGTCACTGATCGCTGACATTACTAGTAAAAAATAAATAAGAAATAAATAAAAATATACCATAGATTGTAGATGCTAGATAACTTTTGCGCAAACCACGCTTACTTTTTTTTTCTTTACCAAAATGATGTAGCAGAATACATATTGGCCTAAATTGATGAAGAAATCAGATTTTTTACATTTTTTATTGGGTATGTTTTTTAGCAGGAAGTAAAAAATATAATGTTTTTTTTAACATTTCGGTCTTTGTTTGGTTATAGCGCAAAAAATAAAAACCGCAGAGGTGACCAAAAGAAAGCTCTATTTGTGAGGGAAAAAAAGAACAGACTTTTTATTTGGGTACAGTGCCGTATCACAAAAAATGGCATGGTCATGAAGGGGTGGTAAACCTTTCGGAGCTGACGTGGTTAATGTGTTATTGGTAACAATAAGGCTCGGAGCTTTAAATGCCTGAGTCCAGGATTGATAACTTGCATGTAATCGCTGCATGAGCGATAACATACGAGTCGCTGTGCTTAACTGCTGGAGTCGGCAGCCTCCCAGTGCTTTAATGGGGCTGCCTCCCACAGCTAATTGGTGGGAACCCCTGCTGGGGTTGGAGCGGGGGTTTGAATGCACACTTACTGCCCATTCAATGGACCTGAGAGTGTGTTCTGTGCTGCTGTGAAGATGACAAACTGGCTGTTCTGTCTGGGAGGTGTACCTAGATTACAGAACTAGCAGAACTGAACTACAAACCTTTTTTTGCAGGTATAACAGCTTCCATACAAATATATAAACTTTGCATTTATCTATTTGCTAGAGTACAGTTTTTTTTTTTTTTGTTTACAAACGTTTGTTTTAAGGATTAACATAAAAACAGGGTGTACAGGCACCGAGAGGACCCAGAGTTCAGTTTTAAAGGACGGCATCAGCAGGAATTTTCTTAACATTTTTGAACATATTTTTCACCAGATTTAACACATCAGAAATTGACTTCCTGTGAAAAAGGCAAGTGCTGCCTATGACGAGGAAAAAATAAAGAGGATTAAGCTTTGCCTCTTATCTATAATTGGTACACCTTTCTTCTTACTTTTTTTACAATTGCACAGACATAGGACAAAAACAGTAGGCCAGTTGCTCAGCAACAGCAGCTAGTACAATTTATTTTAGAGGAACTCAGAAGATAATCAGGTTTTATTCTTAGATGCAGTAAATATTCATCAGAATTTTGCATGCAGTCTTCTATTCAGAATGCAATATTTAAATGAGCCATTTGGGGTATTGACTTCTTGGGCTCCCCGCTGTTTTATAGTCAAGTATTGCCTTTCATTCTCCAGAAAAATCCTTTCTTTTCCAAAAATGTAAATAATGTACTAGATATAGCCTAGAACTCTGAGCCTAAAATTATTTGGTGATTTCATATCTGATAGCACCCATGGAGATTTCTCTTTTTTTGCATAGGTATAGGGATGCATTGGGATTAGAGATGCACAACCTTTGAATTTTTTTCAACCAACAGTCTGCCTACTTCACCTACTGTACATTATCTGCAAGGGTACAACTAGGATTGCAAAAGAGTTGGGACACCCTTGGGCACTATGGAAAAGTAATGATGTGGTGTAAGTATTGCATTGGGGGGGGGGGGGGGCGGCCTAATTGCACTTAAAAGTGGGAGGGCTTAAAGTGGGTATGGTTAAGTAAAAGTTGAGCCTACTCACCAGACACATGACACACATATACCACTGTCTTTCAACACCCATAAATATGCTTTAATTACTGTACCACAAGCAAAACTCAGCAGTATGCTGCAGTATTGATTACTTAGACATGTGCATGATGAAAAAAATTGTTTCGTTTTGTTTAGTTTTGATTAGTTAATCTAGTTATTTTGTTTAGTTCAATTCGGTTGATTTGTTCAATTCGTATTCGGAATTTGTATTCGGAATTCGTATTCAGTTTTTTCGAATTTTCTTAAGATTTAAAGATTTTTTCCAAATCGAAATGTTCAAACCGATAATTTTTCGAATCATTTGAAACTAAAATGTTATATTGTTTTTTTATTTGAATGCAGCAAAGTGAACAAGCAAAAGAAAAATCTTCATCAAATGATTACAATGACTCTTTAAATCACCTTTGGCTTAACAAAAACAGCATTATTTTCGAAATGTTACTCCAATAAAACACACAGTCTTTGATTTCAGCATTATGTGTAGTTAGAATTCGACTGGAGTTCAATGTAAAATTCGATCGAATTTCAATCCGACTTTCTGAAATTCAGACAAGTTTTGTTACGTTATTTGGAGCATTCGGTAAAATTTGTTTATATTGTGATTTGGGTATTCGGATATATCCGAATCTCCGAATAACGAAAAATTCATCCGAATATTAATTTGGAACAAAAGGAATCGCACATATCTAGTATTGATGTGATGCTGGAGCTATCCCACACTGGCCGTAAGAACCAGGACTTTTTTTCAGCAGGAACGTGGGAAAACGCAGATCCGGCACCTCCAGCACTGAATGTATGTAATGGCAAGGGACGTTGGGGTGTGCTAGATTGTTTATTGATGCTGGGTGCTTGGGGATCTATTGTTGGTAGTGGGAATCTATTGTTGCTGGGAGAGGTCTTTTGTTCCTGGGGGTCAATTGTTGCTGGGAGGAATCTACTGTTGAAGGAGGAGTCTATTGTTTCTGGCTGTTGGAGGCTCTACTGATGCTGGCTGCTGGAAGATCTATTTTTGCTGGCTTGGTAATTTTTTCGTGGAGGGGGGTCTATTGTTACTGGTGGGAACACTTGTTCTGAGGAGAGCTTTTTTTGCTGGCTGCAGGGGATCTATTTTACTCCCTTATCATTAACAAATTCCATACAAATTACTTGACACCACAAAATGATACTTGGTTCTGAATTTTCTAAAAGGGGAGGTACTGGGAGGTGGGTAGGGGACTTGGAAAGGTGAAGTACCTGCACCTGTACTTTGAGAAAAAAAGCACTGCATATAACTATGCGATCACATGATCATAGATTGCTCAGTTCCTGGTCTTCACTGAGTGGTGAGCAGTGACTGACCGCTCTCCACTTTTGCCCATCTGGTGCTCACTGGAGTGCCAGGCTGGAGAGGGAGTGGACATAGCTGGCTTCAGCTCTCAGCTGCATGCTGAGAGCTGGAGCCAGCTGTCAATCAGACAGCTGAGGGGATCCTGACAATATGGTCTTAATCCTTACAGAGCCTGGAGAAGCTCAGTGACGTCAGCTGACAGCGGGTTATAGCCCGCTATAAGATGACTCTGGGTCACAGGAGAGCAAAAATAAGAGTACTCATGTAACCCAGATAAAAGTATGACCAAAAAAAGCTTTGGCCATACTTTTATTTAACCTCAGTACCTGGAAATGATAAAACAGGTGGAGCATGCTGTGCTAAAGAGTTGGAGTGGTTAAATTGTGCTGAATATTGGGTGCAGCCAAAAAAAAGCAGTTAGATATAGTCTAAGCTTACCCGCAGTACACACTGCACACGTATGCTGCAGTTGTTGTACCCTCAAAACACTCCACTCATGTACCACAAGTGAGAGTTTTATAGACATGTGGCCCTTGGGGTCTGGTATGGATTTTAAGGGGAACTCCATGCACAAATTTATAAAAAAATTGGTGTTGGTTCACCTCCAAAATCCGTACCAGACCTGAGCATGCAGCCTGGCAGGTCAGGATGGGGGGTGAGCCAGTGGCCCCCACTCTCCTGAACCGTACCAGGCCACATGCCCTCAACATGGGGGGGGTGGGTGCTTTGGGGTGGGCGGGGGCTTTTATATTTATATTTTATAACATATAGCACTATACAGAGATTTATTACAAATTTTTGATACGCCTTTTTTTTGTGTGGACAGTGCACCATTTTTGTATAACTAACAAATTGAAGCCAAACTCCAGTTCATACTGCAGATACACAAGCAGTTACAGCAACAGTTTTTTTTGGGGGGGGGATAAAGATTTTACATTAATAAAAGCTAATGATTGTAAACACCCCTGTCAGTGGTAAATGGTTTGGCTTAAAGTGGTACTAGACCTTTCATGGTAATTTTCCACATTTTCAAGCATTGTAAAGCATTGAACAGGTTGCTCTGTGCAGAATCCTTCCTACCTTCTTTGTTTCCATGAAATCCATCCTTTTCTTTGCAGTTATGTCATCGGTGCATGCGTACATGTTTCAGTAAGTCCTGTGCTGACATGCTGGAGCTACATAATTTTTCTTGCCCAGCATCAACTCCGAGATTCCATGAAACTTAACCCCATGTGACTTGCTATGTCACAGGGGTTGTAAAGCTGGTGAGCACAGCATGGGACTGAGCAACAAAAACAAGGACTGGCTTAATAATTACTTAACATGTGTGAGATTATGGACAGGGAGAAGGAGAAAGGGCAGAAGTTCTTATGGCATTGTGAGCGGAAGCTAACACTCAATATGGCAGTGGCTGCACCCTGAAAAGATCATAGGCATAAAGTAGGAAAATTAAAGTAAGATACATCAAATGTGGCTTCAATTTACTATGCAATGTTTTAAAATAATTTAAGACAATTTTTTCTGTAGCGCACCCCCTAAGGAGCCGCAAATAGAATGAGATCCCCCATCCTGCACAACTTGAGTCAGAGAACAGTGCAGTGCTTAATTTTTTTTTGTTATTTATTGAGGGATTAGAATTTGGATAGGGATTGGGAAATTATGGCAGGCCAACTTGACTTCAAACAACTTCAGGGACAACTTTCATATAAACAGTCTATATACACTCCTCCAGCTCTAGCTTATTTGCAGAAATCCAGCTGGCACACTGTTTGTGCATTTTAAAAGCAATAGCCCATTACAGGCAGGAACCAAGGCCTCCTTTAAGTGTGTAGAAAATTCAGTGTCCAGCATTTATCCCTGTGGCAACTGATCCCAGCACCACCTCTGCCGGCACTGTCAACCCGCCTGGCTACAGCTTCCCCTTTCACTAGCCCCTGGCTAACTTCTCCACAGTCCTCCACAGACTGAAACGCTCACCAGCCCACCCAGCTGACTCCTCAGAACATCTCCCAGACGTGCTGACTCCCCCGCTGTCCTCTGCTTGCTCCCGTGCCTCCAGGATAGGATTCCTCTGTGTGTTGTAGAGGGTTCCTCCAGCAACCGAGCCCTGGCCTGAGGTCACCCCCCCAGATTAGGGGGCACCCTCGAGAGCTAACGACAGCCTCCTCAGCACTCCATCTCCATCTTCCACCCAACTGCCCCCCGCTGGCCTGACCCTTGCAAATTTATGGGCTAAATAGATCCACTGTTTTAGAAGCCATACATGAGCAGCAGATGCAGAAGGTCATACATGTGTGTGTGTATATATATATAGATATATATATCTATATATATATGCCCTCCCGCAATGCTTATGTCTGATTGTTTATGTACATTGGCTGGACGGGAAGCAGTTAAAGTGACCAGAGTCAATGTCATCATCGGTGCCTAAAGGGGCATTATCCTGAGTACTTGGGCACCAACGAGTTGGCCACCAGAGGAGAGTATATTACAGACTGCTGAACTATTACAGCGGTGCAATTCTTCTTAGTTAGGAGGAAGTTGCTCTGTACATCCATTACTTGTTTTTCACTATATCCCCATCTACTATTCACCTATTTGCGATATATTCCTTGCTACAGTTTAACTAACTAAATATTCTTCACCCAGCCAGGTGTGTGATCGTGTGTGTTACTGTATGCAGAGTCATGGCACAAGAACAGGGGACCCAATACATCCAGTGGCTCTTTCAGTGGTGAGCACTACACACATAAAACTGAAATACCAGCTTAAGGTGGAGTTTACAATTTTAAAACAATTACTTTATTCCACAAATAAAGTAATTGCAAATCTAAAAAATATCATTAGTATTTCGTTACTTAGAAAACATATTGCTATGGTAAAACAGACTCACAGGATCGAGTCTAATATTTTCCTGTCCATGTAACACCTCACAGTTCACAAGCTGCTTTGATTGAGAAATCCAGTCAAGCAAATGGCAGCTTCACACAGTTTTAATCTGTGGACTGCTGCTAAGTAACAAAGTTTTATAACGGTGATTATCAAAAAGAAGGATGGCAGAATAAAACAATATGTTCCTGAATAGAATCAGGTCTACCATCTGTATTCTATTATTAGAGAAATGAGACAGCAACATGGCTATGGAAATGAGGTGCCGCAGGTCTAGGTGTATGCTGCCAGACATTACATATTGGCTACATTACATGAAATGAAAATATAAACATGCATGTCATGCATAGGTCAGGGTAGGATGGCCAAGATTTAGCTGCATCACTTGATATGATGATATAAACATGCATGTTATACTTTACATAGGTATGAATAGGATGGGCAAGATTCCGCCCCACCAATCCTCTTCCCTGTACGTTTGCCCACTGACAAAGAAATGAGGAGTTTAACAGTGATAGACAGATTAACAACAACAAAATCCACAAAAAAATGCATTTCAAAAAGCTATGAATTGATTTGCATTTTAATGAGTGAAACAAGTAATTGGCCCCTTTGCAAAACATGACTTATTACTTGGTGGCAAAACCCTTGTTAGCAATCACAGAGGTCAGACGTTTCTTGTAGTTGGTCACCAGGTTTTCACACATCTCAGGAGGGATTTTGTCCCACTCTTTGCAGATCCCCTCCAAGTCATTAAGGTTTCGAGGCTGACATTTGATAACTTGGAGCATGTAGGCCGTCAATATCGTTGGCTGGCTTTTCTAAGGCCATGGAGGTCTGGATGCACAAAGCCGAGGGGGCGGTGGAGAATAACCTGGGCAAAGCTGAGGTCCTAGCCTCGTTAGCAAATTTGAAGCTAACAGCTTTGTTTATGGCCGAAGCATCCATCGATCTAATCAAGATTCTAGCAAAAGTTATGCTAAATGCAGTAACTGCCAGAAAAGCCCCGTGGCTGAGGCCCTGGGTGGCTGACCCAGCGTCCAAGCAGGGAAGGTGCAGGATACCATTCGAGGGTCACTCCCTGTTTGGGAATAAATTACATAGTAGGTGAGGTTGAAAAAAGACACAAGTCCATCAAGTCCAACCTATGTGTGTGATTATGTATTTAGACACGGCCATCGCAAAGGCTACTGGTGGGAAATCAGGATTTATCCCACAGGATCAGAGGTTGCTTCATAAGAAAAACACAACCTCCTAGAAACACAGCAAGACCTAGAGGCAGTGACACCAGGTCCTACAGGCCAGGAAGGGAGTTTCGCTAGCAATGGCCAAATTCTGCAACAAACCACAAATCTAGAAGACCAACCTCTTCCTTGGGTCAAGAACCTCAGAAGTCTTTTTGACTACCCACCGGCTCACACTTGCCAGGTAGGAGCCAGGTTATTCAGGTTCTGTCAAGGGTGGGCAAAAAGGATAAGGGAGCCATGGGTGATATCGACCATCAGGTACAGGCACAGCTGGAAATTCCTCAAGCAGCCCGCAGAGCCTTTGTCTCAAGAAAGATGCCTCCAGAAAAGGGAAAACAGGATGTCTTCTGGAAGTACATACGGACCCTCCTGGAGCAAGACGCGATAGTCGTAGTTCCTCAAGAGGAGCGTTTTTCCAGGGTCTATTCGCCTCTGTTCTTGTTTTGGAAAAAGTCAGGAACTTGGAGGCCGGTAATAGACCTCAGGGACCTCAACAGGTCCATTAAGAAGGAGCGATTCAGGGTGGAGTCGCTTCAAAAAATCCTGATGGTCATTCAACCGGGAGACTGGCTACTGTCAGTGGACCTCAGAGATGCGTACTTTAACATACCCATGGTCAGATTCTACCAGAGGTTTCTTCAGTTCGCAGTAGGACAACTTCACTATCAATTTGTATGCATGCCCTTTCGGCTGACCAAATCCCCCGGGGTATTCACAAAGATCCTGGTGGCCCTGGTGGCACACCTACGATTGCAGGGAATCTGTAAAAAACACTATTTGGATGACATTTTACTTCTAAGCCAAGACAAGGACATACTCCTGACACACCTGAAGACAACCTTGTTGACGTTGGAGAGTTTTGATTGGCTGGTCAATCAAGAAAAGAGTCACCTCGTGCCGACTCAATCTCTGGTGTACTTAGGTGCAAAGATAGATACTCGGATGGCATCAGTGGCATTACCCAGAGACAAGATGTCCTGTATCCTGAAGACGATGTCGGAGGCTCGAAAGAAGCTGCTGAGCTCTGATGAAGAAGGGATGTGCCCTTCGAAACGCGTCAGTGGGTAGTGAAGCTTGTATGTTCCTCTAAGACCTTTGGAAGGCTTCGCTCATCATTACTACCACTTGCTGCTTGTTGTTGCTCGAGTTCTATGGCACCTGATTTTACAACTGCTTGTGAGTAATTTCTTTTATCATTTTATTCAATAAATGTTTTACAAAAGATAATGCACATGGCCGGTGCGCCCCTCTCTCGTACCTGCCAACAATAGACTGCATGCGACTTCTCGGTATAATGATCTCAACCACTCCGCTGGTCAAATAGGCTCAATGGAATTCGCGCCTCTTCCAACTGGGTCTCTTAGATCAATGGAGATTGGGGGATCTTGGTCGGAAAATCCAGATCACAGCTCAGATTAGGGTCAACTTGGACTGGTGGCCGAGGCAGTTGAATCTTCTTCGGTGCCACTCCTTATTCACAACAAGGTGGCAAATAGTCTAGTTGGATGCCAGCAGAATGGGCTGGGGAGCCCTATACAAAGACCACTGGGCCCAAGGCCATTGGACTTTTCAGGCTGCCAATGTATTTTCCAAAATATTGGAGTTGAGGGCAGCCGTCCAGGCCCTCCGGGCGTTCAAGAGTCAGATTCAAGGAGAGCCCATCCTTTTTGAAGCTAGTGGCTTACATCCGCAGGCAGGGAGGCACTCGCAGCGGTGCTCTCCTGAGAGAGGTGACCCCGATCATGGATTGGGCTCAAACCAACTTACAGCTGCTAACAGCAGTGTATGTGCCCGGTCATCTGAACACTCAAGCAGAGTACCTGTCCAGAGCGGACTTGGACTACAACAAGTGGGCCCTGTCACCACAAATTTTTCGGAGCCTGGTGGCATGGGCCTTCCTTCCGGAGGTGGATCTCCAACCAAAACCAAACTGCCATGATTCTTTGCCAAGTCCAATCACCCGCAAGCAATAGGGGTGGATGCTCTAACAGCAGAATGGAATTTCAGAATGGCATATGCCTTTCCTCCGATCCCGGTGATCCTCCTCCTTTTGCGCAGGGGTCCATTCTGGCGGTAGTACCGGACTGGTCGAAGAGACCTTGGTATCCTCTGCTCCTCTCATTGAGCATCAGGGAACCACGCCCTCTACCAGTAACGTCGGACCTGCTGAAGCAGGGGCCAATCTGCCACCTGCCCCCAGAGAGCCTGAAATTGATGGCCTGGGTCTTGAGAGGCGAAGGCTATTCAGTCTAGGTTGCTCAGCCAAAGTCATAAGTACCTTAATGAAAGCCAAGAAAGACAGTACCAACAATGCTTATACCAGAACTTGGAACAAATTTGTGGAATTTGCATACAGACATGACTTTTTGCCAGATTCGCCAAGGGTCTGCCACATTCTGAGTTCCTCCAAACGGGATTGGAACTAGGCCTCTCCCCAAGCACTTTGAAGGCAATAACTTCAGCCCGAAGGGTATCTAAGATAGCAGCATTGGAGTTTAAAGAACCCTTCCTCTCTTTCTTCCCGGAGAGAGTGGTGCTCAGACCAATGCTGGGATTCGGCCTGAAGGTTCCATATGACACAAGAAATCACGCTCCCAATGTTTCTCGCAGTTAACTCTCAAAATCCAAATCCACTTGATGTAGGGTCTTCACTGAAAGCCTATGTGGATGCAACAGCAGAACTTAGAAACCATCTCTTCCTCATCCCAAATGGTGCTCGGAAGGGCCTGAGGGCTTCTGGTAAGGTGATTGCCTCGTGGCTAGTCAACACTATATCATCAGCCTACAGAACGAAGGGTTTGCTTGTGCCTGAGGGGGTCACAGCACAGTCCACTAGGGGAGTTTCTACCTCCTGGGCAGCGGCGGGACAAGTGTCCTTGGAGACGATCTGCAAAGCAGCCAAATGGACGTCCATACATACCTTCATGGCACACTATTGCGTGGAGCTGGCGGCTCTGAGTACTGTAGATTTTGGCAGGAGTGCTCTGGCTTCCGCCTCCAGTGTAGATTAAATTTTTCTCTCAAGCATTACCCTCCCATGTGTGGCTAGTCAGGAAAATGGAAAATTTAATTCAAATACTTATTTTCCTTTTCTGACGAGCTCCATGGCAGCACAATACCCGCCTAGTTAAGTAGTACGAGTTACGGAACGCTGAGGCTGAGGTGAAAAATGTATAGTTAAGTCCTATTATGTAGGGGTGGGCGGGGCCTCACCCAGTTGTGCTGCCATAGAGCTCGTCAGGAAAGGAGAATTACAGTAAGTATTTGAATTCAATTTTCCGCTATTCGGTTGTATTTCTTATTTTGTTGGATTAAGTAGAGACAAACCCTAGGGGTCTTCAGTTGCATTTAGGATAGGTTACCTCCAGGTAAAGCTACTTTCGTTTTATGCTTTCCTATATACATGTCCCATATGGAGAGCTCGGATAATTTAGTTTTAGGGATAACACTTCCAAGAGGTGCTTTGACACAGCACTGTGACTTCACATGTATTTGCAAATTTAAGTAAAAAACCTACATTTTGAAACAACTTAATGGAATATTTTTGTACTAAATTAGAGGAAGAGAGAGGGAAAAAACAAAAACATTCAAAAAACAGAACAATTAATAATATATATACTTTATATATACAGTACCTCACAAAAGTAAATACACCCCTCACATTTTTGTAAATATTTTATTATATCTTTTCATGTGACAACACTGAAGAAATGACACTTTGCTACAATGTAAAGTAGTGAGCATACAGCTTGTATAACTGTGTAAATTTGCTGTCCCCTCAAAATAACTCAACACACAGCCATTAACCGGTTCAATACAGGGCATTTTCACCCCCTTCCTTCCCAGGCCATTTTTTAGTTTTCAGCGCTGTCGCACTTTAAACGACAATTGCGCGGTCATGCAACGTTGTACCCCAAAAAAATTGATGTCCTTTTTTCCCCACAAATAGAGCTTTCTTTTGGTGGTATTTGATCACCTCTGCGGTTTTTATTTTTTGCGCTATAAACAAAAGAAGAGTGACAATTTTGAAAAAAACACAATATTTTTTACTTTTTGCTATAATAAATATCCCAATTTTTTTTAAAAAAAACACATTTTTTCCTCAGTTTCGGCCGATACGTATTCTTCTACATATTTTTGGTAAAAAAAAATCACAATAAGTATATATTGATTGGTTTGCGCAAAAGTTATAGCGTCTACAAAATACGGGATAGATTTATGGCATTTTTTTAAAAAAATATTTATTTATTTTTTTAGCGGCGATCGCGATTTTTTTTCGTGACTGCGACATTATGGCGGACACATCGGACACTTTTGACACATTTTTGGGACCATTCACATTTATACAGCGATTAATGCTATAAAATTGCATTGATTACTGTGTAAATGTGACAGGCAGTGAAGGGGTTAACCACTAGGGGGCGGGGAGGGGTTAATATGTTTCCTAGGGAATGATTCTAACTGTAGGGGGAGGGGACGCACAAGGGGAGGAGACCGATCAGTGTTCCTCCGTTCTGGGAACACAGATTGCTCTTCTCTCACCTGATAGGCTGTGGATCTGTGTGTTTACACACACAGATCCACGGTCCGGCCCGGATAACGGCAATCGCGTGTGCCCGGCGGACATCGCGGCCGCCGGGCACACGCACCGGGTCCCAAGCAACGCTGCGGGCGCACGCGCGCGCCCCCTAGACGGCCGGGAATTCCAGGACGTCATATGATGTCCACCCAGGATGGGAGATCCCATCTCAGGATGTCATATGTCTATGGCTGGGTAGGGAAGTGGTTAATGTCTAAACCGCTGGCAACAAAAGTGAGTACACCCCTACGTGAAAATGTCCAAATTGGGCCCAATTAGCCATTTTGTGAGGGGTGTACTCACTTTTGTGAGATACTGTATATATATAAAGTATCATATAGAACAAAACTAAATTGACCCAGCACAATGGTGTAGTGGGCAGCACAATGATGTAGTGGGTACACTCTCGCCTAGCAGTAAAAAAGAGTCGCTGGTTCGAATCCCAACCATGACACTACCTGCCTGGAGTTTGCATGTTCTCCCTGTGCCTGTATGGGTTTCCTCCCACACTCCAAAAACATGCTGGTAGGTTAATTGGCTTCTGTCCAAAAAAATTGGCCCTAGTATATGAATGGGGACCTTGGATTGAGGGTAGGGACTGATGTGAGTTTGGGATGTACAGGGTTAGGGACAATTGTAGACACACACCAACACTCACTCAGGTTGAACTGGATGAACTGGTGTCTTTATTCAACCTTACTAACTATGTAACTATGATCCAAAACCATCATTCCTATTAAAACAAATCCTTTTTAAATTAGTTTTACTGTATGATGTTCAATCTATTTCTGTTGTGACATACAAACATTTATCACGGGGGAATACAGACTGAAGGGCTTGATCTATTGCACTTGATCTCAACATTTAATCATAGGTTAATAGGAAAATTAACAATAGACTAATACTGCACTATGTCTTTGAGAAACAGACTTGAGTCCCACAATAGCTCCTTTGACAAGGTTTTCAAAGTTTATACTTTGAACATCAAGTACCAAAGTTCTGAGACCCTAAACTTTTTCTTTATGATGCTTAAACTAATTCAATGATGTTAAAATATGGGGAAACTGAAATTCTTTAGCTGCCCAGGTAACAATACTTTTTTGTTGTATTTGTTTTTTTAGAAAAGCTGATTTGTAGTACCACACTGTGCATTTTAGAACAAGCCTTTCCCGAAGTCTTATGTCCAACAGGGGGTTCTTTATCTTATACATTAAGAAAATCAGAGTGCTATTGTATGGAATACCATACATTTCCAGACATTTCAAGTAACTTTAATCTGTTCATTCCTGGATGGCTTGCAAAGAACTGACCACTAAAAAGGTTACATGCAGCTTTATTATGTAGTAAATGTCAGGCATGTCAATAATGAATTAATCGCGGCTTATCCCGTCAAAGCTAGGTAAGCTATGTTACTTTTAAACAATAGAGGAGTAAAACAAATTAAATCTCTTTAAGCTCTATAATTAAAGAGAAGCGATGCTGAGAGAAGCGGTGCTGACAAAAGACATTTTTTTGTGTAAAGTAGGGGGTCAAACTTTTTTAAATCTATGTTCTACCTTATTTTCATGTGTATTAGATTCAGGACTTAAAACATAAAAATATATACCTTTTCATTTTATTATCTATGAATATGTCATAGCTGGTGGAGCTTTAAGCTTTTTCCATATGTATACCAGGCTCTCCTAAACTGCTTTGCTGAAAAAGTATGTTGTTTACAGAACTCAATGACTCTATCCCAAATTACACACACACACCTACACAGCTGAACAAATCAGAAGATTTACTCATTCACTCTTCTCGCTCTCTCTGATCTATACTGCTCTGTGCTCAATTTAACAAGAGATAGATAGCCTGAAAGCAAACGGTGCAGCTGCCTTTGCCAAAAAAAACCAAAGTGTTCATTGACATCTGTGTCATGCATACACAATCACATACATTCTTATTTTTAAAATAAAAGTTTTAAATAAAACAAAAATGATATAAAAATGTAAAAACTAATTCATTTTTTAATAAGAGACGAAGGTTCTGAGTTGTCAGGAGAGAACCTGAGGTCCTGTACTAACTGTCAGGTCAGCCACAAATAATAGTTCCCTAAGATACTCTTGTGTAGTAGACTTATCGTTTGCATTTGACAGTATGTTTATTATTTATTTATCACAGGTACTACTACTTATATAGCGCTGTCAATTTACGCAACACATTACATATATATTATACATTCACATCAGTGTCTGCCCTCAAGAAGCTTACAATCTAAGGTCCCTCCGTAACTTACATTCATATGTACACATGCGAGGATCAATATAGACAGTAGCCAATTAACCTCACAACATGTCTTTGAAGTGTGAGAGAAAACCAGACTACCCTGAAGAAACCCACACAGGCACAAAGAGAACATGCAAATTCCAGGCAGATAGTGTCGTTGTTGGGATCGAAGCAGCAACCCTATTGTTGCTAGGCGTAAGTACTAACCACTAACCACTTAGCCACTGTTCTGCCCCAGTATTATTTTTATTGCTAGATTATGGTTCTGATTAATGAGAAACAGGTGCAGCACTCACAGCAGGGCAACCACTTGTAAATCAGAGAGGGAATCCAAGAACGGGTGCTCTGGCTTGAATGTCCTCCAGCCATCAGTAGTAGTCAAAACTAAAGATAGAGCCAGCAACTCCAAAGTCCATATACATATCTTGTATCTTGTATTGCTTTCATGAAGTTGAGTATAAAAAGGGCTAATGCATTTCGGCAAATAGCCTTGATCACAGCATTATCTAAGCTATTTTCTGAAACGTGTTAGCCCTTTTTATACTCAACGTTATGTAAGCAATAGAGATATTTATATGGACCTTCGGATTTGCCCCCCCCCTATCTTTGTTATGACTGGTCCTGATTAAATCAGACATTCACCCATCGGATTAACTTTGTCTCTGTTGCTCCCTTCCTCCCTTTGTCTTAAACAAAAACTTATACCTATTTTTTTTCTTAATAAAGACTTAATTTTAATTTTAATGGTTAGGCCCATCACATTCCTCACCTAGGCAAGGATGATTTAGGGCTCCATTCTAGTATATTATATGTGTAATTTTTTTATGTTTGTACTGTATATATATATATATATATATATATATATATATATATATATATATATATATATATATATTTTTTTATTTTTTTTTTTTTACAACATTCCAGCCTGCCTCCAGGGATATCCACATCACACATCCCAGGGGGCATTGTTTAGGGTGACATTCTGCAGGTCTTGGCCAGGTCCTACCAAAAAGTTTTAACAATGAAGAGTCTCAAGATGGCAGCAAAGGAGCAAAGCAGTGCAAGGAAAACCTCAGTTGCATGGTGGACAACGCTGGACTCCATGGACTAATATATATGTTTTTTTTATTATTGTCATACACAGGGTAATAGCAAATAGTGGGAATTTAGTTTTAGGTAAGAAGAGTGACATTCCTCTTTAAATAGTAAATCGTGGACCTTTCAGGAAATATCCTAAGAGGTAGAAAATGAGTCTCTCTGTATACATGTGGTCTTATATCCCGCAACCTATGAGATAAAGTTACACTCATGAACCAAATCCTTGGGATTCTAATGGCTTAGACAGACTTTTATTGAATCTTTTAATGAGCACTTTGTGGAATCTGTGAAACAGCTCAGATATCTCCACCCTTATTAGCTCTGTGTTTATGAACATTTTCAGCCTTCATTTTGCTTTGAAAGTGGTCATTAATTAGATTTTGCCATGGGATGTGTTGTTACCACCCAGCTGAAGTTTGACCTACAAACACTATCCAAGTGTGATTTCCTTTTAATGACTCTTCCGTCAGATCTACCTTCAAAGTACCCACAACTCTTCACAACAACAAACCAGAACTGAAGGACGTTTTGCGCTTGCCACCCAATTTACATTTCTGAATGTATCAAAGTTCATTTTAGAAGTTAAAACTGAACTGACTTTGAAAATACTTTTTTTTCTATAATGTATTTATGACTGGAGGACATATTCACGTTATGCTAATCATGTTATCATTCTCAGATGTCATGGTCCCTTACCTTTCTTAAGAAAGAAAGGGAAACATTGTCCCTTTCATATACAGCCTCTAATTCTCTAACTGGAATTTTTCAGCACAGGTTTGAATATGCTTGCTATAGGACAACATAGATGTTCTCATATTTCATATTTTAAAAACACATATTATTCCCAAGGTTTCCTTGACTTTGCACGAACTGGAGCTAAGGCTCCTCTACTTACTCAATTTCTTTTCCAATCATACCACCCCAGTGGACTGTAAAAGTGCTCTCATTGGACAGTTGGGTGACAGGTGAAATGGGCTTAGCTCTGGGTAGGGCATATACCCACATTCTGTAAGGTTAAGCTTTTCTTTTTTTCTTTCTAATTTTTTATTATTATGAATATAGAAAGACAAAGTACAATAGAATCATTATGTATAAAGGCCACATAGGTCAGAATCTCAAACCAAGTACAACAATGCTATAGAGATAGCATCAAGCCAAACATAATGATATGACAACTATGGTGTGGGCACTTACAGAGATTAGAAGATTATTAAAGCTAAAACAGTCCAGAGTTACTCAAAAACGAACAAGGGTAGGATGACATCCCACTCATATGATCCCACAACTGGGATAAGCTCAGTCTAGAGAGACTTTAAGCCTATAAATGGCGAGGGAAGAATAAAAAGGAGTAAATGCTAGGATAAGGAGCCTAGGCAAAAGACCCTGCCTTAGGTCCTGGAGAAACTAAAAATAAAAGAAGAAATAAAAAGTATAGAGAAAGAAAAGAAAGAGGGGGAGAAGAAGAAAACCCAGTTATGACCTCTAAATTATCATTGCCCAGGGGTAAGGCACAGGAGGGTGTCTTAGAGGGGAGCCCCCCACCCCCCAAAAAACAGAAAAAAGTTACAAATCTATATTATCATATTTAGCCCAAGGATACCATATTTTCCAAAACCGAGGCACAGAGTCAGCGAGCCTACTTGCCAGGTGTTCATTAAGCAATATCCAGGAAACTTTGCGTCTAAACAATGCAATGTGAACTGAAAGGCACTTCCAGGATTGACTGCCAAAAGCATGAAGTGGATCAATCTTTGTATAGCACAGGAATAATCTGTAACATTTTCATTGAGAAGGGCTATGTTAGGTAGCCGCGGAACTGGTATGTCGGTGATCTTTCTTATAATCACAAAGACCCTGTTCCAAAAACCCCTAATCTTAGGGCATTCCCACCATACATGGATCATGGAACCCAGGGATTGACAGCCCCGGAAACATAATGGTGAGTAGGTCGGAAATAGCCTTGCGATGCGAGCTGGAACCATATACCATCTTGTGAGGACTTTAACACTTGCCTTCACAAAGTAAATATTCATTATCCCCTTAAAGGCAGAGTGAAAGGATGACTGCCAATGGTCCAGCCCTCTCTCAGAGGCTAGGTCCGAGTCCCATGCCTGCATGTACGGCAATTTCACATTAGAGTCAAGCAGGAGTTGATAGATAATAGAAATCCCTCCTCTCTGTCCAGTGTCCTGTGCACACCAGCCTTCATAGTGAGTCACTTTGGGCCTAATGATTGGAGAATGTGTGAAATCTGAAGAAATCGAAAGGTTTTGGAAGCTGTCATCTTCAGCCGTGACTTACAATATATTAACATGAAAGGGCCTCGGGGGGTGAGGAAATGGCCTATGCGAAAGAGAACCTTATTGAGCCACCAACGCAGGGCTTCGGGGTCTCTCCCAGGGGGAAAGGTTGGGTTATTAAAAAGATGGGCTAATGGAGAGAAGGGTGAAACCAAATTGGGATTATGTCGGACTTTGTCCCACACAGCCAGGGAGTTATACAGCGTGGGGACTAGAAAAGGAGGTCTATCTCTACCAGGTTGCCATTTAAGGTAATCTATCAGAATTCTGTTAGTCACCGTTCTCTCCATAGCCACCTATTCCGGTTTTTCCCCCCAGGAATATGCTACTGATAGTCGAGCTACCTGGGCCGCTTGGTAATATAACAGGAGGTGCGGCAAGCCAAGGCCCCCTTTGTCTTGTGAGCAAAGAGTACTTGTTTAGAAATTCTATGATTCTTGCCATGCCACACGAAACAAATAACTTTAGATTGGTATCTCACCAAGTCAGATTTCACTAGCGCTATTGGTAAAAAGCGAAAATAGTACAATAGGCGAGGCAGAAGTGTCATCCTTACAGCATAAATTTTGCCTAACCAGGACAGACCATGTGCCATCCACCCACCCAAGCCCTCCTCCAATTTTTGGTTGAGCTTTTCTTATTGGAAAATCGATACCAAGATTGGAGGGACACAGAGACTTTTCAAGATAACAGTGTTGATGGAACCTATCAGCTATATCAACCAATAAGCTTCACTGCTCATTCAGAATCAACTGTTTTAACAAGCACAGTGAAACTCATTAACATCTGACTAAACATTTTAGTAAGTGGTCCATATCTACCATACCATACCATATTTTGGTGTAATTTAATTTTTTTTTTTCATAGCAGGATTCCAAGAAAACAAAATGTACAAAAAGAAAAAACAGACAATAAGTACAATTTCCCATAAATATCCAAAGTTTTGAGCCAGTAAAAAAGTCTTAAGATATCTTGGCAAACCACTAGCTCTAGGATATCCAAACAAAAAACATGCTTAGATGAGGCGCCGTGGGCTAAAGCAGAATACTCAATTATTCAGTTTTATTTCTGTTCCATATTTACTGTTTAATATATTTTTTCATGTTTCCATTTCCTTCCAATGAAAGATTATCTGTGCCAGAAAAGAACACGGACTGGCACTAGAAGGAAACAGAATCTGAAGTAATAATTACTCCATAGCGCTTAACCATTATCAGCAATCATGTTTCTTTATCTGCATAACAAATGAAATTAATTCTGGAAGTCGCCTTGGTCTTTATCTGGGAGCCGTGCAGCTGTAATATAGTACCAGTGTTTAAAGAAAACTTTTGGTCTGTGATAGCAAAATGCAGTCAATGGATGGATTGTCCTTTCTCGTAGAAGGAATGTTACTAATTATATATATCCACAGATGACTATCTGTGCCTGCAATATTACCAGAGAGGAAAAAAAAAAAGAGTGCACAACTATCCTGTATATCAATAAAGTTGAAGAGAAATGCCTTTCATGCCACAATAAAGGAGATTACAGTGTTGTTTTCTATCTAGAAAGTAGGAAACTGACAATAAAACAAGAAAGATAAGGCACATATCTGGTTTAATATACAGATAATAAGCATTGTCCAATGTTGGGTCTTCCGCTAACCTTTGCAGTTGGGAAAAGAACTATGTTTAAATTAATAATATTGCAAACTGATTTTCTGCCTTCTGAAATGAATTTATATCATATTCCAAAATAGTAAGAGTCACCTTGAGTTTAAAAAAATAGATCTGTCATGCAACAAAGAAAATTCCGCCACAAGTGACTTGAGGGTAGAAATGTCCCTGAAATGTGTATGTTTTTTTTTTATGGTTAGAGATTAAAGCATGAGAGTATAAGATGAAGAGCTGGCAACTCGCCCTTCTGATAAAAGTACTTTATTGATAAAGGGTACAGTGTGCAAGTTACAGCAGCTTACGCGTTTCGTAAACAACCTTATTCATCATGAATAAGGTTTTTTATCAAAACACGTAAGCTGATGTACCTTGCACACTGTACCTTTTATCAATAAAGTTCTTTTATTGGGAGGGTGAGTTGCCAGCTCTTCATCTTATACTCTCATGCTATTTTAAGTGTCAGGAAGACACCATGAGCTTTGGAGCACTGTTTGTCTACCTCTAGGGCAGTGGTTCTCAACTCCAGTCCTCGGGACCCAACAACAGGCCAGCTTTTAAGTATTACCTTGGGGAGTTGCAGACTAGAATACTGCAATCACTGAGCAGCAAGTGATATCACATGTGATTTATTTCAGCTATCTTGCAAACCTGGCCTGTTGGTGGGTCCTGAGGACTGGAGTTGAGAACCACTGCTCTAGGGGGATTAACCTAGATGTATATCTTCATTTGTGGATAGAGATTAAAGACCTAGTCCAATCAAATAGGTTTGACCGGGATTCAAAGCAAATATGCTCGCATTTATTGGCTTATAGCCCACATTTGCAGTATTTGTACTGCTGCAGTCTTGTTTAGGTGTTTTTAGTAAAGCAAAGGCACTTTCTCTGCAAAGTTATCTGTATGTGTACAGATAACACATGCAAGTTATAATGTGTATGTGCACATACCCTATGTCACCAAAAGTATTGGGATGCCTGCCTTTACACACACATGAATTTTAATGGCATCCCAGTCTTAGTCCATAGGGTTCAATAATGAATTGGTCCACCCTTTGCAGCTATAAGAGCTTCAACTCTTGTGGGAAGGCTATCCACAAATTTCAGGAGTGTGTCTATGGGAATATTTGACCATTCTTACAGAAACGCATTTGTGAGGTCAGGCACTGATGTTGGATGAGAAGGCCTGGCTTGCAGTCTCCACTCTAATTCATCCCAAAGGTGTTATATCAGATTGAGGGCAAGCCAGTCAAGTTCCTCCACCCCAAACTCACTCATCCATGTTTTTATGGTCCTTGCTTTGTGCACTGGTACGCAGTCATGTTAGAACAGGGAGGGACCATCCCCAAACTGTTCCCACAAAGTTGGGAGCATGAAATTGTCCAAAAGGTCATAGTATGCTGACACCTTCAGATTTCCCTTCACTGGAACTAAGGGGCCAAGCCCAACCCCTGAAAAACAACCCCACACCATAATCACACTCTACCAAATTATTTGGACCAGTGCACATTGCAAGGCATAAATACATGGATGAGTGAGTTTGGAATAGAGGAACTTGACTGGTCTGCACAGAGTCTTGACCTCAATCCGATAGAATACCTTTGGGATGAATTAGAGTGGAGACTGCTAGCCAGGCCTTCTCGTCCACATCAGTGCCTGACCTCACCAATGCATTTCTGGAAGAATGGTCAAACATTCCCATAGACACACTCCTAAACCTTGTGGACAGCCTTCCTAGAAGAGTTGAAGCTGTTATAGCTGCAAAGGGTGGGACAACTCAATATTGAACCCTAAGGAAGCCATTAAAGTTCATGTGTGTGTAAAGACAGGTGTCGCAATACTTTTAGTAACATAGTGTACCCCCCAACAATCACAGATAATGTGGGACTGTCCCAGGAATTTATCAAAATCCCAGCGCCTCAAAGACCTAGGTTGCCTGACATGAGCATCTCTTGCACTCCTCCTGTTTAGTTCACAGATTATTTGTTTAGAACAACAGTAACATACGCAAAAATCAACTTGGAGTGTGCAAACACCAACCGTGAAAAAGATAAGGGTATTGGATACATCAGTGACCCTCTCTCCCTTCACAGAGCATTAATACCCCCCTCCCCACAGAATACCAGTGCCCAACCCCCATCTCGAGCACTAGTCCCCCCCCACAGAGCATCAGTACCTCCTCCCTTCATAGAGCACTAGTGCCTCCCCCTTCTTCCACAGACTTCCAATGCCCTACCCCTTCCACAGAGCATCAGTGCACACCCTCCTTCCACAGAGCATCAGCTCCCCCTCCTTCCACAAAGCACTGTACCACCCCTTCATCCACAGAGTAGCAGTACCCCCTATCTCCCTTTACAGAGTATCAGTGCCCCCCCCTCCACAGAGTACTATTGCTTCCCTCTCCCTCCACAGAGCAAAAGTGACCCTTCCTCCTTAAAACACCAGTGCCCCTCTTTTCCTTCATAGAGTAACAGTGCTCCTCATTCTCCCCCAAAGTGTACTGCCCCATCCTTTCCCTCTACAGAGCGACAAAGTCCTCTCCCCCCCCCCCCGACTGAATACCAGTGCTCTACCTCTCCCCCACATTAAGCACCACCGACCCTGAGCATCTTCTTTCTCCCACTGTCCATCAACTCCTGGCATTTATTCCTCCCAACAACCACTAATGCCAGGCATTTTTTCCTTCCACTGACCCTCAAAACTGGTCTTTTTTCCCCTCTCGCTGACCACCAATACCAAGTACTTTTTCCTATCCCTACTCATCAACATTGGGCATTGTTTCCTCCCCCTTACTACTAACAACTGTTGTTTCTGACTATTTAACAATGTTTTTATTTAGGAAGCTCAAAGTGTTAGCTCTTTGTCCATATTCTTTTCTTTTTTTATTTTAAAGATCATTCTATGGTCTGGGAAACTCTCACTTGTAGAATGGTAACAAAAAGGAAAAAGGAATATTTTGTGGGCACAAGGCTTAGATTATATTTACCAATGTTCCTTTAGGCCCAATATTCAGCACAATTTACCCACACCCATTTTTCACCGTGACACACTTCATGCATCGTATGTTCGTATCTTGGAAGGTATAATACCAATCCATTGTAAACCCATTTTGTCAATTTTTGGATAGAGTAGTAAAGATTTAAAAACCTGTTGTGTCACTATTTTTTTTTCCCATGTAGATGACCATTGTCAATAAGACAGAAAGTAATGATAATTCCAAAATTTTACAGTTTACACCAAAACAAGAGGTAAATTTGAACCTTCTAATGGGCACAAGTGTTTAAGTGGAAGCTGTCTAAGAGGGAGATTTCCTAACTTTTAGAGATTTCCTTTTATTTTCTGTTGTGTTTCTGAGACAGGGAGTGATGGAAAGTCTTCTCTCCAGGACACAGACAGCAAAAAAAAAAGACAATGGTTGTAGCTATTCCTAATTCTATATTTTAAAAAAAGTTTGCCTATACAGTGGGTGTAGAAAAGAATCACCCCCCCCCCCCCAAAATGTGATTAAAATAATCACATTTTGTTGTTTTGCTGCCTGAAATGAAGACACAGTTTTTGTTTTATCCAGCAACTCATAACACCCAAGTGAAAGATATAACACCAGCATGTCAGAAAAAAAAAAATGAAAAAAATTAAAAACAGAATCTGTTGGAAAATGGTTCACCCAACTTGTATCAGTATTTTGTTGGAACAGATTTTGCGGTAATTAGTAATTACAGCCTTTAGCCTGTTGGAATATGTCTCTACTAACTTTGCACATCTAGAATTTGCAATATTTGCCCACCCTTCTTTGCGGAACTGCTCAAGTTCAGTTAAATTTGATGGTGACATTTGGTGGACTACAGTCTTCAAGTCATTCCACAGATTTTTAATGGGGTTTAAGTTTTGGCTCTGACTAGGCCATACAAGGATATTCACTTTTTTCTCCTTCAATCACTGTGCGGTCATTTTTGCTGTGTTCTTTGGGTCATTGTCATATTAGAAGGTAAGCCTTCTTTCCATTGACAACTTTCTGACAGAGGGCAGCAGATTCTCCTTAAGAATTTGATGGTATTTTGCCCCATCCATTTTCCTTCTCTCCTGACAAGTGCTCCAGTCCCTGCTGCAGAAACCCCCCATAACAGGATATTACCACTTTCATGCTTTACTGTAGGAATAGTGTTATTTGGATAGTGAGCTGTATTGGATTTCTACCGGACATATCATTTGGTATTGAGGTCAAATAATTAAATATTAGTCTCATCTGACCATAACACCTTTTTCCATGTGGCCTCAGAATCTTCAAGGTGCGTTTCGGCAAAGCTCAGTCATGACTGCATTTGGCCTTCCACGAGGAGTGTCTTTTTTCTTGCAACCCTCCCATACAAGCCACATTTGTGGAGAATTTGTGATATTGTTGTCACATGCACACAATGACCACTCTTTGTCATAAATTCCTTCAACTGTTTCAGAGTTGCTGTAGACCGCTCGGTAGCCTCTCTGACCAGTTTCTCCAGTTTGGAGTGATGTCCTGTTCCAGGGAGGGTCTGTGTTGTACCAAATACTTCCACTTCTTAATAATAGACTTTACTGTGTTTCTAGGCATTGATAAAGCTTTTGTATCCATCTCCTGACTTGTACAGGTCCACAACTTTATCATGAAGCGCTTTTGACAGTGCTTTGCCACCCATAGATGTTTGTTTGCTTCAGTTGCACTACCAGAGACTGAAATGCTCCAGGACAGCTCTTTTCATGCTGATCTAATCAAAATAACCACAGCTGATCACAGTTGAAAGTCAAATGGCTTTGTGTGCTATTGAGAAAGTGATTAGCTACACCTGATAGAGTTTACAAGTAATTTTTAGGAGGGGAGGGGGTGATCCTTTTTTCAACTCAGTGATTCTGTTTTTGCACTGGGTAAATACAGCTGGATAAAACAAAAACTTCAGGCTGCAGAGCAACAAAATGTACATATGCAAACAAACTGGGGGTGTCTATAGTATGCCTGTATGCCTGTAAAGTAAACACAGTTGATGTAATAAATGGCTTCAGCCAAACACTAACCATGAGTGAAAGAAAAGTTTCTTGTTTTTATTCATATTCTCAGAAAAATGGAAATTATAAATTCTGCCAGGGTATGTATGTATATATATATATATATATATATATACACACACACAAACGTGAGCTTTTTGGTGCAATAGGCTGTGCACACCTATGGGAGTATGTAATATCCAACATATTTTATACAGTGTAGGAGTCAAGAATATTTAACAAAAAAAGTACAGACCGCAAGGTCAAGAGTAAGTCAAGCACAAGAGTAATGCCCTGTACACACGTTCGGACATTGATCTGACATTCCGACAGCAAAATCCATGGATTTTTTCTAACGGATGTTGGCTCAAACTTGTCTTGCATACACACAGTCACACAAAGTTGTCGTAAAACACGTATGTTTGGACTATAAACGGGGCAGTAGCCAATAGCTTTCGTCTCTTAATTTATTCTGAGCATGTGTGGCACTTTGTGCGTGGGATTTGTGTACACACGATCGGAATTTCCGACAACGGATTTTGTTGTCGGAAAATTTTATAGCAAGCTCTCAAACTTTGTATGTCGGAAATTCTAATGGAAAATGTGTGATGGAGCCCACACACAGTCCTATCACACATTTTCCATCTGAAAATCCGACCATGTGTACAGGGCATAAGAAGTATGTAAAGCACAGAGCACAAGGGTCAGAAGTGCATAATGCACAGAGTGCAGGGGTCAGGAGTATGTAATACGCAAAGCACAGGGGACAGGAGTATATAGAGCATGTACCTAGCATATATCTAATGTACAGCCAAGTACAGAGTACAGGAATCAGGATATGCAGAATACAGCACAGCGTACAAAGTACAGTGATCAGAAATATGTATCATATATTGTACATTATATATTCCTGAATAATGCACTTGGTATGTTATGCTGTATATTTGATACACCTAACAACTACACTCTGTATATAGTGTTATACATTGCATACTCCTGACTGCTATACTCCCAGCATACAAAGTGCAGTGGTCAGCTACCTAACACATAGCACTAGGTACAGCATTCAGGAGTATGCAACTTAAAGCCCTTGTTGCTTAACACAGAGTTCAACAGTATTTACCTTGAAACTATTCAGCCACCCCATAAGCATAAATTCCTCTCTTCTGTGATCAGTTTCACCCCCAGCCCCCCTAAATACTTACCAGGGCCTAATCTTGATCCAGTGATGCTCTCTCTGTCTATTCACTGAACATGAAGGCAGCAGCAGGAGCTAGTGGCTCCTGCTGCTGTCAGTCAAATCCAGTGAGGAGGGTGCGGGACCTAGCCTCGCTGTGTGTGTCAATAGATTCACACATCCCGGCTCGGGATCGCATGTGTGGTCCCTAAGCAAGCAATTTGCTATGGGAGCACTTTGAAGGTAGAAGGAGCCTGGAGTGCTGGCAGGGGACCCCAAAAGAGGAGGATCGGGCTGCTCCAATGCACAGAACAGGTAAGTATGACATGTTTATTGTTTTAAAAAAAATTTACCTTTATAACCACTTTAACCACTTGCCGAGCAGCCACCGTCATTATACTGCGGCAGGTCGGCTCGTTCCTGCAAATCGCCATAGCTAAACATCAGCCCTTTAAACAGGTATAGCAGGCGCACACGCCCACTGCACAGCGGGGGACTCGATATGTAGAAGAATATATATTGGCCTAAACTGATGGAGAAATATTTTTTTTTACATTTTTTTTTGGGATATTTATTATAGCAATAATAATAAAATAGTGGGGTTTTTTTTTCAAAATTTACGCTCTTTTTTTGTTTATAGCGCAAAAAAAAAAAACACAGAGGTGATCGAATACCACCAAAAGAAAGCTCTATTTGTGGGGAAAAAAAGAACATCAATTTTGTTTGGGTGCAGTGTCACACGACTGTGCAATTGTCAGTTAAAGCGACGCAGTGCTGTATCGCAGAAAATGGCCTGGTCATGAAGGGGGCAAATCCTTCCAGTCCTCAAGTTAATTTCCATTTTCCTTTTTTTATTTAGCTAGCTTTTTTTTAGCTAGCTACAGTATTCCACTGAGAATTCTTCAAGGAAAAGTATGTGGGTTTTGTAAACTTTTTAATTCAGAGATTGAAATCCCATAGCTTTACTTTATGAATGTTAATCAAGAAAATACATAATATATTTATATGAAATAGTTTGGGGGGGAAACTCCTAAGAGAGTACTTTTTAAGCCAATAGACTTCACTTCAAACTAGTTTTCTGAACAAGGAAATTAGTTTATATTAGGAAATTTAAATGTAGGCTCTTAGCAACTTGATTAATGTTGGATTAAAGAGATACAACATGGACCATGGGAATCTGTTGACAAAGTCCTTATGGTACTATACTTTATAGCATGAAAGTGGGTGAGTATTAACCTATGGTATGTTATACTACTTTTTTTGTTCAGTCAGGTATGGTGCATTTAAAAGGTACATTGGGTCGTTAAAGATACTCTATTGCTAAAATAAAAGATACAAAAATTGTTCTCTGCAAAGAAGATAGTAAATACTCCTCCCCCACTTTCCATGTCCCACACCAATGACCTCTGATGTAATGAACAAAAACCACCACCTAAAAACTCTCTGGAATCTGACACACTGCACTTAGTGGTTCCTCTGCCAGTCATACAGCACTACAGAACACAGAGGTGATATAGGGTTGGCAAATCACTAAGCAGCAGCGGCCCATCTATACGGGGTGCAGGGGAGCTGCCCCCTACTCCATGCGCCCATCTCCTAATTTACATGCAGGGTGCTGGATGCATGGATTCCAATGGATTCTTTTTCTTTTAGAAGCATGTGATTAGAACCGGAGGCTCTAATTGGCTTCAAAAAAGGGTGGGCTCATTGTGTGACAATTCACTATTGTCTTCCTGATTCTTCTCCCTTCCAACCCCAGCTCAGAAAGCGGGTCCTGAGACCCGATTGGCTGAGAAGAGAAGGGATCCTATTGACCGCCAAGTAGAATGAGGGAGGAGACGCAGGGGAAGCTGCGCCACCATGAAGCCGAGGAAGAAGGAGACGCAGTGTGAAGCCGCCGCCCAGAGGAAGCCCACGACCTAGATGGATTAAGTGCGGGAATCAATCGACCGACTGCCGGGGGGTGGTGTCTGCGGACCGATTGCTGCTCCCCCCCAAAATATACCACCAGGCGCCACTGTCACTAAATGGTTCTCTCCCGTTCTTGCTGCGGATGATGAGAGAGATGAGTATTTACTTTTCATCTTTGTACTTTTCAGTCACCTTAACACAGTGGATTTTGATAACGTTTTATGAATCCAATACCGAAATCTTTCCTCCGGAAATTGTACAAGTCAGACACAGAGGGAATGAGCAAAAATGATGTTCTTTGCAAACAAGGCCAGTCACATTTCCTTTTCACAGGTGATAAAACAGTTCTTTATGAAGCACTTTTTTCTCTCTTTTTTTTTATAAATTAAATCAGGTAATTTATTAAAGGCAAATAGGCTTGATTCATTGCAAGCTCCGCTTCGCTGCCAGCTCTGATTCGTCACCATCTCCCACCAAGCTGGCCAAAGACACCACCTCACTTCTTCTTCAGGATGGGTACCCTGTAAAGAGAGAAGCTCCTCCATCTTGTTACTCACATTCTCCTGTCCTGGAGCTCAACTCTATGGCAGCACTTGCGTTTCCCAGCTGGAGGTCCACCTTCATGAATAAAGGAATGTCCCCACATGGGTAGTCTTTTAAAGTTTTTACTGTGAGATAACAGGTCAACAACTCCACACAGCTACTTCTTCAACTCCACTCTTCAGTCCAGCCATCTCACCCACTCTCTCTCTTCCATGAGTCGTCTTACGGTGGGCCCTCATCCAGAGAGTATTTTCAGCCTAGCCCCAAAGGTCCCTCTTCTCCAGGCTACAAATCTACATAGTGTTCAGGAATCCACCCACAGCAATTTATAAAGGGGTACATATTCCTCCCACCAAACTACACCTGGGGGAAAGACCTTACTAAGAGGGATATTAACCCCTGCTTACAAGCTATTCACTTTGAAAGGGAATTTATACTTTGCAAGAGAATTTTCCCTTGAAATGAAGCTCTGCTGACTGTCATCATCCAATTATGTGCAACCAAAAATACTGTTTTTTTAAATTGCCTGCACATGAATAGGTATTCTTTGCAAATGGAATTTTTACCACATTCACCAAGCTTGGAAACAATCCCCTTGCAAAGTGAACAGTCTGTTTACCTTACAACCCCAATGTGTCAGTTCTCCTGTGTATTGCTACATAACACAGAATTAATGAGACATCCAGCAGGTGCATAATAATGGGAATGGCTGATGAGTGGATTTGGTAATTGAGGTCCAGATTAGGGTAGACTGAAGAGCCCTAGACAAACCATTTACTGTTGACAACAAAGATCCATTTTCAGAAACATGAAATATCTACAAACGCTTTTGCCATCTGCTATAAAAATGCATCTTTTCTAAAATATTCTTGAATCTGTTGAGAAAGTGCAGGAAGATCACCATCATTCTAACTAATTACAGGTATTAAACTGCCAAAGAAGAGTTAGGCCTGAGCTGTTTTGATATATAGTGAGATATATATTGGTCTTCAAAAGGGCAATAAAATCCTAGAAGATGCATTTGGAATAATAATTTTGCAAATCAAACGTATTGAATGAATACAGGCAATTTTATATTTTTATTTGATTATGCCTGAGAACAGTTATTACTGTACTCTGTGGTGGTTCTACTTTCTAAGAGTCCCTTAGTGAAATCCAAAATAAGAAGGACTGCCCATAAAGATATTGAAAATACCATTAGCATAATAAAAGCAAAATGGTGTTTTTATGGTTATTCTATCGCTACCTAATGGCCCCTAGTGTCTATGCACGCAACACAAAGGCAACACATTGCAAAAACAATATAGACCTCAGGATTTAAAGTGTTTTGAAAAAAAAAGAGAATGGCACTGTCCTGAGGCTTATTATACCTTTCCATTAAAGTTCACCCAAAAGTTATTTTATAGTAATACGTAGGTAGAGCTTGGTGGGCTCTAACTGCCAAGCCTATGGCTTTTTATATTATATGTGTTGAGTCATGCACTGTGAGACTCCACCGTCACCATTCCTAACATTGTACCCATAGACCTGGAAGATCTGGAATTTGCTGCTCACCTTTTTGTCCAGACAGTAGTGGGAACCTTTCATAATAGCCACAGCAGGTGTGTGAACTTGAGGTGAAAGATCTACAGCTTGCTCAACACAATACATTGTTAGGTGGTTTAAAATCTCCAGCATCTATCAAAACTATAGAATCAGATTTGTGGAGACTGTGTGACCCATGATCAGGGCCGTCTTTAATATTGACTGGACCCTGTGCAAACATTTTCCCAAGGGACATACAGATGTCTCAACTCCCCCCCCCCCCCCCCGATCCCTCCTCACTGGCTGTGATTGACTGGATCGCTATCAGGCTCAAGTAAGTTGGGGAGGGCTGGGGGAGCTGCACACTGAAAGGTTTTTTACTTTCATGCATAGAATGCATGAAGGTAAAAAGTCTTCACCCTTTACAGCCACAAGCCTTAGGATAAAATAAGGCTTGGACATCCACATTCTTGGGTCTTGATATTCTTTCACTAGTTCAGCTCTTTGAATGGTGATACATAAAGTGAAGCAGCCATCAGGTTGAAAAAAAAACAAAACAAAAAAAAACAAACAAATGGAAAAGCGCCTCTGAGTGCAAGTATTTATTAAGTACAACAACAGTTTGTGCTGGTCTATCTCAGCTGGCTCCCTGCCAATCAGCTTCTAACTTCTGCTTGTTCAATTAAGCTTTGACAAAAAAACCTGGAAGCTGATTATGTTCTATGCAGAGCTGCACCAGATTTTGCACTCTCCAGTCATATGCCGCGTACACACAATCGTGTGTATGCCTCATCTGACTTTTTCCTTCCAAAATTCTGACGGACCTAGAAAGAGAACATGTTCTAAATATTTCCGACTGAACCAATTCCTATCGGGAAAACCGCTCATCTGTATGCTGTTCCAATGTACCAAAAATAACGCAAGCTCTACAAGACGGAAGCGCTCGGTGTGGTAAAACTAGCGTTCGTAATGGAGCTAGCACATTCCTCACGCAGCAAATTCTGTGATCTTTTAATGCAGCGCATTCTTTTGTTCTTTATAATGCTCGAAGAATTAAGTTGTTTTGCTGCTGATATTCACACAGAGTTCTCACAAACTTATTTCTTGATTATTTCTCCTGATCTCATGAATAATATTGTATTTTTTGAAAAGCCCAATCTCCGTAGTAATGTTTACAATTATTTTTTATAGTCATCTTTTATTTTTTTTAATTTCATCAAGATCTCCTTTATTTGGATTATTGAAAAATTATTTTCTAGTGATCTCCATATATAATTTTATTTTGTAGGTGTCAAGTTACCACAATAACATTATTATCTTGTATTTTTTATTAACCTCAAGGAAGTTGGGGTCCCTTGTTAATTTGACATTTTTAGAAATGTACCTGCCTACTCACAAACAAACTGTCCTATTTGAATAAAAACACATAGGCAAGTATTTTCAGAAAATAAAATCTCCATTTATTCTGGGTAACAAGATAAAGAGGGAGGCAACGCTGGAGAAACTTTTGGAATTTGCAAAGCCTTTTGGCCCCCAGGGCACACATCAAGTCTGTGGAAAAGAAAATTGGTGGGTTGAGGAGTCCATATAATTTGGAGCACAATCTGGTCCAGGAATCCCCGAGATTAGGACCAGCATCAGATGACATATATGTCCCCAGGCTGTGGTACTACACCAGCCTGCGTCTTCTGTCAGACTGAAGCCAGGTCATCACTAGAGATGAGTCGAACACCCCCCCCCGGTTCAGTTCGCACCAGAACCTGCGAACGGACCGAAAATTTGCACGAACGTTAGAACCCCATTGACGTCTATGGGACTCGAACGTTCGAAATCAAAAGTGCTCATTTTAAAGGCTAATTTTTATGGTATTGTCCTAAAAAGGGTTTGGGGACCCGGGTCCTGCCCCAGGGGACATGTATCAATGCAAAAAAAAGTTGTAAAAACGGCCGTTTTTTCGGGAGCAGTGATTTTAATGATGCTTAAAGTAAAAAAATAAAAGTGAAATATTCCTTTAAATATCGTACCTGGGGGGTGTCTATAGTATGCCTGTAAAGTGGCGCGTGTTTCCCATGCTTAGAACAGTCCCTGCACAAAATGTTTTTTTTAAAGGAAAAAAAGTCATTTAAAACCGCTTGCGGCTTTAATGTAATGTCGGGTCCTGGTAATATGGATGAAAATCAGTGAGACAAATGGCACGGGTGCCCCCCAATCCATTACCAGGCCCTTTGGGTCTTGTATGGATATCAAGGGGAACCCCGCACCCAAATTAAAAAAAGGAAAGGTGTGGGGCCACCAGGCCCTATATACTCTGAACAGCATTATACAGGCGGTACAAACAAGACAGGGACTGTAGGTTTGTTGTTAAGTAGAATCTGTTTGTAATTTTGAACAGGTACATTTTTAACGTGTTTAGCTCCAGCCAAAAAATCTTTTTTAAGCTTTTTGTAAAACATAGGGAAGGGTTATCACCCCTGTGACATTTGTTTTGCTGTCTGTGCTCCTCTTCAGAAGATTGAACCTCACTTTGAACCTCCCAATGACAAATGTTTTTTGAAAATTTGGGTTTTTTTGTGAAACAAGGATTGGTGATAAAGCATGGAGTAGATGGCGCTCCCCCATGCTCCAGTGGTGAACTATCCTTTGGCATCATCACATCCAATGCAGGCCTATGTTCTTGAGGTCCTAGTGCGGAGGATTTGGTGGTTTCATGAGAATCTGACCCGACATTCAGCAGAAGCTCTTTTGCTTACCAATGGACAAGATGGCAGTTATCTGTTGAGGAAAAGTGACTCCAAGGCCAACGTGTACTCATTGTCAGTAAGGATTCCCCTGGCGATCCCCTTCTTGGACGAGGTATGGAGAAGTGACCTGATATTCCTGGGATAGAGGATACCATATCTCAGCAACCACGGGATACGTACCAAGAGAACGGCATTGAGATCTTAAGGTGTCTGTCACCCCTGCAGGGGTATTGGGAGTCGGTGAGTGGGGATCCAAAAGGGGGAGCACAGAAGTCACGGATACTTTCCTCTGTGGGCACTACAGTCACCAAAGCTTTTGGAACTTTGTCCTGATATTTGCATTTTGGGAACGTACCACCTATGAATAGACTTTCTGCATTTTTTATTTTCTTTTAATTTAATTTAATATTCACATTCATTATTATAATTTACAATATTTTTTTCTCGTTTATATATTTTTTGTCGATTGGATTGCATTGTCACTTACCTTTGAAACACGCTGGAATCATCACTTAAGCTGCATAGTTTATATTGGTGGCACCTGGTGGTCACTATTTGTCACTAAAATACATTTGTTATTACATGCATATGCGAGTTAGGGATGTTCTCATCATTATTTTTTGGTTTCACGATTTATTAATGGTTTAGGGTGTCATCCATTCATGAGTTTTGGCACTTTATTATCCCTATTAGCACTACTGTATCACTATTTACCGTATCACTTATATACCCCCCACAAGGGAGCGCCATACCCCCATTTACCTTCTCTCAATTGCCCTGCCTTGCCCCTATTTGCGGACGCCCATGACCACTGTTGTCCTAAAGTTAAGAATTTACCTTCATTAGAATGTTCGTCCTCCTTCCTCAGCACACCAAACGTACGTACAACATATGCGTGTTACTTTATAAACACTGCGCATGCGTCGCCCGCCCCTGATGTTCTTTCTAGTTGTATTCCCTGCCCCTTCTCTGCAGCGCGCAGTAGGAGCGACATGGCGGAGACACAGCAGGTGTGTGTTAATAATTCCAGTAACGAGGAGGAGGAAATCCCGGAGGCAGAAATGTAGAAGATTTAAGGCCTCAAATATGTCCTTTGGTGAGATGGTGATGATGGTGGACATCTTGAGGACCACTGACTATGATGGGAGGAATGGACTGTACCTAAAACCAAATGTGAGAAAGGTCAAAATCATGACGAAAGTTGTGAAGAGTCTGCACAGAAATTTTGGGGTACGACGATCAAAGGAGCAAATAGAGAAACGCTGGTCAAACCTGAAACTGAGGGAGCAGGATCAGTATAGAAGGATCAAGAAAGCGCTTAGAAAAAGTAAGTAGTTTTCGTGTGTTCTTCTTATTATTATTATTACTTGCATGCTGCACCATGTGATTTTATTTACTGTAGGACATTTTAAAATGGCAAGTTTCAGGTTAGTGGGCACCGTAATCGGTCGTAGTAAACATCGTTCGCTCATTAAATACTATGTTTTGGGCAGATACAGGTTAAATACATTTGGTCATGCCTAAATATCTGTGCGCTAAAGTAAACCTTTTGTTTCATTCTCATAGGGGACCAAAGACTCGGAGGACACCACTCAACAGAGGACACCAGGAACCCCCCACCTGACAAAGAAGGGGAACTCCGAAAAAAACCACACCCCGAGGATCTGGAGGAAGGAGAGGTGGAGGAAGTGGGGCGAACGTGTCACCACAACAGGTGAGTGTCTGACACCCCAGCTTCAGGTAATATATGTATGCCTGTATATTTATAATACATGTGTTTCCAAAAATTTTTAGGTGATTTGCTGGTTGTGGAAGAGCAAGCTCAACATTTCACAAGTGCAAGTGCACTCCTAATCCAGGACATCATGACATGGAATCGTGAAATCGACATCATAAGAAAAACTAAATTTTCTTGAACAACAAATGAAGAACATGATTGATGTGTTGGGGAGAATTTAAAAGATCTTCAAAATGCAACCATTTTAAGAATTGTTGCTGTTTTAAAAACACTATTTTTTTGTAATAAGTAAAAGCCAAATTTTGAAGATGCACACAGTGTGTCAACATGTGCTATCTGCCATCAGGGGATATCAATGTATGCGTTTTGTGGGTGCAACCCCTTCCTCCCAAATGAAGTAGGTGAGAGGAAGGGGTTGCGCCCCCAAAACACGTCCATTGATCCCCCGTGGTGGCAGATAGCACATGTTGACATTAGGCATGGGATCAGGAGGGAAATACCCATTTTGACTCCCACATTGTGTGCATCTTCAAAATTTGGCTTTTACAGGGGTGACATCACCCCATCTGATGAAGGCAATATCCAGACATTTTGGACTTACTATAATGTCTGACATTGCCTTCTGTTTTTCTATGTTGAACTCTGTAAGTTCCAGAGTTTTGTATGTTATTTTATTAAACATGCCTATATAGAACTTTAAAAAAAAAATGAAAAAAATATCAAAAATTATTTTACCCAAAAATGTTAGAATGCACATGTGAATGTGCACACAGTAAAAACTTTTCTAATCAACAAAATGTGTGGCTTCAATGTTCAATACCAGTTTTTGAAGTAATTTTGTGTTTACAGTGACAATGGGGCTGTACTTGGCACTACAGGTGCACTAGGAGAACATAGGAGACAAAAAAAAGAAACACAAGCAATAAAGAAAATTCCAGATTTTATCAGATATTTTTTTTTTTTTATTAAGAACATTTTTAGACATTGTCTGGCATAGCAATGGCCCCCCTACCCATAAAATAATTTACATATTTCTGCCGAACTTCACGGGCGCTTTGGGGTGCCAAGCCAGTACGGCCAGTATCCAGGACCTTCAGGGGATTAACAGGAAGTCTGGCCTCAGGCCCAACTGAGGCAATATAATTTTGGGCATTTTTCCTTAAAAAATTGTTCAATATGCAGCAGGATAGGATGATATGGTTGATTTTGTAGTCCGCCATATGGATTGCTGTCAGAAACAGGCGGAACCGGCTGACCATTATCTCAAACGTATTCTCAACAACTCTTCTCTCCGGGGTGAGGGTCCTTTGGGGGAATGGCCTCATCAGGTGCTCGCCCAGACCGAACACTTCATCAGCAATAAAGACGAACGGGAGTCCTTCCACATTGTCCGCATCAGGTGGCAATGCCAGGCCACCAGTTTGGAGACGTTGGTAAAACTCCATCTGGGCAAAGACTCCTCTATCTGACATCCGGCCATTCTTCCCCACGTCCACATAGAGGAACTCATATTGTGACGACGACACTGCCATTAACACTATACTATTAAACCCCTTATAGTTATAATAGTAAGACCCCCCGAATGGGGTGGTGGCACAATGCGGACTGCTTCCCATCTATAGCCCCTCCACAGTTGGGAAAGTCCCAACGGTCAGCAAAATGGGAGGCCACAGTCTGCCATTCCTGTGACGTTGAAGGAAACTGTGGAGTCAAAACAGAAAAAAAATATAAGTAATTTTGCACATAACATTGCAAGCAGATTAAACAAAAACATTCTTGGCCAACATCAGTATAACATTTTTTTTAAGGAATATTTCAAGACAAAAATATAAGGTCCACTTATCAGATTCCTCACCCTCTCTGATGGCCCATTGTAAAAATTTTAGGTGGGGGTTTGAGGTGACTTTGGGAGCTAAAAAAAAGCCTCTGACACTCTGCCTGAATTTAAGAACACACATAACATTTGTACACATTTTAGGGGGTGTTTTGGGTAAAGCACTACAATGGAGCTGAAAAAATACATTGTTAAGTGACTAGGCTATAGGTGTATATGGGCCCGGGATAGCATGCTGGGAAGGTTAGTGAAGGCAAATATGCATGCAGGGCAAAAAACGGAAAATTCCTATCAAAATACTTACCGTAATTTTCTTTTCCTGATGGACTCCATGGCAGCCAACGTGTGGGTTTAGTCCCGCCTCTACTACCCTATAGGACACTACTCCCATAAATCTTTGCTCCTCACCAGCAGCCGTGTTCGATAACTAGCCTACTCCAGCCATTTGGGAGGGAACTCCTGCTGCCATGGAGTCCATTAGGAAAGGAAAATTACGGTAAGTATTTTGATAGGAATTTTCCGTTTTCCTGACAGACTCCATGGCAGCCAACGTGTGGGAAATAACTCGCCATACACACCCGGGTGGGCAAAAATGCTGAAGAAAACAAAGATTTATTTAACACCGTCCACCGACAGTATTTTAACACCAAAATCAACTGAGGATAGAGCCGCTGGCTCAACACAATAATGGGACATGAAGGTATGGATCGATGACCAAGAAGCCGCCCTGCAGATCACTTCAGGTGCGACGTGACGAGAAGCTGCCCACGAGGTCGAAAGACTTCTAGTCGAGTGTGCTGTCACCGCCTCTGGAGGAGCCAAGCCCTTCTCTCTATATGCCCATTGAATTGCCTGTACAATCCATGCAGCAATGGATCTAACTGAGGCCCGGAGCCCCTTGTTCTTCCCATAGAACGACACAAAAAGATAATCCGAATGACGGAAGGGAGCCGTTACTTCTAGGTATTGTTTCAAGGAGACACCAACATCGAGTGGATGTATTTCCAGATTACCTGGAGATCTAAAGGTAGGAAGTGAGATTTCTTGGTTCTCATGAAAGATCGAGGTGACCTTAGGGTTTGACCCTAGCATTGGAATCAGAGTCACTCTGTCCGGAAAGAAGGTTAAGAAAGGTTCCTTTGACCCCAAAGACTGGATTTCGGACACCCTCTTGGCCGAAGTGATGGCGGTCAAAAATGCAGTCTTGATAGTAAGTTCCCTGACAGACAGTGGTTTATCGAGTTGTGAGAAGAACTCAAGAACTAGAGGAAGATCCCATTTGGGGAATCTGGGTTTCCTTTGAGGTCTCATTCTGATTGCTCCTTTGAAGAATTGTTGAATAAGAGCATGTCTGGCCCACGACACCCCAGTAAAGGCAGAGATCGCTGAAACTTGTACACGCAGTGAACTGACAGACAAGGGTAAATCCAGGCCTGATTGGAGGAAACTCAAGATGTCCTGGACCGCAGGTGAGTCACATGACTTAGCCCTAGACGACATATGAGTCGAGAATTTTGTCCAAATACGCTCATACACCTTGTTAGTGCTTTGTCTTCTTGCATTCAGAAGTGTAGGAATAGCCTCCATAGGGCAACCTAATGCTTCCAACCTACTCCTCTCAAGAACCAAGCCCTCAACTGTAGATGAGCTGGGCACGGGTGGAGAATCGCGCCTTGGGAGAGTAGATCCGTTCTGGTCGGTAGACGAACTGGTTCTCAGAAGCTGAGGAGTGATAGGAGAGGAAACCAAGGTCTGTTGGGCCAGTAAGGAATGATGGCTACTATCTCCACCTCCTCCCACCTGAGCCTCCACAGGAACTGGAAGATAATAGGTGTCGGGGGAAAGGCATATGCTCTGTGGAACCACCAACGTTCTGTCAGTGCATCTATCCCGTAGGCTTGTGGATCCCGAAACCTTGCGTAATATCTCGCTAGCTCTTTGTTGTACGGGGAAGCGAAGAGATCGACCTCTGGAGAGATCCCCAGAGTTAGGATCCAATTGAACACATCCTCGTGGAGAGACCACTCGTTGTTGTCCAGGTGGACTCGTGAAAGAAAATCCGCTTGGACATTGAGAATTCCAGGAACGTAAGTTGCCGTTAGGTTGATCAGATTCTTCTGGGCCCAGACCATTATTGGTTCCACCTCCTGTAGAAGAGACAGGCTTTTGGTACCCCCTTGCTTCCTTACATAGGCTACTGCCGTCGTATTGTCCAGCCTGAGTAACACAGATGTCCCTGCTATCAGATGACGAAATGCCAGCAGTGCCTGGAAGGCTGCGCGTAACTCTAGAATATTCGATACCAACCTCCGCGCTGGGAAATCCCAGGAGCCTTGAGCCACTTCCGCTAGGCAATGAGCACCCCAGCCTCTCTCGCTGGCATCTGACGTCACAGTGATCCAAGTGATGGGAAGGATGGAGTGGCACCGGCGTAGATTTTCCTTTTGAAGCCACCAGAGGAGGGAACCCCTCATGGTCTGAGAGATGTAGATACGCTGACTCTTGTCGCCCGACCACTGAAGAAGAAATCCCTTCTGAAAAGGACGCATCCTCCACTGAGCCCATTTTACCATTGGTATTGTGGACACCATGGTGCCTATGATTGTCAGACACTGGAGGGCCCGGAGATGAGAAGAGGAGAGAGCCAGGCGAATCCTGTCCCGAACTATCGTGATCTTCTCCTCGGGTAAGGAAATTGTACCTCTCGCTGTATTGAATAGGGCCCCGAGGAACACGAGAGACCGAGAAGGCTCCAGATGGCTCTTCTCTCGGTTCAGAAGCCATCCAAATTCTTGAAGAGTTGAGATGACCATATCTCTGTGATTCAGGAGGATTCAGGAGGTCTCTTGGGCCAGTAGAAGGAGATCGTCCAGATAGTGATAAAGACGGATCCCTCTGGTTCTTAGTAAGGCCACAACAGCCAACAAGACCTTCGAGAAGACTCTCGGAGAGGTGGACAGACCGAAGGGAAGGCATGTGAATTGTAAGTGTAGTTGGCCTATGGAGAAACGGAGAAAGCGTTGAAAATCTGCTGCCACTGGCACGTGGAAATAAGCGTCCTTGAGGTCTATAGAAATGAGCCAGTCTCCTGGTTGGACAGACTGTCGAATTGTGGACAGGGTTTCCATTTTGAACCTCTCTTTCTTGATGAAGCTGTTTAGGTGCATCAAATCTATGACGGGTCGCCATGCCCCATTCTTTTTCTGGACCATGAAAAGAGGAGAATACATCCCCATGCCACGTTGGTCGTCTGGGACAGGAATGGCAGCGCCTTGATCTAACAAAGATCTCACGTAAGCTATAAGGATTTTTCTTTTTCTTCTGTGGCTGGAAGAGATGTGGGGATGCACCTGAGCCTGGGAGCACTGCTGAAAACCCAGGTGTGGCCTGGGGAGATCGTTCTTACGGTCCAAAAATCCTGGATCGAGGCCGCCCAAACATGCCGGAAGCGAAGGAGGGGAGCCCCCACTTGGCCTGCCTGGGCGGGCCCCATCTCAAAAGGACTTGGTCGGTTCCTTCTCACCCGACACACTACTCTTAGCAGACTTCTTGAACGATGATTGTCTGGCCTTCCAAGATCTGGAGAACTCGCGGCCCGGCCTGTATCCACGTGCTTCCCTGGCACGATCCTGGTTCTGTTTCCTTGGAAACGGTCTTCTCTGGCCTTGTAATCGCCTGTCCTGAGGGAGGAACCCCGACTTACCCCCGGTGGCACGGGTTATGGCGCTGTCTAATTTATTTCCGAAAAGAGAGGACCCGTCGTAGGGAATACGGCACCAAACCTGCTTTGATGCTGGGTCCGCCAGCCAAGGGCGAAGCCAAAGGGCACGCTTGGCGGTAACTGCGGACAACATAACTCTAGCCACCAAACGGATAATGTCGATTGAGGCCTCCCCCAGAAAGGCTGAGGCTAATCTTAATTCCTGGACGGGCGAACTCCTGGCCACTTCCTCCGAGACACCTCTAAGTGTCTCGTCCACGCTGTCTGACCACGTCTCCATAACCTTGGACATGGCGGCCAGAGCCAAGGCTGGTTTACACGCCATACCAGCTGTGAGATAGACTCGCTTCAAATCTGAGTCTATCCGTCTGTCCAAGGCGTCTCTGAACGAGACCGTGTCTTCCAGGGGGAGAGTCACATGCCTGACCAGTCTCATCACAGCTGCATCTACTAGAGGAGCCGACTCCAGTTGCTTAACCTCTTCTTCTTTGAAGGGATAAAGCCTCTGTATTTTAGAGAGAAGGGAGTTCTTTTTCTCTACCTTTCCCCACTCATCCGTGATAACTTCCCCTAACTCAGCGAAAAAGGGGAAGCTGACACGTTCCTTCTTCAGCTGCTTGAAGAACTTCCTCTGTTTTGCAGGGGCCGTCACTGGCTCTTCCCAGTTTAAAGTTTCCTTTATGGCTTTAATCAGAGGAGGAAGTAAGTCAAAACTAAATCCAGTATAAGGGTTTTCTCCCTCAGAATCACTATCTGAGGAGACAGCAGACAGATGACTGGGCAAAGAGGACTCACAAGTGTCCTGAGTCTGGGTATCCCTTATTGGTGGGTCTGGAGGCTCTGCAGGAGAAACATGGGATTGGCTAGACCCCAGCTCCTTTAGATTCTCTTTCACGATCTTCTCCACTAGAGACTTGAGTTGCTGATCCGATCCACCCCTTTCACCTGTTGCTTTTATATAGCAGGTATCACAGAGGGATTTGCCTATAGGAACCTTTGCTCTACACCCCCAGCAGGATCCTTCCGCTGCATGACTGGAGTGAGACTTGGAAGGGTGAGATGGTTCCCGGCTACGGTGTCTCGATTTTGAGGAGTAACCGTGATGTTCGGATCTGGAAGAGGAATGCCGGTGCTGTGATCTAGATGAACCACTTCTGTGCGAGTTAGGTTGTTGAGTAGACCTAGAAGGGCTGACAAGAAAACAAGGCACTTCTGTGTTAATGGGGACAAACAGACCACTGATGCCCCATACCCCCCCCCTCGCAACACCCAGGAAGGGGTCCCCTACCAGGTACCTGATGCGAGAGGGCTGGCCAGAGGCAGGCGGTGAAGCGATCGTGCTCCCGGAGGGATCCATCAGGGCTGAAAATACAAGCAACCAGTTAGGAACTTTAGCGAAGCAGTAAGGGCAAGCCACAGACCTGTCCCCAGAAGCCCTCTCACCTGACACGACAGAATCAGAGCCAGGGGAGATACTGCTAACAGTCTACAAGCATTCCCAAGCTTGCAAACTATTTCCTGGAATTTAAACTGACGCCCCTGTGACGTCACCGCCGTGGCCCTAGTGCGCACGCGCAATTACCGCTATGCGCGTGCGCGAACCAAGCCTCGTTCTCGCGCCGGATCCGCGCATGCGCAGAACGGCCGCGAAAACGAAACCAGGAAGTGAACGGCGGCTGGAACGCAGAGGAGACCAGCCGCCATAACAGCCCATTACACTGTACCCGACAGTGCGGGGGAGGCACAGAATATAAGCACAACACAGAGGGAAGGGTAAACACAAACTGCTGCCATGAAAGGAAAATGGAACGGACTCACCACTCCTACTGCGATCGAGACCTGGGTCAGGTAAGACAGCACAGACCGGACTTATTCCTGGGCAACAAAAGGTCACCTGCTAGTAGCTAGGCTGTATGACCAGTGAGGGTTTTGCCTGCCAGTGGCTAGGATTACACCGTCTTCAGCGCCTCTTCCGTATGCCCCTTCCATACCCTGCTAGTAGCTAGGGCTTATTGGAATACTGCGACCCTTGCATGGGAAACGCTCGCCAGATCTGACCGCAGGGAGAAATAATCTTCAGGTAGAAAGACCATCTTAGCTAGGTCCTTGGAGAAGGACAAAAAAAGAACACGGCTGCTGGTGAGGAGCAAAGATTTATGGGAGTAGTGTCCTATAGGGTAGTAGAGGCGGGACTAAACCCACACGTTGGCTGCCATGGAGTCTGTCAGGAAAGGAGCATTAAAAGATTCAAGCATGCATGAGGATAAAGGGGACACTCACAGTATATTCCAATCATGGTAATTAAGAAATGATGAAATAAATACAATACATTAACAAACATTAAATACATAGAATGTGATGTTAAAGGATAAAACTTACCCTAATATAGTCCTTCTGCAGGACCTGAATGATGGCAGAGCAGGTCTCTGGAATAATGATCCCCAGAGCCTGGGGGGAGATGCCTGTCAAGAACTTGAGGTCCTGTAGACTTCTCCCAGTCGCCAAGTACTGCAAGGTGGAGACTAGCCTCTGCTCCAGAGTGATGGCTTGCCGCATGCAGGTGTCCTGCTTCGTAATATAAGGGGTGAGCAAAGCCAACAGACGGTGAAAAATGAGGTCCATCATCTGGAGAAAATTCTTGAAATCATCAGGATTATTCTCCTGGATCTCACGCAGCAGAGGCATATGAGAGAATTGGTCACGCTGGAGTAACCAATTCTTGGTCCATGAACTGAAAACCAGATACAAACCCACAAGCACAAACTGAACAGCAGTAAAATGATCTGAAAAAGCAGGAGTCTGAAAAGCGCAAACCGTCTCTCACCAAACTTCTACTAACACGAGATTAGCAGAAGGAGCCCAAAGGGTGGCACACTGGGTATTGAACTTCCTTTTTCTAGTCCCGTCGTACGTGTTGTACGTCACCGCGTTCTTGACAGTCGGACTTTAGTGTGATCGTGTGTACGCAAGACAGTTTCAGCAGAATTCCGTTGGAACTCCGTCATTAAAATCTTCAGAGTTTATTCTGACGGGAAAACCGGTCGTGTGTACAGGGCATTAGTAAACCACTCCCAAAGTGGTATAGCTTTTATTGCCATTGGGAAATATATTTAAATGGTATTTAAAAGTGAGCAACAGTCAACAATAGAAATATAGTCCTAAACCTTTCCTAATTAATGAAAACTCAATACGAGTGTAATTGACTGGAGCGTACCAGTGTTGCCTTGGGTTTGGACAGTCTTGGCTTTAGCTTGGCCGTTTCTGGTGCTGTCATAAAGTTAGTGCTATTGTGACCTCTGCCCAATGAATGAGGGAGGTAAATCTTTCTTGTGGTTTCTGTAAAGGCTGGAAGCAAAAAACAAAACTGTGTAATATTTTGGATATCAATCCACTATCAGAACTGAAAAATACAACATTACACAGGGGATAAATGCTTGCAATATCTGTAAAAATAGAAGGGTTTAAACAAAATGAGAAAAAACATCTACATGTGGTCATGTCTCCGCCCTCTGTGGCTTGAACAAGCATCACAGGTCTTTGTATATTGCTGGTGAGTTCAAAATGATTAATGCAGCGGATTGACCAATACGTCATGGTCAAGCTGAAATGCAAGATTTTTTCCTCTCTCTTTTTATGTTGACATTCTACTTTTGTTAAACAGTAGTACGCATATTTTATGCTTTGATATTCATCAAATTTTAGGATTTTTTCAGTCATTTGAAAATATTGCTTTTAGTACATCAATATGAATTTGTTTTAAGACAACTGTTAAATTAATTACAACCTTGACATTCATCATTACTAATTATAGCTTTATGGTACTTTTACTGACAAACTCAGATAAAAGCAGCAGGTGGATCTTCGTTAATGCGTATAATGCATATTCCATTTCTCTTAAATCCACTCTTGTAAGTTGTCCATCATCGTCTGTCAAACATCACTTACCTATTTTTAATATGAATATTTCTTATCAACCATAACTCATAATTTTTCTCTCATTTCTCTTCAGTCATCATTTATTCTCCTCATTATTCTTATTGGTTTACCTTTACACAGGCTATCCTCCCTTCAGTCCATCATGAATGCTGCTGTCAGACTCATCCACCTTACCAACCGCTCTGTGTCTGCTACCCCTCTCTGTCAATCCCTCCACTGGCTTCCACTCATTCAAGAAATTAAATTCAAAATACTAACAACGGCTTACAAAGCCATCCACAACTCGTCCCCCAGCTACATCACTAACCTAGACTCAGAATACCAACCTAATCATTCTCTTCCTTGTCCCCATGACCTCCTGCTCTCTAGCCCCCTCATCACCTCCTCCCATACTCGCCTCCAGGACTTCGCCTGAGCCTCTCCCATCCTCTGGAATCCCCTACCTCAATCAGACTATCTCCAAATCTATCTAATGAGCAGGGCGCTCTGATTCCTCCTGTATTGAATTGTATTGTAATTGTACTGTCTCCCCTAACATTGTAAAGCGCTGCGCAAACTGTTGGCGCTTTATAAATCCTGTATAATAATATTAATAATAAAGACATCTCATCAGCGTGGGCTTGATGGTTCTAGCCCGTGGGATGACTTCTCCGGAGTATGAATTGAAATGTGAGAGACTTTAGGCAATCCTGGAACATGTACAAAGTCTAATTACAATTTTCCAGAAGAGCTTCTCATTTTCAAAAAGAAAGGTTGGAAGTTATCCTTCCGTCAGTTATATTTATATTATATATATCCTATGCTCTTTGTATTGCTTCCTTTGTGTGAAATGTCTGGTGTTCCTGCCAGTCCCTATGCATTCCTATTAAAAACGGACCACACTAAAGTTATTGTAAAGTCTCGTTTTTTTTTTTTTTTTTAAATAACAAACATGTCATACTTACCTGCTCTGTGCAAGGGGTTTGCACAGAAGGGCCCAAATCCTCCTTATCTGGGGTGCCCCATAAGCGCTCCTGATTCCTCCTCTTCATCAGGTGCGGGCACGCTCAGAAGTCCCGCTGCTGCGTCCATTGACACAGACAGCAGGACTCAGCCCTGACTCCGGCTCCCGTGTCACTGGATTTGATTGACAGCAGCGGGAGCCAATGGCTTCTGCTGCTATAAATCTATCTAATGAGGACCCGAGACTATATATTGTGATATGTCAAGGAAATGATTCTTACAGACTGAAAGGTTTAATTTCATGTTTAACTCCAGGTTCTTTTCCAAATGGTGTACCAGTCAGTAAATAAAAAATAAAACAATTTGTAACTGTCCCCTGCAGTACTTTTCTACAACAAGATGTCCTCTGCCTACAGTTTGAATGACGCCCAGCATCACTCACACTGTAATGCCCCGTACACATGGTCGGATTTTCCGACAGAAAATGTGCGATTGGAGCATGTTGTCGGAAATTCCGACCGTGTGTGGGCTCCATCGGACATTTTCCATCGGATTTTCCGCCACACAAAGTTTGAGAGCAGGCTATAAAATTTTCCGACAACAAAATCCGATCGCGTCAATTCCGACTGTGTGTGGCCAATTCCGATGCACAAAGTGCCACGCATGCTCAGAAGAAATTCCGAGATGGAACAGCTTGGTCTTGGTCTCGATAAAATTAGCGTTCTGAATGAATACAGCACTTTCGTCACGCTGCAATGTTTTAAATTGTTTAATACAGCGCACTCTTTTCTTTATAATGTGAGAAGAATGAAGTAGTTTTGCTGCTCATATTCACACAGACTTCTCACAAACTTCTTTCTTTATTATTTATCGTGATTCCCTCAATATATTTTGATTTGTCACATCTGACCAAATTTCTTTTTTGTTGTTTTATTTTTGTTTTGTATTTTTTTCAAGGCTGACTTTTTTTTGGGGGTTTGTATTTTTTTCAAGGCTAATGTTTTTTTTAGTTTTTTTGGGTTTTACTCCATAATATTTTTGTGTGTGTTTTGTGTGTCAAGTTACCACAACACCATTGATATCTTGTATTATTTAATCTCAAGGAGATTGTTTGGTGTTGGTGTCCCTTGTTAATTTCACATTGTATTTTTGAAATGTACCTGCCTCCTCACAAACAAACTGTCCTTTTTGAAGGAAAACACACATAGGCGAGTATAATTGAACCAAAAATTCCTTTATTAAGGGCTCAGAACCAAACAAAGAGGGAGGCAACACTGGAGAAACAGCAGAAATTGGCGAAGCCTTTGGCCCCCAGGACAGACATCAATTATTTTACTCCAAAATTGGTGGCCTGAGGAGTCCATATCTAAGGGAGTGCAGTCTGGTCCAGAAGTCCAAGAGATCATGAAAGCAGCAAATGACGTGTATGTCCCCAGGCTGTGGTCATACAAGAGACTGCATCTTTTGTCAGACCAGACTGAACTCAGGCCCATCACTCTCTGGTCTTCCTTCCACGCTTCCTTCCATGCTGTGGCTGTGGTGGTGTAGTTGTGGCAGGAGGAGGAGGAGGATGGTCCAACTCAATCACATGGGTATTGGGTGTGATTTCACCAATCCCCCACTTAGTTAGGACTTTATAAAGAAGTTTCTCACACAGCTGGCGTTGACCCTCCTGCATGCCCTTCAGTTTGGTGGCAGCCATGCAGGCAAAGGCCTCTTCACGAGTGGGGAAGGCTCTGAGGGATGCAGAAGCCTCCTGAATGAGCCTGAGTGCTGAATCCTGCACGTGACTCCCCTTCCTGGGTCTTTTGTTTGGATGGCGGAGGGGAGGAACCTGCGATTCGGTCAGGCTCCTACTGGGCCCAGGCTTATCCTGGCTGCCACTTAGCCCCGCCTCCTCCTGGCTGCCACTAACCCCCGCCTCCTCCTGGCTGCCACGTTCCATAGCCTCCTCCTGTGTGCCACATTCCAGAGCCTCGTCCTGGCTGAGGTCTTCCTGTGTATGAAAAAGGGACATAGTTTTAGTTTTTTATTCATCAATCACACGCAATTTTCATCTCATGACTGTTGCAAATTGAATGTTAACAAATATAACAGACTATCCTTCTGAGCCCAGCATTTTTCATTCTTGTTCCAATTATTTTTGCCCACTACTGTCTATTGATATGTAAAAAAACTGTATTAAATCAGCAATTAGTGATCAATAATAACATCTAGTAAACATCATTTATTTTTTTGACCAGAAATTTGTAGAAGAATGCTATACCTGACTCCATCTGGGCCCCTCCACTTCTTCCTGGCTGGAAGTCCCAGGTTGGACATCGGAAGCCTCAGCTGGGGTGAAAGGAAGAGTGGAAGGTAGGGTTAAGAGGGATTCCCTGACTCCAGTTTGGTCTGACAGAAATCGCAGTCTCTCATAGTACCACAGCCTGGGGACATAAACGTCATCTGCTGCAGCTCCGGATCTCTGGGAATCCGTGACCTTCTTGCGCTCCCTAAGATAAGTGCTCCTCAGGCCACCAATTTTGGCTTTTAAATAGGGGATGTTTGCCGTGGGGACCACCGGTTTCACCAACTCCAACAGTTTCTCCAGTGCTGTCTGCCTCTTTTGTTTATTATTGTAATGTGGATGTTTCACCTGCCACAGACAGGGCAGCTCCCTGTACTTGTCTATGAACAGGGGGAGGAAGTTGTGGTCATTGAAGCCATCCATTTTATCTGCAAGACACAACACAAGACCAACCCTAATGTCAGGCAAAACTCTTCTAATCTTGTTACAATATAGGCCTCAATCTAGAAGCAGTATAGGCCCAAGTTTTGCTCTTACCTTCGTTATCACGATCTGTGCCTCTGATACTCCTTCCTCCGCTCAAAGATCGTACGTACTACGCATGCGTGTTACGCTTTATAGACACTGCGCATGCGTGTAACTCCGCCCGCCCCTGACATTCTTTCTAGTCTTTTTCCCGCCCTTTCTTGTTCGGCGCAGTGGGGGAAGAGCACATGGCGGAGACACAACAGGTGCGTGCTAATTACAGCAACGAGGAGGAGGAGGAAAGCCCGGAGCCTGAAACATCTGGATCCAGAAGGAGAAGATTTAAGGCATCGAATATGTCCTTTGGGGAGATGTTGGAGATGATGGACATCCTGAAGAGGGCTGACTATGACGGGAAGTATGGACCTTACCCCATCCCCAATGTCAGAAAGGCCAAGATCATGGCGAAAGTGGTCAAAAGTCTGCACCGGAATTTCGGGGTACAACGATCGAAAGATCAGCTCAGGAAGCGATGGTCAGACCTGAAATTAAGAGAGCACAATCAGTACAGAAAGATCCGAAGAGTGCTACAAAAAAGTAAGTAGTTGTCCTGTGTTCCTATTCCTTATCTTTATTACGTTCGTGCTGCGCCATGTGCTTTTCTTAACTGTTATCCAGTTTCAAAAGGCAACTTTCATGTTCATGAGCACATTATTTGTTCGTATAAAACATTGTTCGTTCGGCCTATAAAACACCATTGTTTTGGCCATATGCATTTGCCCACATTTTTTAGGGCCTACTTGTCTTAAACTAATTTAGTTGTGTAGATGGGTTTGTTACTAGAATGAAATGCAAACTAGATTCCGTGTAAGGAGAGGACACTCAGCAGCTGTTTACACATCTGGACACTGGAGCACTAGTGTGGGACACAAGAACACCCTTTTTATTAGGGGGCCCACACAGGTGCTCCAGTGTATACTATAGGGGTGTCTCCATCTGTAAAGCTTGTACAAAAAATGCAACAACTTGGAACTCTGCCAAAACAGACAATTGTACCCCACTTACAAGTAATGTTTCATATTTATAGTTCTGCCATCAAATATCTGTGTGCTAAGTATACCTATTTTTTTTTACATAGGGGATAAAAGACTCGGAAGACACCCCTCATCCGAGGAAACCAGAGACCCCCCACCTCTGGAAGAAGGGGAAATCCACCCAAGCCAAGCAGAGCAGGAGGAGGAAGATGTGGTGGAAATTGGCACCACAACAGGTGAGTGTCTGCAACCCCAGGCTCAGGTATAAGATGGATGCTGGCATATGTATAATACATGTTGTTTTTTGGTTTCTATCTTTTTAGGTGATCGTGATGTTGTGGATCCAGATCCTTTCACCTCAGAAAGTGCACAGATCCTGATCGGGGAGATCATGGGGTGTAATAGGGACTTGGAAAACATCAAGAAAAACATCAATGATGTTCTTTAAAAAATGAAGAACATCATTGATGTTTTAGGGAGAGTTTAAAATGCCTCCAAATTCCTTTGGTTTTTTGTGTGCTAAAAATTTTTGACATTTTTTGACAAATTTGAGAAAAGCCAAATTTTGAAGATGCACACAGTGTGTCAACATGTGCTATCTGCCATCACGGGAGATCAATGGACGCCTTTTTGGGGGTGAAACCCCTTCCTCAATAATAAAGTAGCTGTGAGGAAGGGGTTGCACCCCCAAAACACGTCCCTTGATCCCCCGTGACGGCAGGTAGCACATGTTGACATTTGTATATTTGTGTGCATCTTCAAAATTTGGCTTTTCCTGGGGTGACTTCACCCCATCTGAACGCAATATCAAACACAGTTTGTAAATACTCATGTGTGATATTGCCTTTAAGTTCTACCAAATGTGAACTTTGTAAGTTCAAGATTTGTGTCTTTCTTGTTGGTTTTAAACATGCCTGTTTTATCTTAAATGGACATGTCTATTTTTTCTAATGTGACACCAAAAATTGTTATACAACAAACATGTTGGTTTGTTTTAAAAACCTTTTCTAAATGCACATGTGATTGTGCTGGTATTAAAAAGATTGTTAATCAAGAATGTGTGCATTATTGTTTCAATGCTGCAACACTTTTGGTGTTTTCTGTGACAATGGGTGTTATTTCCTAAGGGCAAATCCACTTTGCAATACAAGTGCAGTTTCAAGTGCACTTGTAGTGGAAAGTGTCTTTGCCTTTAGTAAATAACACCCAACGGTCCTTTGTAAGATTACACAATCATGCCATTTTCAGGACTCACCACATTTCTGTCAGGGTCAGCTAAAACAAACACAAGCAGTAAATGTCACCAAAGATTTGAGTAGTTATTTGTTTTTTTTTATTTGAAAAAGGTTTCAGACATTGTCTGGCATATTGATAGCCCCCCTACCCGCAAAGAATTCAAGGTATCTTAGCCGGACATCACGGGAACTCAGGGGGGTCAAGCCAGGACGGCCACTTTCAAGCGCCGTCAGGGTTGTATCATTTTGAATTCCAGTCTCAGGCCCAACTGAGCCAGCATAGTTGGCAGAATGTTGCCGTAAAAAGTTGTGTAGAACACAGCACGCCAGGATTATATGACTCAGTTTATACTCCGCCATATGTATGAGTGTAAGAAATAGGCGGAACCGGCTGGCCATGATTCCAAACGTGTTCTCCACCACTCTTCTGGCTCTCTCTGGTCCGGGGTGAGGGTCCTCATTGGGAATGGCCGCATAAGATGGTCCCCCAGCGCAAACGCTTCATCCACAATGAAGACGAATGGGAGTCCTTCCACATTGTCTTCTGGAGGTGGCAAGTCCAAGCTGCCATTCTGGAGACGCCTGTAGAACTCCGTCTGTGTGATGACTCCACCATCGGACATACGGCCATTCTTGCCCACGTCCACATACAGGAACTCATAAGTAGCCGACACCACCGCCAACATCACAATACTATTGAACCCCTTATAATTATAATAGTACGACCCTGAGTTGGGTGGTGGGACGATGTGGACATGTTTCCCATCAATTGCCCCTCCGCAGTTAGGAAAGTCCCACCGCTGGGCAAAGTGGGAGGCCACAGTCTGCCATTCCTGTGGCGTGGAAGGAAACTGTGGAGTCAAACAAAAAGAAAAATTTTGTAATTTTGCACATAGACATGGAAAGCAGATTAGACACAAACATTCTTGGCCAAAATCAAGATAACATTTATTTGAGGGAGTTTTTAAAGACCAAAGTATAAGGTACACCTATCAGATTCCCCCTCCCCCCCTCTCATGGGCCATTTCTAACATTATAGGGGGGGACTCTTGGACAGGTAACCCTCTCCACTTCATTGAGAGATGAATGCCTAAATAATGGGTATTACTTTGAACAGCCCCTCCTTAGTTACACTATTGGCAGCCCACTGGACAGGTAAGAAGTGTCATAATACAAATATATAAATACACATTGTACACATTTGAGCACATTTGGACATTCTGCTATTACCTATCAAGATAATAATAGTATACAGAAACTTGAAACAGTACCATTTGAAAGTATACAGGCAGGCCCTTGCACTACATGCTTTGAGGAATTCATCCATACATCTGACCACAAAAGAGATGGGTATAGTGTGTATGGGTTTGGCAAAGTCAGCAGGTGGATGATTGAGGATAGACAGAGAATTTGTATCAGCTGACTTGGCAGTTGGGGGGAAGGAGGGTTAAAAATGATTTGGGGACCCCCCCAAAAAAGCCTCTGGCACTGTGTCTGAATTTAAAGCACAAATCACATTTAAAAACATTTTGGGGGGTGTGTGGGGTAAAGCACTACTATGGAGCTGATAAAATACATTGTTAGGTGACTACATGAGGTGAATATAGGACCAGGAGACCATGCTGGGGAGGTAAGTGAAGGCAAATATGTATGAAGGACAACAAAAATAATTACCTAAAAATCCAGCATGCATGAGGACAAAGGGGACATTCACAGAATTTTACAATCATGGTCATTAGGGAATGAGGAAAGAAATACAATATATTAGTAAACATTAAATACAATAAAATGTGATATTAAAGGATAAAAATCTTACCTTCATATACTCCTTCTGCAGGACCTGGATGATGGCAGAACAGGTCTCTGGGATAATGATCCCCAGAGCCTGGGGGGAGATGCCTGTCAAGAACTTCAAGTCCTGCAGGCTTCTCCCTGTCACCAAGTACCGCAGGGTGGCGACTAGCCTCTGCTCCGGAGTGATGGCTTGCCTCATGCAGGTATCCTGCCTGCTAATATAAGGGGTCAGCAAAGCCAACAAATGCTGAAATACGGGGTCCGTCATCCGGAGAAAGCTCCTGAAATCATCAGGATTATTCTCACAGATCTCACGGAGCAAAGGCATATGACAGAACTGGTCACGCTGGAGCAACCAGTTCTTGGTCCATGAACTCCTTCCCACCCTGTTCATGGACTGGACTTTTGTCAAGGTAATGACCCCAACACCAAGCCCCCGCACAGCATGAACTCTACGAGGAGTACATATATGCAACATGGCTAGAAAACGGTCAGCTGCTCAGAACGAAGTAACAGAATGCACTGAAGAACAGCAAGGCCTGTGAAGAGCGACCTGAAAAACAGTAACGAGCGGACAAGATCGCACTGAATAGTACAATACGAACTGACTGCACGCACTGAAGAGCAGATACAAACCCACAAGCACAAACTGAACAGCAGAAAACAATCTGAAAACCACGAGTCTGAAAAAGCGTGAATCGTCTCTCATCAAACTTTTACTAACACGAGATTAGCAAAAGGAGCCCAAAGGGTGCCGCGCTTGGTTCTGAACTGGCCTTTTCTAGTCTCGTCGTACGTGGTGTACATCACCGCCGTTCTTGGTAATCGGAAATTCTGACAACTTTGTGCGACCGTGTGTACGCAAAACAAGTTTGAGCCAACATCCGTCGGAAAAAATCCATGGATTTTGTTGTCGGAATGTCCGATCAATTTCCGATCGTGTGTACGGGGCATAAGACTGAGGGTAATACTGTGAATGCAGGGGATCATGGTCCTTCCCCCTGAAAGGACATCACCCCAGCACACTCTATTCACAGTTTATTGATAAGGAGAACGCCACTCGCTGCCTTTGGATAACCCCTCTACCACAGAAAAATGACCTAGTGTGTCACGTGACCAACCCGAAGATTTCCAAATAATTAATTGTTTAAAAAAAAAACAACAAGGCAGACAGTGTCAAGGGATCAACTGGTGGAAGGGCTGAGCTTGGAATGGGGTTCAAAAGATATATAAAATAAAAGAACTGTAAACATTGACCAAAAGAGCTTACAGTCTAAGTAGAATGCATTATTTTCACAGTTCTAGCTCCATTTTTAGTCAAATTTTTATTTCTACAGAACTTAAAGGGGTTGCAAACCCTCATGTTTTTTCACCTTAATGCATCCTGTGAAAAAACTTCTGACACTTACCGGCCCCCCAGCCCCCCGTTTTACTCACCTGAGCCCCTTCGTTCCCTCGGCGGAGACATGCTCACCTTCTCGGCCCGGGGTTCTAGGCTCTTGATTGGATAGATTGATAGCAGCGCAGTCATTGGCTCCCGCTGCTGTCAATCAAATCCAATGACGCGGGCGCTGGGGGGGCGGGGCCGAGTCCGGCATTCTGTGTCTGTGCACACAAATGCTGGACTCAGGAGCATGCCCGCAAGGTAACCCCCAGGAAAAGAGCGCTTCTCCCAGGGGGTTTACCGATTCGAGGAGGAGCCGCGAGCGTAGCCTGGGCGGGGCCACACTGTGCAAAACTAACTGCACAGTGGAGGTAAGTATAATATGTTTGTTATTTTAAAAAAAAAATGAAGGTTTACAATCACAAAACCAAACAATGCGGGTTACTTTTAATTTTTCAAGGTGGTATTGATTTCAGAAGATTTATTCTCACTGCGCCCTTGTAAATACATTTTTTATTAAAAATGAAATCTGTACTATTGATTGGTTAAGTTTCAAACCGATACCAGAGGATTACAATGAAATCAGAGTGTTGACTACCTTAGATGTTTTCCTCGTGCTGCTAAAGCCTAAATCCCTTGGAAAACAGAGTAGCCTTCCTGTGGAGGCGATTTCTAGCTGTGATGTCAAGAGCAACAAAGAGCTGAGAATGCACAAACAGCAGCTTGAAAAAGACTCCACTCTGGGATTCCACTAGTCCAGTTTAATGAGTATACTCTACAGTTTTGAAAAAAGTTAGTATGTGATTTGACCCATGTCTCAGTTATGAAAATAAACATGGTCAGAAAATGCCAAGAAACAAGACTAATCAATATTGGTCTTCCCTGGTTCAATGGTATCACATTGATACTAAGGAAAGGAATTGGTAAACTTCACTGAAGGAAGTGCTTAGATTGCACGGTCCTTTTGAAGCTTACACCAATAATTATATCACTCCTATGAGGTTTAATTCTAAACAAGTATTAGAATTAAACCTCATAGGAGTGATATCATTATTAGCCTATGAACTCCTTGACTTCTTATCACAATAGGGCGTGAATTTAGACGTATTGTCCCCCTCTTTATGGCACACTGATACCTTATTGGACATCCTGGTGGGCCCTGAGGGTCCTTTGGAACCTTGACTACATTTTGGTGACATTGTATAAAGGTCCTACAAAAGCTCCAGAAGAAGCCATGATTATGGCGAAACCAACTTTTGTACTGTGACCGCATGATCATTCATGTTTCGGTTTTAAAAACTTTATTGATTTTTTAATAATGTATGTTTAAATAAAATTTATGAAATTTGATTTGATTTTTTGGTACCTCAACACTCCCAATCTTGTTTCTTGGCATCTAAGGATGTTGATGGAAAAAGTATGTGAACCATTTGTGTTTGCAATCATTACATTTCCACACAGTAGTAGCACTTGGGCAAACATGAGGACCTGAGCCTCTGCTAAGTGGGAGTTGAATGCGATTGTAAAGGCTAAAGGTTTTTTACGTTCATGCATTCTATGCCACTTGCTATTGGAGGCACTGGTCAAGGGGAAGGAGCCAGGAGCACTGACGGGGGGAACCGAGAAGAAGAGGATCGGGGCTGCTCAGTGCAAAACCACTGCACAGAGCAGGTAATTATGACATGTTTGTTATTTTTTTTTCAAAGCCGAACCTTTAATACCACTTTAAGGCAATGTCTATGAGTTTGTGACTCATTAGTGTCTCCACCTAGAAAGGCCTTATAGAGATAAGGGGAAGTCCTCCTGTAGATGAAGAAGTCCAGACTTGAAAACAGTTAATAGTTTAAAGCAAAATTCCCAGTACATGTAATTGCATAGTTACATTGGTCTAGCTCGGACCAATGTAAGTATGCATATCCCATACCTATGGAACCACTGTGGAAGTAAAATAGTTTAATATGATCTCAACTGTCAATTGAACTATGGTATCAGTTTGAATTGAATTTGGTTTTTAGATGTCATGTCATTGTAGACTCTATAGACGTGAAGGGTTGTAGGCCTTGAACTTGGTGTTGGTGACAAATTAACATGCATGATCTTAGACTGGGATTTGGTCATGTTTCTCTGGTAAATTCCAGACTTACACATAAAGTGATAGTCAATGTTTGGCCCCTGCAGGATAATGTCATAATGTGCTAGTATTATGAGAGACTTACCTTAAAATGAAGCCCTCCAGCGGCACGCTGTCATCTCTGACATCGCTGACAGGGGCTTCTATCTGCACCTGGTCTTCCTTCTGGGTTCGTGGATTCCAGCCCTTTGAATAGCCGAGCCGCAGTGATATCACTTCTGCGCATGTGTGTGGGAGTCACAACCTGCAGCACAGAGCTCTTAATGGACAGCGACGTCCATTCAGAGCTCAGTGCACATGTGTCGGTGACGTCACTAGCTGCTACTAATGTAAATACAGGTACATCTTATAAAATTAGAATATCATCAAAAAGTTACTTTATTTCTTTAATTCAATTCAAAAAGTGAAACTGATATATTTTATATAGACGCATTAAACACAAAGTGATATATTTCAAGCATGTCTTTCTTTTAACTTTGATGATTATGGCTTACAGCTAGTGAAAACCTAAAATTCAGTATCTCAGAAAATTTGAATATTACATAAGACCATCGAAAAAAAAAGGATTTTTAGAACAGAAATGTTGGCTTACGGAAAAGTAAGTCCATGTACAGTATAGTATGCATTCAATACTTGGTCAGGGCTCCTTTTGCGTGAATTACTGCATCAATATGGCATGGCATGGAGGCAATCAGCCTTTGGCATAGCTGAGATGTTATGGAAGCCCAGGTTGCTTGGATAGCAGCCTTCAGATTGTCTGCATTGTTGGATCTGGAGTCTGGAGGAAGAGTGGAGAGGCACAGAATCAAAGTTGCATGAGGTCCAGTTTGAAGCTTCCATAGTCAGTGATGATTTGGTGAGCTATGGTATCTGCTGGTGTTGGTCAAAAGTCAGCGCAGCCCTCATGCAACTTTGATTCTGTGCCTCTCCACTCTTCCTCCAGACTCTGGGACCTTGTTTTCCAAATGAAAGGCAACATATTTCCACAGTCCGTGATGATTTGGGGAGCCATGCCATCTGCTGGTGTTGGTCCACTGTGTTTTATCAAGTCCAAAGTCAGCGATGGCCTCTACCAGGAAATTCTAGAGCACTTCATGCTTCCCTCTGCTGACCAGATTTATGGAGATGCTGATTTCATTTTCCAGCAGGACTTGACACCTGCCCACCCTGTGAAAAGTACCAATACCGGGTTTAATGATCATGGTATCCCTGTGCTTGATTGGCCAGCAAACTCGCATGATCTAAACCCCATAGAGAATCTGTGAGATATTGTCAAAAGGAAGATGAGAGACACCAGACCCAACAATGCAGATGAGCTGAAAGCCACTATCAAAGCCAGCTAACCTGGGCTTCCATAACACCTCAGCAGTGCCACAGGATGATCACCTCTATGTCACGTGGCATTGATGCAGTAATTCATGCAAAAGGAGCCCGACCAAGTATTGATTGCATACTATACTGTACATGGACATACTTTTCAGTAAGCCAACATTTCTGTATTAAAAAAATCCTTTTTTTTTTTTTATTGGTCTTATGTAATATTCTAATTTTCTGAGATACTAAATTTTGGGTTTTCACTAGCTGTAAGCCATAATCATCAAAATTAAAAGAAAGAAATGCTTGACATTTTGTGTATAATGCATCTATATAAAATATATGAATTTCACTTTTTGAATTGAATTACTGAAATAAAGTAACTTTTTGATTATATTGTATTTTTTTTTTTGAGATGCAGTGCACATTTAGGAGATATTTACTGTACCTACAGGTAAGCCTTTTCAGGCCAGGTTCACACTGGTATGACACAACAGTCGTACCACTTTGGATCCGACTTTGCTATGCGACTTGAAGTCCGACATGCATCTGACTTCAATGAACAGGGATCCGACTTTGATCCCTGACAATACCAGGCACTGTGTCTGGTATGAATCTTTAGGGGGAACTCCACGCAAAATGTTAAAAAAAACCAGCATGGGTTCCCCCTCCAAGAGCATACCAAGCTGATCTGGTATGGGTTTTAAGGGGAACCCCTGCACCCAAAAAATGGCGTGGGGATCCCCCCCAAGCACACATCCTGGCAGTTCAGGAAAGGGGGTGGGGATGAGCGAGTTCCCCCCTCCTGAACCGTACCAGGCCACATGCCCTCAACATGGGGGGTGGGTGCTTTGGGGCATAAGGGGCCCCAAAGCACCTTGTGCCCATGTTGATGAGGACAAGGGCCTCTTCCTGACAACCCTGGCCATTGATTGTCGGGATCTGTGGGTGGGGGGCTTATATGTAGGTTTCAGAGGTCTTGTTATCATACCTCCAGTCTCTGAAGATGCAAAGGGACTTTGTACCTGGGATTTCATGCCACCACTGTGATTTTAATTATTTTATGATTATTTTGATATAACGTTTAACATTTAACCCCTTGCCTACCAGGCACTTACACCCCCTTCCTGCCAAAGCCATTTTTCATCTTTCAGCTCTGTCGCACTTTTAATGACAATTGCGCGGTCATGCTACACTGTACTCAAACAAATTTTTTATCATTTTCTTCACACAAATAGAGCTTTCTTTTGGTGGTATTTAATCACTGCTGTTTTTTTTATTTTTTACAAAAAAGACCAAAAACTTTGAAAAAAGATGTTTTTTACTTTTTTCTGTCAGTAAATTTTGTAACTACCGGTAAGTAATTTTTCGCCTTCACTGATGTGCACTGATGAGGCGGCACTGATGCGCACTGATTAGGTGGCACTGATGAGGAGGCACTAATATGCTGCACTTATGGGCACTGATAGGTGGCACTGATACGTGGCACTGATGAGCACTGATAGGCAGCACTGATGGGCACTGTTAGGTGGCACTGATGGGCACTTATAGGCGGCACTGTTGGGCACTGATAGGTGGTATTAGTGGGCACTGATAGGCAGCACTGGTAGGCACTGATAGGTGGCATGGATAGGCGGTACTTATGGGCACTGATGGGCATTGATGGGTGGCACTGATGGGCGACACTGATGGGCGTTACTGATGGGCATTGATTGACAGCAGTGATGGGCATAGATGGGCAGCATTGATAGGCGGCACTGCCAGCACTGACTGGCATCGCTAATGGGCACTGATTGGTGGCACTGGTGGGCAGTGGTGGGCTTTGATTGCTATCATTGGTAGGCACTGATAGCTGGCATTGGTGGGCAATGGTGGGCACGGATTTGATGATCAGTGCCCTGATTACATTCCTTGCTGTCCCCTGTGAGGAGATGCCGCTGATCAGCTCTCCTTGTCAAGTGCTCTGTCAGTGTGAGGCGAGGAGCGCCAATTACCGGCGCTTCCTTGTTTACATGTGACCGGCTGTGATTGGATACAGCCAATCACGTGTTTAAAGAGCCGCGGACGCAGCTCTTTCCACAGAATGGGGCCCCACCTTGACCTAGCAAAACACGGCGCGGCCGCGATCGCCGCACTGCACACCCCGGCGGGCGCGCAGGAGCAGCCATTCTGAGACACCGTCATATGACGGCATCCCAGGGAAAGACTTGAACCGCCCCGCCATCATTTGACGGTGGGCGGACGGCAAGCAGTTAATGGTGTCACAAGGTGTTGCACTAGGCCAATGCATGATGTTTTTTCTTTGACCTTTTAAAATAGCTTTTTACCTGTTGTTTCTTGCTACACATCCTCTTCATCATTTTAGTTTACTTTTGGGAAACTTGGAGTTGGAAAAAATACACAAAAGCAGCTATATAAAAATATATATGTATACTGTATAAAATACAAAGTATTACTTTTATATGGTAGCATCCATCCTACCAACATAAAGAGTGATGATAGTACTCAATTCCCCAAAAGCTGAACACAGCTTCTGTGAAACCTGCCTACTTGGAACCCAAGTCTAGTGCTACCATGCCACCACCCTGGCACCACACAGTACAGTCACTACCATGTGCAGTTTGTATTATTGAATATGGAATGCTATGGCAGTTGACTTGAGATCCATTTAGGATTTATAGGCTCAGAGCATAGGGCCCTTGGGGCATTCAGCAGACTCTTCCGCAAGATATACATCTATAGGCACAAGCTAATCAAAAATGGCAATCACCCCAATTTATAACTAGCCTTTAAAGTAAAGTGCACATGAAAGGGCTTAGCACTGAGCAAACAAAACACAATTTTCCAGCACACTTAGTTACATACTAGCCAGCAAGGTAAAAAAAATGACACTGTCTAGCAATATGCGTTAAAAAATAGGTTGTTAGTTACACAACACTTTCCATACAGTACTTATGTGAAAGCCGCACTGTCTCGTCAATGCCCCTGTGTGTAGTGTGGTCCTAACTCTATCTATAGGCAGATCCTGCTGCCCACTATTAAGAGGCAATTTTAATGTAATCACTTTTTTGATTGACAGGTTCCCTTTCAGGAAGGTTTGTAATATGTATTACTTGATAAAAGCTGGAGGTATTTTGTAAAATGTGTAAACATAAGCTTACTCACATTTGAATAAAAAGCATAATTGAGCATATTGCATGCAATCTAATCTTTGTCCTAATTATTTAGAGCCAACATTCTTAATGCATTTGCATTATTTGATAGTAAACTTACAAACAAATGATGGAATACAGTTATTGATGGGAGAACACGAATTACTGGCTGGGCATGACTTCTTTCTAGGCACAACAAAAGGAGGTGCTATTATTTCTCTTTCAGAATGCGCTGGTACACAATACCTTTGAAATGAAAATTACAAAAGATTCCAGAAAGAGCAGCAGTGACTTTCAAGCTTGATATTTAAGATTTTGTCTCCAGAATAGGACAAACAGACTGCATTATTGTCATACCTGTGTGCAACCCACTATCAACTGCCATTCTGCTGCAGATGGAAAAGGTATAGAAACATGAGATGGAATGTAAGGTTAATAATTTATCAATTGCAAATTTAGGTCATTATGATGAGTAATGGTATACAATAAGTCATTAGATCAATTTAGAAATATTAGATACTATAAGGGTAGGGGAAAGAGTGCTGTGTGTGCCGATTGGTTTTAAATATTTAGGCCTCATACATACTGATTTATTGTAAAACGCTGTTTCGCCTGAGAGGAGAAAATCAGCATTAAAATTGCACCTAAACCGTGTTTTTTCAAACATGTTTAGGCGCGTTTAGCCGCATTAGGGCATTTATTTATTTCATTGGCCAGAATTTTTATTTATTATGGCCATTGAAATAAATAAACACTCAAGCACTAAACACACCACGCACTTAGACGCGTTTAGGTGCATTTAGCAGTTTTTCATGCCCAAAAGCTTCTCTCCTGAACGTGATTCTTCTGCGATCAGGAGAAGGAGCTTTGACTGCCTCTAAACTCGGCTGCTCTTAAACTCCTCTAAAATATGCCTTTAGGAGGAAGGAATGATGAATGGATGGTGTTTTTCCCCTTCTCCATCCTTGTTGCTTTTGGATTGTAATATATATGCTGGTATTGCCCAATTTTCTTTGCTGATGCATTACCTACTTTTGGGCTTTAGGAGTAATACAGCTTTCTTCATATCATCTTTCGTCCTAATGGATTGCACCCATCCTACTATCTCTATAACCATGTCCCTAATTTTAGAACGTATATTGAAAAATAAAGGAATACAGCACCAAAGTCTTTGCTTCTTCATTTTTTATTTAAGAGTGAGATACACTTTCATTTTTACTAGCCACTATAAAGAGGAATTCCAAAGTCGGATCATGATTACAGCTTCCCGGCACTGAGCGGTGGTGACATTCAACTTCCTGTTTACAAACAGGTACTTTTCTCTGTTTCAGATTATCATGAATGTATCCCACTTATTCTGGAAATAGGAAAAATGTCAATGCAACCAAAACCGAGGGCATAATTGTTTATCCACCATGCCAAGTTTACTAAATTGTATTGGTGTTTATTTTGAGGTATATTGGGGTTGATTTAGTACGGGTACATAGGCTGTTTGCTTTGAAAGTTAATTTTGACTTTACAAGTGAATTTTCACTTAGCTTATTGAATGTGGAATTCAGTTTGCAATCGTCTGCAAAGAAAATATAAAAAAACTGCATTTTTGCTTGCATAACGTTGGGTAATAGAAGTTGCTAAGCTAAAGAAAAATTCCTTTAGAGTGAACAGCCTGTTTGCCTTTAGTAAATGACCACCACTCTTGTCTAAGTAACCCCCATACAAATACATTAGACCTATTGGATAAAACCAGTAACACACTACTTTTGTTTGGCTGTTTCATCACATGGGAAAGGTAATATCTTACTGGTGCTGCAGATTAGCTGTTGGTGGTGGGAGCGCACATTGACATCACAGGACCAGGGGCGGACTGATAACTCATGGGGCCCCCGGGCAATAGGAGATTATGGGGCCCCCAGGCAATCAGAGATTATGGGGCCACACAGTATACACACACACAGTACACAATCACACAGTATACACATACATGTACACACAGTATACACCTGACAGATGTAAAAAAAACACAGATTTATACATACTGTCCCTGGTTTTACTGAGGCTGGCAACCCTGATGGGGCCCCCTAGTGGCCCAGGGCCCTCGGGCAGTGCCCGAGTGGCTCAATGGTCAGTCCGCCCCTGCACAGGACTGTAACATTATGGCGATATAGTATTTTCAGCCTATCTTATACAATTTGTCTAAAACATTCGCCTGGCACGAGGGGGTTAATAAACGTACAAGACTCACGCTCAATTAACATTCCTTTTCTCTCCATTTCAACGCCCCTCGGCCCTCTGTGTGACATCCCAGCTGAGCCATGCTCCACAGATAAGCTACTAATTACACATTCCCTTATTAGATAACTGTAATCATGTGTCAGGTAATACATTAATTATTCCTATAATCGGCTCTGGCTGGAGCGTTCTCTGAGAAATTTCAAAGCACTGATTAGCAAGTGCATAGTTGTGTCTTCTTTACATGTCCAGACTCCAGATAATGGTGTTTAGTACATGGTGTTTCTGTGAAAAGAATATATAGCTAGTGGATTACATTGGCAAACAGTAAGTGTTCATCCTTATTTAAAGGAATTCTCTCCACCTAAAATTGATATGTCAGAATTTGGTAGGCAGTATTAACCACTTCAGCTCTGGAAGGTTTTACCCCCTTCCTGACCAGGGCATTTTTTGCGATACGACACTGCGCTGCTTTAACTGATAATTGTGTGGGCATGCGATCATGTACCCAAAAATAATGGATGTCCTTTTTTTCCCACAAATAGAGCTTTCTTTTGGTGGTATTTGATCACCTCTGCAATTTTTATTTTTTGCGCTATATTACATATTACATTTTACAACAATATTGTTTACTTTCTGCTATAAAACATATCCAATAAAAAAAATGTAAAAAAATCAAATTTCTTCATCAATTTAGGTCAATTTATATTCTGCTACATATTTTTGGTAAAAAAAAAATCCCCAAAAGGTATATTGATTGGTTTGCGCAAAAATTATAGCGTTTACAAACTATGGGATAAATTTATGGACTTTTTTTTTTTATTGTTTTCACTAGTAATGACGGCGATCAGTGATTTTTAGCAGGACTGTGACATTGTGGCCGAAAAATCTGAAACTAAGTGACACTTTTTGGGGACCAGTGATACCAACACTGTGATCAGTGCTAAAATAAAATCCACTGTCACTGGCAGGGAAGAGGTTAACATCTGGGGCAATCAAAGGGTTAAGTGTGCTCCTAGGGAATGCTTTCTAACTGTGTGGGTATGGATGCACTAGAGGAAGAGAGACATTTATGTTCCTGATTAGCAGGAACACAAGATCTCCCTCTTCCTGTCTGACAGAATGACGGTCTGTCTTGTTTACATAGGCAAACCCTGTTCTGCCTCTCCTACGAACAATCGCGGGTGGCTGGCGCTGATTGGCTCCTGCTGTGTCCAATCACAGCAGAAGCGTGGTTCCGGTGGCACTCGCGCACACGCGCCTCAGACCCAACAACAAGAATCACATACAGGTATGTGATTTTGCACTCAGTGTGACAGGGGTCTAATGAAACAAACGGAACTACCCTAAATAAGCACCTGCCCCCTACAAAAAGCGCATGCTCCAAAGTAGATTTTTTATTAAATATTTTTCCTAAGCAGCTCAATGAGCAAAATTTTGAGTTTCCACATTCGTTAAATTTTGCCGGTGATAATATTGATAATTTAGTGAGAGTTTTACCTAAAACATCATTGCTTCTGGCTGTACAGATATTAATGTGTGAGATCAAAGGAAGAGAATTTTTGGGTGGAGGTGGTAGATTTATTGAATTCTATCACCTCTGCTCCTTTACCGGTTTCAATGTCTGTTTGGTAGAGGCTATCATCCCTACAGTGACTGAGCAAATATTTATTAATACAACATTATTCTATGCAAGAAAAGCCATTGCTTTACACTGAAAGAAACCCTGTCCTCCTACGCTTTTATATTGGAAACAATTGATAAATAATAATCTTCCTTTGTACAAAGACACCTATAGGAATAGGGGTTGCCCTAGTAAGTATGATAAAGTCTGGGCAAAGTGGTTGGACAAATCGTACACGCCATCTAATATAGATGGATGTAATGAATCATCGTCTGGGTGTTTCCTTATGGGGGATACCTGGGGCTATTGGTGATAGAAGAGACTAATATTTGCTTCCTCCTTTTTCCTTAGTATATGGGGTGAGGCTTGACATTTGAATGGATACATGGGATGGCCTAGAAAAAAAATATCCTCTTCGGTAATTACTATATTCCTTTTTTTATTTTTTTTTTATTTAAATTTTTTTTTGGTAGTTGCTATGCAATGTGATGGGATCTTGATATTCTACTAATATATTTCAGGTTCAATGTGTATGATGTGTTGTTGTGTTTTGTTTGTTTGTTTAAGAAATTAAATAAAAAGATCTACTAAAAAAAAAAAAAAAAAGTTTAACAAAAACATGAAAAGCAGGGCTATTATTGTTGGTCCCATTATGAAAATAGAAACTCACCTGGCTCTCATGCCAATCCATTGTTTTTAATGCTTTCTGAATCACTGGCCCAGAATAAGTATTGCAGATCAGGAATTATTACTTTACTTGACTCTTCTGTCAAAATTTTGGATGATACAGCAGTATGAATATAATGGATGATATAGCAATATGAATATAATGGATGTTATACAGTAGCAGTATAAATATATTGAACTCTGGGTATGAATATAATGGATGATATATCAGTAAGAATATAATGGATGATATAGCAGTATGAATATTGAACTATGGTTGATATAGCAGTATGAAAATAATGGATGATAAACCTGTAGCTGTTTGAATATAATAGATGATATGGCAGTATGAATATTAAAATTTTGACAATAAAGCAGTATGAATATAACAGATGATATAACAGTATGAATATAATAGATGATATGGCAGTATGAATATTCAACTTTGGATGCTATTAGACATGTGCACTGCCGAAGAATTTGTTCGTTTTCATTTTTACTCCATTCGTTTTTTGTTTGTTTTTTTTCCTTTTTTGGGTCATTCGTTATAAGCGCAATTTGTAAATTCATAATTAGAAAATTCGTAAATTTCACAAATACGTAAATTAGCAAATTCGTAGATTCGTAAATAAGAAAAAAATAAAATCAGAAAATTTGAAAGAATAACTACCTAACTAATAATAACTAATTATTAAATTATAGGTATTGGAATTTCCTTCCAAATTTGGCTGTTAGTGAACATAGCGAATACAAGTTTATCCGAAGTTACGAATCATCCGAAATAAAGAATACCACATCTAAACAAATGGAATGGAACAAATTAATAATAAATAATAATAATTATAATAATAATAAAAAGTTTGTATTATTATTATTGTTATTTATTATTAATAATTTGTTACGTTTCATTCGTTTAGATACGGCATTCGTTATTTTGGATAATTCGTAACTTTGGATAAATTTGTATTTGTTACGTTCACTAACAGCCAAATTTGAAAGGAAATTCCAATACCTATAATTTAATAGTTAGTAATAAGGATGAGCTCAGGCGTGTTCGCAACCACACATGCAGAGTCCGCCAGGAAGTCGGCACTTCACAGCGCTAATCACAGGCAGTGAGACATTTCTGCAGCCGCGGATTGGGAAAATGTCTTATTGCTTTTGATAAGCGCTCCGCAGTGCGGTTGCGAACACGCCTGAGCTCATCCCTAGTTAGTAATAGTTAAGTTATTATTAGTTAGTTATTATTTCGGATTTTCAGGTTTTCAGGTTTTCGAATTTACGAATTTTCATTTCTGAATTTACGAAATCACGAATTTAGGAATTTCAGAATTCTAGAATTTTTGAATTTACAAATATTCAAATTTATGAATATTCGGAAAAATTTGTTAAACGGGTTTTCGTTAATTTGGATAATTCTGAATTAATGAATTTGTAGAAATTAGTTAAAAAACTAATTTGGAACAAAACGAATTGCATGTGTCCAGATGATAAAGCAGTATGATGAGAAGGAGGATGCTAACAGTATCAATATTGAACTTTTTGGATGATACAGCAGTATGAAGAAAAATGGATGTGGATAGCAGTTTGAATATATATGATGATGCAGCAGCATGAATATTGAACTATGGAATATATAGTAGTATGAATATAATTGGATGATATAGCAGAATTAATGTTGAACTTTGGATGATATAACAGTATGAATATAATGGATGATAACAGTATGAACACTGAACTTTTTGGATGATATAGCATTATGAAAATAATGGATAATATAGCAGTATAAATATTGAACTATGGATGATATAGCAGTATGAAGATAATGGATTATATAGTAGTATGAACATAATAGATGATATGGCAGTATGAATATTAAACTTTGGATGAAAAAGCAGTATAAAGATGGATGATAACCGAATGAGTATTGAACTTTTTGGATGATACAGCAAAATACAGAAAAATGGATGTTATAACAATATGAATATAAAGGATATAGCAGTATGAATATTGAACCTTGAATGATATAGCAGTACATATAGCACGGTATAGCAGTACAACTATAATGAATGATATAGCAATATTAATATAATAGATGTATATCTAGATGTATATCATATATATATGTATAATGGGTGATATATCAGTAGGAATATTAAACTTTTTGGGTGATACAGCAATATGGATATAATAGATGATATAACAGTATGAATATTGACTTTTTTGGATTATGTAGCAGTATGAATATAATGTGTTTAAATTGCCTGTGATTGTGAAGTAGCTAACTGTAGAAAGTAAATGAATGCCACTGTGGCTTAGCAATCATCATTGGAAAACTGGTGGTTTTGGGACCTTCTATTTAAAATTCTGAAACATCAGAAAGCTCCATGAAGTCAGACAGTATCATGGTACTATATCATTATTCTGTGAGTAACTACTGAAAATTAGGGACGAGCAGAGTGATTTTAGCTCAATTGATTTTGCTGAAAATGTTTGCAGTTGATTAAGCAGAGACTCCAAATTTTGCTCATTGAGCTGCTTAGATAAAAAATTCAGTAAAAAAAAAAAAACTTTTCTTTTTGAAGAGAGTATTCTTTGGAAGGCATTATATTTGGGGTTTCGCAACTCTCAGGAACTATGTAAAGCTGATTACACTTTTTAAAATTACCAAAAATGACCCTAATTTTATCTAAAATGTTACCTAATTTTACCTAACTTTTCTTTTTGTTCAGGACTAAGCTAAAAATTCAAATTTATTCTTCCATCTACCTTTAAATATTTACAGTGAACAGTGTCATAAGGGTTGACATTGTGCATTCATTATCTTAATCAGTTTAGTCAACCATCGTTACTCCAAGTAGTTAGGCAAGTTAATATATATTGTCAAGCCAATATTTCAGAGCCAGTCTAGTTCCAAATCTTTCCAACACATTTTGATAGCAGAAGTTTATCACCTGATAATAGAGAAGTTTATCACCAGATGTCACACTCATAATAACTGAAAATGATACAAGAACAAGAGGCGCCTCTAAGTGTAGGAGTATTAAACCATTTAATGAAAATAAAACATTGGCAACTCATAGGGGTAAGAATTAATACAGCACATCTGTAAGAGAAGGTAATAGCCCAATAAGCTTTCATTAGTAAGCAGCCGGCTCCCACCGTATGTATCGTTCCCAGCTAGTAGGAAGTCGGGCCATAGGATCTTGCTTGCAAAAGATAACTTAAAAAAGGAACGCGATTGCTGGGTCATTCGCAGTTCGCACACTCAGAAACGTGTCGCATTCCAGTGACATCATCACTTCATGCTGTTCTCCATCTGCACCTTAAGCCTCGCTTTGGAACTGATTCCATCCTACGGTTGACTTTCTACCAGCGGGGAACGATACATACGGCAGGAGCCAACGGAGAGTGGGATGTTTACTGACGAGAGCTAATTTTCATATTATTATCAAGGACGTGCTGGCCATAGCATTACTAATGCTCAAGGGTGGACAGAAATGTGAATGCGCAGGAGTGATCCCATCGTGTCAGGCACACAAATGTTCGCAAATGTGCATGCGCCAATAAATGTTGGCCCCCAAATGCCATATATAAGTGCAGCAGGTTCACTAGTACTTTTTTGTCTGATCTGTAGCTTATACCCATATACCTGTTCCTGTGATCCTTACTTGATTCCTGTGTTTGACTCGGCTTCCTCTGACTATGCTTCATATTTACTAACCTGACCCCGGCTTGCCTTGTTGACTTTGCTTAACCTCTCTTCTGCTTGATATCCTGTTGCCAAACTTTGCCTGCAACCTGACCATTCTTTGCCTGCCGTCTATGCCTGCATCTGATTGCCTGTTACCAACCGGCTTGTCTGGCCATGTATCCTGTGTCCCTTCGGCTCTGCATGCACCTGCCTGGTCCCTGCTGCCTGCTGCCACTAGTCTGGAATCTGCTGGCATGCCAACGCCTGCTGTTTAACCTGCTGGTCCACCCTGGTGACACATCCACCACATGGAAGATGATCTAGGCACCCATACAACACCACGCTCTTGCGGCCACTGTTACGACATCAGTGGCCCCTGAGCAGGGGTTTACAAGAGGCCTTTCTTTTGCACATCAGGCCATGAGTTGCCATTGCTTTATTTCCATTAAATTGCTTAACCCTTTTACCGCCAGGTCCTAACAGCAGGGGGGGGTATCACACACAATCCCGGTGGCTACAGCCACCGGGATTGTGTGTGAAACTGACAGGCAGACCTCTGCCTGTCAGGTGAGAGCATTCGTGTGGCTCCGCTGCTGCCCAATTGCTCGCACACACCCCGGTACTGGCGCTCCCCCCCTGCCGCCCCGCCATGCTTACCAGGCTCCGCTTGTCCGTTGGTGGGCCCAAGAGCTCCATGGTGGGTGTCGGCGGGTAGAGGGGAAGGGGAAAAGCGGACACACGTCCACTCTCCTCCCCTTCTATTTGTGACCCGGAAAGCGACGTCTCTGACTGGGATCTCTTTTATGGGAAAGCTAGCCGCCTGGAAAAATAAAATGGGTTATGACATCTAGCTGCAGCCACAACCCAGGTATTTAAGGTCAAAATAATGATGTATATTTACATTTAGGCGGCATCTCAGATCACTACTGTTTTCAGATGTATCCAGAATCCTTCAAATGGGAATTTTTGAAGGCTGGTTTAAGCATCTGGTGGTTAGCCCCTGAGGAGTTTCTCCTGTGAATGGGGGGGTTTCTTATGAACCAACTGACTATCACATCACAATGAGCTTGTTGGTTGTCCCATTCCAAAACCATGGACATTAATATGAAGTGTCCTCTTTGCAGATATATCAGTCTTAACTTTTCTGGGAATGCTTTCTACAAGATTCCAAAGTGTGTCTGTGGGAATGTTTGTTCATTCAGCCAAAACAGCATTTGTGAGAACAGATACTGATGTTGGATGAGCAATAAACACTCCAATTCCAATGTATTTAATAGGGTTAAAGTCAGGACTTTGTATAGGCCACTGCATTTTCTCCACACCAAACTTGTGAAACCATGGGGGTTATTTACGAAAGGTAAATCCACTTTGCAATGCAAGTGCACTTGAACGTGCACTGAAAGTGCACTTGGAAGTGCAGTCGCTCAAAATCTAAGGTGTAGATCTGAAATGAGTGGAAGCTCTGCTGATTTTATCATCTAATCATGTGCAAGCTAAAATGCTGTTTTTTATATTCCTTGCATATCCCCCTAGGATCCACAGTGACTTTACTTCTAAGTGCACTTTCAGTGCACTTTCAAGTGCACTTGCAGTGCAAAGTGGATTTGCCTTTAGTAAATGACCCCGAATGTCTTCACTGACCTGACATTGTGTATAATGGTACAATCATGCTGGAGAAAAAAACAGCCTTATCACAATTTTCTAAAATGTCTCTGTATGCTGTAGCATTAACCTTCAATGGAAACACCTAAGCTGAATACTTTGGAAGGGCGACCATATATAGTAAGTGCGATGGTCAGGTGTCCACAAACTTTTTTACTGCCATTCTGGATTACAACATAAAACTGTGAATATTATTTTTATGTAGCTAAATTTATTTTATTTAATTCAGCTATCTGACTGTCTAAATTATGTAATCTTTCTTAAATTGTCTCTGACAACTTTAGTTATGTTTGGCTTGTTTATTAAGAAAATGTCAAGTTTGCTCAAAAGTGAATTTTGCAGCCAAACCTCAAAATGCCCAGAACAAAGATTAATTTGCAGAACCACTAAAACCACCAGCGTCTAAGGGCTAAGAGAAGATTTTTTTTTTTTGGGGGGGGGGGGTGCAACTAATTGTATTATAACAGAGCAATGAACACCACAACAAACACATGAAATAAGAAAATTATGGTTTCCGGGAAGATTGCACATTGATTATGGGTTAAAAAAATGCAAGACTATATAAAAATAGATTTTTCTCATCTCACAATATCATGATTTTTTTTCCTGTACATTTCCTAGGTAAAGGCTGTCATGCTGAGCTGTCTTTGATTTATTTCTATAAAGGAAAGACAAAACGCAGAACATCTAAAAAAAAAAAAAAAAAAAAAAAAATTTTGAATAAGAGTTCCAGAGGTATTTGCATCAAGTCTCTATTAATGATAGCAGCACTTTTATTGTGCAATGGCCTTAATGTACAATTTATCACAAACCTGGTAAAGATCAGGAAGTTGAGGGGACTCTTGCACCTCCTGCCTGACACTCCAGAAGGTGGTGAGAGTGTGAGGACACAGAGGGGTTGGTTTACTAAAGGCAAATCCACTTTGCACTACAAGTGCACTGCAAGTGCACTTGGAAGTGCAATCGCTGTAATTTTGCACGCTTATGCACACGCTTACTCACTAATGCACATCGGTCAGTTAACCTATGCACAGAGCTATGGCCAGCAGTATGCAAACGCACAAAAGCCTACACTGGTTTCCGTCACTGAAGCAAGTCAATCCTTCCCTAAACTGCTTGATGCTCAGTTATTTCAATTATTAATATTGATGAGCCAAGCTAAGATTTTTCTTTTACCTAAAAAATCTGCAGAGGAACGAGGCAGCAGGCAGAAATGACATTAAAGACTCACAATCAGATTTTTTGACAGGAATTGTGTGATGACAGGCTGTTGGCAGAAAATCAGACTGTTTGTATGCTCCATCGGACAATGGTTGTAGGAGTTTCCATGGACAAATGTTGGATGGCAGGCTTTTTCTGCCGACAAATGTCTGTTGGCGGATTTTCCGAGCGTGTGTATACAAGTCCGTCAGACAAAAGTCCAAACACGCATACTCGGAGGCAAGGACGAGCCACAAGCAGTCGGTCTTGTAAACTAGCATTCGTAATGGAGAAATAACATTTGTGATGCGGCAAATTATGAAATGTCGAAATGCAGCGCACATTCTCTTCTTTTTTAATTGGATAATAATGAAGCTGCTTTGCTGGTGATACTGATGGAGTTCTGCCAAATGTATTTTAAAAGGCTTTTATTTTCTAGTGATATCAGTAATAATATAATTATGCTTGTTGGTGTCACTTGTTAATTTTACATTGTATTTTTTTTAAATGCAACTGCCTACTCCCAAACTGTCATTTGAAGTAAAACACATAGCCAAGTATTATTCTTCAAAATTTTTTTTATTGTGCATTAAAAAAAGAAAACAAATAAAATTAGACATGCTATCTGCCAATAGAACTTAACCAAAAAGTGCATTCTATGCATCCAAAAATATAGAAAATATACCAAATCAAATCATTATTCAACCAACAAATAAAATAAAAGCCTCATGCATGTGTCCTGCTTCTTATTATAGGGGCTCAACAATGCCAAGAGTTGTTGAAAGCAAGGGTCTGTCATCCAGAGATCTAGAGATAATTTTGAAAATCATCTGGATTATTCTCCTGGAGCTCCCGCAGCAAAGGCATATGACATAATTGGTCATAATTAATAAAGCAACCAATTTTTGGTCCAAGAAATCCTCCTCCTCCTGTTCCTGGACTGGGCTTGAGTCAAAGCAATAACTGCAAGGCCATTAATAAATAACACGTTATCTCCCCTGATTCCACAAAATGTCTGGTTGACGAACGGCCGTTCAGAAACAAACTGCAAATGAAAAGCATGAAATGTAAAGCGTGAAATGAAAAGCGCGAAATGAAAAGCGCGAATCAACACTCATCAAACTTCTACTAACACGAAATTAGCAGAAGGAGCCCAAAGGGTGGTGCCTGAGAATTGAACTTCTCCAGTGGGTTGAAGAAATTACTCCATTCCCCCATTCACATACCTATTGTGCATGGGGGAATCCTTCCCGCTGAGCGACAGCAGAGAGACTTACCCGCTATCAGATTTTCCTTGCGTTGATCGAGCAGGGAAAATCCATCAGGGCAGTTGTACAAAAGTCGATCAGTAAATCAACTTCTGTACAGCTGGTGCAATGCGGAAACCGCAGCGATTCCTGTTTGGATTTCCGCATCACATCTGAATCGCAGGCAGTTCACACTGCTCTCTGTGAAACGCTGCGGGTGCATATCGCATGGGTCTGAACAATTCCAGTGCGGACAAAAAAAAGGGTGCTGGTGCAAATGCAATTTCAGCCATACAAACTGCATGGCTGAATTCACATCGCACAGACATGGCATGTGATGTAAACAGCAATGCGGTGAAAATCACATGCGATGTCTGGCATCTCATAAGTGTGATCCCAACCTGAAGAAATAGGTAGCTGACGCACTGAACAGTTCTTGCCAAATTGTCTTTCACAGTCAAGTGCTGAGCAAACTTGTGCATGCGTATTAGGGATAATAGACTATGAACTCCATTAGAGGAAGAGACTGATGTGAATAGTTCATCATTCTTTGTAAATTGGTTCAGAATTTTTCAGTGTATATACTGTATATATTTAAATAGCTGGTATTTTCAGCAGTGAAGAGGTTTAGCAATTGATTTTGCAGCCAGCCCCAGCACGTGATCTGGAATTCACATAAAAACAAAGGTCTAAATTTTACAAAGCGACCTTTAACTCCAAAGGGACACTTTAAGGTTTAACATTACACCTTTTCTTTCCTTAAGAAAAACAGGGACATGCTGTAATTTAAACTGTTTTTCACCACCCTAGTGAAACCCAATACCAGCTCTGGGCAAACGGAAAAAGTTAAAAACACAACAAAACAAACATATAAAACATTAATCTTTTTAAAACACTCATTTAATTAGGCTGAACTCCAGAAGGGAATGCCCATGTCAAATTCTTCAAGATTCTTGAAAGCAAGGATATTTCTTACTTACTATGTTTTTTTTTGTTGTTGTTTTTTTTTTTATAAAGCTTCATTTATAAAGTGTCAGCGTAGTCTGCAGCTTAAAACTATGGAGTGTGAAATTAATAACACAGAAATTATAGCACCTACATAACATGGCACACAGTTTTTACACACTAGACTTTTAGATTTATAATTTGTGAAATTGTTGTTACTATTTATAGTAACTTTATAGCCCAAATCTAGACCAAATAAGAACAAGAGAATCCTATTAAAGAATAACTCTACTAAGTCATTTCTAATTAAAAAAAAAAAATCTGCTAATGCCTTCATTTCCTTGATTATGTGCAGTCTTTTTTCAGTATAGTTTTATGCTGAGTCATAGATAATTGGATCCCCCAATATTATGGAAAATCATTTATTGTGCTGTCAGTCAACATAATGAATAGAAGCAGGTCAACACAGATGCCTAAGACTCAGTTCACTTATTAGTTATAATGTCTGTGTTATCTTCATAACGGAAATTATTGCCATGGCATTGGTATCATCAGCTGTCATTGGCTCCTCTTGGCAAAAATAACATTCATTATGCCAAATAACAATTACCATACCTTGGGGAAGCGAGTTTAAAGTAGTGCACCTTCCCTGCAAAAAAAGTTCTTAGGATCATTGCAACTGTCCCCATCTCCGCAATTTAAAAAGCTGACTTTTATTTTATTTTCTCTTTTTAGTGTATTTACTTTTTTATTTTGTGTTTTCTGACTCTGGCCTGCTCCTGCCTCCATTTCTGCATAGACAACAATGATGTGTGCTCCAGCACATATCCATGTAAAATATAGCAGGCATTAACCAACAGCCAACTGAAGGAGATCCCATGGCTTCCTATTCTCATGTCATTTGACCTAACAACAATCATCTATGCCAGGGGTAGGCAACCTCGACCCTCCAGCTGTGGTAAAAACTACAATCCTCTAATGCCTCTGCCTCTAGGAGTCATACCTGTGATTGTTAAGGTCTTGCAATGTCTCATAGGACTTGTAGTTTCAAAACAGCTGGAGGGCCGAGGTTGCCTTCCTGTCAGGAATCAGCGGCAAGGAGACCAGACAGATAGCTACACAATGGAACTGAGACCAAACAATATATTTATCCTTAAGGTGCTATTTATTTACAGTGAAAAACAGCAAACCATGAACACAGCAAACACAGCACACAGTAAACATGAACTACCCCAAACAGAACCAATAACCCCGCTAACGAGCTGTTGAACCTGAACAACTAAATATATATACAGATCAAGCTAGGGACAAGGGTACAAGGAATGCAAGGTTGCAAGGAAAGGGGGATCACGGCTGGGTACAGAGCAGAGGGAGGCAGGAGAAAGGCAGAGGGGTGCAGACTGGATCAGCCTGGGCAGGGACCAAAATCGTGATGCGCCGGGGGAAGGGAGGAGCAGCTTTAAGTAGCCCCCTGGCAGCTGAACACTAATGTGACTGATTAGTACAGGGAGTCCTGGGAGACACCTGCTGGTGGAGACTGGAACTGCAGCCATCGGCCCAGAGAACCACAGTGCCACCAGAGGGTGAACTCAGTCCTGACAGATTCCCACTTATAAGGAAGGGCCTCTGGACACTCTATAGGGCCCTACCACCGGGGTCTGCAAGCCGACTGAGCTCTCCACTGTCCATGTCTGAAGGCCTGGTGAGAACCCTGCCGCCGGGGTCCCAAAACTGGCTGGGTTCTCTGCTGGTCAGATCCCCAAGGAGGCGCAACAATGAAGGCTTATTCTCAAAAGCAGCCTGTGTCCCAATGCTGGGACACCGAAGGACACCCAACCGCCCAATGCCAGAGTCCCTGGTCTGTGCAGGTACCCTGACACCAGGGCATCCCTTCACGACTGGACCCGCTCTCTCTCTGTTGCTAGAGGCCAATCTGCACTTTACCTGTCCCTCAGGTCTACCCAGAGCATAGGTTACCCCATTTGGGTCCCCAAATGCGCCAGGCATCGCAGAGATGACCACTGGGTCAGGACAAAGTTCAAATAGAACACTGTCCTTTCCAATAGCACCTCTACTACCAGGGCTGTAACAGCAAATGTGGCTCTTAAGTTCAGAGTGGAGATCTGGTCCTCCTGGCCTTGGCACAACGGGAGCCGCTGGCTGCAAACAGAACTCTGGATGAGCAAAAGTAGGGATCTTAACCCACATAGACAATCCCTTTAGTTTACATAACACTGGGATTTTAGAAAACTCAGACACATCAGTAGGTGGGCATTTAACCCAATCAACAGAGTCCAACTTAACAGCAAGTAGTGATCTGGCATAGTCCAGCTGGGCGGCAGCCCCGGAATCAGCATAGTCCAGCGGAGCGGTGGCCTCTGAATCAGCATAGTCCAGCCGGGCTACGGGCACCGGATCAACAGGCACGGCAGCCCCGGAATTAGCATAGTCAGGCTGGGCAGGGGGCGGCAGGCACCGGATCAACAGGCACGGCAGCCCGGGAACCAGCATGGAGGAGGCATGGACACCATCAGCAGACGGAAACATGGAGGAGGCATGGACACCATCAGCAGGCGGAAACATGGAGGAGGCATGGACACCATCAGCAGGCGGAAACGTGGAGGAGGCATGGACACAATCAGCAGGTGGAAATATGGAGGAGGCATGGACACCATCAGCAGGTGTTAACTTGGAGGAGGCATGGACACCATCAGCAGGCGGGAAGGTGGAGGAGGCATGGATACCATCAGCAGGCAGAAACCTGGAGGAGGCATGAACACCATCAGCAGGCGGAAACGTAGAGGAGGCATGGACACCATCAGCATCCAACCTGGTACATAGTATATGTGGGAGTGAAAACATCAGGTCCCTGAGAGGTAAACTGAAATAACAGTTCAGAACAGCAGTTCAGAACAGACCTGAATCAAAGGTTGTAATTCACTAAGGGAAAGTCTGCCCTCAAAAGCTAAGGCATGTGCAGACAAAGTGAATGACACAAATACTTATCCTCTACTGCATGTTCCACACGGCAAATAACCTTCACTCAGCATTCTGACAAAGGTTTTTTTCTCTTTGACAAAGGCAAAAAAAAAATTAAGTAACTGGCTCTCAGTCCCCAAATGTAGCAGATCTGGTCGTAGTGGGCGCCTCGATTATGTCAGAAATCAGCGGCAAGAAGGCCAGACACATAGCTACACAAGGGAACTGAGACCAAACAATGTAATTATCCTTAAGGTGATATTTATTTACAGTGAAAAACAGCAAACCATGAACACAGCGAACACAACACACAGTAAACATGAACTACCCCAAAACAGAACCAAAAACCCTGCTAACAAGAGCTGTTGAATCTGAACAACTAAATATATATACAGACCAAGCTAGGGACAATGGTACAAGGAATGCAAGGTTGCAAGGAAGGGGGGATCATGGCTGGGTACAGAGCAGAGGAAGGCAGGAGCAAGGCAGAGGGGTGCAGACTGGATCAGGCTGGGCAGGGACCAAAATCGTGACGCACCAAGGGAAGGGAGGAGCAGCCTTAGGTAGCCCCCCGGCAGCTGAACACTAATGTGACTGATTAGTACAGCCTGTTGGCTCCTGGAAGACACCTCCTGGTGGAGACTAGAACTGCAGCCATCAGCCCAGAGAACCACAGTGCCCACAGCAGGTGAACTCAGTCCTGACACTACCCCTGATTTATGCGCTGAGGCAGCAATGGCAACAGTCATTGCAAAAAAAAAAGAAAACTCTATCGGTGCCCACAATGTATAGAATGATGTAATGCTGGATTTAGATCATGTGACATATGACCAGCGTACCAAGAGATCTCCATGTGATGATCAATAAGTCAATGCATTCTTACAATGACATTTACATTGTAAAATAATGCACCAGGGAAAAAGAATCCATTGATAGAGTACAACATTGGGGGTACAGTGTTGGCCAGCACTACAGAGGAAAAAGATTTGGGGGTACTTATTTCAGATGATTGCAATATGAGCAAACAGTGTGACCAGGCAGTGGGAAAAGCGAATAGAATTCTAGGATTCATCATTAGAGGGATCGCCAGCAAGAGGAAGGAGGTTCTGATTCCTCTATATAGATCTTTATTGAGACCTAATTTAGAATACTGTATCCAGTTCTGGAGACCTCACTTACACAAAGATATTGATAGGATAGAACGAGTCCAGAGATGGATAACAAAAATAGTGAAAGGTGTGGGGGATAAATCATATCAAGGGTGATTTCAGGAACTTAATATGTACAGTCTGGAGGAACTGTACACTATTTGCTCATTTTGTAAAGGAGAGACATGAGTGAAACCTTTGAATACATCAAAGGGGTGAATAAGGTTCAGGAGGGCAGTAGTTTCAATATGAAACCAAAATCAAGAACACAGGGAACTGGACGAAAGTTTAAAACTAATCTTGCAAAATATTATTTTACTGAAAGGGCAGTTGATGCTTGGAATAAACTTTAAGCAAAGGTAGTGAGCCAGTCAACTGTAAACAGCTTCAAACATGATTGGGACAAACATAGATCTATACTCAGACAAAAAATAGTTACCGAAAAACAAAAAAACAAATAAAAATAAATAAAGAAAGAAAGAAAAAAAGAAATGCAAAAAAATGTATATAAAAAAAAATGGGCAGACTCTATGGACTACTCAATCTTATTTCTGCCGTCACCTTTCTATGTTTCTATTTTACTATAAACTTTATGCTTACCCGCCTTCTCACCTTCCAAAAATGCCTCTCTCAAATGAATTTGAAGAACTAGATATTCAGTCAGCTAGACATTGTGCTAGCAGCCTCCCAGCTAGACATTGTACTAGCAACCTCCCAGCTAGACATTGTACTAGCAGCCTCCATTCTCATAGTCTAACCTTTGCTTTCTTGTTCCACCAGTTGTGCAGAAGGTCTAAATGTGACTGTGCCATCCACTAGACAGCAGAGATAGACCAAGGGCACTCAGTAATAACATTTGTTAGACACATTCCCTCTTTTCCTCTGCAAAATAAGTTGTTTAGAGGCTTTCACATGTCTTTATTTTAAAGCAATATTTTTTATTGCGCTCTATTTTTAAATTTAAATCATGCTGACGCAATATTTTAGCATAGAACCCTATTTGAATATAGACTCTGCTCCCTGTACACTCTCAATTTTACTTGCATTGATGTTTAGATAAGCAGAGTCCTCAGAGGCTGCTTGAAAAATGGGATGACTGAAAGTAATATACAACAAGTATACCCTCAAACAATGCATGCTAGACATAAACCAGCACTAGAGGGAATTAAAATCAGAGGGGAGGCCGGGAAGAAGAAAGAGATGGTAAGCTAATAGCACAGCAGCTGGGAGTTCTTCTGGACGGATCTGTGCAAGAATGTTTTCTTTTCAGCAAAAGAAAAGAAAAATAATGATATATAAAGCAAGACAGAGGAGCATCTTTAAATAGACTCTTATCTAGAGGAAATAAAAATGTCATATTGGTTGGTCATAGACCACATGAGATCCGACTGTGATTATCCTTGGGCTTGGGGACTAATTCCTTCAAGGCTAAATATAAACTTACCCTTTTATTGCTTCTGTTATATTGCTGTATTTTTTTGCTTAAAATTGATTGATTTAGACAGGAGCAGTAGCAGAATATTTTTAATTTTTTGGGGGGGTTAATCACTTTTTGGTTAATACAGTAATTGCATATTGGTAATAAAATGAAAAACTTGAGTCTAAATGAACATCTGTACATAGATCGCAATAAAGGATGAAAGCTTTAAAAGCAATAAAGAAAATATATACACAAGGGCTACTTGTATTTTTTGCTATCCACTACTGAGATTTACGCAGGATAGGAGGCCTAATTTTTCTCTGCTGTAGTTTTATATAACTCACAGGTCTGTGATTGTACAATGTACCCCTACTCATTCACATAGTGGGGGCCGGGATCTGGGGCCCCACTTGTTAAAGGGGGCTTACAGATTCCGATAAGCCCCCTGCCCGCAGACCCCCAAACCCAATGCTCAGGGTTGTCGGGAAGAGCCCCCTCTCCCAAAGCAGCCTCCCATGTTGAAAGCATGCAGCCTGGTATGGTTCAGGAGGAGGAGCACTCTCTCATTCCCCTTCCCCCCTTTATTGGCCTGCCAGGCTGCATTCTCCACAGGGCCTGATATGCATTGGGGGCTGCGTTAATCAAATTAAATGTCATTTTTTTCTTTACGAATGTCAGTTTTAATGCAGCAGGTTCTATACATGGTACAGATGCGCCACTCTTCAGGCAGATTACAGGGACCCCCAGGCACGTTGAGCATCAATAAAATCACTGCTCCTTTGAATACTATCTTTTAAATAAAAATTTGCATTGATACATGTCCCCCAGGGCAGTACCCAGGCCCTAATACACTTTTTATGGCCAATAACTTGTATATAATCCTTCAAAATAGGGACATTTAATTTCTCATGTTCGAGTCCCATAGACTTTAACCACTTGCCGACCAGCCACAGTACATATACTGTGGCAGCTCGGCTCTATTGCGCAAAACGACTTACCTGTACGTCGCTTCATGCAGTAGATACTGTGGCTAATGCGCGCGCCGCCGGAGGCACGCGAACGCCTGATGCATGCAGCGGGAGCACGCGTGTGGGTTCGGCGCACTCAATGTCTGCTGGCCACCCGCAATCGCTCCACAGAGAGGCAGAACGGGGATCTGCCTATGTAAACAAGGCGGATCCCCGTTCTGACAGGGGACAACATGGAGATCTGCTGTTCCTAATGATCAGGAACAGCGATCTCTGTGTTGTCCCAGTGAGCCCAGCCCCTACTCAGTTAGACCACACCCAGGGAACACAGTTAACCCTTTGATCGCCTCCTAGTGTTAACCCCTTCCCTGGCAATGTCATTTATACATGGATCAGTGCATTTTTTTAGATCACTGTAATAATGTCACTGGTCCCCAAAATGTGTCACTTGGTGTCAAATTTGTCCGCCGCAATGTCGCAGTCCCGCTAAAAAACGCAGATCGCCGCAATTACCAGTAAAAACATAAAAAAAATTAAAGTCCATAAATCTATCCCCTATTTTGTAGACGCTATAACTTTTGCGCAAACCAATCAATATACACTTTTTTTTACCAAAAATATGTAGAAGAATACATATTGGCCTAAACTGATGAATAAATTAGTTTTTTAATATATTTTTTTGGGATATTAATTATAGCAGAAGTAAAAAATATTGTTGTTTTTTTTCAAATGAGTCTTTTTTTGTTTATAGAGCAAAAAATAAAAACTGCAGAGGGGATCAAATACTACCAAAAGAAAGCTCTATTTGTGGGAAAAAAAGACATACAATTTGTGTGGGTACAGCGTTGTAGGACCGCGCAATGGTCAGTTAAAGCAATGCAGTGCTGTATCGCAAAAAATTGCCTCATCTTTAAGGGGATAAATCCTTGTGGGTCTGAAGTGGTTAAAAAAAGTTTGTGGGTCTGGTCCAAACTTCTTTTCTGTTTGAGAGTTCTGGTGCTAACCGAACCGAACCGGGGGGTGTTTGGCCCATCACAGTCTCTAACTCCCTTGTCTCCTCCTACTATGCTCACCCCCAGGACTTCTCCAGAGCCCCCATCCTCTGGAACTCCTTACCCCAATCTGTTTTACAATCTCTTATACTATCCACCTGGAAACCCATCTCTTCAGAGAGGCTTATCCCCCATCCAAATAATATTCTGTACCTTTACTTTCTCCATCAGCTCATCCCCCACAGTTATTACATTGTCTATCACTGGACCCTCCCTTTTGATTGTAAGCTCTAACAAGTAAGCTACCAGGGAAGGTCATGTCCCATTGCAATGCAACACAGACTCACCTACTGCAGAGACCACTCTGGATGTGCTTCCTGCTAGGCTATTGTGGATGGCACTGGTCTACAATTAAATGTCAATGCTATCATGCTTGCAGAGTAGTGACACAATGTTATTACTTTCCGGCCTCTACTGTACATGTGCTAGGTATTGTCACCATTTTAGTTTATCCCAAATACTCTACACTATAACTATTAAACATAGGTATTGGCATTTCCTTTCAAATTTGGCTGTTAGTCAACGTAACGAATGCGAATTTATCCAAAGTTATGAATTATCCGAAATAACGAATGCCGCATCTAAAAAGATGGAACAGAACGAATTAATAATAAAAATTAATGATAATAAAAAGGTTTTCCTATTATTATTGTTATTTATTATTATTAATTTGTTACATTCCATTCATTTAGATACGGCATTCTATATTTCAAATAAGTCGTAACTTCCGATAAATTTGTATTTGTTACGTTCACTAACAGCCAAATTTGAAAGGAAAGTCCAATATCTATAATTTAAAAGTTATTAATAGTTAAGTTATTATTAGTTAATTATTATTTCATATTTTCGAATTTCCGAATTTCCGAATTTCCAAATTTCCGAATCTTCGAAAATATTCGAATTTACAAATATTCAGAAAAAGTTGTTAAACGTTTTTCGTTAATTCGGAAATTTCCGAAATAACAAATTTATCGAAATTTGTTAAAAAACGAATTCGGAATTAAACAAATTGCACATGTCTACTACACTACCACCAGAGTGGACCCAGATCTTAGTGACAGTGCTACTGATATCCTCCAACCCGCAGTGATCTTCTCAGATACTGGTAATTAACTCCCAGCACAGGAAATTCCCAAATAACTTATTTGTGGCTTCTATGTGTCAAATGATCTATGAAAGAGGGCCGTAAATACCTTATTAGCAATATGAGACGTCCTGTGCTAGGAACTAGCATTTGTAGAAATTGCTAGGGGTTAGAGGAGATCAGCAGCAGTGTCATTAAATGCTGGGTTGGGCTGCCACTTCCTAAGCATGTGCAGTACAATAGGAGACATATCAGTCTCCTGACCATGTTAAAGCGTATGAGGTTCTACTGCACACACAATCAACAGGAAGGAAAAGAAGCAATTGCCACAGGTAAACATTGTGGTAGAGCACCAGTGGAATCAGTGGTAGAAATGTGTTTATGAATGCCTTGTGTTGCTGTTGCTGTAAAACCACAGCACATAGGTCTGAAGGAAACCTAAAGGCTAACTATACTTTCAAATAAATTAATCCTAATAACCCCCTCCTCGTGCTAACTAATCACCCTTTTCTCATAGTTTAAATCAACGAGCAATTCAATCCTGAAGCCTACACCATATCGGGTGGTGCTAAGCTGGAGGAGCCTTCTTGCAGACCTACAAATAAAAAGTTTTTGCATTTACTGTAGGTATATGAAGAACCCAATACCCCTGGCATTCTGGACCCTAATATTGCATCTTCCTGTCAGCCAGCACCCCTACCAATCCTACCGCTGCACCCCCTGCACTTTTGACTCAGATCCTTCCTGTCACTAAACTCCAGCACCCAGATAGTGCACCCAGCACCTTTTTGCCGCCAGCTAGCAACTCTGTCACTGCATGCACCACTATTGTTCCCCCTCTCCCAGCTCCCCCTTGTCACCTTTTAGGGACGTATGGAGAGAAAGGGAAGCTGAGCCTGAAATTTCTGTGCCTCCAGCCCACTAGTTCGTGTCTCTGGTGAAATGACCTCCTCCCCAATGCAGCCTGTAGAAAAAAGTTATTCACCTGGCTTCTGCAGGCACAGAGCACATTGTGTGTGTTCTCAGGGAATTGCGGAGGAGATGTACACTTCTAAAACCAGACACTGAGATACCCACCACATCCATTACTAAGGAACACTTCCCAACATGGTAGCCATTTTCTAGAAGTCCAACGACCAAATGTATTCTTTATTTTATTTTTAAGGTTATTGTTTTATCTGAAATATAGCACCACTATTTATCACACCTCTGTCCTACTACTGAACCATCTACATTAATATTTCAAACATGCACCTAAGGGCCTCTGCTCAAGATCAATTTTTGCCCCCACCCCCAACTTATGAGTATGGACATATACTTATTCACTGTGTAGAAATTAAAGGAGGTGTTCATTGCCTGATGCCACCTGGGTAGTACTCAGGCTTTTATTTCTTAGCAATTAGACATGATTCCAGTTTGAGCTAATTGCAACTAATTACAGGGTTTGGGCCTGTTCTGAGATGTTAAGGCACAGGAAGTGGGGTGTGAATTTGCAAGAATTTAAGTTGTTCTGAGGTGTAAAGGAACATGAATTGGGGCTGACGTAGGGTGTGAAGGGGCAGGTATTGGAACCAATCTGAGATGTGAAGATGCATGAATTGGGGCTGCTGTGAGGTGTGAAGGTACAAGAATTTGGTCTGATTTGCAGTCTGAAGGTACAGGAATTTGGTCTGATCTGAGGTCTGATGGTGCAAGAATTGGAGCAGATCTGAGGTCTGAAGGTGCAGGAAGGTGCAGGAATTGGGGCTGATTTAAAGTCTGAAGGTGCAGGAATTGGGGCTCACATGAGGTCTTATGCCCTGTACACATCGGATTTTCCGATGGAAAAAGTGCGATCGGATTGTGTTGTTGGAAATTCTGATCGTGTGTAGGCTCCATTGGCCTTTTTCCATCTGAATTTCCGACACACAAAGTTTGAGAGCAGGATATAAAATTTTCTGACAACAAAATCCGATCCTTTAAATTCTGATCGTGTGTACACAAATCCGACGCACAAAGTGCCACGCATGCTCAGAATAAATTAATAGACGAAAGCTATTGGCTACTGCCCCATTTATAATCCCGACGTACGTGTTTTACGCCACCATGTTCAGAACGATCGGATTTTCCGACAACTTTGTGCGGCCGTGTGTATGCAAGACAAGTTTGGCCTAAAATCTGTCGGAAAAAATTAGATGGATTTTGTTGTCGGAATGTCCGATCAATGTCCGATCGTGTGTACAGGGCATAAAGGTGCAGGAATCGGGGCTGATCTAAGGTCTGAAGGTGCAGGAATTGGGGCTGATCTGAGGTCTAAAGGTGCAGGAAATGGGACTGATCTGAGGTCTGAAAGTGCAAGAGCTGATGTGAGGTCTGATGGTGCAGGAATTGGGGCTGGTCTGAAGTCTGATGGTGCAGGAATCCGGGCTGATGTGAGGTCTAAAGGTGCAGGAATTGGGGTTGAACTGAGATGTGAGGAAGTCAGTTTTCATATATATTACATAGGTTTGTTCAATTGTTATATAATGATTTCTTAGATATGTAGCGGTACCCCTGTAGGGGCTGCTGAAATTTGTGGCCCATCTGTCACCCTGCCCAGCCTGGGTTTCACTTCTCAATCACCTTGAAGAAAATTAACAGTCCATGTGCTTGTTTTTTTTTTTTGTATTTTTATTGAGGGATTTTAACTTGAATAGGGATGGGAATATATGGGATGCCTAGTAGAGCAAGCAATCGGTTGATTGTATATCAATCAGTTGGGACAACTATATACACTTGGCTACTCCAGTCTCCTCCAACAGATCTTTTGCTTGCAGACTGTTACTCTCAATCTCTCTCCTGCACAACATTTAACTCCAGGCACAGCTAGCACATAGGCCCAACTCTGACTCAGTCAGGCCCTAGAGGTTGCCATTTGCAGGCAGGGACCACGTGCACCTTTTTGTGTAGTAGAATAGAATAGGAAGTCTTTAGTGTTAGCTGTTCTATGGTGGACTACTGCTCCCAGTAATCCCACTTCAGGCCCTGCCAGCTCTCCTGGCTGCAGCTGCCTGACTCCACTGCCCTTGACATCACAGTCCTTACTTCTGGCTCTGCACCCATCCCAGACTGCACAATCCCGGTCCTCTGAGGCATGCCTCCCCAGTCCTCCCGACTGTGCCAGTCACTCACCAGCCTTCCTGGCTGCACACACACTGGTGGTTCCCTCCTGAAGACTTGCTTGGCAGTACTAGCTTCTGCTGTCCTCTCCGACTTCTCTCTGTGACTCCTGTCCAGATCTTTCATGCATCCTTGAAGGGATCCTTCCTGCACCCGAGTCCCAGGCCCAAGGTCACCCCCCAGAATCCTATAGAAGCCAGAGGGAGGTAACCAAGAAGTGATGCTATCTGTAAGTCACCAGCCTACTCTAAGCCACTCCCAGCCCACACAGATCAAAACAAACAGCCCTAGCTTCCAGCTAGGCCTGCCCAAATTTACCTGTACTCACCAAAAATCTACCTCTAGCACCTACCTAGGTAGAGGGTGCTACAGATATGTTCATTGTATCCGATTGTACAACATTCAAGAAAGAGAGAGAAGGGACAAAATTTTGTATTTGGAGTTAATTATTTTGTTTCCTTGCCATGCAATATTAAATTCTGCAAGAGCTCAAGTGGGGCTTTAAAGTGACACTAAAGGTTCAGGTTTAAAAAAAAAATAACAAACATATCATACTTACCTTCACTGTGCAGCTCGTTTTGCACAAAGTGGCCCAAAAACCTGCTCTTCTGGGGTCCCTCGACGGCTCTCTCGACTCCTCCCCACATCAGATAACCCCCTGGGAGAAGCAGGGGTTACCTTGCGGGCGCGCTCCCGAGTCCAGCATTCGTCATCCATAGACACCGAATGCAGGACTCGGCCCCCCGGCGGCCTCGTCATTGGATTTGATTGACAGCAGTGGGAGCCAATGGCTGCGCTGCTATCAATCTATCCAATCAACAGCCGAGAACCCCCTAGCAGAGAGACAGCGCATCCCCGTGAGACAAATTCGAGGCTTCAGGTAAGTAAAACAGGGGGGCTGGGGGGCCGGTCACTGACAGGTGTTTTTTCACCTTAATGCATAGGATGCATTTAACCACTTAAGGACCAGCCTCGCTTTGGAATGTAGGTGTTTACATGTTTTAAAACAGTTTTTTTTGCTAGAAAATTACTTAGAACCCCCAAACATTATATATTGTTTTTTTTTCTAACACCCTAGAGAATAAAATGGCGGTCATTGCAATACTTTTTTTCACACCGTAATTGCAGAGCGGTCTTACAAGCGCGCTTTCTTTGGAAAAAATTCACTTTTTTGAATAAAAAAATAAGACAACAGTAAAGTTAGCCCAATTTTTTTTATATTGTGAAAGATAATGTTATGCCGAGTAAATTGATACCCAACATGTCACGCTTCAAAATTGCACCCGCTTGTGGAATGGCGTCAAACTTTTACCCTCAAAAATCTCCATTGGTGACGTTTAAAAAATTCTACAGGTTGCATGTTTTGCATTACAGAGGATGTCTAGGGCTAGAATTATTGCTCTCGCTCTACCAATCATGGCGATACCCCACATGTGTGGTTTGACCACCGTTTTCATATGCGGGCGCTACTCACGTATGCGTTCGCTTCTGCGCACAAGCTCGTCGGGACAGGGCGTTTTAAAAAATTGTTTTTTCTTTTTCTTATTTACCGTATTTATCTGCGTATAACACGCACCGGCGTATAACACGCACCCCAATTTAGGAGGGAATTTTAAGGAAAAAAAAACTTTTAGGAGGGAAGTTGAAGGGAAAAAAACTTACATTTAAATGCCCATCATTGCAGCCTTCTCAGTGCAGCCTTGCCCCAGTGCAGCCATGTCAGTGCAGCCTTGTCAGTGCAGCCTTCCCCAGTGCAGCCTTGTCAGTGCAGCCATGTCAGTGCAGCCTTGTCAGTGCAGCCTTCTCAGTGCAGCCATGTCAGTGCAGCCTTGTCAGTGCAGCCTTGTCAGTGCAGCCTTCCCCAGTGCAGCCTTCCCCAGTGCAGCCTTGTCAGTGCAGCCTTGTCAGTGCAGCCTTTCCCAGTGCAGCCTTCCCCAGTGCAGCCTTGCCCCAGTGCAGCCTTCGATCCCCTGTCCCTGCCATCCTGGGCTTCAAAATCGCCGACCGCGATTTGAAAATGGCGCCGCCGGCACCGAAATGCACAGAGCCGGTCCTCGGCTCTTTCCGGCGGCTCTCGTTCACTTTCGGCTCCACTCGTAGTCCCGAGCGGAGCTATCCAAACCTAGCCGAGTAGGTTCGGATAGCTCCGCTCGGGACTACGAGTGGAGCCGAAAGTAAACGAGAGCCGCCGGAAAGAGCCGAGGACCGGCTCAGTGTATTTCGGCGCCGGCGGCGCCATTTTCAAATCGCGGTCGGCGATTTTGAAGTTGTGACAGCTCGGGATCGCAGGGGATCGGCGTACAACACGCACCTGTGACTTTCCCCTGATTTTAAGGGGAAAAAAGTGTTATACGCCGATAAATACGGTATTTTATATGATTTTATTTCTTTTTACACTGTTTAAAAAAAAAATTGTGTCACTTTTATTCCTATTACAAGGAATGTAAACATTGCTTGTAATAGAAAAAAGCATGACAGGTCTTCTTAAATATGAGATCTGGGGTCAAAAAGACCTCAGATCTCATTTTTACATTAAAATGCAATAACAATAAAAAAAAAAGTAATTTAAAAAAATAAACAAATATGCCTTTAAGACGTATGGGCGGAAGTGATGTTTTGACGTCGCTTCCGCCCTGCAGTGTCGTGGAGACGAGTGGGCGCCATCTTCCTCTCACTCATCTCCAGGCACAGCTAGAGGACAGACGCAATCGCCTCCACCGCTACCGACGGCTTTGGTAAGAGACGGAGGGCACCGGATCGCGGCGGGAGGGGGGGCCCTCTCCCGCCACCGATAAAAGTGATCTTGCGGCCATCGACGTGCGGCGGTCAGCAAATGGTTAAGGTGAAAAAACACAAACCTTTACAACCCCTTTAACTGTATTTAATTCTGTGATCTAAAAAATATTTTTAAAGCATGAGCCTAAAGTTTAGCTGCAGTAAGAAAGCTTTGTCATCTCAGGTCAAAATGAATTAAATTCATTTGTGTCTGTTATTGGCCTGCATAACTTTTAAGTAATGTCAATTGGAAGTCTTTGAGCCGTGACATTAATGAGTCCTCACATGGCAGTAATTGATAGCGCCCTGTGGGGAAATGAGGAACAACTGGAAGGCCAATAGTAGTTAACCCCTTTCTGAAGTACAGGATAAGACGTAAAGGTGACAGCTAAAATAAGGTGTTGCTTTATGCTCTGCATGACATTCTGATGACATACATGCATCTAGATTACAGAAGTGCGCTTTGGATGAAGAGCCATCTTAATATCACGGAGCTCTTAACAAAAGCAATATATGTGCAAATATCAGATAACTGGATCTATTGCTACAGTAAATTTTGTGCACAAAACAAATTCATGAGATACAGAAGAAGTGATTTTTGCAGAAAGCTCATGCGGAACTGCTTTGCATTCATCTAGAATGTGTGCTCTCATCTGTTACATACATTATTGGAGGATCTGGAACAGTCAGCAGACAAAACAAAACAGAGAAACATTCAATGGAAAGGGGAACAAGTCAGTGCACTCTCTCTATAGGGCAGCACAGAGGTGCTCAGGAAGTCAATGGCCTATGTCCAATATGCTTGGAATCGTGCACCACAGTTACGTTGAACTTAATAAAAATAAAAAGTAAAAAAAGCTTAGGAGGATATACGGTATATAAATGTAAAACTGAAACTGTGAAACTTTTCTACTCAAGTTCAAATTTCTTAAATAGGGGAAAAAAGAGGACAGGGAAGAACAGAAGCAAACACCAATTGGCTCTCTTTTCTGCTCTTAGAAATAAACAGCAGACAGGAGCTTTAGCAAGTAAGTAGTGGTAAATCAATAATGAAGTCACTTTCAGTTGCAGGGGAGCAATTGTGTACAGTTTAGCAGAGAATGATACCCTGTTAACAATAGTAAACCCTGTAACCCTTCCTACCTGCCTTCCTGTAAATCAAAGCCACTAAACTAACCCTACTGAAACCCCAACCCTAACACTTACCCTCATGCCACGTACACACGAGTGGACTTTTCGACCGGACTGGTCCGACAGGCCGAGTCCGGCGCAATTCGACCGTGTGTGGGCTTCATCGGACCTGCAGCGGACTTTTTTGGTCGAAAATCTGACGGACTTTAGATTTGGAACATGTTTCAAATCTTTACAGAACTCCACCAGACCCAGTTCCTATCGAAAAGTCCACTCGTCTGTATGCTAGTCCGACGGACGAAAACCTGACGCTAGGGCAGCTATTGGCTACTGGCTATCAACTTCCTTATTTTAGACCGGTCGTACGTCATCACGTACAAATCCGTCGGACTTTGGTGTGATCGTGTGTAGGCAAGTCCGTTCATTGGGAAAGTCCATTGGAAGTCCGCCGAAAGTCCGTCGAATAGTCCGTCGGACCAGTCCGGTCGTGTGTACGCGGCATCACTCTACAACCCTAACATCTTTGTCTCCAACTTTAATACTAACGTTCATTGTGACCCCAACCCTTATTCTCGCTCCGATCCTCCCTATAACCATCACAACTGCCTCCCTTTATCACCAGCTTTCATTGTTTGCCCAGCTCCATTTACCCTGTCACCAAGTATACATGTATCCCTCCCACATGCCTCCCTGTATCCTCAGTACTGATAAACGGGTTCGGGCTTGGGTTTGGTATGAATTCAGTAGTCAGTTGTCATTGCTGGTCCAATGAGCTGTGGGTGGGAGATTCCCCACCTCACAGCTGCCTACACAAAGAGGTGAGGATGCTCATTGATCTAATATGTGCACATGGCCATATTAGGTCAGAGTCATCTGTCATGTGGCCATATTAGGTCAATGATGTCATAAGCAGGTAACTATTATCAGTCCTGCCCAGTTCATTTCTAGAGTAATAGTAGTAGAATAGAGCATACATACAGTACGGTAAGTGAGCACTGTCACTCTTGGACAGGATCACCAAATGAAAGAGAAAAATACTTGAAAAAGTTGATTGCAGCCATCTCATCCAACATGACTGGTATGCTGGTATCCTGGTAAAATGTACAACAAATAAGAAATATATAGCACTTTATAATATAATCTCATGTAGTACCCGCTAGTTAGTGTGCTAGAGAGATAGTTTTTTTCTCTATGCACTGTAGGTAACTTGTTCAGGCTTGGCTGGCAGCCAAGCCTTTGTTGTTTAATCTGGGTTGGCTGAGTGACTCAGGGGGGCTGGTATGACTCACAGACAGCATCTCTGATAACTCCCCCTACTTCTAGAAACTTACAGAGGATTCTGGAAGAATGGAAGTAGAGAAGAGGAGGAGCTGCCTGGAGAATCTTGACGTCCCTGACCAATCCCCAACAGATGGGTTGGCAGGGGGCAGGCCCCCTCAAACATTCAGGTTTAGCCCAGTGGAGTTCAGGTGGAAGCTGGAGATGAAGTGTTAGGCTGTCAGTGGCCCTTGAGGGTGCCCCTAGTTTGGAAGAAGGGTGACTTTGGGCCTAGGCTCGGGCATGGAAGGGACCCTCTTCATGACACACAGAGGAGTCCTAACCAGGATTCATGGGAGCAAAGCATTATAACACTGCCGGCCAAATCTCCAGGGAGGAAGGCAGCCAGGAAGGCTGGTGAGTGTTACAGTTGGAGCACTTATAGGCATACCTGAGAAAACTGGGTGCAAGCAGTCTGGGAAGGACTGTGGAGTCTTAGCCAGAGGGCTAATGAAAGAGGGAGCTGCAGCCAGGTGGGCTGGCAGTGCCTGATTATGTGGTGCTGGGATGCAGAGCTACAGAGGGGAACAGCTGGGCACTAGGACTTCATGCTACACTACCAAAGGGGATGGAAGTCCCTGTCTGCAAATGGTATTTGCTACCGATCTAACTGATCCTTTTTTAGATCATCCAGACAGTGCCAGCTGGTCCTGGGAGATGTAGTTCTACAAGCAAGATTGTGCTGGAGGTAGAAGGAGAAGTGTACATGCGGACTGTATATAGTTGTGTCCCTTAAGAGTTCTACTGCTTTGAACAAGTGGGTATTCCATAATATCCCAATCCAAGTTTATTCCCCTCAATAAAACATAAAAACAAGGCACTAGGCAGTTCTTCTGACACAAGTGTTCTGAGAAGATATGGGTTGCCTGGCTGTGCATGGTGGGGGATCCCTTTATACTTGCAGCTCCTTAGGGGGTGCGCTACACTCATAATCCCCCCTAGACTATTGACGGACCCCCTGTTATCTTTACAGTTAACACTGATGCCCTACAGCTCAATCTTTCCACATGTGAAGCCCTCTCTCTCCACCCATGACCTCACTTCTTCTCACTCCCAGGCGTGGGCTCATGAACTCATGGAGGCTGAGAACTGGAACGTGGACAACAGAGTGTAATTGTACCATAACAGTACCAAATGTAGTTCTACTAGCTGCTCCATACTAATACCATCAAGGAGACAGATCAGTGAAAGTTTGCACACTGTTGCTACTCTGCATATAGCCAGTGGCTGTATAGGGACACACTTTGGGTGAGCTTGAGTGTTTTATATTCCCATGCAGTGTTCAATGACTGTAGTGTCCAAAAGAGGAAGCACCTGGACAGTGGAGATGAGGGGACCCCTGGGCAGTATACAGTATGGCAGTGTCCAGCATAGGGAGCCCCAGATCCAACAGAGGGCACCCCCAGTAAAGCAGTTCTGCATTGTGACCACACTGACATCCTTGGCCTGGAGCCTGGGTGGGCTCTGTTCTGCTAGTACCAGCCGTTCACTGCTGCTCATTAACACATTTTTAGAAGCCAAGGGCAATCACAGCACATAGCACCCTTGCCCCCCCTCTACCCCCAGCATAAAGTACACAACTGTTCTGCTGCTCCCAGTGAGTAAAAGATTTGCTAAGCACACAATAGGACATTTAGAGTGCACTAACATTGGCACTTTTTACTTATCCCAGGCACAGTTCAATCCTTTGGCCTGGTTCATTTGTGTAGTGTAAGTGCTCCGAACCATGCCCAGCACTTATTAAGCATACTGTGAGCGGAACCACTTGGAAGAAGTGGTCCTGGGCATGGTTGACTTGTGGTCAAATACAGTTTGTTTTAGTGTGAGTGCAGATTGTGCTGGAGAACAGAACTCTCTATAGATGACTATGTACTGAAGCAGGGATCGCTGTGGCCTGGTTAGCATAAGTGTACCCGGTAGTGCAGACCAGCGAGGGAGTGGGGAGGGTATGGCATGGTTCAGTTAAACCACACAGATCAGTTAAACCAACTGTCCCTGATTTCGAGGGACCGTCCCTGATTTGGTAAGTCAGCCTGTCCCTCTTTTTTCCTCATTTGTCCCTCATTTTGGTCTGATCTATATAATTGTGTACAAAATGCACTTTTTACCTTTCAAAAAGTGTTTTCCAGAGCTAATCCTTTCATCCAATTTCTATATTGCTGCATTTGTAAATTTTCAAAACCAGTATATAGGAATAGCAGTGGGTTTAACAAATTTTTTTTTTTTTTTGTATAATTCTCCTTTAGGGGGTGTGGCATGGGCTCCAATGCCTACATAGTCTTGCTAATAGGTGTCCCTCGTTCTCATCTCAAAAAGTTGGGAGGTATGGTAAAACTGCTTTTAGTGTGAGTGCATACTTAGTAGCTCTTACTGAATTCCTGACCAGTGACTGGACCAGTAACCAGTACAGCCACGTTGCCACACAAAAAAAGCCTCTGCATTAATGCATACCTATTTTCCAGGGTCTTTTGGTCAGTTCAGTGACATGACTGGTCCTTCATCATCTTCTCTGGCACCGAGCTGCGCTGAACGTTGCTCACATAATGATGTGTGCCACTCAAACACATGGGGGTTGATTTACTAAAGCTGGAGGGTGCAAAACCTGGTGCAACTCTGCATAGAAACCAATCAGCTTCCATGTTAGAAGCTTATTGTCTACCATGCCCAGCTGCACCAGATTTTGCACATTTCAGTTTTAGTAAATCATCCCCATTGAGTCTAGTTTTTATAATGACACATCCCCAGCAGCTGTATTCATGACAGCCTGGACTCAGAGGAAGTAGATTGAATGATGCTGGTTGCCATTCAGCCAGATGACTGAGGAGGACATGGAGGTGTAAAGGAATCACCGTGGGGGGGCAGCTTTGGATTGAAGGTAAGAATTGCAGAAAATACGTTTTTATATGTCTAACGTTACTGGGCTATTGATTCAACTTTTTTACCTGTTGTTCAACTTTAAAATGATGTTCCTAGGTTTAGGTTTAATTTAAAAATCTACTTTATTTCTTTTGACCAAGACAGAGCAAAATAAAGTATTCCCATTGAAAATTAAATTGGTTTCTAAAAGCCATAGTAAAGAAATACAGAGAATTGGAGAAAGAAGGATCAGTTGCCCCTATGGTGCTACATTTACCATTGTTGTTGTGTTTATTACTGCAGCAAAATAAATAAGCCAATTTTTCACAGTGCTTCACAAAATGTGACTGATGTCAATTCATTATATCATCTGCTGAAACATCCTGAATAGTGAACCTGAGAGGCAGGCTGTGCGAGAGATAAGAGATGTAATAAACTGTGGGTTACAATGTTAACAAAAACCTGCCAAGAAAACATATTGATATATAATTTGAAAATACTTTTTGGCAATCTATTTGAGCTGTTTGCTTTGATAAAACTAGATTTTTTATGTAAGGTATCTTAATATTTCATTGTTTCTCTCTGCATTATGTTCTTTTTTTATTTTCAAGCTGTCACTGTCTTTATGTGTCTTTTCAAAAAATGTTAATAATATAAAAGTCTTATGCAGTTTCCACATGTATTGTTTTTTTCTTGTTTTACATTTAGGTGCTTCTATCACTAATTACTGTGTCAGACACCCTATAAAGACCCTGGACACTATCCTCGTGTGGTGTCACTAGTGCTGGCCAAACATATGGAGCAAATTTAAAAGAGATAAGATACCATTATTGGCTCAGTTATGGGCTATATCTTGACCTTCCCTCTTAGATTGTAAGCTCTAAGGAGCAGGGCACTCTGATTCCTACTGTATTAAAGTGTATTGTATCTTATCTGTATTCTTTTTTTGAAAAGTAGATTACAAGAAGGTTATAAGGCTGGTCATACATTATACAATTTTCTTGTACAATTTCCCTTTAGATTAACCAAAACCATATAATATGGAGGTCAAACCTAAACACTTTCAATTTGTATGCAATCAGGGAGGCACTTCCACTACATAGTTGAAGGTAAATCTAAAGGAAACTGAATAAGAAAATTGTATAATGTATAGCCAGCTTAAGTAAAGCCCATAATGATATGATTGTTTGATATAACAGGGCCAGCCTGGAGTTCTAAATCAAAAGTAGATCAAAACCCTACCTGGATGACAATTAGTTTACTAAATTGCGGTCTGTCAAAAACAGTTGCCTTGTTTTCCCCACTTTTACTAGTCCTTTTTGCATTTCAGTGCTGCTGATCTTCTCCATTCTCTGTCAGACAATTTTTGTCTACATGCACTCGCTCCAGCATTGGCAGCACATCTTAGTTTTAGACCAATGTATTGAGTTGCTCTCGGCTGCTTCACTGACAGTAATAACAGTGGACCATGCCTACACAATGTGTACTGGCATGAACACTTGGAGGTTCATTTACTAAAACTAGACCACTCAATCTGGGGCAGCTGTGCATGGTATTAAATCAGCTTCTAACTTCAGCTTGTTCAATTAAGCTTTGACAATAAGGCCCCTTTCACACGATCGGACCGTTCAGATCCGCCTGTCAGTTTTGACGGCGGACCTGAACGGGCGATCCATGTTAGCCTATGGACCGTCGGATGTCAGCGGAGACATGTCCGCTGACATCCGACCCCGTCCGATCCGCTAAAAGCAGACGTATGGGCTCTACGTCCAGATCCGTCGCTGGCGGATCGGATCGGGTGAGATCTGACGAAAACGGACACGCTGTCCGTTTTCGTCCGATCCCTCCATAGGCGGCAGCGGCGCCTGACAAGCCCCTCCCCGCTCAGTGAGCAGAGAGGGACCTGTCATCCGCCGGCTCAGCGGAGATTAACGGACAGATCTCCCGCTGAGCCGGCGGACCGAGGCGGGCTCCGTAGAAACGGAGCCCGCCTCGTGTGAAAGGGGCCTTAAACCTAGAAGTTGATTGATTTCTTTGCAGAGCTGCACCAGATTGTGCACTCTCCAGTTTTAGTAATTTTCCCCTTTGTAAACTCCAGCAGGTGTGAATGTGACAAGGTAACAATACTGACCCACAAATAGGGGGCATTTGTGCCTGAACAAGGCTCTTCATGGCACGATTACTAGGTATTATTTTAATGAAAGCGGCAAATTAAAAAAAATTATTTTTTATTTTTTTAAATTACATCAGAGTTGTCCTTCACACATCACCAAAACATGGCATCATTACAAACCTTCCCCTACCTACCTTAACACAATCATATGACTTTTTTTTTGCTTGCTTTCACTTCCTCATTCCTTGCCTAGGTGAGGGTGATACAACCCTTGGCTCAACCGACCTCAGCCTTCTGGGTTACATGTCACACATCCCAGGAGGCTCTTGTACAGTCTCACTCAACAGTTGGTGATGGGGCACATGACAACAATGCTTCAAACAGGGTGCGAGGAAGACAGTGTTGGACTTCATGGGCTGGTAAGTAGGGCTGAGAGTCCAGTTAAATATTTATAAGAGAGTAAAAACCATAGCCACCACTTTTAAGGGGTTTAACCAATCCCCTTTCATCATAAAAAACATGTCAGCTATCGGCTATCTATTGTCATGACAAATAAAAATTGAATTAGACTCTTATTCATACATTTAGTTCTCTCTTCATGGTACCAAATTTACCGTTGTCAATCCGCAGACCTCCTCTTTGAACCCATTAGATCCTAGAAAGCAGCTTCATAACTAAAATATCAACAGATCTAAATACCTACCAAAATCCTGTTCCAGCACTCCACCAATATATATTCATTTAGATCTACTAAGAATGTTCAATTCTCTCTTGTTACGTGGTTGACCAGTAGAATGTGGATAGTGTTGACATGCTAGACAGCACATTATAAACTAAAAAGAGCCATTCATATCAGTCCACTGAAGCAGTTTACAATCAAATAGCACCAATGTGGTGAGGTGCCAGCTAACCAACCAGCATGTTTTTAGGAGAAAGCCCAGACAAACACAGGAAGAACATACAGAGCAAATTTTATATTCCCTGGTGAGATTTCAAGCGCCCATTCACACCACACTCCACCATGCTGTAATGTGTGTGCTTTTGTATCGAGGCATTATGTGGGGCACTGCGATAGGAATCTCACTCAGAATGAATGAGCTGTAAAGCACTTCAGTGGAAAAAAAAGTAATGCAGGCTGTATATCTTCCCAATGCACCACACAACACACGCTGTGCATTGTGAACTGCTGCAGCATGTTGTAGTGTACATGTGTTTTGGAGGTGCGTTGAGTTTTTCATTTAAAATCAGTGGAACCTCAACATACCAACATGCATGACCATGCATTGGAATAATGAGTACGTTACCTCATTATGGGTGGTGTTTATGGGCCTCAATCCAAGACCCATAGCTATTGTCACCACTAATATTGCTGACTGCAGAAGAAGAAGGAGCAGCAAGGGAGAGTTAGTAAGTTGAGTATAGGGGATTGAAGGTGCAGAAACACTGTAACTTTGTATTTTTTTACTTCCATATAATCTAATCTAATTCTAGTTAAAGGGACATCTTAAATTTCAAGGCTTAGGCAAAACTTTATATTTGCTTTAGATAGAGAAGGGAAGAGTTAGAGCCTCTGTCAGGCTGTTTTTATGGCCCATGTCCCTGTTAAGGAAACATCCCCTCACTTCCTGCCAGGATAAGAAATGATGTACAATTCCTCCAACAGGGACACGTTTGTAGTAGAGAAGGAATGGTTAGACCGTTTGGCAATGAGTTTATTGCTGTTCCAATGACATTTGCATCTCCATTTCTTTTACGAGTGTCACAGGGACAGTGGAGAAAATCTTCCCAGCAAGATCACAGATAGATATAAAAGCCTGTCAAAACTTGTCCTTACTCTATGTAGAAAAAAACTGGCTGAGGTTAGGCTTTGAATTTACCACAAAAGTCTGCCGAAAAACTTAAATACCTATATATTAAATAAGCAATTCCTTTTTAAGACTTGCCTAGATTTTCGTTTTTGAAAACTAACCTCCTTCTGGAAAAATTAAAAAAAAAAATTGGAGCCCGTCATGGAAATCCTCTGGAGGGAGCTTTGGGCTATTCAGTTACCTTCATTATATGCTGGCATTAGTAAAAATATAGATCATGCTGATTTACCCAGCTGTTGAGCGCTTGTTTCATAACAGATGGACATCACCTTAATCTCCTCTTGAAGAAATTGCTGTAATAAGATCATTTCTATAGACAAGAATGGTTTTGTTTAGACTCCAGTTGGGTGCAAGTATTACAACTGACTATGTCCTTATAGTTTGACTATATTCAGTTACTTTTTGCTTTCTACAATGATAATTTACTAAATCAAAACAGGACCCATACAGATTCTCTGAGGTGGTCTCCAAGCCTTCAAACTGTGATGACAAGTCATGGAGTCCAGATCCCCAAACCATAGTCATATACTCCAAGAATTCTGCTCCTTCAGAGATAAGAGACGGCTAGTATTTTGTGGGATAATTACTGTCTTAGAAGTTGTAACAAACGGAAAGTATTTGTCTGCATTTCCAAGGCAACAATTTGCTTTTTTTTCTTCCCAATTGGTTTTGATGTAGAAGTATCAAGTTTTCTAGACTTCTTATGATGAAAGCTTTTTTTATGGAGATGATTGCATATAGCTTAACGGAGTCTTACACAATGAACAAAGGCATTATATATATATATATATATATATATATATATATATATATATATATATATATATATTTCTCAATTTCTCGATTTTTCAGTACTGATTGCTCAGAATAGTATAGTAGTATAGTATAGTAGTAACAAAAATATTAGCATTGTCCTGCTGGATGTCGGGGTCTGCTGCTGGATGCTTCAACTTTCTCTCCAATCGAGTTGCTGAAAACTTTTTTCCAACTTCTTGTGGCCTTCTTTGCTTTTTTCGTATGCATTCATCATATTCAAGGATTTCCTTGCTTGGCCTCAGTATATCCCTTTGGCCAGCAGGCGGCTCTGGAATGTGAGGAGTTATCTCTCCTCGGGGAGGACAGCTTTAATACTAAGTCTGTTTTCTAGATTTCTTATTTGCCTTATTTGAAGCCCACATGCCTTGCAATAGATATAATTTTATTACCATACAATGAAATATTGAAAATCATCTCGCTATTCAATAATATATGAATTCCTCCTTTTCATGCACCCCTGAAGAAGGACTTAATTACTATCCTGAAACGCGTTGGGTGTAAGGAGGGTATGGTGGTATTAGCCGATGATTTTGTCTAAAAATGAATATTTCATTTCTAACTGTATTTTTAATCATGTCTAATTATAGTTTTAAAAAAATATTTTTTTTTGTTACTACTATACTTGTATACATTGATACTATTTGGTGCCTCAAAAGTCCACCCAGGAGAAAAACTATTTTCTTTATTAGCATTTAGCAACACCTCTCTCACAATTTACTTTTACTAACTTTTCAAGTAACAACTACAAGATTAACGCATTGCCCTTTTTCTAATAGGTAAAGAGTACCTTACCTGTATAGAATAAAACATTTAGTCATAAAACAACTTTTAGTGGTCATATACAGTTAGAATTCATCTAAAGTCAAACTTTATTTTATAAGTAGATAAGGGTTAAAGCCCCTGTTAAGTTTTTTTTTTTTTCTATGCATGTTTTATTGGGGAGGTTTTCTGTGATCCCTGTCTTGTAGGGCCTGTTCACATTATCACATTTTATGTGCGCTCCAATGCAGAATCACAATGTACTAAAAGCACATGAAAGCTAGTTGCCATTCTATGCCATTCTTTGAACCTCTTCACATCAGTGCATTGCGTTAGAAGGCAGTGCTTTACATTCTAGAAAAATCATAGCATTTTGTTAAAAATTAACCTAATATTATAGTCAATGGCAATTCTTTTTTTTTATTTTATAAAATCAAATATATCTCAAGTGCAAGTAATATGAAACTACATGTACTCCCTTTATATTAAAAACAATTTTCCATATACCAATCTTCATGACATTAAAGTAATATAATTATACTGATGTCAACAGAAATCACATATTCAATATGCACAGCCCCGTTCATGGAATATGTATAATATAAGTCCAGTCCACCAAATAAGTCCTTAGTGAGCACCAAGTATCATTGTGTATTAATACTTTTTTTGTTTATGCAAAGTTCTCCAGTTGAGTTCCACCACCATTCACACTGTGTGCTCACCTTCAAATATTGACCTCACTATTGTGCAGGTCACTATGTGCATTCCCCTTAAAGGGGCCTCATTCCGCTCCTATGGGTGCCTCCTGCTACAGTTACCAAATCACCTTCTCTTTGGGATCAGTATCTTTTTACCTCACATCACCATTTAATAGCTCTTCTCCTTTAAAAAAAAAAAAAAAACTCACATGGTGCTTTATCCTTCTAAATGTTCACTTTATTAAAAGACCAGAATAATACTTACATTCTCTAGTGCACCATACAATCAGTGCACTACCATAAAATCACTTCAACATATTTAGGTGTAGTCCAAGTTACCCCCTTCCTCTCTCTCTCGCCCGTTCTCTTATCTATGACTCTCTTTTCCTGTTTTTCTGATTCCCTCACCTATTTTCTAGTTCCTCACTGTTCCTGTTCATGCTGTCGCCACTGTTTTTTGGTTAGCGTAACTGTGATCCCTATTGCTCATTTGTAACGATTACCCATTTTTTTAGCCCCTGTGTGGACAATTTACAAGCTTGCTTTTGTAATCTAGTGTTTATTCTTAAAACCAATAAACATATTGAAACAGAAAATATTTAGCTGTATTGTCACCTTTTTTGTTATTAAGCTCCGCCCAAATATGTTTTGTCACTGCCTGTGTGACTTCCTCAAGGGACCCTTGAGGAAGTCACATAAAAGGTGACGAAACACGCAGAGAATTATTAACATATACCATATTGTCAATGGCACAGCATGGAAAATGCACCAATAACACAATATTTAATGAATGCGTTTTTCAAGTCACATGGCCATACTTCCTATGTACTGGTGTTGCAGTTACATTTTATTGTAACACCTTAAAAAGACACTAAAAGCACATTTTTTGTTTCTTATATGATGGTGTGAACAGCCCTTTAGACAGTTGTCACTTGTTCTCTATCTTCCAGTCCCAGTGACAATGGACACCAGGAGAAATAAAGAGGGTGAATTTTCCCAGCAGGGACACAGACACCACTAAAACCTGACACAGGTTTCAACCATTCTACAGTCTATACAAGAGAAGACAAAAAAAAGTTTAGCTTTACATACACTTTATGTTCATAGGAGATTAAATCATCATAAAGGGGCTCCAGGTGATTGGACATTTTTATTTAATTCTATATTGCATACAAAAAGCCGGAACTATACTGCATCTGAGCACCACAAACCAAAAATGCTTTAATTAATTTTTAACATTGCAAACTCACCCATCCACGTCTCCATGCTTTATTTTGCTGAGAAATCACTTTAACTGCTTTTTGCCCACCCACCGTCAAATGACGGCGGGGTGGTGCAGCTCTCATTCTGGGACGCTGACCCTGCCCCAGAACGGCCGCTCTCATGCGCCTGCAGGGGCCCGCAGCGCGGCGATCGCGGCCACGCCGCGTCACTTGGACACAGCGCGACCCCATCTCTGTAAAGAGCCACTTCCGCGGCTCTTTAACCATGTGATCGTCTGTGTCCAATCACAGCTGGTCACATGTAAACAAGTAATCGAGTGCCGGTAATCGGCTCTCCTCGCCTCACACCGACAGAGTGTGAGGAGAGGAGAGCCGGTCAGCGGCATCTCCTCACAGGGGGACATGTAGGAATGTAATCAGGGCACTGATCATCAGTGCCCTGATTACAATAGTGCAATACACTGTCACCAATCAGTGCCCAATATTGCCCACCAATGCCAGCTATAAGTGCCCACCAGTGGCAGCAATCAGTGCCCACCACTGCCCACATGTGTCACCAATCAGTGCCCATTAGTGATGCCAGTCAGTACTGGCAATCAGTGCCACCTATCAGTGCTGCCCATCAATGCCCATCACTGCTGTCAATCAATGCCCATCAGTGTCACCCATCAGTGCCACCCATCAATGCCCATCAGTGTCCATCAGTACCACCTATCCGTGCCACCTATCAGTGCCCACCAATGCTGCCTATCAGTGCCCACCAGTTCCGCCTATCAGTGCCCACAAGTGCCACCTATTAGTGCCCACCAGTGCCACCTAACAGTGCCCATCAGTGCCACATATCAGTGCCACCTATCAGTGCCCATAAGTGCAGCATATTAGTGCCTCCTCATCAGTGCCACCTAATCAGTGCCCATAAGTGCCACCTCATCAGTGCCCATAAGTGCCTTCTCATCAATGCCCACCAGTTCAGCCTATCAGGGCCTATCAGTGCCGCCTCAGCAGTGCACATCAGTAAAGGCAAAAAATTACTTAGTTACAAAATTTACTGACAGAAAAAAACTTTTTTTTTTTCAAATTTTTTTTTTTTTTGTTAAAAATAAAAAACCCTGCAGTGATTAAATACCACCAAAAGAAAGCTCTATTTGTGTAAAGAAAATGATAAAAAGATTTTTTTGGGTACAGTGTAGCATGAACGTGCAATTGTCATTCAAAGTGCGACAGCGCTGAAAGCTGTAAAATGGCTTGGGCAGGAAGGGGTGTAAGTGCCTGGTAGGCAAGTGGTTAAACCCCCCCCTCCAGCATTTCTGTCTTAATCAATCTGCCCTTAGCTCAGGCATGCAGGCAGGAGGGTGTGCTTAGTTGAGAAAACCCCTTCTTTCATTCCCTTCTTCTGAAGATTCCTGGGATGTATAACATCATTTACCTAGGCCTGGGAACCAGGAAGTAACCAAATGTAAAAAAAAAAGCTTAAAACATGTAAATATGATATACTCTCCTATGTATTTACTAAGGCTAGCAGTATAAGGATTAACAAAAGTCAATGTTGATTTTGAGAGCGAAGTTCCGCTTGAATTGCTATCTTTAGAGTCTTAAAGCAAACTAAAACAATGGCATAGAGGTCCCATGTGTCCCATGTGTTGTTTAACTAACACATTAATTTAAAATCAATTTTTGGGACTTTTATCTTTTTAATGTCTTATTAAATGTTCTGAGTAAACCTTGCCTTCCATGACCCTTCCCATATTTTTTGTAAGCCCTTTTTTAAATTGTATCTTTCCCTCCTGTTTGTCATGCTAACATAGTTAATTTTAAAAATTGCCCATCAAGTTCATCTATAAAAAGATAGGTAAATAAATAAACAGGTGAAAAAACCTTGCAACCTCTAAATACCTTTAGAAAGCATGATCCATTTTTTTCAATAATAGCAACAACTTCTTCCTGACCATAGGCAATTTAATAACTCCTTTGATTTATATTCTACTATTTATTACCTATAAATATAAGCAATCATTTCTTTTTGTTGCTTTTAGAAACACATCCAATGCATCTTTGACGCAATCATTTGAATTTGTTACAGCCAGTTTCTTTGAACAAAAGCCCCCTTGAGCTGTAGTAAAAGAGGGCCTTGTCTAATGGGCAGGGTTAGGTTGCCCCATTGGCTGAAAATAAAGTAGGCCTTAAAATCAGTAATTTACCATTTTTACCTATAGAGCTGATACATGGGACCCCAACAAAACATGGAAGAGGAGGGATCATGCCATTTTGCTTCCTGCAAACCTCCTAGCACAGTTTTATTTCGATGTTTTGCCTTGCCATAATTTGAAAAGTAACTGCTTTATGTCCTTTGGGGCTTCTGGTTAATTGGATGCCTGTCCAGGACTGATGGTTAGGGCAGGCTGTTATGGAATGCCTGATTTAATATCATAATATGTAAAGTGACCCAATCCAATAAACCTGTAGCCTTGCCCATTCCAGCTTCTGAGACAGTAAATAACTCGTTCCTTATGCTGTAGGGTAACCTTTTTCTTTCAGTGATTCATTTGTATCGTTTGGGATAACCTTAATGTTACTGCAAAAAACTGATAGGGCAGCAAAGGTAAAGAAAGTACTAGCAAAGACAAAGAAAGGCAGAATTAACAGCTCCCACCATCACTTTGACTGACACGGATACAAATTGCAATAGGCACAGATATGAAGCTCATATAAATTGTCTGTATTGACATGGCCCCATCAGACACCAACTGCCTACAAGTGCCTTCTTTTGTGTGAAGTAACATACTGGTGCGCATATTCAACTAACTGTGTGATCCCCCTGGTTTACTTCATGAGAGTGAAGGTTGCTGGGACCCCTAGACATACACGAGCCCCTAGGCTCTTGCTTAGGTTGTCATGTGGGTGATCTTGTTTTGAGTATGAGAAGCTGGTAGGGCTGATATTAACGTAAACCTGTTGCACACAGGCTTCAGAATTTTGATTCGGTGGTATAGGGTTCCCACAGTCCTTCACAAAATTTTTACACATGTACTCCCCAGTGTTGGCGCTTTTTTCAGCATGAGAGCACTTACCTTCATGTGTTTTGTAGTTGACCTGATTTTGAATCCATTTTGGACTCGGGTGCAAAACCTCATATTTAAATTTACGGAGATCCAATTAGGGGAACAATCCCACGGGATATTTGCTTAATTTGATCCCTATGTCGCCCAAACGCTACAAACTGTCGCTATCATTACAGCTACTTAACACCACCAAGACTTGTATTCCACTTTTTTCTGGAAGCAATCTATGACTCCTCAATTCAATGTTTGGCTACATAAAATCTGAGCAATTTATAGAATGGGGGACATTCCCGCCTCTGCAAATAGTAGAGAGGAAAAGTGTTGTTAAAACTGGTTCTACTGGACAGAGTACACTTTTCCAACAGTTATATTGCAGACCTCCCTTTTTAAAGACAGCTTGTGCCCCTTATCTTGACTGGTCATGTCCCTCGATTCTTGGAGCAGTGACACATCACCTAGAAAATGGAACCATTACCCCCTTTTTTGAAGACTTCCAGCTCCAGGTGATTTTTTTTTTTTAGTACAATATTTTTATTATTTGTTGGCATACAAAATGTATACAAACAGGTATACAAGGGTGTGAAAAGAGGTATACAAAGTTAAGAAATAGTTTAACCTGCTGGTTTTGGTACATGTTACAAAACAAAAGGTAGCAACAATATATAGAGGTCCGAATATATATTTCGGGTTGAATGACAAGTATAATAATTAGTGACATACTGTAGTAATTAGCGATAAATTGTATTAAGGTTGAGGGCATCCTCTCTTTAGCTAGGCGAGATTATCAGTTAGGCGATCGATTGCCTCTATCTATCCTTATCTCCCATACCTTCTTGAACTTAGCACCTGTGAGAGCATTAATTGCTAGGAGGTGTTAATAGGTATGGATTTGTTTGACTAGGGCTGTCACATCTGAGAGGTTAGATGAGACATCGGTTTTCCATTTTCTCAGAATGGTTGTGCGGGCTCCCAGTAAAATGTGCATTACCACAGTCCTAGCTGAGCTAGGATATACGTTTATGCAAATGTTAAGGATGGCCAATCCTCGATTTGGGGTTGATAGGATTCCTGTTAGCAAGGATATAAGTCTAATGACTTGCTTCCAAAAGTTGGTTAAACTGGGGCATTCCCATAGGGTGTGCAATAGGTTCCCTACTTGGTTACAGTTGCGCCAACAGTTGGGTGATGAGGATTGGTAAAAATTAGCCAAACTATATAGGGTGTAGTACCATCTATGAGTAATTTTAAGTGTCATTTCCTAATGCATGGTACAATGAGTTGCTTGCTGAATTGCTCGGAAAGCACTATGCAATTGGAGGGTGGAGAAAGAGACTTGTAGGTCCTTTTACCATTTGAGCATTGAGTTAGTATTATGGAATGTGTTCTTGTTATGTAGGATGTTATAAAAAAAGGGAGATTCCCCTATCCAATGGTTTTGGTGATGTGTAGAACTTCCAAGCTTGGGGATGTAAATGGAAGTTTGGGATAGGAGTTTTGGCTAGGAAGTGTAAAATGCGGGCACATGTGACGTAGGAGTCTCTAGGTAGATCATATGCTACTATCATTGCCTCCACTGTCTTGGTTTTAGAGCCCTGAATTAAGTCATTAACGGTGTTTATACCATGTAATGAAAGGTTTCTGGTAGAGAGCATGGGTATCATAGCTTCTAGGAGGGGTAATGGGAGGTCAGTGATAGTGATGTCTGCCTGGGTCGTCGATTGACTGTGAAAGTGCCTCCAAGCTAGTAATGAAGCTTGTGAGGGAGGAGACAATGTGGATACATCCCAGGGCTTCCATAGGTCGAATATAAGAAGATTGTGCAGGCTATGAGTAGGAGCTAATGCTGTTTCTATTTCTGTCCAAAGGAGAACATCTTTGTCTCTGAACCAGTACTTAGTTTGATCCATGAGGACTGCCCAGTAATGATTGCGGATGTCTACTAGACCTGCTCCACCCACTGATCTATGTTCAACCAGGTTGAAATGTTGGCAACGTGCTTTTTTGCCCTTCCAAAGAAAGTTTCGGAGGAGACTGAACAGGGTTTTAAAGTACTGATTCGGTATGGGAATGGGTAGAGCTCTAAATATGTACAGAATTTGGGGAAGGTGTCGGGTGGCTTCCTCAGAGCTTTTAGATTCTTGTAAGGTCCGAATGTTGCAGGGCCAGATAGGAACAGTGGGGGAGACATGCTTCTCCTCAATAGTTATGGAGATTGCAGCATGGTCAGACCATGTAATGTCATGTATTCTTGAGGATAATTTTGTCTGATACAAACATATCTACACGAGTGTAGGTGCGGTGTCTGGAGGAAAAGTAGGTGTAATCTCTCTCAATGGCATGCTGGCACCTCCAGACATCGTACACCTCTTTTGTGTGAAACAGTTGGCAAAGTGAGGTTCCCCGACCTTTTACCCGAGAGCTAGTATCTAGATGAGGGTCTGTTGGTAGGTTAAAGGCACCACATATCAAGAGGTGTCCATATTTGACTGATGCTATGCACTTGAACAGGGCACGGAAAAAACTAATTTGGTGTGAGTTCGGTGCATACACAGTGCATATGGTGCATACACAGCCACCAGGTTGTGAGTTGAGCTCACATGTAATGATGACGTATCGGCCCTCTGCATCCAAAAAGGAATCTCTGAGCTGGAAGCCAAGAGAGTTTCAGATGGCCAGGAGGACTCCTCTTTTCTTTTCCTGAGCACATGCCAGGTAGATGTATGGATAGTCTCTGTGCGAGCACTTGGGAGAGTTGGAAACCTGGAACTGGATTTATTGAATGCATAGTATGTCTACTCTATGTTTGCAGGCTTACTTCCACATGGAAAAGCATTTAGCAGGGTGGTTCAGGCCCCTGGCTTTGAGTGAGAGGCAAGTGAAGGTAATGGTGAGTATATTTTAGGAACAATGGGAGATATGGTCGTTCTACTCACTTTTGTGGCTTGGCAATGCTAATCCAGGAGTGGACCATCCATTTTAGCAGTGGTCAACAGGTGACAGTCTTGTCTTCTCATGAGGAGCTTTTTTGACAATCCCATGGAATTGTAGAGGACCGGAGAGTGTTTCATGGAAACAAGGATTTTAGAAGCTGGTGAAAAATCTTTTCCAACATGCCATGCACCAAACAGGAAGAACAAGAGATAAAATGAAACACGTTACAAGTTAACTTACTGAGCATAAAAAAAATGTATAAAAAGGGGATCCATTAGTAGATCCAGGTGAAGTAATAGCAACAAGTGTAGGTGAAGGGAAAAAAAGGAAGGTTTCTGAAACATTCCTCTAACTGGGGCATTTTGAGGATTTTTAGCTAGCTAGTGTGCTGTGAGCTTAAGTGCTTCCACCTGTGTGTTTTTTGGAGGATCTCTTGCGTGATACTACTTGCCAATCTGGTTCAGCAACAAGTAGTGGTCTGGCTGAGGCTGAGGAAGATGGAGTTGCAGGAAGTATTCCCCCACTGGTGCAGGCCAGTTAGGCCTTCTTCCAATGTCGTGACCTTGACCGTGGTCCTATTGTGGGTAATGCAGCGTGTGGTCGGGTACTTCAATTTGTGCATAATTTGGTGGTTGCGAAGAGTTTTGTTATTGTTGCCAGATTGTGGCGTCGTTGGAGGGTGTGTCTGGAAAGGTCAGGTAGTAGCTGGATAGCCATATATTGATCTGGTAGATGCTCAGCCCTCCTAAAATATGCTGTTAGCAACTCTTTGACATGGTAAAAGTGTACCCTCAATAAGACATCTCTGGGCACTTCCTCAGCCAGAAAAGATGATTTTGGAACCCTATCAACTGTAAAGTCATGCGCCGACAGTGAGGATGCCAGGGAGGAAAATAGGCCCTGGACAAATTGTTGTAACTGTTGGGCAGGTACAGATTCAGGGATGCCTTATTTTTATGTTATTTCTCCTAGATCTGTCTTCTAGGTCTACAATTTTATCGCTTAGCCATGTAATTTCCTCTTTATGTGCATTGTGAGACTCAACCAGTGTAAACTATGCAGAATAGTCCCTTATGGTGAGTTCCATAATGGCCATGTATATTCTAAGGACCAACATATTTATTTGTATTTGTTATCCAATGTTTCAATAATAATAATTAACAGTTAGAATACATAAAGATTAAAATATAATACATTGGAATCTTTCTAGACTAATAACCTAATCTACACTAATATGACATCGTGGTCATTACGTGGTCCGACAGCACATTATCCAACCCCTAGGGATCTGGCCTCCATGGGGTAACAATCTTGGTTCAACTGATACTAACAACTGAGTCCCGGATGTGAGTTTTTTGCCATACATGATTCATGTTGAACACCGATAATATTCAAGTGGGTAAGCACCTATATATTTAAAGCAACATGTAAATTGGTGATGGGTTTAAGAAATTTTGGTCCTAATGTTTTTCTATGTAATTCAGATAAATCCACAGATCCATGCGATGCCCTCGAAGAAGCAGGAGACTGCGAAACATGTTGGCTCTCTGCATACTCAAGCATCTTGTGAAATAGTATATCCCAGTACCAATCACCAACAGTGATTTCATGAATTTTGTGATTTTATATGTAACAGACACTGTACTTTTGTACCGATTTTTGATCTAATTAAATGACTTTTTAATTCTATTCTAATGATTTGGTGCCTACCTTATTATACACATATACTGGTCTCCCTTAAAAATCCCATTCTTATTGAGATAGCTTAGGCTCTCTCTTTCAATAGTTTGGTGAGTTCCACGTGGTCGACTCTGTTCCCCAACACAGGAACCTCCTCCTGGCATGTTTTAACACTGGAGACAAGGTCAGCATGGATGGATGCCCTGAGTGACATTATCATTTCTTTTAATGTGGTGTCCACTATGGGTTGCCCTGTGGTTGGGAAGGCAGCAATCGGATCCACTGCACTTTGGATGCCTGGGATATGCTCACCTCCATGTCTGGGTCTGCCTGATCTCTATATGGGGAGTGCCTGCGGGGCTTGGATTTGACCGAGCTCTGGATGGTAGGGCTGGAGGTGCTAGAGGTTGTGCCACTATACCCCCAAGTTGATGTGTTGCCCTTTTTAGGCTGCCCGCAGCCTGATGCTGAATTCTCAGCTGTTACTTACTGCTGAGTGTAGCGGGCGCCGCTTTTGTTGAAGCCCTCTGGATAATGAGTGGAAGAAGTAGGGCAGCTTGCTCAGCTGCTGCAGTTCTTTTCGGCGCTGTGTCATCCCACTGTGACTCCCGAGGATGTAGGCTGTGTCTGGGGCTGTCAGGATGGAGGAAAACATTTTTTGGATATAGTTTCCCCTGGCGGTCAAGTGGAGCTCTCAAGTCAGGTGTCCATTTTGGAGCTCAGTCACCACGCCACCTGCAGATAAACCTTTCAATGCTTCCTCCTTCTCCCATAACTTTTCCAAACCCCCATGCCCCACCTCACCCTTTTTTTTATCTCAACCCTATTCGAAATTGTGAAAAATTGGTTTTCTAATGGTGGGAGATGAATCCTGGTCCTGTTGGCCCTTCTTATTACTTGTTATACTCCATGTAAGGGAGAAAGATTTTTGTTCATCCATTTTCCTATTTAAAAAGGCCTTCGGTAGGGTTTGGATTCAGGTAGTTTACCACCCCTTTAAAATATCTTTGAGACCACCTTTTTCGCACACAAAATGAGGACCAAAGATTATTATTTTACAGGATTTATATAGTGTCAACAAGATATATGAATTCTCATCATTGAAGCATGATGATACAGTGTTCCTACTGTCTGTATAGAGTAAATGAAAAATCCAGTTCTTCCAAAATGAAACGCACATGTAATGTTCCATGCAGCGTGGACAGAGCTGATGTCATCACTATTCATCCCAAAAAGTTATTATTGTCTGGAACTGCTGTCAGACGTTTTCTATGTATGTGTTGTTGCCAATGTATACTTTGTATCTTGTTGAAAGGCATACAAACCAATTGTCCATTCATGGCCAAATATAAAGCGAGAGAGTAGCCTAATGAATTTTAGCCTTAGTGTAACATTACGTTCCAGACTTCTTAAGTCGTTAATCATGGTTTCCCCATCAGATCTTAAGAACAGCTGAGCTCTCCTTACAAAGGCATGAGAGCCATGACAGTAAATACTTCCCAATGGGACAGACGGCTAGACATGAAAGATAAGCAGAAAACCTAATGACTTGCCTATGAATTCAGTACATTAGTAAGTACCAGCCATTACTCATGGTCTTCCAAGACAATCCCCTCTGTTTGCCTAATACATTAACAAAGTCAGCAGAGAATTTCTACCTGTTCATAGCATGATACACAAAAACATATGTGGCTTCTTCTACTTAACATAATGCAACATAATGCAAACACATGGGGTGTGAATTCACTCATCACAACCAAATAGAAAGCAGTTTCGCAATATTTGCTGATTTAACTAGTTAAAATTACATCACTAATTGGCTATTATTGGTTTGTAGGTACCAGAGTTCTTTGTACCATATTATCAAATTTTCTAAAAGGTCATCATTTTGCTGTTACTCCTTCCACTGTCCTATCACAGGCTGGGACAGGTCCAGGATGAACTGGGTTTAGAGGAAGTGGATTTAATGATGCTTGTCATCAGGCATGCCATGCAGGCAGCCCACTACAGGTTGCCTGCAGAACAACACAAAAGGGTGAAGACAAGACCAGTCATCCTGCATAAAGAGAGAGAGCAGCAGTGACGGGTCTTTATTACAAGAAGCTCCTACAGAGAAGGAATACTGTGCAGATCTGGAAGAAAAAGACAAAGCATATCAAGATTCAAGAAAGAATACATAAGACTTTTATTTAGACAATATTTGCTTTTTCCATAATTCAGCTTTAAATAGCCATTGCCGGTAGTTCAGAATCCAGGTACAATGTACAGACGGTCCATGGTTTACCAACTTTGAGAAAAATTGTTGCTGTGATGTCCCACTTCCTGACATGCCATGTAATAGCATTTCATGTGTGATAATAAAATGCAAGTGTTTCAGAGGGAATAAACCTTGAACATACATTATCAACAAGATATTTATTTCTGAACAATGTGCTGTCCCTGTCCTCTTCCAATGCGTTTAGCAGCAGCTATGCGTAATGTCAGCCCTCTTTCTTGCAGGAACAATAGACTGCCATTGTGGACTTTCCTGCTTGAATACTTGTCACCGCTGGAATAAAACTGGCATTGTGAATGGAATGCAATCACTGAGTTTCCTATGTTATACACAAATCAAACATCTATTCATTTTTAGCATTGTATCGGTAGAATTTTGGACCTTCCATTATATTGCTTTCCCACCCACTTGCCTTCCAGCTATAGTAAGACTGTTGACTCTTAATGTTCTGATTTTTTTTTTGCAGCCCTGGAAATGAAAGTGAGGGAAAGATCCAAATTTTGAGTTGTCACTAAAGCATTTGTAGAAGGTAGGGAAAAGCTGAACTAGTGGCAACGAGCTAAATACACAGATGAAAGGTATATATGAGAGCTGTTTTACCTGCCAAAGGATTTGTATTTTTGTCTATTCAGTTCTGAGATTTACACAGCTCTGCACATGTCACAGCCTCCTCTCCAGCAAGATAGCAACGCTGAACCAAGTAGATATTGCTCTTTTGAGCTCCTCTTCATACAGCTTTATAATTGGTTAACACTGTTCTGTATTTATATGCACACCCTTTGGACCCTGTTTGCATTGCTAATTCTACTATGCACTTGTTTAGTGAAGTTCAAGTTAAAGCTACCCTCTGTCTGATCATTTCACCAACTCCTTTACCTTTTAGAATGGGAAATCCAAAAAGTTGTTCCCAGAAAAAGAGGTAAGGAGAAATTTCATGGGGACACCTAATCTGGGGACAACTCTCTAAGTGGGGAATTCACCTCACTTTTAAGGCCCATTTAGATCAATGCATTTGTAGAAGTGCATTTTTTTTGTAGAGTTAGGCAGGTGCAGTGTCATGGGTAAACAGGTGTTTCGATTGGGTATTGATGTAACTGATATGTATTGACCTTTGTTTCCAAAGGGATTTTGAATTTTGGACCAAGGGTTGCTGACTCATAAAAGCAAATATTATATGTCTTTTGATGAATTGTCATCAAACAGACATGTCATATTTTCCAAAATGCACTGCACTGCAGCGTTAAGGAAGAGCCAACACAAATGTTTTAGTTTGCTGTAAAAAAAAGCGTAAATGGGCTTGCAGAAATTTCCTCTAACATTCTGTTGCCTCTCTGGTACAAAAAGTGAAGTGAAGTTTCCCCAATGGGAACTCAGGCAAAAAAATAAATAACTGGCAAGGGTTTTAACCCTTCCCTACTCCAGGGCTTTTTATCTCAGAGAATAGGTGCAGGAACTCCCCCCTTTAGTCACTTTGTGTCTCTGCCCCCTACCCACCTTCAAGCACTGACCCTTGGTTCCACCCTTCCAGTCCTTTTAGAGAATAAAGAGCCAAATATAATTTTGTAGTGCTAAGTAATTTGAATGGAAATTGGTAATGATAACAAGAAAAGCAATAAAATAGATCCCTTGCAGCCAGCAATAATAGCCCCCTCCCCCGGGGCAACTATATAGACCCCCAGCAGCAACAACAGACCTCCCAGCAGCCAGCATCAATAGACTCTCCAACAGACAGGAACAGTAGACGCCTCCCTAAACAGTAGATCCCTTCCAGCAACAATTGACCCTCCAGTACCAAAGTATTCCCCACCAGCAACAATAGATTGCCATGCAAAAATAGATCCCCTCTTGAGCAATAGAATGCCATGCAAAAATAGATCCCACACCAGTAACAATAGATTGCCATCCAAAAAAATAGACCCCCCCAGTAGCAACAATAGATTGTCGTGCAAAAATAGATCTCCTCCAGCAACAATAGATCCCCCAGCAACCAGCATCATGAGACCCTCCATCACACCTGAGCACCCCATGCTACTGCACACATTCAGTGCTGGGGTTGCTGGAACTGCCTTCTAATGTGTTCCCACTGGAAAAAAAACACTGCCCTGCTCTATCCAAATAATAAAAAAACACTATATATACACTTCAAAATAATAGGGCTGATGAGGGGGTATTTGGGGCACAGGTCCAGAATAATTGAAAGACATTTAAAGCCCACACCAAAGAAAATGACAAAAACCACCTTCATTTCACCTTCCCTTTGACTCCTATATATTTCACAAAAATCACATTTTTTTTCATTAAAAAAACTCTTAGTTTTGTTCCTTATTGGTCAAATAACTAGTAAGAAAAAGTCTGTGAATGTCCGGACATAATCAGCATTAGAATACCTCCTTCATTTACACATTTCCATGTAAACAATGTTTAGAAAATGTAGCTCTGTAACATGCCATGGGGCAACACAGTGCAATATAAAAGTGATGAAGTCTCACTTGGCAGCCCCCTCCTGCCCACCAACAACTGTAATGCCTTACAGATGTTATAAGTGTGGAAGTTGACTTATTGTCAGAAAACATATTGTTGGTGCGTTTGAAGCAGAGCTATAATACTACTGACAGTTGTTAATAATGCCAAGGACGTGTTATATAAGTGTGATTAAAGAGGGAACAATGAGGGAAATTCACTGCATCATGTTCACTTTACTGTGTCTACTTTGCGATATTGTAGACGATTTTACATCTGGCACCTAAGCACATTCCACATTCATGTATTTTAGTTACCTTGGAAATGTTATGATCTTGGAGTTATAACATTTTGTACTTGTTAATAGACTGGAAGGAATGGCCCATTATTTTAAATTATTTTATATATACACTATATATATATATATTTTTATTTGTTTGACTGAAAAATGTCAATGTGTGCCTTTTTGAGAGGTGAGTACCGAATTGACCTTACAAAATGGAGAGAGATAAGGTTAAGTGTCCCCAGTGTGCTAATGTTCCATAGTAGTCCAGAGTCCATAGTCTACAGAACTTCTGCAGGCCTTTGTGTTGGCACCCTCCTTATACCATGCAGCCATATGGCACAGCAGGGTGGGTAAATCCCAAATATATGTGCATTACTTTTTCTGGGTAAAGCAGTCACACTGGCCATACACAGCATAAATTTAGCTTGCTTCCTGTTGAAGCGGCTGAAATTCGAGCCATGGGTGGTCCTGTCGACTGACTTTGAATCAACAAATTTCTATCTGAAAATTGAAGCAGCCATCAAAGAGCAGGGATGGAGGAATGCATGGATTGAAATATGAATATTTATGGCTAACCTAAGCATGTTTGCCTGTTGACTGTACAGCTCTTATGCCCGTACACACGGTCGGACTTTACATTTCATGTAAAATGTGCGATCGGAGCTTGTTGTCGGAAATTACGGCTGTGTGTAGGCTCCATCGGACAGTTTCCATCGGAATTTCAGTCGCACAAAATTTGAAATCTGGTTCTCAAATTTTCCGACAACGAAATTCGTTTGTGCAAATTCCGATCATGTGTACACAATTCCGACGCACAAAGTGCCACACTCGGAATCAAGCAGAAGAGTAGCACTGGCTATTGAACTTAATTTTTCTTGGCTCATCGTACGTGTTGTACGTCACCGCGTTCTTGACATTTGGAATTTCCGACCAACTTTGTGTGACCGTGTGTATGAAGACAAGTATGAGCCAACATCCGTCGGAAAAAATACATGGATTTTGGATCGGAATGTCTGATCAATGTCCGATCGTGTGTACACGGCATAAGCCTTTGCTTATGTGTTTTATAGATACAAGGGTTTATTTAAAAAGGAAAATAGCAAATGTCATTATCCCAAAACAGCCAATCCTAATTCAGCTTTCACAGGTCCAACTGGAACACTTTGGCTAGACATATACTTTAAGGCTAAAAGGCAGAAAATTAACTTCTAGGAAGAGGATTTGAATGGCTGGCATTGATTTTCCTGAGACGATTACTATTGTTTTCCGCTAACATTTGTTAGGACTAGAAGTATCAATCGCTTTACACTTTTGCAGTTATAACTAGATGGTTGGTAACTAGATGTATGTCACTGTGGTCCTGAGTTTGATTCCACCACTTTGTTTCACCACATTTACTAAGATAAGCAAAAATTGATGAACATGAACATGTTTTACTTCTTTATTAAATCAACCTCAAAGAGGTTGTAAACCCTATTCATGAAAGTTGAACTAAGCACATATATATGTAGTGTTCACTTATCCCTCTCCAAAGCTATAGGTGTTGTTTCTCTCCGGTGCTTTGTTCCTCTGTTATCAGCATGAGCCACTTCTGACATGTTCTCCAGAGATAACATTGGCTAAAAATTTGTGTCAGGGAGGGAGATTAGAGGGAGATAAGCACTGAGCTTGTCTATTCAGACTAAAGCTCTGCATGTTCCTTCATTCCTGCTGATGTGGAAGGGGTGTGTCCATTTCCACCAAACAGCTCTCATACAGTGTAAGTGCAGTATCCCCGCCTACTCCTATGTGCTGCTGAAAGAGGAAGAAAGATTTTTAACACAAGCTACACATTCCAAAGAGTGTAGAAAGGGGAAGAAAGCAGATATACAAGTAAACCTTATGTAGGAGGATTTTGTTTCATCTCTGTGTATCATCTGAGGCTATTCACTTTATTGGGTATATGTGAGGGTTTACATCCACTTTAATGTTTTCATGTACCACATCTTCCACTTTTGATCTACAATTTTTTATTAACGGCATGGTAAGCCTTCCTACCTGCACCTTGTGTTTTCACCTGCATAATATGTACATTGATCATGTAGTGTCATGGTGTCACTTGTTGCCTTGCATGCACAGCCTGTAGTACAGTAAAATATTCACATTCCTTTATCAGAAGTGTATGTTCGTGTTCAAACATGAGGCATTCGGCATGGCACTGCACAGGATAATGCACTACCATCGTCTGTAGTGTGAGATCTGGCACATCCTGTGAGGAAACTACAAATCCCACAATCCCTGGATCTCTCAGTTTAGTGCCAGTGCAGGTAAGAGCTACACAGTAATTAAATCTGATACAGGCACAAGCAGACAGAGCATTCACAGACACCCAAAGAGCTCACCATGCAGCTGAAAGTTTTTATATTACATTAGCACCCCCACATTAGTGATGCAACACAGATGAGATGACAAGTCATGGATTGGATGCTGTGTGAAGGAAGTTGTTCTGTACTTTTAGGGCATAGGGACCAAAAAAAACATAGACATAGGGGATTCAATCAACCATGATACTACGAACTGCAGCCACAACATGTGAGCCCATCATAACAAGGTAATGTAAAGAACACAAAGAATATACTGTAACTTACTAATACCAATAAGAAGGTATATCCCTTGAAACACATTAGCATTCTTGCAATGGTTTGCAGGATGTTGCTAAGGTCTCCCAGGTCATAGAGATCCAAAATACAATTCTAATGAATTTACCACGAGCTTGTGCATCTACTACCTTTGTGAGAATACTTTTATATTTTGTATTAGTAAATGATGCTTATGATAATACACTAGGCTAGTGTGCCCTCTTTTTTTTTGCTTTGTTTTTTGGATTGGATGGAGCAACGAGTCTCCTTATAATCCTCAGTATCCTGTTTTGTCACACTTGAGCACATATAGGGGGTTTCTTTTTCATACTAATACCAAGTTTAAACAATGAAAACATTTCAGTTTACAATGCTTTTAAATCTTTTGAATAATGTGGCTTCCCAGCACAGTATTTGTTATATTACTATATGGTAAGGCTTGGGAACCCTACTTTGCAGTATTCTTTTTGCTAATGAATCATACATCTCAGAAAAAGAGACAATAACTAAAGTATTTTATCTCTGCTTCTTCTTACTGAAGAATTGTCATTTACCAATGATGCAGATAAAGATTTCACATTACCGAATAAAGCAAAAAACAAAGCTGTTTACTTGATCCAGTGTACCATCCACTGACTCATACCAGGTAAGGTTTTTGCATTCAAACATGACAGTTGACATGTCAGCTATTCAGTTGCGATTGTTGAGTCAGATCGTGTTTACTCATATCATTGAATGAGCAATGCTTTCATACCTGACAGCCTTTTTTTACTGTAATTATTTAAAAAAAAACTGCAAGTAACTAAATAAAAAATTATAATTAAAAAGTATCATACATTTTGGCTGTTTCTAGAAATGGTTAATAATTGGAGCAGCACATTTGCAAATTGCTTCTATTGTATGAATTTCACATCATGCTTGGGAAGGTAAATGGAGTCAAAGGATGCAGCCACCCTTCTTACATATTTCCTTTTACTTTATAGTATTTTTCTTTTTTTCTTTTTTTTTTTTTTTTTTGTTATTCCTTCTGCTTTCTGCATCTTTTAGTCTCACAAGACAATTGTCAGATTCTGCTGCAGGGCAGCCAGGAGTAATTACGGGGAACCCCAGCTGCTAGTAAAAGCGTTCCTCTTTCTTGGTACATGTCACATGTACCTTTATTAACTCTGACATGGCCTTTGTTTAGTTTCCTGAACTAACAAATTAACTCTGTAGCGACAAGACTTCCCACTGACCACTGTATAAAAAGGAAACGGTGGAGCGCTATTTAAAATTCAAGCAACGAGCATGAAAATGAGGAATCATTAGAGCACTAACTTTTGAATATTTATCCTTCTTTTTTTCTTTTTTTTTTGGAACCTGATTCTGCCAAATTTACTCAGTAGGTTCCAGTTTGTGAAGATAAAAGACTGTTTTTGTTTTTTTTCCTCCGTTGGGAAATCTAGAATTGACAAATACAGTAAGATCCTTGTCCTTTATGGCATCCTCTTGGTCAATAAATGTCTGTCATATCTCTAGAGATGAGCTGTTTATGTGGTTTTAACAAAGGTTGCTGGTCCATTTGTTTGTTTGAACAAAGGATATGATCAATGGAATGTAAAGAACATAGGCAGTGTTACAGCATATTCAAGTGTCTTATCAGGACAGAAACCATCCATCTTCGGTCTCTGATGGGCTCTGCTGTCAATTCCAAGAAAATGCTTTAAATGCATTGCCTATTCTTCCTCTAACACCTTGATAAAAACTGTGGAGATAATAGAAGCTCTAGATGTGATATTGGAACAAAGGCAAATACCATTAAAGAGATACCCCAAGCAAATCTAAAAATGTGGCATTTATATTTACTCAAGGAGTACAGTTAATCTACCAAGCTGCTGCAGTTTTCATTGTAAAATTAATCTAGCTAATCACTAATCATTAGATTACTTACTAACAGCTCCACATAGACTTGACAATCACGTATACTTAATTCAACAATTTTGCTTTAAAGTGTTACTAAACCCAGGAGCCGGCATTCACTATATCCCACAGTACACAGAACATGGAAATGCAATTATTTTAGCAAATATAAACTGCTAAATACCCTTTCTCATCAGCAGTATATCGCAGTCTTGTGACTTCTATCAGTGTCTAGTTAAAGCCTATAGGAGGAATTTTTATTCTCCCCTGATTGTCCTATGAGGCTGCAGGACCCCTGATCAAAGAAAGTACAATCATAGGTAGAAAGGGGCGGAAGAGAGGGTTGTCAGGGTGAGTACTGTGATCTCTGTGGGTGTTAATATTTAAAGTGTTACTAAACCCAGGACCCTGCATTCACTATATCTAGTGTCCAACAGTACACAGAACATAGAACTGTAATTATTTTAGTAAATATAAACCATCAGCAGTTATAGCAGACTTGTGACTTCTATCAGTGTCTAGGTAAAGCATGTAGGAGGAGTTTTCATTATGCTTTTACTGTCCTATGAGGCTGAAGGACCTCTGACCATCTGTCTGGATAGTTGACCCTGTGCTGATCACATGCACCCAAAAAAAAAACTCTCCAGCAATACACAGCAAACTGTGCATATGCAGAGTGTCCCCAAGGCTCTGTTCTAGCAGGAGATGGATTGGAGACAGTAAAAGAAGGGAAGGATCAGAGAAGACATGATCAAACAGCCTTTTACACAATGTGCAGAATCACCCCCTTAGGTTCCACAGTGAGTATAACAAGCATGCTTTATTGCATATACAGACTGATTTAAGGCTACATTCACACGGAGGCATATTACAGGAGCTTTAGCGTTAAAAATAGTGCCTGAAAAGAGCCTATAAACTGCCTCTTCTGCAGCCCCAGTGTGAAAGCCCAAGTGCTTTCACACTGGGGCGGTGCACTTGCAGGACTGGAACAAAGTCCTGCAAGCAGCATCTTTGGTGCGGCACAAAGCGCTTCGGCAGTGGTGCTTTTCAGGCGCTTTTAACCCTTTTTTGGCTGCTAGCAGGGGTTAAAGCGCTCGCTAGTGGCCGAAAAGCGCCGCTAAAACAACAATAAATCGTCGCTAAAATTAGCGGCTCTTTAACGCTAACGCGGCCAGCGACTCAGTGTGAAAGTGCCCTTACTGTTGTGGGTTTTAGCAACACTTTAAGTGAATCAATCTATATAAGACCAAAATTACTTTTTTCAGCTGAATCTAACTCACTAACATTTTGGCACTCTAATGATGTTATAAGCAAAACTGTCTGCAAGTACAACATGGGTGCACGAAAATATGTGCTTGTGAATTAGTGAACACTACATACACATATGCACATATTTTTCCAGATTCACCTCAAAGTTATATTAAAGGCTAACTACAGGTATTCTTAAAAATGCTGCCTTCCCCCCTCCTCCTGTACTGCATTGCCTGCACAAAATTGAAACCACTCTGGTGCCATCATGTGATCCAGAAGCTCCAGCTTCCCTGTGCAAGGGAGCATTTGAAAACAGCTGTGCATTCCTGGAGCATCTCTTAAATTTGTTCTTCATCACTTAGAAAATTGAGTACTGTCCGTGATACTTTTTTATTTGCAATAACATACAATTTTTCAGGACAAGCTTTCGGGGTATGTCCCCTTTTTCAAGGTCCAAGCAGTACTAATTCACAAATTTTTAGGCAGCATGTTAAAGAAGAAGAAAGAAAAAAAAAGAGAAAACCAAACACATACAAATCAATGGTAATAAAGATAGCAGCAGAGTTAGTGAGATAAGACAGAGGGAGAGCTATAGAATGCAGGGGGGGATACTAGTCACAGAGGGGTCGTAAAACTTTAGCATAAAGTGTAAGGAAACCAATATCTAAATTCAGGCCATTATTTTTCGTGTCAAAAAGAAGTATCATTCTTAGTTCAAACGTTTTCCTTTCCTAGATAGTTCTGAAATTCCCTTTAAGAACTAAAACATTGAGGTCTTCTATAGTGTGGTCCCACAGGTGTGCATAAACTGTCTTCTTTATGTTCTTTGATGGTATGTCTGTGCAAATTCATCCTCGCTTGCAACTTCTGTCCTGTTTCACCAACATAAGATCCTTTGCTGCACCTTTTGCATTGGATGAGGTACACAACATTACTGGAGGTACAGCTGTAAGATCCCATGATATTGAAGGTCCCATTTGTGTGTGTAACACTTTTGGGTAGATTAATCTGGTTGCATAGTTTGCAGCGTTTTTTATTGCAGGGTTTGCTTCCATTATTTGTGACTTCATAATCAGAGTGAAGTTTCCTGCTGATTAGTTTGTGTCTGACGTTGGGTGGTTGTCTGAAAGCCAATAATGGGGGTTGTTGGAATATTCCTTTCAGAATTTCATCCTATGTTATAATGGGTTGTAAATCTTTGATTATCTTTTTGATCCCTTCAAGTGCTGGGTTGTATGTGGTGACTAGAGGTACTCGGTTATTTGCTTTCTTTCTCTGTGTATTGGAGGAGATTTTCTCTTCGGGTTTTCAAGGCTGTGTTTATGCTGTTGTTGATGGTTTTGTCTTTGTAACCTTTCTTATGGAAGGAGTCTGCCAGTGTTCTGAGATGTTTATCTCTGTCTTCTGGGTCTGAACAAATTCGATGGTATCTGATGGCCTGGCTGTGTATGATGGCCGTTTAGTGTGTTGGGGGTGAAAACTGGAACTATGAAGATAGCTGCATCGGTCAGTAGGTTTTCTGTATATCGATGTGTGAAGCTTGTCATCCCTGATGTATACTGTAGTGTCCAGGAAGTTGACATGTGGTTTCGAATAGTCCATTTTTAGTTTGATAGATGGGTGAAAAGTGTTGATCAATGAGATGAATTGGTTTAGATTTTCTTCACCTTCAGTCCATATCATGAATATATTATCAATATAGCGATAATATCTGTATGTTTTTTGTTGTATGCTGTTCAGGAATTTGTCCTCCAGTTCAGCCATAAATAGCATATTGGGGTGCCATTTTGCTTCCCATAGCAGTACCCATACACTGGAGATAGATGTCATTATTGAAAGTAAAGTAGTTGTGTGTAAGAATGAATTCAATGAGCTGTGTCACATCCTCAGCCCTGTATTTGTGGTTTGGTGAGGATGATAAGAATCTGTGACATGCCGCCAACCCATCCTTGTTGGCGGCATGTCACAGATTCTTATCATCCTCACCAAACCACAAATACACGGCTGAGGATGTGACACAGCTCATTGAATCCATTCTTACACACAACTACTTCACTTTCAATAATGACATCTATCTCCAGTGTATGGGTACTGCTATGGGAAGCAAAATGGCACCCCAATATGCAAACTTATTTATGGCTGAACTGGAGGACAAATTCCTGAACAGCATACAACAAAAAACATACAGATATTATCGCTATATTGATGATATGTTCATGATATGGACTGAAGGTGAAGAAAATCTAAACCAATTCATCTCATTGATCAACACTTTTCACCCATCTATCAAACTAAAAATGGACTATTAGAAACCACATGTCAACTTCCTGGACACTACAGTATACATCAGGGATGACAAGCTTCACACGTCGATATACAGAAAACCTACTGACCGATGCAGCAATCTTCATAGTTCCAGTTTTCACCCCCAACACACTAAACGGCCATCATACACAGCCAGGCCATCAGATACCACCGAATTTGTTCAGACCCAGAAGACAGAGATAAACATCTCAGAACACTGGCAGACTCCTTCCATAAGAAAGGTTACAAAGACAAAACCATCAACAACAGCATAAACACAGCCTTGAAAACCCAAAGAGAAAATCTCCTCCAATACACAGAGAAAGAAAGCAAATAACCGAGTACCTCCTGTCACCACATACAACCCAGCACTTGAAGGGATCAAAAAGATAATCAAAGATTTACAACCCATTATAACAGAGGATGAAACTCTGAAAGGAATATTCCAACAAACCCCATTATTGGCTTTCAGACAACCACCCAACGTCAGACACAAACTAATCAGCAGGAAACTTCACTCTGATTATGAAGTCACAAATAATGAAAGCAAACCCTGCAATAAAAAACGCTGCAAACTATGCAACCAGATTAATCTATCCAAAAGTGTTACACACACAAATGGGACCTTCAATATCATGGGATCTTACAGCTGTACCTCCAGTAATGTTGTGTACCTCATCCAATGCAAAAGGTGCAGCAAAGGATCTTATGTTGGTGAAACAGGACAGAAGTTGCAAGCGAGGATGAATTTGCACAGACATACCATCAAAGAACATAAAGAAGACAGTTTATGCACACCTGTGGGACCACTCTATAGAAGACCTCAATGTTTTAGTTCTTAAAGGGAATTTCAGAACTATCTACTAAAGGAAAACGTTTGAACTAAGAATGATACTTCTTTTTGACACAAAAAATAATGGCCTGAATTTAGATATTGGTTTCCTTACACATTATGCTAAAGTTTTACGACCCCTCTGTGACTAGTATCCCCCCCTGCATTCTATAGCTCTCCCTCTGTCTTATCTCACTAACTCTGCTGCTATCTTTATTACCATTTAATTTGTATGTGTTTGGTTTTCTCTTTTTTTTTCTTCTTCTTCTTTAACATGCTGCTTAAAAATTTGTGAATCAGTACTGCTTGGACCTTGAAGAAGGGGACATACCCCGAAAGCTTGTCCTGAAAAATTGTATGTTAGTGCAAATAAAAAAGTATCACGGACAGTACTCAATTTTCTCTGTCACAATTGCAGTAATACGGCTACAATAAAATCAAGTTCTTCATCACTTAAATCAGTGGTTCTCAACTCCGGTCCTCAGGACCCACTAACAGGCCAGAATTTAATTATTACCTTGGGGAGATGCAGACTAGAGTACTGCAATCACTGAGCAGCAAATGATATCACCTGTGATGTATTTTAGTTATCTTGCAAACCTGGCCTGTTAGTGGGTCCCGAGGACAGGAGTTGAGAACTACTGACTTAAATAAAATTAATAAATGAAAGAAACAGCGCTCGCAACAAGGAAATTAGACTAGAAGCTATCGCTGCTGTAAAAAAGTGTGTGAACTTGAAGTATAATAATAAACGGTTACAGCGCTGATAGACGTGATAATACAATAAAGTGCTATGTGCTGAAAATACATTGAATATTAGCTGTATTTCAAATGCAACTACTGGTCACCATAGTGTGTATGATATGTGAGAAAACAACCAGTATCACCTAATTGCAAGAAAACAACCTAAGAGTATGCTGACAGAGACCAATAAATGGTTAAAATAAAATACAAGTGAACTCTAATCACAATACAAAAGTGCAAATATGGGAAATAGTCCCAAAATAAATAAATATCTAGCACCAGCTGGGCATGGAAGACTCAGACAAACAGCTTAATGATGGCCCAACGGCTCCTCAATCACAAATGTCAGTCCGTATCTATGATCCAACAACAGATGCTTCTAAAATGGATAAATGGATGTATTGGCTGATATTTCAAACAATGGAGCCATGGATCTTGTAATCGGTCACCCAAAATAGAAAGAGGAAAACATATATGGTGAAGTACTGCGGGATGTAAGAGCCAATCACGCTACAAACCGCTACTCACGCTTTCCCTGGTGGCAGTCAGGCATGTCAGGCATATCAGATGCTTCCGCGATCGCCGCTTGGTAGCGTGCGTTCCATGGAGCCAGGAAGATGAAAAAAAGCGTCACTTGGTTGTGTGAAGGCCGGATGTGACGTCGACGCGTTTCGCCCCTCCCCCAGGGCGTCATCAAAGGACTACACATCCAACCACGGCCATCCGATATATAGGGTGAAAAAAACAGTGACAGCCAATCAAGGCTAGTGGGACGCACTCATCACCACTCTTCCTGAATCATCATATCCTGTTGCAATCCAAACAACTTTATTACAAAGGGATGAACAGCATACAATTGATATACAGAGCTAATCAATAGCTATAGATGCAAAAAATTTTCATGTACAATTATATTAACACATTTTAAAATACAGAAATATTGCTTAGATAGGAATAATTGATAAATTACAAATAATAAAATATTATTATACACAAATGGACAAATAAATTAAAAAAATATATATATAATGGAAAAATATGTTTAATTAATTTTAAAATTATGAGGAAACCAGATTCTTCCTATTTCAAAAACAGAAAGAATAAAAAATAAAATATAAAATATAATTGAAAAATAAAAATAAAAATAAAAATATGAAAAAAAGAACTTTTATTATAGAAAAATGTATATATAACCATAACCCCTTTCCCTAATCTCAGAACTAATAAAATTACCAATTGGAAAGAAAGCAATTGAGGTCTAATTCGACATTGATCCCATGAGGTTGTAAGGTGCGGAGTCTATGGATCCATTGGGTTTCATTCTGTGATATCGCCCTCTTGAGATCCGAACCCCGCCAATGAGCTTCCACTTTGTCAATACCACAAAAAGTAAGGACACTAGGGTCCCTATTGTGGAATAGTCTAAAGTGGTTGGAAAGACCATGATGTTTATAGCCCTTCCTTATTCTGTTGACGTGTGGTCCTCCCCACATATTGCAAATTGCATGGGCAAGACAGAAGATAAGTCACATGCGTGGTGTTGCATGTGATGAATTTCTTAATCTCAAAAACCCTACCGTCGACTAATGATGTAAAATGAGTGATTTTTTTCTTCCGAAATTTAGAGGTCCTACACATCATACACCTACCACAACTATAGAACCCAACCCTGTCCAGAAATGTGCACACCTTCCTGGGTGGGTTCACCACATTATGGGCTAATTGTAGCCTAAGTGATGGTGGTTTGGTATAAATAAAACTTGGTCGAGCAGGTAGAATTTTTTTCAGGTCAGTATCTTCTAACAATAAAGGCCAATGTTCTCTAATGATTTTCTCAAACTGACGATAATGCCTATTGAACCCTTTGTAATAAAGTTGTTTGGATTGCAACAGGATATGATGATTCAGGAAGAGTGGTGATGAGTGCGTCCCACTAGCCTTGATTGGCTGTCACTGTTTTTTTCACCCTATATATCGGATGGCCGTGGTTGGATGTGTAGTCCTTTGATGACGCCCTGGGGGAGGGGCGAAACGCGTCGGCGTCACATCCGGCCTTCACACAACCAAGTGACGCTTTTTTTCATCTTCCTGGCTCCGTGGAACGCACGCTACCAAGCGGCGATCGCGGAAGCATCTGATATGCCTGACATGCCTGACTGCCACCAGGGAAAGCGTGAGTAGCGGTTTGTAGCGTGATTGGCTCTTACATCCCGCAGTACTTCACCATATATGTTTTCCTCTTTCTATTTTGGGTGACCGATTACAAGATCCATGGCTCCATTGTTTGAAATATCAGCCAATACATCCATTTATCCATTTTAGAAGCATCTGTTGTTGGATCATAGATACGGACTGACATTTGTGATTGAGGAGCCGTTGGGCCATCATTAAGCTGTTTGTCTGAGTCTTCCATGCCCAGCTGGTGCTAGATATTTATTTATTTTGGGACTATTTCCCATATTTGCACTTTTGTATTGTGATTAGAGTTCACTTGTATTTTATTTTAACCATTTATTGGTCTCTGTCAGCATACTCTTAGGTTGTTTTCTTGCAATTAGGTGATACTGGTTGTTTTCTCACATATCATACACACTATGGTGACCAGTAGTTGCATTTGAAATACAGCTAATATTCAATGTATTTTCAGCACATAGCACTTTATTGTATTATCACGTCTATCAGCGCTGTAACCGTTTATTATTATACTGACTTAAATAGTCTTCTGCTTCAGCAAGGAATTGTCATAGATCAGAGCTCCATTGTAGGTGACAGTGAGGTTGATTTACTAAAACTGGAGAGTGCAAACTCTGGTGCAGCTCTGCATAGAAACCAATCAGCTTCCAGGTTTTATTCTCAAAGCTTAATTGAACAAGCTGAAGTTAGAAGCTGATTGGCTACCATGCATAGCTGCACCAGATTTTGCTTTTGCCAGTTTTAGTAAATTAACCCCACTGTCTCTTCAAATGCAACATTGAGACAGATCAGTTTCTCTGAGACTCCTCTGAAAGTTTTGGAAGAGATTCAGTGGCCAGTAGGCTACATCTTTGGTGAGTTTTCCTGTTTTTCCTAAAACCTCACTAGTATATTTATTTGACATCAAACAAGTGTCTGTATTCCCCCAAAATATAAGTATAGCATTTTTTTTTTGGGGGGGGGGGGGATTTTTTTTATGTAGTCCAAGCTGAACAAGGTTGTATTTGCAGCATGGAAATATGTTATATATCTTTTAGTAAGCCATGGCTCCTGATGATTGTATTCTATCAAGGGCCGGCAATCACTATCCACTGTTACCACCTTACTATTTGTGCTTCATGAAACTTTGCATAAACAGTAAAATGGTAATGCAAAAATATATTGGCAATGAAGTGAAATGCACACGACTTTGCATCCTACTTTTGCATGAAAACTTTTTTAAATCAGACACAGTGAAGCAATATTTGGTTTTATGTGAAAATATATTCTGAATATATACTTGCGCTAATGGTGTGCAAAAATAAAAATAAGTGCGTGCTGCTATACACAAAGTTCTAATCACTTGATAAAATGCAAAGATATAAATATAGCGCTCACGACCCCCAGGTTTTCAGTCTAGGGGTCACTTTAGACTTGATAATAATATCCAGGAATGGTGGATTTGGTGTCAGGTCATCAGATCAAAACTTCTTTGTGAAGGTTCAGCCGGACAGACAGGTACCTAAAAATGAAAAAGGATTGGACTGATAGTGAAGCACCATTAAAAAGTCTTTATTGCATATAAGAATGGATACAAAGGTAAGATAAAAACAAGCACAAACATGGAGCTGGGAATGCATAAAACGCCGCTCCCGGCGTGCGTTCCATGAGACCGGAAGTGACATCAATAATGCCGGAAATTACGTCAGTGCATTTCGCCCTCCCACAGGGCGTCATCAAGGACCTAATTTCTGGCTAACTGAACAATCTTTAAATAGGGGGAGAGAGAGAACCTCCCCTTAGTAGAACCAATCAAATTTGACATTGCGGCCATTTTGTTGGTGGGGTGAAAATGTTGCTCTTTGGTCTTCACCATAGTGGAGTTTGGAGTGTGACTGTTTGAGGTTGTGGACAGGTGTCTTTTTTTACTGATAACAAGTTCAAATAGGTACCATTAATACAGGTATTGAGTGGAGGACAGAGGAGCCTCTTAAAGGGAAAGATACAGGTCTGCGAGAGCCAGAAATCTTGCTTGTTTGTAGGTCATCAAATACTTATTTTCCACCATAATTTGCAAATAAATTCTTTCAAAAATCAGACAATGTGATTGTCTGGATTTGTTTCCACATTTTGTCTCTCATAGTTGAGGTATACCTATGACGACAATTACAGGCCTCTCTCATCTTTTTAAATGGGAAAACTTGCACAATTGGAGGCTGACTAAATACTTTTTTGCCCCACTGTATGTGTTAGTTTTTATCTAACCGGTAATATGGCGTTTTGTCTCTCTTGTGGATTGTGCTCTATCCCCAGGAGCGACATTTTTACCCCACCAACAAAATGGCCGCAATGTCAAATTTGATTGGTTCTACTAAGGGGAGGTTCTCTCTCTCCCCCTATTTAAAGATTGTCCAGTTAGCTGGAAATTAGGTCCTTGATGACGCCCTGTGGGAGGGAGAAACGCGTTGACGTAATTTCCGGCATTATTGACGGGAGCAGCGTTTTTTGCATTCCCAGCTCCATGTTTGTGCCTGTTTTTATCTTACCTTTGTAAGTATCCATTCTTATGTGCAATAAAGACTTTTTTAATGTTGCTTCACTATCAGTCCAATCCTTTTTCATTTTTGGGTACCTGTCTGTCCGGCTAAGAACCTTCACAAAAAAGTTTTGATCAGATGACCTGACACCAAATCCGCCATTCCTGGATATTATTATCAAGTCTAAAGTGACCCCTAGACTGAAAATCTGGGGGTCGTCCGGATCTGGTAAGTGGGGACACATGAGGGGGCTGTTGTTGTACACCTGAACATCTCTGAAGCATTTTGCTTTTTTTCCCATTGGATTGGAGCACTTTTATTCACTTTATTTGGACTTTTATGTTTATTATATATATTTACATTTGTTTTTTTCACTGTATTGTGTTTGCAAGCGCTATATTAATATTTGATTTACACATGCAAACATTTGCAAACTTAGACATAGGGAGCTAAGGGTGTTAAGCTGGCCATAGATGGATTGAAAGTCAGTCAGTTCAGCAGGGACTGGACAAATTTCAATCCATGTATGGCTGTCCCTGTTCAATAGAAGTCAGTCTTTATGTCGAATGTTGGAAAACTTTGGTCACTCGGTAGCTGCTCAGTGTATCCTGAGAGTGAAGTGTCCTGCTGTCACAATGCAATGTCCTGAAGGGGGGATTCCTCCATCCACACAAACAAGGTCCAATCCATTCATTTTTATTTCATTAAGCCAGTTGGCTGAACGGAAAAAATGAATACTCTATGGCCAGCTTTATTAAAAAAATTTTGTCAGATGCATACGTGCTATATTAGAGTTTTCTTTAATTTAACGCTAATGAAGCACCCTGTTGTTTAGGCAGGGTTGCTTCTAAATTTACCTGCCAGGTGTAGTTACCTTGGCTCATTGCTAGGGATCAATTGAGTTCACCCTAAGTCTGAAATTGCTGCACTTCTCTCTTCTGTCGCTAGGTGGCCAGGTACCTGGTGACATTAGATAAGACAAAGGCAAAGAAAGGACAGATAAGGAGTATATGGGGTATCTCAGCCAATGGGCAGGGTTTTCTTAAATCCCTTGGCCTGCTGGGAGAACCTATGTATTTGGGTGGAGTCAGGCGATCGGGGTTCTGTGCCACCTGGATGGCTGTCTGGGTGGATGTGTGTTGTACTGCCCGGGCTGCTAGGTCAGAATTTGGGCCTATCCCGGGTACATCTGGCTGCTAGGAGAGTGACGATTCTGCCGGCCGGAGAACCTGTCATGGTCGGAAGTAGAGGGGAAGCTGTCACCACTAAGGGACCAAACACCTTATTACCAGGGACCACAGTGAGTAGCTGAAGCAAGTACCGGAGCAGTATTCTCACCAACCAGGGACGGTGAAGAATTGGGAAACTTCAGCAGGTGTCAAGCCAGGGACCCAACCAGCGGAAGTGATGCTTGCAGAGCAGCTTTGTGTGCCAAGCCAAAGATCGAGCAGGCCAGTGGGGTGAAGCCTGAGAAGTATCTGGAGTGCAAAGCTGGGGACCCAGCAGAGAAGCGGGGTGACGCTTGAGGAAGATACTTAAGTGAAGATTGGAAGAGCTCAAGGGATTCGGTGGCAGTGAATCAGCAAGTCTGATGAGAGAGACTGGGAGCTCAGTGGGTTGAGAACCTACAAGAAGTGATTATAGAGAAAGTAAAGGAGTTTGTTACAACTTGTGTTAGGAACTGTTTTAAGACTTGCCATAGGAGATAGAATTTCTATGCATGCAGACGTGGTGTCTTGCTGGAAGCCTTTCCCTGCATGGCTGTCTACCTTTAGAGTCTGCTAATTAACATTGCAACTACCTAAGGGCGTCCTGGCTCTAACCCTCTCTTCCAAAGTTCTGTTTCATTCAAGAAGTGTCTGGTGCCCATGTATCTATCTTGCATTACACCCACTATGCCACTTGGCCCTGGAGGTGCTTATTAGACTAAAGGAGGCCTGGGATCTTACTACACTTACTTCTGATTTGAACTACAAACACCCCCCCCAATCTATGTAATCCCCATAACATGTGGTTCACAGAAAAAAAACGGTAAGGCTGATAGTATTGTTTCAGATTTTAGATCAGTGCACAGGAAATTAAAAGGACACTGGATTTCTGGCAGGAACAACAGATATTTGTATGTACTTGTAGAAATTGTAATTAGTCTAAATAAAGAAAACAAATGCAGCCACCACATCTAAGAACCGATAAGCTGCTATATATGTTACAGTAAATACGTTCAAATATGTTAAAATAAAATAATGTTAAAATATCAATAAATAAGCAGATATACTTTACAGTAAATATCTTGCCTTCTCCAACCCAGCCAAATCTTTTGTGAAAAGAGGATTATCTGCCAGTTGTCTCCAGCAGAATTTCTGTATTTTTTTCTGTAGATTTATGTGGCTGAAACAAGTGGGGGGGCTGAGGTTAGGGTTTTACCAAAATCACCCGTTGTCATGTTAAACATCAAGTTAAAAAACTAAAGCTGTTCATGGTTAGGGATTGATGAGCCTGCAAAATGTTTTATTTATATATATATATATCTTATAATATTAAAAAAACAACCTTCCCACTATACAAAATAAGGACCTTTCAGCAGCACTTTTAGTGAACAGCGGCAAACATTTTCAAAAGTATTTGAATATGGGCTCCATTGGCAGATGGTCAAACCAACAAGTCTGGAGCTCTGCAGACAGAAAATTTTGGGTGTTCAAAATGCTTTTCTTACTAAATAATAAGGTTTTTGTCTGGAGATGAAAAAACATTAACAAAGGCCACATTACTGAACTTTTCCATGTAGGCAGAGATTTATTTTTCCCAGAGTGAAAACATGTTTGCTGTGACAAGCATCAAGGACTGAGTGAAAGCCAATTTCTGCTAGTACAACAATGACAAGTTTATTTTTAGGTGGATTTTAAAGAACTGAACAATTCTTTTCCATTTGCTGTAGTCAAGGACAACTTCCCACTCCCAACTGCCATCCTGCAGCAGCTGGGCGATGTGCAGATACATAGAATGTAAAGGGTCAGATAACTTTCTACAGAGGTCATGTAATCTTTTATAGAGTGCCTTAATCCCTCAATATCATCAACTGTTGTGTTGAGCGATGTTTTATAACAATTCATAGATACAGAGAGAGATAAAAAAAAGAGGTAGTTCAACAAATGCAACAATACCAAACAGCATGAAATAACTTGTGTAACTCAACAGATAAGGACTCAGAGGTGTAGGCAGCTGGTAATAAAGGTGCCATCCTCTCACTCCACAAAGTCTCATTCACAGAAACAGCTGCGGTCTTCAGCTTCCACACAGCGCAGTGAGTCAGAATATGATTTTGGGATTATTCCCAACTCTCTACAGAATACATCACCTAACTCTGACTTACTTAGTCAATTTAAAAGGGTCCTCCATAAAGCCCTTCAGAACACCTCTGATGCCATTAGTGATAAATTGACAAGAGAGATCCGTGAGGTAGGCAGACGCACCTCCATCTTGGAACAAAGGGTTGATGAATTCGATGTCACTACCTCAAACCATGCTGAACAACTAGAATACCTCAGAGAGGAATATTCTTCCCTCCAAACCCGCCTTGAGGATTTCGAAAATAGAAACAGGAGATCTAACCTCCATATTTGGGGAATTCCTGAAGTAATTGAGGATCTTCAATCAACTGCCACAGCACTTTTCCAAGAGCTCGCTTCTTCTATCACCATCGAACAATTAGAAATGTACAGAATACAGAGATCTCTAACACCCCGTAAAGAAGATGGTCCCCCCAGAGACATCATTATTAAATTTCACTATTTCTGCACAAAAGAAAGCTTATTAGAAGCTGCCCGCAACAAAGATTCCTTAATATTCCAGGGTCATCAATACCAAATTTATCAAGATCTCTCTCAAAAAACACTCATTAAACAAAAAGCGATGAAACCTCACTTAGTACTCCAATATCATGGTATCTCATATCGCTGGAATTTTCCCTTTGTCATTCGCTTTACCTACAAAGCAACCACCTATACCTGCAAAACCTGCTGATGATTTGCTTGCCACAATCCTAGATCTTCGCCTGTCAACACCAGAAACGACTACATAAGGCTCCAAATGTCGGACAAACTCTGGTTCCCCCAACATCAAAAGGACACACTTGAACAACTGGCATCCTCCAGCATTCATAAGAGGAGTCGCTTTGCTTCACCTACTCCAGAAGTGGAACCAATAATCTGATTGATATACATATATATATATATATATATATATATATATATATATATATATATTTATATATATATATCCTTAATGGGTGATATATTTTCTTATAAGTATATGGCTAATTAATAAACCATACCCCTTGAGAGAACTGACCAGAGAAAAAGCCTTTATTCTGGTTTCTGGTCTGTTTGCCCATACATAATTTAAAATAAAACCTAGGCATACCCAAATAATTATACCCATTTTTAGACAAATCCCCAAATCCGACTAATGCTCACCGTGACTCATATCAACAACTTCCTAATCAATATTCCCTTCTTGACACATGGAGGGAACAAAACCCAGCTAGACAACAATATACCCATTATTCCCATCCCCATAAACAATTCTCCCGCATAGACCACCTCTTTGTTAATGTTAACACATAGTTACATAGTTACATAGTAGGTGAGGTTGAAAAAAGACACAAGTCCATCAAGTCCAACCTATGTGTGTGATTATGTGTCAGTATTACATTACATATCCCTGTATATTGCGGTCATTCAGGTGATTATCTAATAGTTTCTTGAAGCTATCAATGCTCCCCGCTGAGACCACCGCCTGTGGAAGGGAATTCCACATCCTTACCGCTCTTACAGTAAAGAACCCTCTACGTAGTTTAAGGTTAAACCTCTTTTCTTCTAATTGTAATGAGTGGCCACGAGTCTTATTAAACTCTCTTCTGCGAAAAAGTTTTATCCCTATTGTGGGGTCACCAGTACAGTATTTGTAAATTGAAATCATATCCCCTCTCAAGCGTCTCTTCTCCAGAGAGAATAAGTTCAGTGCTTGCAACCTTTCCTCATAACTAAGATCCTCCAGACCCTTTATTAGCTTTGTTGCCCTTCTTTGTACTCGCTCCATTTCCAGTACGTCCCTCCTGAGGACTGGTGCCCAGAACTGGACAGCATACTCCAGGTGCGGCCGGACCAGAGTCTTGTAGAGCGGGAGAATTATCATTTTTATCTCTGCAGTTGATCCCCCTTTTAATGCATGCCAATATTCTGTTTGCTTTATTAGCAGCAGCTTGGCATTGCATGCCATTGCTGAGCCTATCATCCACTAGGACCCCCAGGTCCTTTTCCATCTTAGATTCCCCCAGAGGTTCTCCCCCCAGTGTATAGATTGCATTCATATTTTTGCCACCCAAATGCATTATTTTACATTTTTCTACATTGAACCTCATTTGCCATGTAGTCGCCCACCCCATTTATTTGTTCAGGTCTTTTTGCAAGATTTCCACATCCTGCAGAGAAGTTATTGCCCTGCTTAGCTTAGTATCGTCTGCAAATACAGAGATTGAACTCTTTATCCCATCCTCCAGGTCGTTTATGAACAAATTAAATAGGATTGGTCCCAGCACAGAACCCTGGGGAACCCCACTACCCACCCCTGACCATTCTGAGTACTCCCCATTTATCACCACCCTCTGAACACGCCCTTGTAGCCAGTTTTCAATCCATGTACTCACCCTATGGTCCATGCCAACGCACCTTAATTTGTACAGTAAAAAGTAACACCTCAGCATATATTCTGGATACACTATTTTTACCATGTACGTGGTCTGATAATAATATGGTCATGACATCTCCTTCTTCACTAATCTCACGACCACCACCAAACCTGGTACATAAATTATGGTTTATTGGAAAAATTTCTCATATAAACAGATAATTGAGAAAGCTATAAAAGACTATAGTTTATAAAAGATTATCTTGCAAATAACAATACTAATGATACAAACCCCCTGACTCGCTGGGAAGCTCTTAAACCATGTATCAGACGTGTTTGTATAAGTCAAGCATCTCACTTTCATAAACAGAAGTGACAGCTTCACAAACGGTTAGAAAATGCATTCTATGGAGCTTCGGAGAATTTCCAAACCACTCCCTCTCCCACAACAAAACTACAATATGACAAAGCACGTTTGGAACTTGATCTATTCTTGACAGAATCGATTCTCCGAAAGACTAAACACACTTTCTATATGAAAGCTAATAATCCTGACACCTTCTAAGCCCTTGCATTGTGAAAGAAAACATATAACCCGAAAATCATTAGATTAAAACGGACCAAAGATATTATACCAGCAACCCACTAAAAATCCTACATGAATTTCACAGAAAACTATCCAAACTTAGAGATTGCCATGAATTTGACCAATTTCGATTAAACACCCTCCTGTCCTCAATTCACCTCCCCTCCCTTTCCATTTCCCAACAAGAAACCCTAGACAGGCCAATTACCAAAATAGAAATACAGACAGCAATAAAATCACTAAAACCACATAAACGCCCAGGCACAGATGGCGTTTCAACCACCTATTATAAACGATTCGCTGCACTATTGTCTCCACTTATGGTTGAAGCCTTCAACTCCCTTCTCACAGGTCACTTGTTGCCTCCATTTCTATGATTCCAAAACTGAACACAGACGATACATCTTGGTCTTACAGGCCAATATCAATGCTCAATATAGATATTAAACTATTGGCTAAGATCCTCTCTAACAGACTCAACCCCTTATTATAGGTACCCTAATTCATCGAGACCAAACTGGGTTTATCCCTTCTAGACAAGTAGGAGACAATATACATTGAGCTAGACTTTTAGCTCATACAGCACGAGCCCGCTGCATCCCTACCTGCTTCCTATGGACATAAGAAAGGCATTTGATACATTATCTTGGCCCTATTTAAACTCAATCCTCCTTCAATGGGGATTCAGTGCACGCTTCCTGAGATGCATTGCCACCTTATATCAGCATCCAAAAGCATTTATATCCTACTCGGGATTCTGTTCTGACTCCTTTACCATTGAAAGAGGAACACGTCAGGGATGTCCCTTACCCCCGCTCCTTTTTGCTCTAGCAATTGAACCCCTAGCCAAACTCCAATACGAACATCAGAGGTCTTGAACTTGGAGGTCACCAACATAAAATATGTCTATTTGCAGACGATGTCCTAATATTTCTTACTGCACCCCTATTATCAGCACCAATTCTTATTAACATCCTCACAGAATTTAGACATTTATCTGGCCTCAAAATAAACCCTCATAAATCCAAAGCTCTTAATATATCACTATCATCTGAACTTCAATCACAACTACAATACTCTCTCCCGTTTACCTGGTCAACGACTCATGTCACATATCTAGGTATTAATTTTACAGCTAATCCGAGAGATCTCTATATGACTAACTACACTCCAATTCTGACACAACTCACCAAATTACTTTCAACATGGTCGTCCCTACCTCTGGCATGGTTGGGCCGAATAACAGTTATCAAAATGTCCATCCTCCCCAAGATCCTTTATCTTTTTAGAGTACTCCCTATAACGGTCCCTTCACACTTTCTACGCATTCTCCAACATAAAACTATTCAATACATTTGGGACAAACTTAAACCTCAATTACCAAAAGATACCCTATATTCCCCCAAAATCAGAGGAGGTCTTGGAGTACCTGATTTTACAAAATATTATTATGTAGATCAATTGGCTCAATTGACCAAATACCATGCCACCAAAAAAATTCCACTATGGGTAGCATTAGAGACGGTAGACTGTGACCCTCTCTGCACCGCAAATCTCTTATGGCTTACCCCTGCTCAGGAAAGAACTATCTTATCACCAATCCCTACATCAAGCATAGCCTTTCCATCTGTGATAGATTGAAAGCTTGCTTCGGATTCCAATCTTACATAGTTACATAGTTACATAGTTAGTAAGGTTGAATAAAGACACCTGTCCATCCAGTTCAACCTGAGTGAGTGGGAGTGTCTAAAATTGTCCCTATCCCTGTACATTGTGTCTCATTAAGATGCTCATCTATTATTATGATTTTATTTAAAGTACCCATATAGCGCCGTCAATTTACACAGCGCTCCACACATACATTGCACACTCACATCGGTCCCTACCTTCAAGGAGCCCACAATCCAAGGTCCCAACTCACACCGATATACCAAGGCCAGTTTTGGACAGAAGCCAACTTAACCTATCAGCATGTCTTTGCAGTGACAAAACCCTCTTCTTTCCTTCCACCATAACCCCTCCTTCTACCTGGCTTGGTCATCCCCAACATCCTTTTCAGCATGGTCTGAAGCAGGTTTGACAAAAATCCACCAGTTCTTTCAATCCTCTAACATAATACCATTCCCAACCTTATGCGAGCAACATGATCTTCCACATATAAAACTTTCCGATACCTTCAAATCAAACATTTTTTGCTCCATTACAAACCTCTTGACACCACACTCATTAAATTCTCTGTTTTTGAACAAAGCTGCAAATCAAACTCACACAGACGTGGACCCATTTCAGATTTGTATGCCCAATTACTTTCACATACATCTTCTTCTCTCCCATCCTACACTTATAAATGGGAGAAAGATCTTCAACTCCACTCAGACTAATTCGATTGGGCTCAGATTTGGCAAGCCACCAAATCAGCCATGCCAAACAAAGTAGCCCTTGAAACAAATTATAAAGTTCTCACCAGATGGTATTTGGTTCCTGCCAGAATTCGAAAATTTAGCCACCAATACCCCTCCGACTGCTTTTGAGGATGCACAACATCAGGCACACACATACATATTTGGTGGAAATGTCCAACTAATTTTGGATAAAAGTATTCAAAACCCTTTCTACTATGTTCCATGTTACTTTACCTTCTGAACCTACCATAGCACTACTGAATAATAAACCACAAATCTTAACCCTTTGCTAATTTAAGCTCTTACTCTTTGTAACCACAGCAGCTAAACAAACCATAGCAAAAGCATGGAAAAACAACTCCCTTTGCATACAATTTGTTAAACAAAGAGTGACGCAAACCATAATCTATGCAAAAATGGAAGCAATCTTTCTTGACAAAATACCCAAATTTGAATATTTATGGAAACCATTAATCGAACATCACCTTCTTCCGGGTTAGATAGTTAATTATTATAAACCTAAAATTATATAACTCCTACTTTATCTTTCCGATTCACACTCTCTAAATCATCAATTCAACTATACACTCTCGAAGCCCCTCCATACCTTTTCTCACCCCTATGCCCAATTTCCCCCTACTTTACTCCACATTTTACAGGTCCTATTACAAATGGGGACACTTGGGATGGTTGGTATTCTTAATTATTTTTACCAGGAACCGCCAAGCCATGGAGTCGGACCTTGGCCCTGGTTAGCATAATCTATCCCCCTACTAATCTCAATATCTTGACCTATCATCCCTTTCTTATCATTTTACCCAACTCATATTCATATCTATATTTGTTTATTGATTTTGTATTACTGCTTTGTCCTTTTAATTTAACACTTATTATTAACAATATTGTGAAATAAATATTAAAAAGAAGTATAACCTGATATGTAGTCTATCCGTATACAATCTTGAATGATTTCACTTGACTTATCTTTTTTCATTTGAGAAGCTTAGCTGTATGTTTTGACTATATATTGTGTTAAAATATGCTCTTGCAATACAAATTTATTGTACCTTGTAAAACAAAATAAAATATTTGAAAAGAAAAAAAACTCACCACACAGTCAAGAAATATTCTATATAGTGTAGTATTTATTGTAATGGTGAATCATATTAAAGTCTCTCAGTAAAGATCCAGATAAAAGTATCGGAAGCATAAAATAGTAACAAATTCAGCTGAGCTTAACAAGATGGCTGCCATCCTGGAAACCAGAGTGGCAATGTGACGTTAGCACGTAGGCCCCTCCCAATGCATTTTGTGTGCATGCACGCCTCCTTCTGGTGGGTCCAGAAGACAGTTAGGTGGGAGTACAACAGAGAATTTCAAAGCTGACCACCGAATCATTTCATTCATGACCAACAGATCTCGTAAAGATAAAAATCTTACAAAATATGTATGAGGTATTATACTGCAACAAGGTCATAGTGCTGGTGCTGCCGATGGAACAGAATCTGGGTTTTTTCCCCCAATTTTTCTAATACCCAAGGCATCAGGAGCCTTTTGGCCTGCCGGGGTTTGAAGAAATCGAATGGGTATATACACACAAGAGGTTCAAGATGGAGTCCTTGCAGACAGTCATGGCGATACGTCATTTGGAAGACTGGTTAGTGTCAATTAACCTGGCCAACACATACTTCCATGTGACGATCAGTACGGAGCACCAGAGATATCTGAGATTTGTCATGGCTGGATGTCACTTCCAGTTCAGCTGTCTGGCATTTTTAGTATAAGGCAAAAGCACCAATAATCTTTTTGCCAGTGGTGGCAGTTAATTTGTTTTTTGGGAACAAAGCTCTACTACTACTTGTTCTGATTATCACTCGTTCAAGCCAGTAGCTTGCAAAGCATCGCAACCTTGCCCTAGAAGTGTTTTCCAATTGGGTCAGCTAGTGAATAAACAGGTAACAGTTAAAGATAAAGTACAGCCAAAGATCTCAGGAGTGCAGTTTGCTTTTTAAAGACAATTATTAACATACTGCCATCTCATTGCAAACAAAATAATGTTTAAAAAATGCTTAGAATATGTATTTTGCACTGCTGGGGTTCTAAATTAAATTACTACAGGTGTATTATCTGCATTGAGTTGTATGTTTACACGGTGTTCCTTTTCACAGTCCAAAAGAAGGGGGAGTATATCAGTTTCCACTTAAGCTAAATAATAATAAATATTATTATATAGAATTTATATAGCGCCAACAGTTTACAGTCCAATATAAAGGGAGTCAGTACAGTTACAATATTAAAATACAAGATGGTTAAGTAGGCCCTGCTGGTAAGAGCTTATAGTCTAATAGGGTTGGTCAAGTAGTACAAAAGGTACAAAAGGAGGTGGGGGGATATTATCAGCTCGGTTTTGAAGAGATTTCATTTAAGGAAGTGGTGTGACATCTTTGCTGATATGTCAGTTTTTTGGGGGGTTGCACGAAAAAAAGTGACAACTCCGGTCAGAGACACTGTACTAACCATGTGAGGTTAGTCCAGCGATCTCCTCCGCTGTGCTGTGGTGTTCTGACAGGGGGAAACCCCCTGACCCCCACCAGAAAACTCTGATCAGCGCTCTCTGTCATTGGCTGAGAGCACTGATTGGGAGTCGGTCAGCTGCTGGTTCTCCAGCATGCACGTCCAGACAGACCGACATACACACAGGCAGAATGTCAGCCATTTTTTTCTACCGACATTCTGCCCGTGTGTACGGGGCTTTAGTAAGTTAGCAATGCGAGAGGAGACTGAAGGAGTGAGGTGAAGAGTAAAAAGATAGATTTGGGTGTCTTCAGCATAGTGATGTTTATGTAAGCCATGGGAGGTTTCAAGTGACCAAGGGAGGGGGTATAGATAGAGAAGAAAAGGTGTCTGAGAACAGAGCCTAGGGATCCCTACAGAAAAAGGAAGTGGAGAGGAGGAAACAATGTTGTAGGTAACACTGAAGGAGAGCTGTGATAGATAGGAGGAGAACCAGTTAAATGCTGAGTCTTGCAGGCCAAGGGAGTGGAATTGATTGAGAAGGAGCAGGCTGCAGAGAGGTTTAGTAGTAAAAGTAGGGCAGTTTCTGTGGAGTGCTTTGAATGAAAGCCAGACTGTAAGGGATTAAGAAGGTTGTTTTCAGTGAGGTAGAAGCTAAGGCAGTTGTAGATTAAGCGTGAAGTTTAGAGGTGAATGGGAGCAACAAGTAAGGTCTTATGTTTTTCAGGTTGGCGGGGTCCAGTGAGTGCTTTTTAAGTTTTTAGAGGGGAGGGGAGGGGAAGGTGCCAGTGGATAGATAGAGATTGAAGATGTGAGTGAGAGAGCATAGGATAGAAGAACAGGGTGACTGTAGTAGTTGCAAGGAAACAGGATCAAGGAGGCAATTGGTTAGGTGGGCATCTGAGAAAAGTTTGGTAACCTCTTTAGTAGTAGCCGGTTCAAAAGAGGAAAGTGTTGATTGTGCTGTTAGACAGGGTATGATAAGTGGGGAAGATATCTGTAGAGTTGTCCTGATTTTAAACCCTCACCCTGTAAAACAACACTTTCAGTTAAAAATAGAGATGACTGATGATAATGTACTCTATAAAGAACTGTAGAATGTGTCACAATTGTATAATTAATACCCGCTAAATGTACATGTGCTTTTGTTATACAATGCTAATTTCATTTCTAATTAGTGAGTTCTTGTTTAGCACTCAAAACAGACAAAAGACAATGTACTAGTAAAGTTTACTTGAAAATCGTATGTGTCTGTTGTACTATATTTTCCGATCAGCTTTTTTTCTTTTACTTGCTGGGAATATAAAACTGTGTTAAAAAAGGAGAAACTTGCAATAGTGACCATTCGGTTTTCCTGTTTAGTTAAATGAGAACATTTCTTGAGTTGTTATAATAAAGTCTGTTTGATCACTGTGATAAACAAATGTACTTTTCCCATTTTATTCCTCAACAATGGCTGGTGTGTCAGTCCTTGATCTCATCACTAAGCTACTGGCTTGACTAATTGATACAATCAGCTTTTTTAGAGACTAACTAGAACTATCTACTGCAGATTCTGCATAAATTAGCTAGCAGGTTTAAAAAATCTCTATATGCAGTACCCCAACAGTTAGAAATGCTTGTTTCACAAATCCACCAGTTCTTTCAATCCTCTAACATAATACCATTCCCAACCTTATGCGAGCAACATGATCTTCCACATATGGAAACCTTCCGATACCTTCAAATCAAACATTTTTTGCTCCATTACAAACCTCTTGACACCACACTCCCTAAATTCTCTGTTTTTGAACAAAGCTGCAAATCAGACCCACACAGACGTGGACTCATTTCAGATTTGTATGCCCAATTACTTTAACATACATCTTCTTCTCTCCCATCCTACACTTATAAATGGGAGAAAGATCTTCAACTCCACTCAGACTAATTCGATTGGGCTCAGATTTGGCAAGCCACCAAATCAGCCACGCCAAACAAAGTAGCCCTTGAAACAAATTATAAAGTTCTCACCAGATGGTATTTGGTTCCTGCCAGAATTACTAAATTTAGCCACCAATACCCCTCCGACTGCTTTTGAGGAGGCACAACATCAGGCACACACGTACACATTTGGTGGAAATGTCCAACTAATTTTGGATAAAAGTATTCAAAACCCTTTCTACTATGTTCCATGTTACTTTACCTTCTGAACCTACCATATCACTACTGAATAATAAACCACAAATCTTAACCCTTTGCTAATTTAGGCTCTTACTCTTTGTCACCACAGCAGCTAAACAAACCATAGCAAAAGCATGGAAAAACAACTCCCTTTGCACACAATCTGTTAAACAAAGAGTGACGCAAGCCATAATCCATGCAAAAATGGAAGAAATCTTTCTTGACAAAATACCCAAATTTGAATCTTTATGGAAACCATGGATCAAACATCACCTTCCTCCAGGTTAGATAGTTAGTTATTATAAACCTAAAATTATATAACTCCTACTTTATCTTTACGATTCACACTCTCTAATTCATCAATTCAACTATACACTCTGGAAACCCCTCCATCCCTTTTCTCACCCCTATGCCCAATTTCCCTCTACTTTACTCCACATTTTGCAGGTCCTATTACAAATGAGGACACTTGGGATGGTTGGTATTCTTAATTATTTTTACCAGGAACCGCCAAGCCATGGAGTCGGACCTTGGCCCTGGTTAGCATAATCTATCCCCTTACTATCCCACAATATCTTGACCTATCATACCTTCATCTATATTTGTTTATTGATTTTGTATTACTGCTTTGTCCTTTTATTTAACGCTTATTATTAACAATATTGTGAAATAAATATTAAAAGGAAGTATAACTTGATATGTAGTCTATCCGTGTACAATCTTGAATGATTTCACTTGACTTATCTTTTTTCATTTGAGAAGCTTAGTTGTATGTTTTGACTTTATATTGTGTTAAAATATGCTCTTGCAATACAAATTTATTGTACCTTGTAAAACAAAATAAAATATTTGAAAAGAAAAAAAGCTCACTATACAGTCAAGAAATATTCTATATAGTGTAGTATTTATTGTAATGGTGAATCATATTAAAGTCTCTCAGTAAAGATCCAGATAAAAGTATCGGAAGCATAAAATAGTAACAAATTCAGCTAAGCTTAACAAGATGGCTGCCATCCTGGAAACCAGAGTGGCAATGTGACGTTAGCACGTAGGCCCCTTCCAATGCATTTTGTGTGAACGCACGCCTCCTTCTTGTGGGTCCAGAAGACAGTTAGGTGGGAGTACAACAGAGAATTTCAAAGCTGACCACCGAATCATTTCATTCATGACCAACAGATCTCGTAAAGATAAAAAATCTTACAAAATATGTATGAAGTATTATACTGCAACAAGGTCATAGTGCTGGTGCTGCCGATAGAACAGAATCTGGGTTTTTTCCCCCAATTTTTCTAATACCCAAGGCATCAGGAGCCTTTTGGCCTGCCGGGGTTTGAAGAAATCGAATGGGTATATACACACAAGAGGTTCAAGATGGAGTCCTTGCAGACAGTCATGGCGATACGTCATCTGGAAGACTGGTTAGTGTCAGTTAACCTGGCCAACACATACTTCCATGTGACGATCAGAACGGAGCACCAGAGATATCTGAGATTTGTCATGGCTGGATGTCACTTCCAGTTCAGCTGTCTGGCATTTTTAGTATAAGGCAAAAGCACCAATAATCTTTTTGCCAGTGGTGGCAGTTAATTTGTTTTTTGGGAACAAAGCTCTACTACTACTTGTTCTGATTGTCACACGTTCAAGCCAGTAGCTTTCAAAACATCGCAACCTTGCCCTAGAAGTGTTTTCCAATTGGGTCAGCTAGTGAATAAACAGGTAACAGTTAAAGATAAAGTACAGCCAAAGATCTCAGGAGTGCAGTTTGCTTTTTAAAGACAATTATTAACATACTGCCATCTCATTGCAAACAAAATAATGTTTAAAAAATGCTTAGAATATTTATTTTGCACTGCTGGGGTTCTAAATTAAATTACTACAGGTGTATTATCTGCATTGAGTTGTATGTTTACACGGTGTTCCTTTTCACAGTCCAAAAGAAGGGGGAGTATATCAGTTTCCACTTAAGCTAAATAATAAAAAAAATATTATTATATAGAATTTATATAGCGCCAACAGTTTACAGTACAATATAAAGGGAGTCAGTACAGTTACAATATAATAAAATACAAGATGGTTAAGCAGGCCCTGCTGGTAAGAGCTTATAGTCTAATAGGGTTGGTCAAGTAGTACAAAAGGTACGAAAGGAGGTGGGGGGATATTATCAGCTCGGTTTTGAAGAGATTTCATTTAAGGAAGTGGTGTGACATCTATGCTGATATGTCAGTTAAAGCGGAGTTCCACACAAAAATGGAACTTCCCCTTTTTGGAACCCTCCCCCCCTCCGGTGTCACATTTGGCACCTTTCAGGGGGGAGGGGGGTGCAGATACCTGTCTAAGACAGGTATTTGCACCCACTTCCGGCATAGACTCCCATGGGAGTCTACGCCTCTTCCCGTCCCTTTGCGCTGTCTCCTGGGAAACACAGAGCTCCCAGGAGAGAGCGGGGACCACTTACGATGCGCAGTGCGACTCAAGCATGCGCAGTAGGGAACCGGAAAGTGAAGCCGCAACGCTTCACTTCCTGATTCCCTCACCTAGGATGGCGGCGGCAGCTGCCGAGAACCGAGCGGGTTCTCGGCGTCGCCTGCCGACATCGCTGGACCCTGGGACAGGTAAGTGGCCATGTATTAAAAGTCAGCAGCTGCAGTATTTGTAGCTGCTGGCTTTTAATATTTTTTTTTTTTTGGCGGTGTGGGTGGACCCCCGCTTTAAGCCGGGTAAACACTAACATTTTTTGGGGGGGTTGCACGAAAAAAAGTGACAGCTCCGGTCGGAGACACTGTACTAACCATGTGAGGTTAGTCCAGCGATCTCCCCCGCTGTGCTGTGGTGTTCTGACAGGGGGAAGCCCCCTGACCCCCACCAGAAAACTCTGATCAGCGCTCTCTGTCATTGGCTGAGAGCACTGATTAGGAATCGGTCAGCTGCTGGTTCTCCAGCATGCACGTCCAGACAGACCGACATACACACAGGCAGAATGTCAGCCATTTTTTTCTCCCGACATTTTGCCCGTGTATACGGGGCTTTAGTAAGTTTGCAATGCGAGAGGAGACTGAAGGAGTGAGGTGAAGAGTAAAAAGATAGATTTGGGTGTCTTCAGCATAGTGATGTTTATGTAAGCCATGGGAGGTTTCAAGTGTCCAAGGGAGGAGGTGTAGATAGAGAAGAAAAGGTGTCTGAGAACAGAGCCTAGGGACCCCTACAGAAAAAGGAAGTGGAGAGGAGGAGACAATGTTGTAGGTAACACTGAAGGAGCGCTGTGATAGATAGGAGGAGAACCAGGAAAACGCTGAGTCTTGGAGGCCAAGGGAGTGGAATTGATTGAGAAGGAGTAGGCTGCAGAGAGTTTTAATAGTAAAAGTATGGAATAGTGGCTGTTGGTTTTAGCAGTTAGTAAATCGTTAGTGAGTTTTAGTAGGGCAGTTTCTGTGGAGTGCTTTGAATGAAAGCCAGACTGTAAGGGATTAAGAAAGTTGTTTTCAGTGAGGTAGAAGCTAAGGCGATTGTAGATTAAGTGTGAAGTTTAGAGGTGATTGGGAGCAACAAGATAGGTCTCATGTTTTTCATGTTGGCGGGGTCCAGTGAGTGATTTTTAAGTTTTTAGAGGGGAGGGGAAGGTGCCAGTAGATAGATAGAGATTGAAGATGTGAGTGAGAGAGCATAGGATAGAAGAACAGGGTGACTGTAGTAGTTGCGAGGAAACAGGATCCAGGAGGCAATAGGTTAGGTGGGCATCTGAGAAAAGTTTGGTAACCTCTTTAGTAGTAGCCGGTTCAAAAGAGGAAAGTGTTGATTGTGCTGTTAGACAGGATATGATAAGTGGGGAAGATATCTGTAGAGTTGTCCTGATTCTAAACCCTCACCTTGAAAAACAACGCTTTCAGTTAAAAATAGAGATGACTGATGATAATGTACTCTATAACGAACTGTAGAATGTGTCACAATTGTATAATTAATACCCGCTAAATGTACATGTGCTTTTGTTATACAATGCTAATTTCATTTCTAATTAGTGAGTTCTTGTTTAGCACTCAAAACAGACAAAAGACAATGTACTAGTAAAGTTTACTTGAAAATCGTATGTGTCTGTTGTACTATATTTTCTGATCAGCTTTTTTTCTTTTACTTGCTGGGAATAAAAAACTGTGTTAAAAAAGGAGGAACTTGCAATAGTGACCATTCGGTTTTCCTGTTTAGTTAAATGAGAACATTTCTTGAGTTGTTATAATAAAGTCTGTTTGATCACTGTGATAAACAAATGTACTTTTCCCATTTTATTCTTCAACAATGGCTGGTGTGCCAGTCCTTGATCTCATCACTAAGCTACTGGCTTGACTAATGGATACAATCAGCTTTTTTAGAGACTAACTAGAACTATCTACTGCAGATTCTGCATAAATTAGCTAGCAGGTTAAAAAATCTCTATATGCAGTACCCCAACAGTTAGAAATGCTTGTTTCTGTGTCCTAAATAGCCACCCAATGCCTCTATCTTAACCCCAATAACTCAAAGCAGATCAAATACCAGCCATTTATAAGCATCCATAGTCGACAACCTGCATGAGAGCCGCCCGCTCTCAGCGAGGATCCTGGAAAGCAGAGAGACTCCACACAAGGACACATACATGTGATCCTTAAGATGCCTCAAGTGCTCCTATGAGACCACATGGTAGACCGGAAGAAGAAGGCCACACCCTCTGAAAGTCATATGTAGAGGATGTGGGATGGGGTCAGCCAAGAGTGGGACTTCTTCAGATAATAAACAGATAACTAAACAGTTAGGTAAGTGAATAAGACCCCTCTCACTGTCTCCAGAAATCTCTCCTCTAAGCCAATCTCTCTCACAGACTGCTTAATATCAGGGACCAAGCGTATCTTCTGGGGTGAATTACAGTCCACTTACAGTCCAACAAAAAATTTGTGGTAACAAACTTGACTCACCCCCTCTGTTGCTGGAGTCTTGCTGGTGCCAGATTCAGGGATCTCTGTCCCGCTTGAGCTGTTCCTTCATTTGGCCCATCTGTTGCCTCTTCTCTGTAGTTGAAGCGGTGCTTGGTTTGGGACCTAGGCTGGGACCCGGTGGCTGGTATCCAGAAGGTGAGAGTGGGGACTGTCCCCTTCCCAGAGCTGTTAAATCCCCCTGTGATTTAAGTTATAGACTATCGTTACCATCTCTATGAGCGAGGATTTCCCTCTCCTTCCTCTTCTCTTTTGACGTCTCTCTCACTCTTCCCCTTCACCGCACACTGTCTCTCTCCTTCACTTCTGCATCCAGACTTCCAGCTGATTACCGAGTCGCCTCCACGGGGATTTTTTAGGTTTAAAGGTACTTACATACAGGGTTCATTGAAGGGTTCCAGGGTTCCTTCAATGAACCCTGTATGTAAGTACCTTTAAGCCTAAAAAACGTTTAGCTCACTATGTAAAACTACTTGCCTTTTATGCATTGCAGTACAAATACTATGTCACTGTATCTATGTTGCAGATAAAGATAAAGTCACCCAAATGTAAACCTACTCTGATGAAGTAAAAAATATATACCAATACATTTCCGAAACATGTTGGGATGTATGCTACAAATCTTCATGGACTGACCTCAGCTTGACTCTGGCAATGCCTGGATTATTATCTTTGGGCTTGATATATGTATCTCTGTATTAACTGGTTCATTATACCTTTTATATTTTAATGTCACTGTTCATGTCTATAAAATTTATTACATATCGTGTACTTAATAAAAGTGACACTCTGCTGTCTTTTACCTACTCCATTACTCCTATTGCTGCCTTAAAAGTCCAAGGGGGAGCCCCGTGCTGCACTTGTTGCATGTTTCCTCTCTTCATGTTTTAAGGATGTTGGCAGTCCCATACAATCAATTCCCATAAACAAATTTTCTCTCAACTGTAGAATACACAATACAACACAACTCATAGCTTACAAAAATATCCCTACAAATATAAACATGTACAACATGTGCGCAATCGCATTAAGTAAACTAAACCGTTACTCAACTTAGGGTTTAAGATGTAATGTCCTTCATGGTTCTCGAGCTCCTGGCATCCATGTCTTCCTCTTCGTCCTTCCAAACACAACTGTTGTCCGACCACATGTTTCTTTCAAAAGACCCCAAGCCCCTCCCACCAACTTCCTGTAAACCAACTTCCTGTCTCGGCTCCAAAACCTATCCAACTGGGTTATTTACATATCAATGGAGGGGAAGAGCCTCTGTAAACATATGGTCTTAAAATCTAACTCTATATAATTCTTAAATTGATTAATAGTTACAACAACACATACCACCTCTTGATTTTATTGCATAATATAGGAAACTTCAACATTTCTTAAAACCTTTTGTCCAGGAAAGGGTGAAATAAACCCCCTGTATTGTAAATCGGAGGAAAACATGTTGTTGTCCCTGGATGGCTGCTACATTACTTTTGAGCAGGGTTAACAATGTCTTTGGCAGTTTGTGTAAAGAAAGTCCCAGATGAAAGTCTCTTGTCCTCTTAGTCATATGGAAATGCTCAGATGAAAGTCCACTCCAATTCAGCCACCATCAGGAAATCATCAGCATCTTCCTCAGGCTCTCTTCTGGTCTGTCTCCTCCTATCTAGTATGGTCATCTGCTCTGCCTGCTCCACCTCTCGATGCTCAGTACCCGAAAACAGTAAGAGACAAAGCAGATTATATATATTATATAGCAGATTATATATTCCTTCCAACTGTGCCAAAAACATAGCTCACTGCTCACATTTCTCTATCTGCCCATTTCTAACTGCAAAACTATTGTAGGGTGCCCACTGTTGCCTTGAAACACTTTCATGGAAAGGCATTGACTTCCAACGTAACGCATAAACTTGCATGTCTCTCTGTGTTTTTCGCAAAATGCCCCATTTTATGGCAATAGAAACACTTAATGTGACTGAATCTACCATTCCCAACCACTTGCTTCCACTTCTTAAGCAATACTGGTGTAGGAATCCCAACTATTTCCTCTCTAGGAACCCCCACCTTAAGTAAATCAATCCACATGTGTCTGATGGAGATCATAGGCTTTGCCTTCCTTGTATCTGACTCAACTCGGCCATTTGAGCTGATCAAATCCTCAGCTTCCCGCTTATGGGAAGTAACAGTGGCACATGTACAACTCCTGCTTACAGGCTTCAGGTCTTTGTCCTTTGTTAGGGCATCATTAGACTTGTTCATGAGGGCTGCACACCGCTCGTTCAAATCTTCAGCTCGGCCTACAGGGGTTTGAACATACTTCGAAGCTACTGCAGGTTTACCTTTGATTTCCCTACTTTCTAAATCTTTTGCTTTGCTTGCAGTTTCTTTCAAACACTTGGATGCTACTGCAAGCTGCTCCTTCAGTAAATCTCTTTCTAATTCTGCCTTTTCCCTCTTTTCAGATTCAATATGTAGAGCATGCAGGAAGTACAAACACAGCAACTACCCGCATCTCTCCCTTACTGAACCCAAAACTTTTGAGACTAAAATCCAAGGAAAGATCAGAGACTCCATCCCCCCAAGCTCTGTTCAAAGGAGAAGCATATCCAGCCAGCTCCTTTACAACAGACATCCACTGACTATTTCTGGCCCAGGTAGGATGGGTGCAGGCCTTCAAGTCCTCCTGGACACCAGAAACCTTTGCAGCCTTATGCTGCATACACACGAGCGGACTTTACGGCAGACTTTGCTCGGCGGACTTTTCGACAGACTTTACGACAGACTTTTTGAATGAACGGACTTGCCTACACACAATCCACCAAAGTCCATCGAATACGTACGTGATGACGTACGACCGGACTAAAACAAAGAAGTTCATAGCCAGTAGCCAATAGCTGCCCTAGCGTGGCTTTTTGTCCGTTGAACTAGCATACAGACGAGCTGACTTTTCGACCGGACTCGATTTCGACGGATTGATTTAAAACATGTTTCAAATCTAAGTCCGTCCAACTTTTGAGCAAACAAAGTCCGCTGGAGCCCACACATGATCGAATTGTCCGACGAAATCCCGTCCGCCGGGCAAAGTCTGCCGTAAAGTCCGCTCGTGTGTACGTGGCATTACTCTTCCTAAACAGTGTACGTGCATTTTCCCCCCAGTACAAGCAACAAAAAACACCACAGAAAACAGGTCTGCTTCAGTTGAGCTTTTAGCGCAAATCCTGGCACAAGCCCACAATGTTTTGCTTTGCGTCTATCTCTCTAAAACCAAGGAAGCTTAGACTTCTGTAGTGTATCTATGCTTTACTAAACAGGAAAGCTGCACATACAACTGTAGAATACACAATACAACACAACTCATAGCTTACAAACATATGCCTACAAATATAAGCAATAAGTAAACTAAACCATTACTCAACTTAGGGTTTAAGATGTAATGTCCTTCATGGTTCCAACACAGACACACATTATGAATGTGCAGCCGACAAATCTGCAGCAACTTCGTGGTGCTATCATGTCAATATGGACCAAAATCTATGAGGAACGTTTCCAAAACCTTGTTTAACCTATGCCACAAAGAATTAAGGCAGTAACGCAAAGGGTACTAGCAAGGTGTACCCAATAAAGTGGCCGTTGAGTGTATATTTATATATATATTTTTTTCATTAAAAGCATTCAAATGTTTACATTGAATGTCAATCACTTTTAAATCAAATGCCTTTTGTTTGCACAATTTTAATACATTAAATAAAAGCATATATGTTTGAAAGGCTTCAGCAATATCTTTGAGAGAATTTAGCTCAGCTACAAATAAATAGAATGGAAGAAACTGTATTTTCCTTGGTGCTTTTACTGCCCAGCGAATCATAAAAATTATTGGAGATAAGGGAAAAATGTTTGCTGGAGCCCTACCAGTAAATTGTATTTACATCAATGAAGCTTAGATATAGAACTCAGTGGTTAGCATGTGTTTCACGGGCAAATAAGCTTGCATAAGTGAGAAGGAAAAAAATATTATTGCATAGAATAGTGGAAAAGACATTTATTTAAATAGACATTTCCTATCATAGAACCATTTTGATCTAAAATATTGCACGGTGATAGTTTCAACAACTCTGTGATCTTCAGTGGCATGTTATATAAAATGGTTTGCAGCTAACATGGTTCATGTGGTAGTGCAAATATCACTTCAGAGCATGGAAAACAGAAAGGATTAAAGTTATACTAAAGGTTGTTTTTCTTCTTTAAATTAAAAAAGATGTTATACTTTCCTGCTCTGTATACAAAATTGCACAGAGCAGGTCTCTTACTTCTCCTCTTTGGCAGTCCCCTGCCAGCACTGTCTGTTTCTTCTTCCATCAATGCCCCTTAGCAAGCTGAGTGCTAAGGGGGCACCCATGTGCGTGTGGGCTGTGGAGCTGGGCTATAGACACACGCAACGGCTGTAAGCCACGCCCTCCCCATGCCCTCTTCACAATAATTTAACTGATAGCAGCAGGAACCTATGGTTCCCGCTGCTTTCATTGTCTCCTGCAAGACCAGGAGTAGAGGAGAGTGGTGCAGCAGCCGGGTCAGCACAGATCGGTGAGAGCAGTCAGGTAAGTGTTTAGAGAGGGCGTGATGGTGGTGGGTAGAGTGGGGTGTTTTTTACCTTAATGCAGAGAATGCATTAAGGTAAAAACATTTTGACTTTAGAAGCACTTTAAGGCTGAACTCCATGCAGATGTACAAAAAGCACAATGGCATCCAGTTACGTCTTCACTAAAACTATTTTTACGATATTTCTACACATAACCATCAGAAATACATTAATCTGTTTAATGTCAGGCTCCTGCAGTCCCTGGAAGTGACAGCTCTAGGAGCCAATCAGGAACCTATTGCTTTTCACATTGCTGTCAGGTACATTCTTGCAGAAGATGAGAACACAGAGATGACCCCATTGATGTGCTGCTCTTCCTTCATTATCCAGTGACAGTCTGGGGACGGTTGTGGGTGAGGCTGTATTACTTCAGGTTATAAATATGGCTGTAGGGATGAGCCGAACAGCCCCCTGTTCGGTTCGCACCAGAACATGCGAACAGGAAAAAGTTCGTTCGAACACGCGAACACCGTTAAAGTCTATGGGACACGAACATGAATAATCAAAAGTGCTAATTTTAAAGGCTTATATGCACGTTATTGTCATAAAAAGTGTTTGGGGACCTGGGTCCTGCCCCAGGGGACATGGATCAATGCAAAAAAAAGTTTTAAAATTGGACGTTTTTTCAGGAGTAGTGATTTTAATAATGCTTAAAGTCAAACAATAAAAGTGCAATATCCCTTTAAATTTTGTAGCTGGGGGGTGTCTATAGTATGCCTGTAAAGGGGCGCATGCTTCCCGTGTTTAGAACAGTCTGACAGCAAAATTACATTTTGAAGGAAAAAACCCATTTAAAACTACTCGCGGCTATTGCATTGCCGATCCGACAATACACATAATAGTTCATTGATAAAAACGGCATGGGAATTCCCCACAGGGGAACCCCGAACCAAAATTTAAAAAAAAATGACGTGGGGGTCCCCCTAAATTCCATACCAGGCCCTTCAGGTCTGGTATGGATATTAAGGGGAACCCCAGCCAAAATTTAAAAAAAAATGACAAGGGGGTCTCCCTAAATTCCATACCAGACCCTTCAGGTCTGGTACGGATTTTAAGGGGAACCCCGCGCCAAAAAAAAAAACGGCGTGGGGTCCACCCATAAATCCATACCAGACCCTTATCCGAGCACGCAACCTGGCAGGCTGCAGGAAAAGAGGGGGGGATGAGAGAGCACCCCCCTCCTGAACCGTACCAGGCCACATGCCCTCAACATTGGGAGGGTGCTTTGGGTTAGCCCCCCAAAACACCTTGTCCCCATGTTGATGAGGACAAGGCCTCATCCCCACAACCCTGGCCGGTCTGCTTATCAGAATCTGGAAGCCCTCTTTAACAAGGGGACCCCCAGATCCCGGCCCTCCCCCCTGTGTGAAATGGTAAGGGGGTACTTACCCCTACCATTTCACTAAAAAACTGTCAAAAATGTTAAAAATGACAAGAGACAGTTTTTGACAATTCCTTTATTTAAATGCTTCTTCTTTCTTCTATCTTCCTTCATCTTCTTCTTCTGGTTCTTCTGGCTCTTCTGGTTCTTCCTCCAGCGTTCTCGTCCAGCATCTCCTCCGCGGCGTCTTCTATCTTCTTCTCCTCGGGCCGCTCCGCACCCATGGCATGGGGGGAGACTCCAGCTCTTCTCTTCATCTTCTTCAGCTTCTTCTCTTCTCTTCTTCTCTTCTTCTCTTCTTCATTTTCTTCTCCGGGCTGCTCCGCATCCATGCTGGCATGGAGGGAGGCTCCCGCTGTGTGACGGCGTCTCCTCGTCTGACGGTTCTTAAATAAAGAGGGGCGGGGCCACCCGGTGACCCCGCCCCCCTCTGACGCATGGTGACTTGACGGGACTTCCCTGTGACATCACGGGGAATGCCACAGGGAAGTCCCGTCATATCCCGTGCGTCGGGGGGGTGGGGTCACCGGGTGGCCCCGCCCCCCGTTATTTAAGAACCGTCAGACGAGGAGACGCCGTCACACAGCGGGAGCCTCCCTCCATGCCAGCATGGATACGGAGCGGCCCGGAGAAGAAAATGAAGAAGAGAAGAAGAGAAGAAAAGAAGAGAAGAAGATGAAGATGAAGAGAAGAGCGGGAGCCTCCCCCCATGCCATGGGTGTGGAGCGGCCCGAGGAGAAGAAGATAGAAGACGCCGCGGAGGAGATGCTGGACGAGAACGCCGGAGGAAGAACCAGAAGAAGAAGAAGATAAAGGAAGATAGAAGAAAGAAGAAAGAAGAAGCATTTAAATAAAGGAATTGTCAAAAACTGTCTCTTGTCATTTTTAACATTTTTGACAGTTTTTTTGTGAAATGGTAGGGGTAAGTACCCCGTTACCATTTCACACAGGGGAGGGGCCGGGATCTGGGGGTCTCCTTGTTAAAGGGGGCTTTCAGATTCCGATAAGCCCCCCGCCCGCAGACCCCCACAACCACCGGCCAGGGTTGTGGGGATGAGGCCCTTGTCCTCATCAACATGGGGACAAGGTGTTTTGGGGGGCTACCCCAAAGCACCCTCCCAATGTTGAGGGCATGTGGCCTGGTACGGTTTAGGAGGGGGGGCGCACTCTCGTCCCCCCTCTTTTCCTGCGGCCTGCCAGGTTGCGTGCTCGGATAAGGGTCTGGTATGGATTTTTGGGGGGACCCCATGCCATTTTTTTTTTTTTGGCGCGGAGATTCCCCTTAAAATCCATAGCAGACCTGAAGGGTCTAATATGGAATTTAGGGGGACCCCCACGTAATTTTTTTAAAATTTTGTTCGGGGTTCCCCTTAATATCCACACCAGACCTGAAGGGCCTGGTATGGAATTTAGGGGGACCCCACGTCATTTTTTTTTTTTTTGGTTCAGGGTTCCCCTGTGGGGAATTCCCATGCCGTTTTTATCAATGAACTTCTATGTGTATTGTCAGACCGGCAATGCAATAGCCGCGAGTAGTTTTAAATGGGTTTTTTCCTTCGAAATGTTATTTTGCTGTCAGACTGTTCTAAACACAGGAAACATACGCCCCTTTACAGGCATATTATAGACACCCCCCAGCGACGAAATTTAAAGGGATATTACACTTTTATTGTTTGACTTTAAGCATTATTAAAATCACTGCTCCTGAAAAAACGGCCGTTTTTAAAACTTTTTTTTGCATTGATCCATGTCCCCTGGGCAGGACCCAGGTCCCCAAACACTTTTTATGACAATAACTTGTATATAAGCCTTTAAAATTAGCACTTTTGATTTCTCCCATAGACTTTTAAAGGGTGTTCCGCGGCATTCGAATTTGCCGCGAACACCCCAAATTGTTCGCTGTTCGGCGAACTTGCGAACAGCCAATGTTCGAGTCAAACATGAGTTTGACTCGAACCCGAAGCTCATCCCTATATGGCTGATGCTTTTACTAACCTATTTTTAAAAGATGCATGGTGTTATTCGTATGCTCACTTGACTACTTAAATGGAACTAAATCAAGTGCATGAAGCCCTTTACATTAGCATACTTGCACATTATGGTATACTTACCCTGTCGTTTGGCCTCCACCAGTGCTGACAATTCCATGTTCCCTCTGGTTGCTATGTTTATCATCTCTTCTTTCACAACAGATTTCTTCCCTCTTTGTCCATTGGGTGGCCTCTGTTAACGTAACGCTTGCGCATGCATGCCAGATTAAGATATCATACAAACATTGACATATAGACCGGGGAATAACTAAAAATCACAGGACCCATAGCAAAAATGTTACTGAGCCTCAACAGAAAAAAAACAGAATTGAACAACACCCTAATTACCATGGCAGGTGACACAGGACTGAAGGGGATGTGGCAGTAAAATTGAGGTAAGAATCTGTGGAGGAGGAAAGTGGATCTTATTCACTCAGGGCCCTAGAGAAAAATGACGTGTACATTGTGTACAAGTATACTTATCTTTAAAAGTGAACCTCTCACTAACTTAAACTGTAGTGGTCAAGGCTATAAAGTATATCATACAATATACCACATAAAGCATAGTGATAAAGTTGGTATCATACACTAAAGCCTACAGTATATAATGTAGTGGTCAGGACTATTTATCACAAAATAAAATCTATCGAGTACCGCAGTCACCACTATAAATTTCTCCAACCTGACTTCTCGGGGACTTTGGCATCAGATCTGCTGTCCATGGTCTCATTGACTGTATATTGGAGCCCTAGTCTAGCTCTGCAAAAAGCTAGGAGCCTGGGACTGACTGAGACTGTATGCAAACACACCGCCTCTTTCATGGCCTGCTGGATCGGTTTGCCTGTACATTAGTGATGGAGACTGGAACTGGGTGGGTTGCTGGGCATAGAGATCCAATTGCTGATTGAGCCTGCTGAAACACTCTGATAGCTCTGAGGTAGGTATTCAGGATCACCTAGTACTAAAGTTCATATCACTATAAAGTCTTTTTGAAATGTTTATTGGTTTAAAGTCAACAAATTCATCCAACATTTTTTGGGGGAAAGGCCACCCCCTTCTTCAGGGCTTGAGCAGTGGTTGGTATTAGGGTCATGATGAGATGTAATAGAAGACCTATAATAGGGCTTGATAAAGACTGTCATCTCTTAACAGTACTTTGGACTGATTGACAATAAATTTCTGCAGGGGTTTTTTTTCTTTAATAAAGGATTTTGTTACAGTGTGGGTGTATTTATTTACATTGTACTTTTTTGTGAATGAGTAAGAAGGGGTGCTATATACCTTTACTCATTCCTGCATTCCAATGGGGGGGGGGCAGATATCTGGGAGTCCCCTGATCTTAAAGGGGGGTTCCATTTCCCATAAGTTCCCCCCTCAGACCCACACATCTATGGGGCCACCCTTTTCTCCATCAACATTGAGACATGGTAATATAAATATATAAATACTTGTGCTATGTGCTAAGTTTAGTGTATCCAATGTCCTGTAGCTGCTGCTGACCAAGTGCTAACCCACTTATAACAAAATCATTAATATTATTAATATTATATTATTATTATTATTATTATTAATATTCTCTGACAAACCAAAAATGTATATAAATGTATATACTAAACAAATTAGTCCAACAAAAATATTGTGATATATATCATAATGTCATAAGTAATCTATTTTATGAACATTCATCCTCCAATAAAGTGCTCAGTGCTCAAAAATTCATAATAAAAGTGCTGAATTGGTAGACATGACGTGAAGTGTGGCACACACCCCTTTTCTAAACCTGCTACCTAACAGAAAAAATGGACCCTTAGCTTTTCAGTCTAGGGGTCAAACTCGCTTATATCTGGTGGTGGGGGTACAACAGATCTTCTCTTTTCTATCTATACTCCCAACTTGCTGGTTCTATATAACCTTGTATTTCCACCAGGCTCAATGAAAGGAGAGAGTTCTCATAGAGTAGTATTTAGGATAAAACACAACATATAAAATTACAGTAATAGGGCGTACACACGGTCGGACTTTGTTCGGACATTCCGACAACAAAATCCTAGGATTTTTTCCAACGGATGTTGGCTCAAACTTGTTTTGCCTACACACGGTCGCACAAAGTTGTCGGAATTTCCGATCGCCAACCACACGGTCACGTACACCACGTACGACGAGACTAGAAAAGGCCGGTTCAGAACCAAGCGCGGCACCCTTTGGGCTCCTTTTGCTAATCTCGTGTTAGTAAAAGTTTGGTGAGAGACGATTTGCGCTTTTTCAGACTCGTGGCTTTCAGATCGTTTTCTGCCATTCAGTTTGTGCTTGTGGGTTTGTATCTGCTCTTCAGTGCGTGCAGTCAGTTCGTATCAGAGTTTTCTGTGTGATCTTGCCTGCTCGTTGCTGTTTTTCAGGTCGCTCTTCACAGGCCTTGCTGTTCTTCAGTGCGTTCTGTTACTTCGTTCTGAGCAGCCGACCGTTTTCTAGCCATGTTTCGTATGCGTACTCCTCGTAGAGTTCGTGCTGTGTGGGGGCTTGGTCTTGGGGTCCTGACCTTGACACAAGTCCAGTCCATGAACAGGGTGAGGAGGAGTTCATGGACCAAGAATTGGTTGCTTCAGCGTGACCAGTTCTGTTATATGCCTTTGCTCTGTGAGATCCGTGAGAATAATCCTGATGATTTCAGGAACTTTCTCAGGATGACGGACCCCGTTTTTCACCGTTTGTTGGCTTCGCTGACCCCCTATATCAGCAGGCAGGATACCTGCATGAGGCAAGCCATCACTCCGGAGCAGAGGTTGGTCGCTACCTTGCGGTATTTGGCCACAGGGAGAAGCCTGCAGGACCTCAAGTTCTCGACAGGCATCTCCCCCCAGGCTCTGGGGATCATTATCCCAGAGACCTGTTCTGCCATCATACAGGTCCTGCAGAAGGAGTATATGAAGGTAAGATTTTTATCCTTTTATATCACATTTTATTGTATTGAATGTTTGCTAATATATTGTATTCCTTTCCTCATTCCCTAATTACCATGATTGTAATATGCTGTGAATGTCCCCTTTGTCCTCATGCATGCTGGATTTTTATGTAATTATTATTTTAGGTCCTTCATACATATTTGCCCTTCAATAACCTCCCCAGCATGGTGTCTCCTGCCCCTATATTCACCTCATGTAGTCACTTAACAATGTATTTTATCAGCTCCATAGTAGTGCTTTACCCCAAACACCCCCTAAAATGTTTGGAAATGTTATTTTTGATTTAAATTAAGGCAGAGTGGCAGAGGCATTTTTTTGTGGTGTCCCCAAATACTTTTTAGTAACCCTCCCTCCCCCAACTGCTAAGTCAGCTGATCCCAATTCTCTATCTATCCTCAATCATCTATCTGCTGACTTTGCCAAACCCATACACACTATACCCATCTCTTTACTGGTCAGATTTATGGATGAATTACCCAAAGCATGTAGTGCAAGGGCCTGCCTGTATACTTTCCAATGGTACTGTTTAAAGTTTTTGTATCCTATTATTATCTTGATAGGTAATAGATAGCAGAATGTCCAAATGTCCTCAAATGTGTACAGTGTGTATTTATATCTTTGTATTATGACACTTCTTACCTGTCCAGTGGTCTGCCAATAGTGTAACTAAGGAGGGTCTGTTCAAAGTAATACCCATTATTTAGGCATTCATCTCTCAATGAAGTGAAGAGGGTTACCTGTCCAAGATTTCCACACACCCCCTATAATGTTAGAAATGGCCCATGAGAGGGGGCGAGGGGGAATATGATAGGTGTACCTTATACTTTGTTGTTGTTAAATTCCCCTTAATAAATGCTATCTGGAGGTTGCCCCATAATGTTTGTGTATAATCTGCTTGCCATGTTTCTGTGAAAAAATAGTAATGTTTATTGTTTTTTCCTCAACAGTTTCCTTCCACGCCACAGGAATGGCAGACTGTGGCCTCCCACTTTGCCCAGCGGTGGGACTTTCCTAACTGCAGAGGGGCAATTGATGGGAAACACGTCCACATCGTCCCACCACCCAACTCGGGGTCGTACTATTATAATTACAAGGGGTTTAATAGTATAGTGATGTTGGCGGTGGTGTCGGCTAATTACGACTTCTTGTATGTGGATGTGGGGAAGAATGGCCGGATGTCCGATGGTGGAGTCATCGCCCAGACGGAGTTCTACAGGTGTCTCCAGAATGGCAGCTTGGACTTGCCAGCTCCAGAGGACAATGTGGAAGGTCTCCCATTTGTGTTCGTTGCTGATGAAGCGTTTGCGCTGGGGGACCACCTGATGCGGCCATTCCCGATGAGGACCCTCACCCCGGAACAGAGGGTTTTTAATTACCGGCTGGCCAGAGCCTGAAGAGTGGTGGAGAACACATTTGGAATCCTGGCCAGCCGGTTCCGCCTATTTATGACACCCATCCATATGGCGGAGTATAAACTGAACCATATAATATTTGCGTGCTGTGTTCTCCATAACTTTTTAAGGAAACATTCGGCCAACTATGCTCTCTCAGTTGGGCCTGAGGCCGGAATGATGCATCAAACCACACTGACGGCGCTTGAAAGTGGCCGTCCTGGCTTGCCCTCCCTGAGTGCCCGTGATGTCCGGTTACGCTACCTGGAGTTCTTTGCGGGTAGGGGGGCTATCAATATGCCAGACAATCTGTGAAGCCTTTTTATAATAAAAAAGAAATTCTTGGTGGACATTTACTGCTTGTGTTTGTTTTAGCTGACCCTGACAGAAATGTGTGGAGTCCAGAAAATGGCGTGATTGTGTAACCTTATACAAAGCACTGTTGGCTGTTATTTACTAAATGCAAAGACACTTTTCACTACAAGTGCACTTGCAACTGCACTTAAACTGCACTTGTAGTGCAAAGTGGATTTGCCCTTAGGAAATAACCCCCATTTTCTCATAAAACAAACATTACATCACCCCAAAAACGTTGTAGCGTTGAGACAATAATCCACACATTCTTGATGAACAATCTTTTTAATACCAGCACAATCACATGTGCATTTACCCAAGGTTTTTCTGACAAACCAACATGTTTGTTGTATACCAATTTTTGTGGTGGCATTATACAAAATCAAAATGTGCATTTTATAGAAAACAGGCCTGTGTCAAACCAACAAGAAAGACACAAATCTTGATCTTACAAAGTTCACATTTGGTAGAACTTGAAGGCTATATCAGACATCAGTATTTAGTAACTGGGTTTGATATAGCGTTCAGATGGGGGGAAATCACCCCTGGAAAAGCCTAATTTGGAAGATGCACACAAATTTAACAATGTCAACATGTGCTATCTGCCATCAGGGGGGATCAAGGGATGTGTTTTGGGGGAGAAACCCCTTCCTCACCGCTACTTTATTATTGAGGAAGGGGTTGCACCCCCAAAACGCGTCCATTGATCTCCCGTGATGTCAGATAGCACATGTTGACACACTGTGTGCGTCTTCCAAATTTGGCTTTGGGAAAAATCACAAAAACATTTAGCACATTGTAGCACACAAAAGAAGAAAGTGATTTGGAGGGGCTTTAAACTCGCCCCAAAACATCAATGATGTTTTTATATTTTGGAATAACATCATTGATGTTTTGCTTGATGATTTCCAATTGTAAATTACACCCCATGATCTCCCCGATCAGGATCTGGGCACTTTCGGATGTGAAAGGATCTTCATCCACAACCTCACAATCACCTAAAAAGAGAGGAACCCCAAAATAATTTTTGTTTCCAAAAATGCCGCCATCCATCTCTTATCTGAGCCTGTGGTCGCAGACACTCACCTGTTGTGGTGACTAGTTCCACCTCGTCTTCTTCCTCCTGCTCAGCTTGTGTTGGGGGGATTTCACCTTCTTCCAGAGGTGGGGGGTCTCTGGTCTCCTCGGATGAGGAGTGTCCCCCGAGTCTTTTCTCCCCTATGTAAAACAAAAATGGTATAATTAGCACACAGATATTTGATGGCAGAACTATAAATAGGAAACATTGCTTGGAAGTGGGGTACAATTGTCTATTTTAGCAGAGTCCCAAGATGTAATTTTTTAAATGCCCTTTGTCAAGCTGCAATACTTTACCTGTTTGGTACCAGCTTTACAGATGAGACCCCCCTATAGTATACACTGGAGCACCTGTGTGGCCCCCCTAATAAAAATGGTGTTCTTTTGTCCCACATTAGTGCTCCAGTGTCCAGATGTGAAAATCTGGACACTGGAGCAGTTTGTGTGAACTAGTTTGCATTTCATTCTAGTAACAAAGCTATCTACACAACCCAATTCTTTGAAGACAAGTATAGGGCCTCAAAATGCTGGGCAAATGCATATGGTCTAAACAATGGTATTTTATAGTCCGAAAGAAAAACGTGTGATCCGAACGAATAATGTGCCCATGAACATGAAAGTTCACATTTTAAACTGTACAACAGTTCCTAAAAGCACATGGAGCAGCACGAACGTAATAAACATAAATAATAGGAACACAGCACAACTACTTACTTTTTTGCAGCACTCTCCGGATCTTTCTGTACTGCTCATGTTCTCGTAATTTCAGGTCCGACCACCGCTTCCTGAGCTGATCTTTCGATCGTCGTACCCCGAATTTCCGGTGCAGACTCCTGACCACTTTCGCCATGATCTTGGCCTTTCGGACATTGGGCTTGGGGTAAGGCCCATACTTTCCATCATAGTCGGCCTTCTTCAGGATGTCCACCATCTCCAACATCTCCCCAAAGGACATATTTGAGTCCTTCAATCTCCTTCTGGATCGGGATGTTTCAGGCTCCGGCCTTTCCTCCTCCTCCTCCTCCTCGTTGCTACAATTAGCACGCACCTGCTGTCTATCTGCCATGTGCTCTTCCCCCACTGTGCCGAATGAAAAGGGGCGGGGAATAGACTAGAAAGAACGTCAGGGGCGGGCGGAGTTATACGCATGCGCAGTGTGTATAAAGCGTAACACACGTTTGTCTTACGTACGATCTGTGAGCGGAGGAAGGAGCATCGGAGACGCCGATCATGATAACGAAGGTAAGATCTAAACTTGCGCCTATACTGCTTCAAAATGGAAGCCTATATTGTAACAAGATTAGGGGAGTTTGGCCTGACATTAGGGTTTGTCTTGTGTATTGCAGAGAAAATGGATGGGTTCAACGACCACAATTTTCTGCCCCTGTTCATAGACAAGTACAGGGAGCTGCCCTGTCTGTGGCAAGTGAGACACCCCCACTATAACCACAAACAGAAGAGGCAGGCAGCGCTGGAGAAACTGCTGGAGTTGGTGACGCCGGTGGTCCCCACGGCAACCATCCTCTATTGAAAAGCCAAAATTGGTGGCCTGAGGAGCACATATCTTAGGGAGCGCAAGAAGGTCACAGATTCCCAGAGATCTGGAGCTGCAGCAGATGACGTTTATGTCCCCAGGCTGTGGTACTATGAGAGACTGCGATTTCTGTCAGACCACACTGAAGTCAGGGAATCCCTCTCCACTCTTCCTTACACTCTTCCTTCCACCCCAGCTGAGGCTTCCGATGTCCAACCTGGGCCTTCCAGCCAGGAAGAAGTGGAGGAGCCCAGCTGGAGTCAGGTATAGCATTCTTCTACTGATTTCTGGTCAATAAAGAAATTATGTTTTTTAGATGTTATTATTAATCACTAATTGCTGATCAAAAAAAGTGTTTTACATATCAATAGACAGTAGTGGGCACCCAAAATTTTGACAAGAATGAAAACTGCTGGGCTCAGAAGGATAGTCTGCATTCTATATTTGTTAACATTGAATTTGCAGCAGTCAGGAGGTGAAAATTGTGTGTGATTGATTGAAAAAATAATAAAACTATGTCCCTTTTTCATACACAGGAAGACCTCAGCCAGGAGGAGGTTGTGGAATGTGGCAGCCAGGAGGAGGCGGGGATTAGTGGCAGCCAGGAGGAGGCAGGGCTAAGTGTCAGCCAAGAGAAGCCTGGGACCAGTCACAGCCTGACTGAATCTCAGGTTCCTCCCCTCCGCCTGCCACATAAACGAGCCAGGAAGATGACTCCCAGTCCTGTGCAGGATTCAGCGTACAGGCTGATCCAGGAGGCTTCTGCGTCCCTCAGAGCCTTCCCCAGTCCTGAAGAGGCCTTTGCCTGCATGGCTGCCACAAAATTGCAGGGCATGCAGGAGGGCCAACGCAGGCTCTCTGAGGACCTGATTTATAAAGTCCTACGTAAGGGGTTGAGTGGGGAACTAACACCCAAGACGGATGTCATTGAGATCGACGATCCTCCTCCTCCTCCTGCTGCCACAACTCCACCACCACAGCCACAGCCTGGAAGGAAGCGTGGAAGGAAGACCAAAGAGTGATTGCCCTTGGTTCAGTCTGGTCTGACAGAAGATGCAGTCTCTAGTATGACCACAGCCTGGGGACACAGATGTCATCTGCTGCTTTCCGGATCTCTGGGTCTTCTGGACCAGACTGCCCTCCCTAAGATAAGGATTCCTCAGGCCACCAATTTTGCTTTTAAATAATTGATGTCTGCCCTGGGGGTCCAAGGCTTCACCCACTTCTGTAGTTTCTCCAGCATTGCCTCCCTCTTTGTTTATAGTTGTGAGCCCTTAATAAAAAATTTTAGGTAAATTCTACTCTCCTGTGTGTGTTTTCATCCAAAAAGGACAGTTTGTTGGTGATGATTCAGGTACATTTCTAAAGTACAATGTGAAATTAACAAGAGACAACAACACCAAACAATCTCCTACAGATTAAATAGAACAACATATTAATGGTGTTGTGGTAACTTGTCACAAAAAACACACACAAACATTTTCGGGTGTACAAATCAAAATCACCAAAAAAAAAAAAAAAAGAGAAACACAAAAAAAATTCAACATTAAAGCCAAAAAAAAAATAAATAAAATATGAAAAAAAATGTTGTCAGATGTGAGAAATCAAAATATATTGAGGGAATCCAGATTAATAGTAACGAAAGAAGTTTGTCAGAAGTGTGTGTGAAAATGAGCAGCAAAACTACTATATTCTTGTCACATTATAAAGAAGAAGAGAGTGCGCTGTATTAAACCATTTTTAACATTGCAGCGTGACGAAAGTGCTGTATCCATTGCGAACGCTAAGTTTACCAGAACGAGCTGTCCCGTCTCGGAATTTCTTCTGAGCATCCGTGGCACTTTGTGCGTCGGGAACAGGCCACACACGGTCGGAATTGACGCGATCGGATTTTGTTGTCGGAAAATTTTATCTCCTGCTGTCCAACTTTGTGTGTCGGAAAATCCGATGGAAAATGTCCGATGGAGCCCACACACGGTCGGAATTTCTGACAACACGCTCCGATCGGACATTTTCCATCGGAAAATCCGACCGTGTGTACGGGGCATAACACTTACACTTGCACAGTGATAGGGCTCTTCCAGGGTCACCGCAGCTTGACGTGCGTTCCAAGGGTGGCGGAAGTGACGTGGTTGGTTAGGGAACTGGAAATTGCATCAATGTGTTTCGCCCCTCCCACAGGACATCATCAAGGACATCATTCTGGTCTCCTAGTTGTTCTTATATACACAGGGGAGACACCTACCCTCCTTGGCTTGAGATTACATTATGTCACTTCCTATCCCTTTCATTACTAAGCCTATTTCTGACATTTGGTGTTTACAAGTTAAAATCAGTATATTTTGCTAGAAAATTACTTAGCAGAGAATCTAGAGAATAAAATGGCGATTGTTGCAATATTTTTTGTCACACGGTATTTGTGCAGCGGTGTTTTAAGCGCAACTTTTTGGGAAAAGGGACACTTTCATGAATTTTAAAAAAAATGAAACAGTAAAGTTAGCCCATTTTTTTTGTATAATGTGAAAGATGATGTTACACCAAGTAAATAGATACCAAACATGTCACGCTTTATAATTGCACGCACTCGTGGAATGGCGACAAACTATGGTACCTAAAAATCTCCATAGGCGACATTTTACATTTTTTTTACGGTTACCAGGTTAGAATTACAGAGGAGGTCCAGTGCTAGAATTATTGCTCTTGCTCTGACGATCGCGGCAATACCTCACATGTGTTATTTGAACACCATTTACATATGCGGGCGCGTCTTAGGTATGCGTTTTCTTTGCTGCGCAAGCTCGTGGGGCGGGGGCGCTTTAAAAATGTTTTTAATTTATTTTAGTTATTTTTATATTATTAAATTGTGTTTTAAAAAAAATAAAATTGATCACTTTTATTGCTGTCACAAGGAATGTAAACATACCTTGTGACAGTAATAGGTGGTGACAGGTACTCTTTATAGAGGGATCAGGGGTCTAAAAGATCCGGCACCATTGGCAGCCGAGTAAACAGGAAGTGACGTTGTGACATCGCTTCTATATTTACATTCAGGAGACTGGAACAAAGCCATTTCCGGCTTTGTGCCAGTCTATCTCTAGCTGCCGGAAGTGGTGGGTCGAGGATCGGGTCTCCCGGTGGAATGGGAGGCCCTGTCAGAGCGGTGGGAGGAGGCAGGAGGTGGGGGACGTCCCCTCCCACTCCTCCGGGATAACAATTGAATGGCTTTTAGCTGCATCGGTTGTTATCCCTGGAAAGCCGATCGCCCGCTCTAAAAAACAGTACTGGGATGATGCCTGCAGCTGGGGGGGGAGGTTGATGAAAAAATATGGCTAGCTCAGAAACAAACCCTTCTGGGAGAGATTCAGGCTTTGGAACAGCTACATAAAAGATCACTTGAAGACCAAACTATGACTATACTGACAAGAAGACGAGAAATTTGAGAGACCTGATAGAACAGGATACTAAATGGGTATTTAATAAACAAGTAAGAAATATTATGAAATGGGGAATGCCTGGAAAACTATTAGCTGGGATAATTAAACCTAGAAGCAATGTAAATTATATAGCAAAAATGAAAGATAAAAAAGGTGAATTAAAATACTCTACAAAAGGGGTTACAAAGATTCTTCAAGAATACTACCAAATGTTATATAAAGTAAATAATATACAAAACCCCGATGATATAAAATCTAGAAGGAACAAAATAGAACAATATTTGGAAAAGGCAAAGTTCCCAGTCTTGTTAGAAGAAGAATTTAATAAACTGGACATGGAAATTTCAAAAAATGAAATAGAACAGTCAATCAAGAACACCGGAGTAGGTAAAAGCACAGGCCCAGATGGGTTCACTTCACTATATTACAAGAAATTTTCAGGAATTTTAGTTCCATATTTTTTGTCATATATTAACTCAATCGGGGAAGGTGAGGAGATTCACAGAGAAGCATTGAGTGCCCATATAACCCTTATAGTTAAGGAAGGGAAATACCCAACAGTATGTGCTAGCTATAGGCCAATATCTTTGATAAATGAAGATATAAAGATATATGCAAAGATAATGGCCGAGAGGCTGAAGCCCCTTATGCCAAAATGGATAGAAAAGGATCAGGCAGACTTTATCCCAGGGAGAGAGGCAAGAGATAATGTAATAAGAACTTTACTCTTGATCCTTGGAGCAAAAAGGGGAAAGAAACCACTGTTACTTCTATCAGTAGATGCCGAAAAGGCTTTTGATAGACTGGATTGGGAGCATATGCTTGCGACATTGAGACACACAGCCATAGGCCCACAAATGTACAGATGGATCGAAGCATTGTATTCTAGATCAACTGCACAGATATGAGTTAACGGGACCCTCTCGGACACCTTTGCGCTGTACAATGGTGCACGTCAGGGTTGCCCCTTTTTGCCATTACTGTTTGTCCTCTCCTTATGCCGCGTACACACGGTCAGACTTTCTGGGAAGCTAGGTCCGACGTACTTGCCGCCAGACTTCTTGCGGACTACCTGAACAGACAGACTTGCCTACACACGACCGGACTTTCCGTAATCCGGTCTTCCCGACGGACTTTCAGAATGAACGTACTTTCCCACACACGGACAAGTCCGTTCAGTGAACGTGAACGTGACTCGGGTACGACGGAACTAGAAAAGGAAGTCAATCTCGCCGCTTTTATTGATGAGATTGAAGCCTTGCGAGCCCCGTCGCGGGCATCCCAGGCCCTTAGGTCTGGTATGGATTTGTAAGGGGAACCCCCTATGCCAAAAAACCGGTGTGGGGTCCCCCCAAAATCCATACCAGACCCCCGATCCGAGCACGCAGCCCGGCCGGTCAGGAAAGGGGGTGGGGACGAGCGAGCGCCCCCCCCCCTTCTGAACCGTACCAGGCTGCATGCCTTCAACATGGGGGGTGCTTTAGGGGGGGTGCCCCATGGGGCCCCCCACCACAAAGCACCTTGTCCCCATGTTGATGAGGACAAGGGCCTCTTCCCGACAACCCTGGCCGTTGGTTGTCGGGGTCTGCGGGCGGGGGGCTTATCAGAATCTGGGAGCCCCCTTTAATAGGAGGGCCCCCGGATCCTGGCCCCCCACCCTATGTGAATGAGTATGGGGTACATGGTACCTCTACCCATTCACCTAGGGAAAAAGTGTCAATAATAAAACACACTACTTAGGTTTTTAAAGTAATTTATTAGACAGCTCCGGGGGGGTCTTCTTCCAGCTTCGGGGGTCTTTCTCCAACTTCAGGGGTCCCTCCGGGTGCCTCCTCTCTTGGCGTCCGGTTGGTTCTTCTCCGCTCTCTCTGGCCTCTTCTCCCGGTGTTCCAGTTCTTCTGCCGGCTCCTCCGCTATCTTCATGCCGCTCTTTTGCCAGTGGAGGCCCAGACTTCTGGCCTCTGGCTTCTTGGCTTTTTGGCTTCTTCTCTTCTTCCGATGTTGACACAATGGTCTCTCCGGCTGGAATGCTCTCTGAGCGCTCTGATGTGACTTATATAGGCGGAGACTCTGCCCCCTTATGCCGTCACAGTCTCTGGGCATGCTGGGACTGTGGCGTTTTAGGGGGCGTGGTCAACATCACCCGGTGACCATGCCCCGATCATTATTGACACTTTTTCCCTAGGTGAATGGGTAGGGGTAACATGTACTCCATACTCATTCACATAGGGTGGGGGGCCGGGATCCGGGGCCCTCTTATTAAAGGGGGCTTCCGGATTCCGATAAGCCCCTCGCCCGCAGACCCCGACAACAAACGGCCAGGGTTGTCGGGAAGAGGCCCTTGTCCTCATCAACATGGGGACAAGGTACTTTATGGTGGGGGGGCCCGCGGGGCGCCCTCCTACCCCAAAGCACCCCCCATGTTGAGGGCATGTGGCCTGGTACGGTTCAGGAGGGGGGGTGCTCGCTCGTCCCCACCCCCTTTCCTCACCGGCCGGGCTGCGTGCTCGGATCAGGGGTCTGGTATGGATTTTGGGGGGACCCCCACGCCGTTTTTTTGGCGTAGGGGGTTCCCCTTACAAATCCATACCCCCATCCATAAATTTGTTTCCAGTACCCTGCCCCTTCGTCATATCTGGTCCGTCGGACCAGCATACAGACGAACGGGCTTTCCGTCAGGAACTGAGTTCGGCAGAGTTACGACGTAAAGATTTGAAGCAGGCTTCAAATCTAAAGTACGTTGGATTTCCGACCGAAACGGTCCGTCGGAAGTCCGATGGAGACCACACACGGTCGGATTGTCCACCGGATTTGGTCCGGCGGCGTCCGGCGGACTTTTGTAGCCGAAAAGTCCGACCGTGTGTATGTGGCATTAGAACCCTTTTTGGCAACTATGCGAGGAAATCAGGGGGATGGGGCTGGCTGGGCAAGAACATAAAGTTTCTGCATTTGCGGACGACAGGATGCTGTATGTCTCTAATCCAGGACAATCACTCCCAATTATAATGTCAGAGTTTGCAAGATATGGAGAAATTATGAATTTAAAGATTAATAGAAGACGGAAATACTTAATGTTTCTATTTCCATAGCAGACAGTAGGCTTCTTATACCTCAGTACCCGTATACGTGGAAGTGTAGAAGCCTAAAGTATCTTGGTATCTCCTTGTCTACTCTGGAAGTAGATCTATACCATTATAATGATTTACTTTTATTAAAAAAAATTAAGCAAGACCTTAGGGGATATCTGGTAAATAAACTGACATGGTTTGGTAGGATAAATGTGATTAGGATGGTGACATTGCGAAGTATGTATTTCAGACTCTCCCGATAAAAATCCCGAGGGCCTATTTTAAGACTCACGGGAGACTGGTTGGAAAATTTATATGGAAAGATAGGAGAGCTTGTATCTCTAACAAGGCAGCGGTCTAAGGGGGGGTTATATCTCCCAGATTTTGAGAGGTACCATGAAGCAGCGGTGCGACAGAGAACGATTGACTGGGTCCATGGTGCATCTCAGAAAAAACGGGTATCATTGGAAGAAAATTTAAGTGGAAGATATTTAAGTCAAATAATGTGGGTACCAAGGCAGTACAGGGATCTCCATGGGGACGTGGCGCAAATAACAAAGGAAACCTTAAGAGCTTGGGACACCCTATTTAAAACTAGGCTATGGCAATAGTCCATTGTTGCCCCTATCGGGTACAAACTATTTTCCACCAGGGAAGGAGAATAAACTATACCTGAGATGGACACTCTCTGATAGTTTATGATTAAAGATGTTATGAAAGGAAACGCCCTGTGTTCAATAGGTGAATTACGTGAGAAATACGGGGAGACACCATGGGATATGTGGAGAAATAGGCAACTCCAACACTTTGTAGATACTCTCCCAAAACTCCTTCACTCCATTAAGGAGCTTACCCCATGGGAAAGCTTATTGGACCAAGGCGGGATAAGAGGCCAAGGAATATCTAATATATATGGGATGTTAATCTCCTCCCCGATCTGGAGCCATCATGCCTTTTAGAGAGTTGAGAACTGGAATTAGATCAATCTATACCAGAGCAAATGAAACACAAAATCATTGATTTTGTACACTCAACGTCAGTCGATATGATAACAAAAGAAATGAACTATAAACTGTTAATGAAATGGTATTATGTCCCAACAAAACTTCATAAGACTAATTCAGAAATATCACTGCTATGCTGGAGGGAGTGTGGATTGGAGGGCACACATGCTCACATATGGTGGCAGTGTACCGAGATCCAACCTTTATGGAGAGAGGCATTGAAAATTATTAAAAAGATCACGGGGGTTGAAATTACACAGGATCCTTGGCAATGTCTGTATCATGCTACAGGGGAGTCGAGGAAGAAAATAGAGCAGCAGTAGTGCCATATTTATTAAATGCAGCAAAAGCTCTAATACCGAGACAATGGAAAATAAAAAAAGCTCCGCTAATAAAGGATTAGTTCAGAGAAGTGAATAAAATTAGAGTAATAGAAGAATTGATATCATTACAAAATGACTCTAGACAAATATTCTATAGAACTTGGAGAGGATGGTTGGATTTTAAACAAACGGAAGTATACTGGAATTATGTGAAAGAGTGAAGTATCATCATTGGGGGTGGCTGAGGGGATAGGGGAGGAGTTTCTTGATTTCCCTTCCCTTCACCCCCTTTTTTCCCCTCTCCCTTCTCCCCTTTTTTGTTTTTCCTCTTCTTCTTTCTAGTCCCCTTTCCCCCCCCAACACCTAGGAGGTAATTTTTATTTTTGAGAGTTGGGATTAAGGGGAATGAGGTATTAGGTGAAGAAAGAAATTAATTTTAGAAATGGTATAAACTTTAAAAGTTGGATATTGGGAGTGGGAAATTCCAGAGTAGAAGTTTGGACCTAACTTTTTTCTCCCCTTCTAGATACTTCAGGAATGATAAATGTTAAATGTTAATTGTTAAATGTAATTTGTTATGTAAATATGTAATGTATATGGTTATACTATTTTTTATATGTTTAGTCTTGGAATCTGAATGTTATGTTTCTTTTTCTTGAAAACTAATAAAAAGCATTAAAACAAAAAGCTCTATTTTTGTCTCATCAGACCACATGACCTTCTTCCATTCCTCCTCTGGATCATCCAGATGGTCATTGGCAAACCTCAGACGGGCCTGGACATGCGCTGGCTTGAGCAGGGGGACCTTGTGTGCTCTGCAGGATTTTAATCCATGACGGCGTAGTGTGTTACTAATGGTTTTCTTTGAGACTGTGGTCCCAGCTCACTTCAGGTCATTGACCAGGTCCTGCCATGTAGTTCTGGGATGATCCCTCACCTTCCTCATGATCATTGATGCCCCACGAGGTGAGATCTTGCATGGAGCCCCAGACCGAAGGGAGATTGACCGTCATCTTGAACTACTTCCATTATCTAATAATAGTGCCAAAAGTTTTTGCCTTCTCACCAAGCTGCTTGCTTATTGTCCTGTAGTCCATCCCAGCCTTGTGCAGGTCTACAATTTTATCCCTGATGTCCTTACACAGCTCTCTGGTCTTGGCCATTGAGGAGAGGTTGGAGTCTGTTTGAGTGTGTGGACAGGTGTCTTTTATACAGATAACGAGTTCAAACAGGTGCTGTTAATACAGGTAATGAGTGGAGAACAGGAGGGCTTCTTAAAGAAAAAATAACAGGTCTGTGAAAGCCGGAATTCTTACTGGTTGGTAGGTGATCAAATACTTAGGTCATGCAATAAAATGCAAATGTATTTTTTAAAAATCATACAATGTGATTTTCTGGATTTTTGTTTTAGATTCTGTCTCTTACAGTTGAAGAGTACCTATGATAAAAATTACAGAGCTCTACATGCTTTGTAAGTAGGAAAACCTGCAAAATCAGCAGTGTATCAAATACTTGTTCTCCCCACTGTATATAGATGAATCTGAAATACCAAAAAAAGAAAAATTAAAAAAATTCATACAGATTTATAAAAATTCTAAATTAATTAACAATTCAAATCTAGTTCTATGTTTGACCCTTGACCCATAGTACCCAGCTGATAGATCCATTGGGTTTCGTTCTGAGAAATGGCCTTCTTTAAATTAGTTCCTCTCCAATGGGCCAAGCCCAGGAGATAGGTAACGTGTGTGCTGCCACAAGTAACAAATGTATTTATTTCAAAAGATACCCCACGTGAGTAGGATTCAAACTGGGTTGTTTGTTTCTTCTTGTGTCTTCTTCCTGCGTTCTGCACATCACGCATTTCCCACAACTAAAAAAACCCACCTAATCCAAAAAGGTGGGGGTCTTCCTAGGGGGGGTTACAACATTCTGTGCTAGTCTGGTACGCCACATGCGGGGTCTGGTGTAAATAAATTGGGGTTTAGTAGGTAGAACTTTCCTCAGCACCTCATCCCTTAAAAGTATAGGCCAATGTTGTCTAATTATTTTTTCTAATTGTTTGTATTGGCGGCAGGGGTGGTACAAGGGGTGGGCAGGAGGGACAGCTGCCCTGGGCACTCTGGTATCATGTGAGGTGGGTGGGCACCGTGAGGAGATTGGGGGGGAGGATTTGTGTTGGAAGGGTGAATTTGGGGGGTGGCCGGGGGTAATAATTGTTCTAGGAGTAGGAAAATTTAGGGGGGTGTGCTAGGAGTGCTGATTTAGGGGAATCTGTGTTGGGAGGGGGGATGGGAGAAGAGGATTTGTGCTAGGAGAGGGGATTGGGGTTTTGTGTTAGAAGAGGTGATATGGCGGGGGGAGTGGAATTGTGCTAAGAGGGGATTTTTTGGGGGAGGAGGATTTGTGCTAGTAGGGATGATTGGAGGGAAATTGGGGGGGAGTTGTACTAGGCGGGGGGACTGAGGGGGAATGTGTGCCTGGAGAAGGGGATTTGGAGTGGGGTGAGAGGATGTGTACTAGGAGGGGTGATTTTTTTTGGAGGGGGTTGTGCTGAGGGGATGGGGGCAAAGATTTGTACTGAGGGGTGATCTCAGCAGGGGTGCAGATTTGTACTGAAAGAGAAGGGATTTATGCCTAGGGGGTAATCATACAGATTAATGATCAGTGATTGGCAGGTACTCCATCCATAATCCCTTTTGCTTCCTTGCAACTTTTTGAAAAGATTCTCTATTTCCATTTCCCATATTGCTTTCCTTGTTTTACTTAGATGTTTAGGTTTATAACCCTTTTCACAAAACCTATCTATTATTGTTTCAACCTGCAAATCATAATCATCTTCCTCATCACAATTCCTTCTAATCCTCATCATTTGACTTTTAGGGATTGCACTCAACCATCTAGGGTGATGGCAATTCCCATATGAGACATACCCATTTCTATCAACATCCCTAAAATGAGTCCGTGTGTAAAGCTTCCCATTCTTTTTGTATATAACCAGATCTAAAAAATGGACGGATTCAAAACGATACGTTTCCGAGAAAGAGATACAATACTTGTTATTCTCAATCCCTTTGAGAATTTTCATGAACGATTCTTGTGATCTGACCATGCAATAAAAATATCATCTATATACCTCTTATAGATTTTCAATTTCGGTATATATCTATCATCAATGGCTTCCTGTTCCCACCTGCTCATGCAAAGATTTGCCACTGAAGGGGCATACTTGGCCCCCATTGCAACTCCTTTCTTTTGCCTAAAATATTTATTTTCATGCCAAAAGAAGTTATTACTTATCACTAAATCAAGCGCTTGTAATAAAAATTCTCTTTGCTTTGTTTTTATATTTGTTTTATGTAAGACCCACATTGCATGACTTTGCTTAGTATTTGTATAGAAGAAATTGACATCTATACTGGCCAAAATACAATCATTATCCACATTGCTATGTTTTAATGGGCCTCTTAGGTCCTTATTGCCCTTAAAGTGTTTGTTAACCCCCCAAAAAATCCTGTTCCCTTAAAGCATTTTATACAGCACAGTGCTTGTGCTGTGTCATTTGGACACCACTATCACCTGCAATATGGCTGATCCTGCCTGGCTATACCCTCCCCCCTGTAAACTGACCACGGTGTATCATGGCTGCTGAGCCCTGACACTGTGTTCAGTTTATGTGCCATTGTCATCCGCAGCCTGCTATCTGTCTTCTCTGTCTTCCTCCCCCTCCTCACGGCCTGTCAGCTCTGTGTCCGTTTGTTTACTATATACATTTACATCTTTTCTTTTTAGTTTGTCAGAGAATGTATTATACACTGTGTGCGCTGTGATAATTTTTGTGATTTAGACATGGTGCCTTTCCAGGGGGCCCCCCTGGCAAAACACTTTCCCCATGTTGGGGGTATATTGACTGGCATGGTTCAGGAGAGGGGAGCACATGTGCACTGCCCTTGCATTTCTTGGCCAGCCTGGCTGCATTCGCTGCATTCTTGTATAAAGGTCTCATAATGGAGTTGGGTACTGCAAGTCTTTTTTTTTGTTTGCATGGTTTTTGTTACATGGGGTCTCCCTTAAAAATCCATAGCAGTCCTTTACCTAGAATAAGGTTCTGGTAAGGATTTTGGGGTAGATCCTATGTTTCTTTGCCCCCCCCACCTTCCCCAAAAGATATGTCCATCACTTCACATACAGGTTTAAGACATCTCATTAGTTAGTTATTTGTTGTGCTTTTTTTTAATGTTTTCATTTTGCCCTTGCGTATTTTGCTAGAACAAGGGTGGCAACCCTAGGGTGGCTTAACATGTATTTGCCTTTTTTTTAATTTTTAGCATAAGCATTTGAGAATTTTTAATGTGCTGGTTAGCTTGTAAGTGTGCCAGAGAACTTTTGCATTGAAAAATAATGCAGAATGATCAGAATTCAGCAATTCAGCAGCACGGTGGCTACCACTTTTGTCTAGTAGCACTGGCGTCATTGTTTCGAATCACAACCACTGTGCTACCTGCCTGGAGTTTGCATTCCCTCCCTGTGCATGGGTGGGTTTCCTCCAGGTACTCCGGTTTCCTCCCACACTCCAAAGACATGCTGGTAGGTTAATTGGCACTAATTGGTTAATTGGTTAATTGGCACCTGTCTAAATTTGCCCGTGTATGTATGAATGTGAGGTGGGGGCCTTACATTGTAAGCTCCTTGAGGGCAGGGACTGATGTGAATGTATAATATGTATGTGTAAATTGACAGCCCTTTCTAAATACCTAAAATAAATAATTAATGTCCTAGCATTGCACACTAAATTCAGATGTCCTAGTTGTCAGACATACATTGTATTATTATCTAGGAGTCATTATTTCAAAGCTTTATAATTTCTTAGAGTTGTAATTTAATATGTGCAATAGATTGAGAACACCATAGCATCTAATATATCTAATAAAATGGATTCAGTCTGCGCTGCATGGTTACATCAAGACCAGTTTTTTAATACTCAAAATAAGGCAAATGGGATCAATGGATGGGATAATGGTAAGTGGGTAAGAGAAGGAAAAAGGGTAAAGAGAGTATGCAACATAAACAAAATCTTGCAGCAAAATATTTTACATTATATTTATTTGTCAGGTAGATTCCATAAATCTGCATTAGACTGATTTATATTCTATTGCTAGTTTTATTGAAGCTAAATGTACTATTTGACAAGCCAAACAGGGTTGCCACCTGTCCGGGATTCACCCAGACAGTTCGGGTTTGGAATTATGCGTTCAGGTTTCAGACTGCCTGAAACCCGGACACATTATTCAGACCAGACTATGGCTTCCCAGCAGGGTTGCTGGCTGCAGGTGTCTAAACCGAGAGTGTCTGTTATACCCTCTTTCACGCTGCCCAAAGCCAGCACTAACAATTACACCCCACCCCCCCCACCCCCACAAACACACACAGAATAGAAATGTAAAAATACTGCACTGACAAATACCAAAAAGCAGCAGCATACAGTGCGATAACACAAGAAAGTCTATGGATTGGTGGGAAGCTGCGCTAAAAATAAAGTCCATGACAGTTGACATCAAGATAAACAAAATGTCCATAAAAAACATAATGGATCGTAGTGAAACCACAATTTTCATGAACAAACAAAGTGCCCAACCACTGTAGCTGTAGATTGAGCTTACCGGACGGCAAGCTCAAAAAGGTGAGTGGCTATAGCCCAGGCAAGGCCTCTAAGCTTGCTGATGACCACAGTATTCAGATGGCAGAGATCGCTCCCTAGGATTCACTTCCGATATCCACACACTCATTAGATTGCCCAGAAGAAAAAAGAACTGGCCATAGTGTAATAAATTCCAAACGGTTTTAATAAAAACAAGTAGTACACTTACAATTAGAAGGCGATAACATTGCATGTAAAAGAGCCGGCCGGCATATACAAAAACTGAGCCAGTCCTCCTACTCCGATGGCGTGGTGACATCAATACGTGCCTTCCCAGACGCGTTTCGTCATCAGCAGACATTGTCAATGGGGAACGGGCAGCGTAGTGACTTACCACCATAAATAGGGAGCCAAGCCTCGTTCTGAGTCGCGAGTATCGAGGCGCCATGTTGGATATGGGAAAAACTTCCCTTACTGCATGCGGTGATGTATTACCTCCAGAACGCCACGTATAACTCTTACTTAAAAAAAAACAACTAAAAGAAACCCCAATGTAAATCGGCCAAATATCTTTAATAGTTGATTACCAAAAAAATTACCTAATACTGACTGTAACCTCTACCCTGTGCAGGCCAAAAAAGGAATATGCCATATAAACATAGGAAAGTGATCTCCGTGGAATTATAGTTTAAATAAAAATATTATGTGCAAAGCTAATAAATGACAAGCAAATACTGTTTAGTAAAAACTCTGTATATGTTAATATACAAATAATGGTAGGTATAAATAAAATAAAATATATTATGTGCAATGCTAATAAATGAATAGCAAATTTTGTAGACACACTGTATGTGTTCAAATACAGATAGTGGTATGTGTAAATAAATATGTGTAAAAATATGAACTAAATAAAATAAATATACATGTGAAAAATGTGTGTAGAGACTGAATGACAGTTAATATGAAGAATAATATTATTCATGTGTATGAATGGCAAAAGTGCTATGTGCCCAATTAAATTTGGCCTTCATAGGACTAATAAACAAAAACACAAAATGACCCTTATAAAACTGGACAATATAAAGATATGAATAAGATGTAAATAATCATAATCAGAATTCATAAAAATTCATGTTTAAAGGGGAACAAGCCCTTAAATAGGCATATTGTACTCGCGTCCCAGAACCAGTTCACAAAAAGATTAAAAACCAGATATAAATATATACCATGTAAATTCATATAAATTGTCAATAAAAGCGGTGACGTCAGTGTCATTATTCAACCCATAAGGTGCATAGGTTCTCAATCTATAAATCCAAGTCATCTCCAATTTGGATATTTCTCTCACAAGTGAACTTCCCCTCCAATGGGGGCTGAACTTATCTATACCAAAAAAAAATTGTTTTGGAAGGTTCTTAAACCCAATTTTAATGTTCATGATATGTTCATTGAGGCGGACATGAAGGGGCCGTTTGGTTCTGCCCACATATTGCAGGCCACACGGGCACTGCAACATGTACACAACCCCCTCTGCAGCGCAAGTGATAAATGGTTTTATCACATGTGATTCATGTGTGCTAGTAGAGGTAAAGGTTGTGGTCCGTCTATGAAGACAAGCACTCAATGAGCAAACTCTACATCTTTTGCATTGATAGAACCCTGTTAAGTAGTTGAAAAAAATGTTTTTTGGAATTGGTGGGTTTAAAATATTTGGGGCTAACCGGTTTCGCAAAGATGGTACCCCTCTAAAAACAACCTGAGGTTTCTCTTGTATCACCTTATTGAGTATCACATCACTCCGTACAACATGCCAACCACATACTCCTTACAGCACAATACTATCAAGAGTCTTATATACAAACATTGGCATGTTGTACGGAGTGATGTGGTACTCAATAAGGTGCTACCAGAGAAATCTCGGGTTGTTTTTTAGTGCCCAATAAAGTGCCAATTAGTGTCCATCACAGTGCCAATAAGTGCCCAGCATTAACACCTATCAGTACCTGCCCAATCAGTGCTGCCCATCAGTGCCATCTATTAGTGTCCATCAATGCCACCTGTCAGTGCCAATCAGTGCCACCAGTCAGTGCCCATTAATACCGCCTGCCAGTGCCCATCAGTGCCGCCTGTCAGTGCCCATCAGTGCCGCTTGTCAGTGCCCATCAGTGCCACCTATTGGTGCCCATCAGTGCTGCATATCAGTGCTGCCTATCAGTGCCCATCATTTCTACATATCAGTGCCTCCTCATCAGTGCCCATCAGTGCCACCTTATCAGTGCCAACTCATCAGTGCCCATCGGTGCTGCCACATCAGTGCCCATCAGTGCCGACTCATCAGTGCCCGTCAGTGAAGGAGAAAACAACATTTTATAACAGAAACAAAGAAAAACTTTTTATTTTTTCAAAAATGTCGGTCTTTTTTAGTTTGTTTAACAACAATTAAAAACCGCACCAAAAGAAAACTCTATTTGTGGGAAAAAAATGATAAAAATTTAGTTTTGTATGACCACGCAATTCAGTGTTGTATGACCACGCAATTGTCTTTCAAAGTGCGACAGCACTGAAAGCTCAAAATTGTCCTGAGCAGGCAGGGGCGAAAGTGCCTGGTATTGAAGTGGTTAATTAACTTCATATGACTAGAAATGTATTTAATTGCAAAACATATGTATAGTTTATACTATAAAAAAAAAATTGCTGTGCGCCACTAAAGTGTTCGGGTTTGACTTGAAGAAAAAGTGGCAACCCTAGAGCCAAATAATGTGCCAGGCCTCAGAGAGCAAATAGAACAAAGTCCTGAAATGTTACTTGTTGACGTTCCTCCCTGCAGTAGAGAGGAGACGAGTTTGCAGATCCAAAATAGGACAGCACAGACATACACACACCAGTAGAAGCAGTGTGCTATTGCGGTTCTGTTTCTTTATTTCTTAATTAATTCAGCAGTGAATATGAAGTATGTTCTGTAGCTTACCTATTTTCTCAGCTCATGAAATCTTAATTATACCTGTGCAAGAAAAGGGACCCTATGAAAGCACATGCCTATGAAGTATCTGATCCTTGCTGTGTCAGTTACCTTGTTCAGTCATGCTTTGGTAATAAGTTTGGCCTTTTGATTTTTTTTTTTAAACTAAACTTTAAATCTGTATGCCTGCGATACAAGCTAATTTAACACAAAATCTCACACAAAAGCTTGTCAATGTGCTCAGAGTTCTTAGAAGTCATACGAGAAAAAAATGTCTTATATGGAAAATTATTTTCCCTCTGTAGTTGCCTTCAAAAACTTGCCTTGAGGTAATTTTGCAAAATCTGTAACATTCCGAGCCAGAGCTGTCAATCCTTCAGAAATGCATTTTAAACATGCTCTCCCAGCACAGCCAATTTAAATTGATTCTTTCCGCCACTGTAATGTTGTCAAAAAAACAAGTGATTGTGGTCGGCCTAAAACCAGACAATATTTGGATGTTATGGGATTCTGAGATTAAGAACCAATTTGATTAACTTCCAAAAGATTTTCCTTCACTGTTCACTCTCATGAGCATACGGTAATGATGAAGCTTGGCGGTCTTATCCGAAGCTACAGCTTAAGACCTGTCACTTATTGATTCAAGTCTCTTCTTTAACTCTCTACATCTTTATTTTTTAGACTAATAAACGCTAATTCTTGAAAATTAAAACTGGCCCAAGAGTCTCTTTTCCCTTGCTGGGCTTCTGTTTTCCTTTCTCATATTCGTATTAATGCTACTTTCCTCTCTTTGTTTTAGAACGCAGCTGTGTTATCGTAAAGGAAAAATGTGCCCTCAATAAAAAATAAATATATACATAATGTCCATCTTCCTGGAATTTTTTGAGCACAGGGTACATTGTTAAAAATGTGCATAAACTTCTTTTGTTGTTTTACGAAAAGAGTTAGCACACCCAAAATGGAAATTTTCGTTATGGGTAGATGTTGGTGGGTTTAATTACCATTCACCTTCTTATACACTATATTGCCAAAAGTATTGGGAAGCCTATATTTACACGCACATGAACTTTAATGGCATCTTAGTCTTAGTCCGTAGGGTTCAATATTGAGTTGGCCTACCCTTGGCAGCTATAACAGCTTCCAATCTTCAGGGAAGGCTGTCCACAAGGTTTAGGAGTGTGTCTATGGGAATGTTTGACCATTCTTCCAGAAGCGCATTTGCAAGTTTGGGGTGGAGGAACTTGACTGGCCTGCACAGAGTGCCGACCTCAACCCGATAGAACGCCTTTGGGATAAATAAGAGTGAACACTGCGAGCCAGGCCTTCTCATCCAACATCAATGCCTGGCCTCACAAATGCACTTCTGGAAGAATGGCCAAACATTCCCATAGACACACTCCTAAACCTTGTGGACAACCTTTCCAGAAGAGTTGAAGCTGTTATAGCTGCAAAGGGTGGGCCAACTCAATATTGAACCCTACGGACTACGACTGGGATGCCATTAAAGTTTATGTGCATGTAAAGGCAATAATTTTGACAATATAGTATATCTCTAAATGATTCTACAGGATTATATGAATTCACTGCTCCACCCACCTTTTTTGTCCATTTGAACAGGGTCTTGTATTCTAGGTTGCATTGCAGGGAATAAAATAGGAATAAGTCCCTATAGCAAAGAAAAGGAAGAACTTGAGTTTTGTTGAGGGTATCTTTGAGCTATATTAAAATCTAATGGGTGTTCCAGGCAACCAGTGCCCTCCTATAAATAAAATAATAGCCTTATGTAGGCTGCCTCTTTTATAGACAATATTAAGTGATTACTAAAGTGCTGCACCAAAAGAGTACAAAAGCCACCAATGACAAGACATTGCTCTTGTCAATGGTGTCATCTCCATAAACATTCTGCAGCCTTCTGTGGATGTTGGACAGCCTGCACCCCCGCCAAGAACTCAATGATGGCACATGCTTCTGCTTGGAATCCATTATATACCTGCAATGAAAAGAAGAAGAGTTACTATAGAGGAAGAATTACTCTACCAACATGTTCGTGACATTTGAACGACCTATATAAGTTAAAGTGGATGTAAACCCGAATGTTTTTTGTTTTTTTTATGTCATAATGTAAAGTATAAGATTTCCTATCATTTGAGCCCAGTCTTGCCACAAAGAGATAATCCAGCTCTGAGCAATCCTCTTTTATTGTTTAGTGAGATAAAACTTGACAAACAGAGAAAAACTTTGTCAAATCCTCCCCCTTGCTGTGAGTGACAGGTGATTTACATATCTCATGCACTAGCCTAAGACACAGGCATTATTTTTTAATTCCCACACCCACTCCTTTCTTCAGCAGCTCTGCAAGGATTGGCTGTTCCACACCTCAGCATGATTTGGCTTGCTAAAGTCATATGGTTGCTTTCCTGTCTTTTCACTGGATGTTAGAGATCATAGCAGAAGTTCAGTGTAAGAAATACACAGGAGAAAATGCATATTGACAAGGGGAGTGTAGAGGTGGGCGGGGAGTCTACTGACATCACGACTCCACCCACCGAGCTCCAGACAACAGACCCACCCACAGAATCTGCAGTTTTTCGGGTCTCATAACAGACAGAGGGGAGACATTTGACAGGTAAAGATTAATGCAGGAGGCATGTATATCCTTATAGATAACCCCTATGGCAGTAGTTTAGAAAGGATGACATTGGGTTTAAACCCACTTTAATAAAAATGTGATATCAACTTTTGCATTTCATTTGGTATAACACTTTACATTTAAAATGTATCTATATTAGCCACTTGATGACCGGCCCATAGTAAAAATACATCATTATTTTGATGTTAAATACCAGTGTTATGGTAAAAGTGATAAAACTGATAAAAGTGGAACTGCAGGTGGACAAGTGAGGCCTCTCATCTCTATGCCCTTGGAGGTTCCTGGGCCATAGTAAATAATTTTTTTGTTTAAAGCAAAAGTTATTATTTCTTTTTTCCCTTTTGCTTTACTAGGTAAAGGAGAGATTTGGGGTCTTTTTGACCCCAGATTTCTCAATAAAGAGGACCTGTCATCCTATTTCTATTACAAGGGATGTTTACATTCATGGGAATAAAAGCATAAATAAATAAAGCGACAGTGTAAAAATAAAAAATAAAAGGTAAAATAAATAAGAAAAAAAAAATACAAAAAAATGGGGTATATATTTTACTGCGTTTTTTTTTAATTGAATATAGTATATTTTTTCCCAAAAAACTGCATTTGAAAGACAGCTGCGCAAATACTGTGTAACATAAAATACTGGAACAATCACTATTTTATTCTCTAATATATATATATATATATATATATATATATATATATATATATACATACATATATATATGTATATATATATCTAGAGCAAATACTGTGTAACATAAAATATTGCAACAATTACCATTTTATTCTCCAATATATAATATATTAGAGAATAAAATAGTGATTGTTGCAATATTTTATGTTACACAGTATTTGTGCAGCGGTCTTTCAAATGAAGTTTTTTGGGAAAAAATATACTTTATTGAATTTTTAAAAAAAACACAATAAAATATATACCCCATCTTTTTGTATTCATTTTTTTTCTTATTTGTTTTACTTTTTATTTTTTATTTTTACACTGTCGCTTTATTTTATTTTATATCTACCACAAAAATACTGATTTAATTTTTTTTTCCAGATCAATGTTTATTGTATATAAAAGTTGTAATACACAATAGCAATACAGAATGATAATGTAAAAGGAGTAGTACAGTGCTTTGGTATAGAATATGAGATACAATAAACTAGATTGCGCACTAAACATTATACTTTTGTACTTAAGTATGGTGTAACAAGAAGAAATCATAAACAAGTAACGAACATTCAGAAAGCAACAGGGGCGTCTAGCCCTTTAATTAATCAAGTGGTTAGATAATCATCACTGGAACCCCATTTGATCCATGTGTAGTCAATACCATAACCCAATGATGTGTTCTATCAAGCCTGTCTGGGTAACTGTGAGCCGTCTTACCTCCCAAGGTGTTACCATTATAACAGTGTATGTTGTGGTCATTACCTTTAGGTAATATGGCGGTGTTAATGGATGTGTGTAGGCTCACTCGTTCATAAGCTTAACTGGTGGTTGTTTGTTTGGGGTCAGTGTGTGTCTGTGTGGAGTTTTCTACAGTTAGTTGCCTACTGTCTCCATATGGGTCAATTTCTGTTAGGATTGCGGTCACCGGACCACTAGCAATCCATATGTAAGGGATAGTCTGGTATTTATAGGTTGGGTCATGGAGATTGTGGGCTTGGAAAAGAATAGGTCCAGGGAGAGGGTGGAGAGTGGATATGTGGTATTGCGGTCTCTAGAAGCATGAGGTAACCCTATTTACTGATTTAAATTTTTTAACAAAAAGTTCCAGAAAAAGCCTGGTCAGTGTTGCACCAATACTAGTTTTTAAGACTGAGTATGAGTACTGATACTTTTTCTTAAGTACTCGCTGATAATTATTTTCAGTGTCATGTGACATTGTTTATTTTTAGGGCTTTTTCACACCATACATGCATGAAAACTGATGGGAAAACCTGCACAAATTTCACTTGCAGAGACATCAGTTTCACATCAGTTTTCATGTGCGTTTCAGTGAGTTTTTACAGCCTGTTCACCTATGTGAGGGCTGGCCAAAGTGCAATGGTTCAGGTGTGATTTCTAATCTCATACAATTTGCATTGGAATTGCACCTGAACCACTGAACGAAATCACACCGGACTGGGCTTTGAAATCGCACTGTAAACTGGCCCGCACTTATGTGAACCAAGTCTGAAGGTATCGGTTTTAGTATTGGAGTAATTGCAGGAGTACAAGTATATTTTTATTACTAGCTTTTTTTATTAATCTTTCATGCAGTCAGAAACTATTTAAACCCCTGTCAGGTTATACTGCTATCTGGGGCTCTGTTATCCCTGGTTCACACCAGTGCAACTTGTCATGTGATTTAACAGTTCAAAGCTGCGTAAAAATTTGTACACCATTTGCGGCAATGGAATCATTCAGATCAGTGCGAATCAAGTTGCAGCAACTTCGAAAAAGGTTCCTGCACTATCTCTGTGTAATTTCATTGCGACTTCCATTGACATCTGTTAAATGAAGTTGCACAGAGTTTCAGCAAGCCAAAATGAAATTGCACTGATAGTCAACTTTGAAGTCGTGCTGAAAGAGAGCGTCTTCAAAACCGCACCGGTGAGAATCGGAGCTTGGAGCGATTTTCCCTTATTTACAGTTCCAGGGACAACCTTTTCACCAGGCAGCAAGTGAAGGAATCTCCTCAACAACAATTCAGATAAACGCAAAAACTTTTTTTTTTTAAAGTTACATGGGGAAGATTTTTCCTCACTCCCTATCTAGTAGAATATTGTCCCAGAAAAGAAAGTGAGGAGAAACAAAGCTCCTGATAGCAGTAAACAAAACTTAAAGGGGTTCTAACCCTTCCTCATGCTATCCAAAATTAAAAAGAAAAGTTTTGTCTATAGATACACTCTGAGGCTGAACTCCAGGGAAATATAAATGAACAAATGCAGGTATGCATAAATGAAAAAATCATGAATTGTATTTAGGTATGTACCAGAACATGACTTGATATCAACCTTTTGTAATCCCTTGTATGGAAGTGTTATTAAACTCATAGAGTAAGGGTTAGTACTGGAACACAATCAGGTGAGTTGCATACAAATGCACCGACGAATAATTTATCAAGAGGAGGAGAAAGCAAAAAGCTGACCTCATCAGTCTTCTGCTGCCCTTCACTGTCCAGTCAGGCAGGGAAATGTGAGTAGTATTCCTTAAAAAAATATTAAACCCAAAAGCAAACATTTATTATATTGCAGCTTACCAATTCTTAGATGTAATGGCTGCATTTGTTTTCTTTTTTAGGAGATCTTTCCGTTATTTTCATTTGGTGATCCTGCCAACAAGTCTGTTGTTTTTCAACAGAACAACCTTTCCTGCAGATGCAGCATTAGCGGGTTGAGACAAACCATTTACGTATATCTATAAATACAACTCCAAACAATAATATAAGTGAATGATCAGTCAGGTGTATAAAAAAATTTCACAAGATCCAAAGAAAATACTCAATGAAGGGTATAAGTAAAGTATACCCTAAAGAGAGAACAAACACAGTGTTGCCCACTACAAAATGGTGTATATACTAGTAAAGTGAGGCTGGATGGTGTTCAAATGAAAAATAAAAAAACAAAAAAAGGACAGTTAACATATGGTATGCATAAAAGTATATGTGTTCAGAATAAATGATGAAAAAAAATGAAAAAATGAAAAAATCCATGCATCCAAAAAATGCCAAAAAATGCTGTGTATATTAAATTGCTATATATATTGTCCAGTGTACATAAAAAGTTCTTGTGCAGCAAACTAGTGCATCTTCAAATGGTTCCAGGTAAGTCCGTCCCAATAGATATATACTGTCCTGTGTGGAGCCCCCTCTAGTGCCCCCACTCACCGGAGCGCCCAACCCCTGCAGGGGTAATGGGCATGTAGATGTAAATCTGATGATCCAAGCGGTCGGTGTCCCCTTCACCACCTGCTCTCCACTTCCCTCAGGGGAACCCCGAACCAAAATTAAAAAAAAAAAATGACGTGGGGGGGTCCCCCTAAATTCCATACCAGGCCCTTCAGGTCTGGTATGGATATTAAGGGGAACCCCGGTCAAAATTTTTTAAAAAAATGTCGTGGGGGTTCCCCCAAAAATCCATACCAGACCCTTATCCAAACACGCAACCTGGCAGGCCGCAGGAAAAGAGGGGGGATGAGAGAGGGGTCCCCCTCCTGAACCGAACCAGGCCTCATGCCCTCAACATTGGGAGGGTGCTTTGGGGCAGCCCCCAAAACACCTTGTCCCCATGTTGATGAGGACAAGGGCCTCATCCCCACAATCCTGGCTGGTGGTTGTGGGGGTCTGCAGGCGGGGGGCTTATCGGAATCTGGAAGCCCCCTTTAACAAGGGGACCCCCAGATCCCGGCCCTCCCCCCTGTGTGAAATGGTAAGGGGTACCCCTACCATTTCACTAAAAAACTGTCAAAAATGTTAAAAATGACAAGAGACGGTTTTTGACAATTCCTTTATTTAAATGCTTCTTCTTTCTTCTTTCTTCTTTCTTCTATCTTCTATCTTCCTTCATAGTTACATAGTTACATAGTTACATAGTAGGTGAGGTTGAAAAAAGACACAAGTCCATCAAGTCCAACCTATGTGTGTGATTATGTGTCAGTATTACATTACATATCCCTGTATATTGCGGTCATTCAGGTGATTATCTAATAGTTTCTTGAAGCTATCAATGCTCCCCGCTGAGACCACCGCCTGTGAAAGGGAATTCCACATCCTTACCGCTCTTACAGTAAAGAACCCTCTACGTAGTTTAAGGTTAAACCTCTTTTCTTCTAATTGTAATGAGTGGCCACGAGTCTTATTAAACTCTCTTCTGCGAAAAAGTTTTATCCCTATTGTGGGGTCACCAGTACAGTATTTGTAAATTGAAATCATATCCCCTCTCAAGCGTCTCTTCTCCAGAGAGAATAAGTTCAGTGCTTGCAACCTTTCCTCATAACTAAGATCCTCCAGACCCTTTATTAGCTTTGTTGCCCTTCTTTGTACTCGCTCCATTTCCAGTACGTCCCTCCTGAGGACTGGTGCCCAGAACTGGACAGCATACTCCAGGTGCGGCCGGACCAGAGTCTTGTAGAGCGGGAGAATTATCGTTTTATCTCTGCAGTTGATCCCCCTTTTAATGCATGCCAATATTCTGTTTGCTTTATTAGCAGCAACTTGGCATTGCATGCCATTGCTGAGCCTATCATCCACTAGGACCCCCAGGTCCTTTTCCATCCTAGATTCCCCCAGAAGTTCTCCCCCCAGTGTATAGATTGCATTCATATTTTTGCCACCCAAATGCATTATTTTACATTTTTGTACATTGAACCTCATTTGCCATGTAGTCGCCCACCCCATTAATTTGTTCAGGTCTTTTTGCAAGATTTCCACATCCTGCAGAGAAGTTATTGCCCTGCTTAGCTTAGTATCGTCTGCAAATACAGAGATTGAACTCTTTATCCCATCCTCCAGGTCGTTTATGAACAAATTAAATAGGATTGGTCCCAGCACAGAACCCTGGGGAACCCCACTACCCACCCCTGACCATTCTGAGTACTCCCCATTTATCACCACCCTCTGAACACGCCCTTGTAGCCAGTTTTCAATCCATGTACTCACCCTATGGTCCATGCCAACGCACCTTATTTTGTACAGTAAACGTTTATGGGGAACTGTGTCAAATGCTTTTGCAAAATCCAGATACACCACGTCTACGGGCCTTCCTTTATCTAGATGGCAACTCACCTCCTCATAGAAGGTTAATAGATTGGTTTGGCAAGAACGATTCTTCATGAATCCATGCTGATTACTGCTAATGAAATCATTCTTATTACTAAAATCTTGTATATAGTCCCTTATCATCCCCTCCAAGAGTTTACATACTATTGATGTTAGGCTAACTGGTCTGTAATTCCCAGGGATGTTTTTTGGGCCCTTTTTAAATATTGGTGCTACATTGGCTTTTCTCCAATCAGCTGGTACCATTCCAGTCAATAGACTGTCTGTAAATATTAGGAACAACGGTCTGGCAATCACCTGACTGAGTTCCCTAAGTACCCTCGGATGCAAGCCATCTGGTCCCGGTGATTTATTAATGTTAAGTTTCTCAAGTCTAATTTTAATTCCGTCCTCTGTTAACCATGGAGGTGCTTCCTGTGATGTGTCATGAGGATAAACACTGCAGTTTTGGTTACTGAAGCCCCCCGATTCACTTGTGAAGACTGAGGAGAAGAATAAATTCAATACCTTTGCCATCTCCCCATCCTTTGTAACCAGATGTCCTTCCTCATTCTTTATGGGGCCAATATGGTCTGTCCTCCCTTTTTTACTGTTTACATACTTAAAGAATTTCTTGGGATTTCTTTTGCTCTCCTCCGCTATGTGTCTTTCATGTTCTATCTTAGCCATCCTAATTGCACCCTTACATTTCTTATTGCATTCTTTATAAATTCTGAATGTTGAGGATGATCCCTCAACCTTGTATTTTTTGAAGGCCTTCTCCTTTGCTTTTATATGCATTTTTACATCGGAGTTAAGCCATCCAGGATGTTTGTTCGCTCTTTTAAATTTATTACCCAATGGGATACATTGGCTAATGCCCTTATTTAATATGCTCTTAAAGCAAACCCATCTCTCCTCCGTATTCTTTGTTCCTAATATTTTATCCCAATTTATGCCTTTTAGCAAGGTTTGTAGTTTAGGGAAGTTGGCTCTTTTGAAATTCAGTGTCTTTGTGTTCCCTTCATGTTTCCTATTCATCTTCTTCTGGTTCTTCTGGTTCTTCCTCCGGTGTTCTCGTCCAGCATCTCCTCCGTGGCTTCTTCTTCCCTTCTTCTCCTCGGGCCGCTCCGCATCCATGGCATGGAGGGATGCTCCCGCTCTTCTCTTCATCTTATTCTCTTCTTCATCTTCTTCTCTTCTTCATCTTCTTATCTTCTTCATCTTCTTCTCCGGGCCGCTCCGCATCCATGGCATGGAGGGAGGCTCCCGCTGTGTGATGCTTCTCCTCTTCTGACGGTTCTTAAATAATGGGGGGCGGGGCCACCCGCATGGGACATGACGCACGGGACATGAAGGGACTTCCCTGTGGCATTCCCCGTGACATCACAGGGAAGTCCCGTCAAGTCACAGTGCGTTAGAGGGGGGCGGGGTCACCGGGTGGCCCCGCCCCCCGTTATTTAAGAACCGTCAGAAGAGGAGAAGCATCACACAGCGGGAGCCTCCCTCCATGCCATGGATGCGGAGCGGCCCGGAGAAGAAGATGAAGAAGAGAAGAAGATGAAAAAGAGAAGAAGATGAAGAGAAGAGCGGGAGCCTCCCTCCATGCCATGGATGCGGAGCGGCCCGAGGAGAAGAAGGGAAGAAGATGCCGCGGAGGAGATGCTGGACGAGAACACCGGAGGAAGAACCAGAATAACCAGAAGAAGAAGATAAAGGAAGATAGAAGAAAGAAGAAAGAAGAAGCATTTAAATAAAGGAATTGTCAAAAACTGCCTCTTGTCATTTTTAACATTGACAGTTTTTTTAGTGAAATGGTAGGGGTAGTTTTGTACCCCCTTACTATTTCACACAGGGGGGGCTGGGATCTGGGGGTCCCCTTGTTAAAGGGGGCTTCCAGATTCCGATAAGCCCCCCGCCTGCAGACCCCCACAACCACCGGCCAGGGTTGTGGGGATGAGGCCCTTGTCCTCATCAACATGGGGACAAGGTGTTTTGGGGGGCTACCCCAAAGCACCCTCCCAATGTTGAGGGCATGTGGCCTGGTACGGTTCAGGAGGGGGGGCGCTCTCACGTCCCCCCTCTTTTCCTGTGGCCTGCCAGGTTGTATGCTCGGATAAGGGTCTGGTATGGATTTTTGGGGGGACCCCATGCCGTTTTTTTTTAATTTTGACGCGGGGTTCCCCTTAAAATCCATACCAGACCTGAAGAGTCTGGTATGGAATTTAGGGGGACCCCCCACGTCATTTTAATTTAAAATTTTGGCCGGGGTTCCCCTTAATATCCATACCAGACCTAAAAGGGCCTGGTATGCAATTTAGGGGGACCCCCCACGTCATTTTTTTTTTACATTGTGGTTCGGGGTTCCCCTGTGGGGAATTCCCATGCCGTTTTTATCAATGAACTTCTATGTGTATTGTCGGACCGGCAATGCATTAATAGCCGCGAGTAGTTTTAAATGACTTTTTTTCCTTTGAAATGTCATTTTGCTGTCAGACTGTTCTAAACACGGGAAGCATGCGCCCCTTTACAGGCATACTATAGACACCCCCCAGGTACGAAATTTAAAGGGATATTACACTTTTATTGTTTCACTTTAAGCATTATTAAAATCACTGCTCCCAAAAAAATGGCCGTTTTTAAAACTTTTTTTTGCATTGATCCATGTCCCCTGGGGCAAGACCCAGGTCACCAAACACTTTTTATGACAATAACTTGCATATAAGCCTTTAAAATTAGCACTTTTGATTATTCATGTTCGTGTCCCATAGACTTTAACGGTGTTCGCGTGTTCGAACAAACTTTTTTCCTGTTCGCATGTTCTGGTGCGAACCGAACAGGGGGGTGTTCGGCTCATCCCTACTGGCTATACATTATACAATTTTCTTGTACAACTTTCCTTTAGATTTACCAAAACCCAATAATATGAAGTCAAACTTAAACACTTTCAATTTGTATGCAAGGCAGGCCCTTGCAATACATAGTGTAGCGCTGGTAGATTTGTGATCTACCATCTGATAGGTAAATTAGGTAAATTGCTCGTTAGGGGAAGTTAGATTTGCCTCTGTTCCAGCTTGGCTGACGTTGCGTGTGTTTCCATACTGGGCCGGTGGGTGTTGTTGTTACTACTGGCTGGGTTGGAAAGGCAACAAGTCAAAGCGTATGGATGTTCTTCTGTCCCGGAGACAAATCGGTGGAGGTGGTCCTCCGAGTGGGATTCTGGGAGAGGGTATTTATGGGACAGACGCCATGTTTTAGGGTCGTTTTACAGCCACCTGCTGGCCCTCCTGGCCGACAGGTATGCGTTAGGGTGCTACCTCATGGTCCTCCATTCCGGAGGCCCGCATCGCTGCGGCGCATGGGTGGGCCCAGAAGTGTGTCTGGGGCCTACCACAGCAGCCAAGGAATGGTCCTGAGCTGTCTATCCAGAGTGAAGAAGCTGGACAACCGAGGAGATCCCAGGGGGGAACCCATCATGGAAGGATCATGCAGAGTGCTGGTCTGGAGAGGGGCCTGGTGACTTGGTTGGAGGATGTATCCTAAAGTAACTTTACAGCATAGTGTTGCCGGGTTGGCTTAAAGGTTCAAGCACTGTGACTGACATTCACCACAAAACCAATACATCCTGTGGCAGAGGATCGTACGGGTTCATCCCAAGCAAGTCTGTGGCAGAGACTTTTGTTCGTGCTACGTACCGGCTGCTAGGCAAGTGAGAGAGGCCTATCCAGGCGAGCAAAGAGTGTGTCCCATGAGGGGAGCGCATTCTACTGAAATATTCAACTTTAAAGGACATTTGTCAAGAATCCTACAGAAAGGTATTTGAGTTTTCCCTGCGGTTTCCCTTCTGCCCCTTTCCTGCTACTTCCTTCATTAATTGTTCAATAAAGCATTGAAAACGTACTCAAGTGTTGGTGCTTGGATTGTCCGGAGGTAAACTCAACGGAACCCTAGACCCGGTGCCGGTGAAACAGAGGGACGGAGAGTGAAGGTAAATAGCCCACTTTAAACCAGCAGCTACACCGAGAGTTAGTGCTACAAGTAGGGGCGTCGTCCGGGATTTGTTGACCATCAATTCTCGCAACCCAGAGAAGTGTTTCAACGGGAGTTTATGGTGAGAGCTGGACTTTGTCAAAATTTTGCAGGAAGAGAAGGGGTTAAAGTTGCAGGACTTTATTTCTGAGTGCGTAGACGGCGGGCGCCAGTAAAAGCCTGATCAGAAGAACAAGTGGAAGGAGCCTACCCTACTTGATACCGCGTGGGACGCGTGTATGTGTTTGGCGCCAGAGGAAAAGAGAGGCCTCGTGATCGTGCTGAGAAGATCAGAGTGCGGCTATGTCTTTTCCAGCGATGCAGCCAATTGTGGGACCGAGAATGTTCCCTGCAAACACCGTGTTGAATACTGTGCTGACAGGAACCCTGCTTACGGATACTGGAATTCGTTTGAAGCCGCAGGGGAGGTTTGTTCTGTATACCTCAGGAGATATTGAGGGACTGGGCATGATTTGCCATCGATGTGAAGGACTGGCCGTGCATCTTCGTCCGTTTGGCCGATGTCCGCAATGTGGAGAGTACTTGTTTGTGGTGGAGCAACCTACCAAGTCGCCCCGTGCTTATTGGATAGATTGGGCAACAGGTATCGCCACAGTAGAAGCTGCTACTACTACAGAGAGAGAACGGCAGGCCACCACTTCGCCTGTTGTTGCTGAGAATGTTCCGGAGAGAGACACTGCTGTTGCCGTCTCATCAGGGGACATTACTGTGATTTCTGCGTCCACTACACCTACTCCTGTTGTATCTGTTCAGAGGAAGGTGGGATATGTGAAGGCTTCCCGCGGCCCTGGTCGAGGTCTACCTTAGAGGTTACCTGAACCGGAGCTACCAAAGTCCACTTCAGGAACGGGTAAGCCACTGATGGGGAATGTATCCGGGACTGTAAATAAGTATCTGCCAGCGGAAGAGTTAGGAGATTCGGAAATAGAATCCATGTCGTATCTTTCCGGTGATGATGACTTATTCAAGACTATGTCACAAGAGCTGTTGTGGTCACAAGGTGAGGATGTCGCCTCTGCTATGTCTTTCCCTGAATGGACAGCCCTGAGTTCTGGGAATACGTCACCCTGTGTGGAGCCGCAGAGTACTGTTACTGAGACTTTACCGAAAGTTGCTAGTTCACTACAGACACCGACTGGGTCTATGGTGAACAAATCATTGGAATTCCCCTATGTGCCCCAGGACATAATGCAAGTGATTGAACTTAACTGGGAACTTTGGTACAGTGAAGCTGTTTGGGACTATTTGTCTGTGCCTAAGCCTTTTCGAAAGACTGGATGTTCTGTTAAAATGGATGAACGTTTTAGTGGATGTTTTATGCACTGGAACTTCGGTCGGCCCGGAAAAGGACGTTGTCTATTTCATTACCACAGTGGGTAAAACAGGAAAGACACTGACCTTGCCGGATCCCCGGTTTTATTGGTGATCATGGACAAAAGAACTTTGAAGTTAGATAGTTAGTGTCAGTATAAAGAGATCTTTGTGGTCAAGATATTCTGTTCAGTGTTTCAAATCCAAGGACTTCTTTTTGCTAGCCGGATTTCCTTCATTTAAAGAAATTATTATACAGGGATGGACTCCTTAAGATTATTTTGAATATAGATAAAAAGAAAGAAAGGCTCATTTTTTTTAAAAAAGAAGAAAAGGTGAGGCTTTGCTCCTGATATTGTACAGTATATGTCTGTGTTTAATATGTTTTCCTTTTCAGGAACTATTGGATCTCCTATCAAGCTGGGAGGCTTTTCAGCTAGATAGATAGTGGGGCTATGTACAGTCATAAGATGGTTTTGTTTACGGACGTGAACATAATGTTTTGTAGATGTAAATCTTATAATGTCTTTCCACTGTCTTTCTTTCTTTTCTGACTATCCAAGTTTTTAAAGCTCAAATACCTACTCCCAGGCTTGGGAGTTACTGTCATTGTTTTTGGACAAACGTTGGGGACAACGTCTACTGTAGTGGGGGGAGTATGTAGCGCTGGTAGATTTGCGATCTACCATCTGATATGTAAATTAGGTAAATTGCTCGTTAGAGGAAGTTAGATTTGCCTCTGTTCCAGCTTGGCTGACGTTGCCTGTGTTTCCATACTGGGCCGGTGGGTGTCGTTGTTACTACTTGTTGGGTTGGAAAGGCAACGTGTCAAAGCGTATGGATGTTCTTCTGTCCCGGAGACAACTCGGAGGAGGTGGTCCTCCGAGTGGGATTCTGGGAGAGGGTATTTATGGGACAGACGCCATGTTTTAGGGTTGTTTTACAGCCACCTGCTGGCCCTCCTGGCCGACAGGTATGCGTTAGGGTGCTACCTCGTGGTCCTCCATCCCGGAGGCCCGCATCGCTGCTGCGCATGGGTGGGCCCAGAAGCTTGTCTGGGGCCTACCACAGCAGCCGAGGAATGGTCCTGAGATGTCTATCCAGAGTGAAGAAGCTGGGCAACCGAAGAGATCCCAGGGGGGGACCCATCATGGAAGGATCATGCAGAGTGCTGGTCTGGAGAGGGGCCTGGTGACTCGATTTGAGGACGTATCCTAAAGTAACTTTACAGCATAGTGTTGCCGGGTTGGCTTAAAGGTTCAAGCACTGTGACTGACATTCACCACAAAACCAATACATCCTGTGGCAGAGGATCGTACAGGTTCATCCCAAGCAAGTCTGTGGCAGAGACTTTTGTTCATGCTACGTACTGGCTGCTAGGCAAGTGAGAGAGGCCTATCCAGGCGAGCAAAGAGTGTGTCCCATGAGGGGAGCGCATTCTACTAAAATATTCAACTTTAAAGGACATTTGTCAAGAATCCTACAGAAAGGTATTTGAGTTTCCCTTCTGCCTCTTTCCTGCTACTTCCTTCGTTAATTGTTCAATAAAGCATTGAAAACGTACTCAAGTGTTGGTGCTTGGATCGTCCGGAGGTAAACTCAACGGAACCCTAGACCCGGTGCCGGTGAAACAGAGGGACGGAGAGTGAAGGTAACAAGCCCCCTTTAAACCAGCAGCTCCACTGAGAGTTAGTGCTACAATAGTTTAAGGTAAATCTAAAGAAAATTGAATAAGACAATTGTATGGTGTATGTCCAGCTTTAGACAGAAAAAATGGTTTAACCACTTGCCGACCAGCCGCCACAGTTATACTGCCGCAGGGTAGCTCTATTGCATAAATCGCCGCACTGGTACGGCGCTTCATGTAATAGCTACAGAGGGCGTGCGCACGGCGCCAGAGTAGATGCATGTGGCCACAATGTCTGCCAGCCACCAAGGCGGATCCCTGTTCTGTCAGGGAAGTACAGTGTGATTGTCTGTTCCTAGTGATCCAGAACAGCAATCTCTCTGTACTCCCAGTCTATCTGCTTCCCCCCCCTCACAGTTAGAAACACCTCCCTAGGACACACTTAACCCCTTGATCGCCCCCTAGTGTTAACCCCTTTCCTGCCAGTGTAATTTATATAGTAATCAGTGGATTTTTATAGCACTGATCACTGTATAAATGTCACTGGTCCCAAAAAAGTGTCAAAAGTGTCCGATATGTCCGTCGCAATGTAGCAGTCCCGCTAAAAATCGCTGATCACTGCAATTACTAGTAAAAAAAATTAAAAAATAAAAATGCCATAAATCTATCCCCTATTTTGTAGACGCTATAACGTTTGCACTAACCAATCAATATACGCTTATTGCGATTTTTTTTTTACCAAAAATATGTAGAAAAATACATATTGGCCTAAACTGCTGAAGAAATTCGTTTTTTTTTCCTTTTTTTGGGATATTTATTATAGCAAAAAGTAAAAAATATATTTTTTTTTCAAAATTGTCGGTCTTTTTTTGTTTATAACGCAAAAAATAAAAACCGCAGAGGTGATAAAATACCACAAAAAAGTTCTATCTGTGGGGAAAAAAGACATACATTTTGTTTGGGTACAACATCGCACGACCGCGAAATTGTCAGTTAAAGCGATGCAGTGCCGTATCGCAAAAAATGGCCTGTTCATTAATGGGGTAAATCCTTCCAGGGCTGAAGTGGTTAACCACTTGATGTCCGCACTATAGCTGAAAGACAGCTACAACGTGGACCTCAAATGCCCTGAGGACGTCTATGTGCGTCCTCCTGTTTTCGTGCCACACGCGCCCAGGGCACGCTCTGTGATCGCTTCGTTCTTCAGACTCGGCTGATCACAGAGCAGGTTAAAAGGGCAATGACAGCGGGCCCTTTACCACATGATCAGCTGTCAGCCAATGACAGCTGATCACGGAAGTAAACAGAAGCCGGCTATCTGCTTTTTTTTTTCTTCACGCTGTCAGATTGAAGAAAAGAATAAAGCCAGTAATCATCTTCTGTTAGAGGGACATCAGTCCCCTAAGTAACAACCAGTGCTGCTAATCAGTGCCCTCCAGTGATGCAAATCCATGCCCACCAGTGCCATCCATCAGTGCCCATCAGTACTGCTACTCAGTGTTCACCAGTGCCACCTATAAGTGCCCATCAGTGCTGCCAAATAGTGTCCATCAGTGCCTCATCATCAGTGCCTCCTGATCAGTGCCCACCAGTGCCGCCCATCAGTGCCGCCTATCAGTGCTGTCTATAAGTGCCACCTATCAGTGCCCATCAGTGCCACCTATCAGTGCCACCTCTCAATGCCACCTATCAGTGCCCATCAGTGCAGCTTATCAGTGCCCATCAGTGCCCACCAGTGAAAGAGAACATTTTTATAACAAAATATAAAAAACGTTTTGTTTATTTTTTTTATTTTTCAGTCTTTTTTTTGTTTGTTTAGCAAAAAATAAAAAACACAGTGGTGATTAAATACCACCAAAAGAAAGCTCTATTTGTGTGGAAAAAAAATGATAAAAATGTTATTTTGATAGATGACTGTGCAGTTGTCATTCAAAGTGTGAAAGCTGAAAATTAGCCTGGGCAGGAAGGGGGTATATGTTCCCAGTAAGCAAGTGGTTAATATCACTTCAAGAGAATCCTGTTTGTTCTTTCAGTTATTCTCTAAGTTCTAAGTTCTGTGTTAAGATTTTCAGTTGCAACTATAATGTTTTGGAGTACAGTTACTGACAGAAGTGGGTTTTATCACTTACCATTACATGCACTGACATGCGCTATAAGCATGGGGGAAAAAAAAGAAGGAAGCCACTATAATGGGAAACTGAGGGAGGCCCAAAAAAATGCACTTTTGAGGTTTGGTGACTGAGATTAAAGATGCAAAACTGCACGAACCAGAAAAATGTAACACCAAACTGAGCTAAAAAAAAAAAAAACTTTAATGAACTGCTAAGAATGCCTTTCAGGCCTAATTTTTTACTTTCATTCCTGAACCAAAATATGTTTTTTTGTCTGTGTATTCTTAATATAACGCCCCTTCAATATAACAAAAGCCAGTTCAGACAGGAAGACTTATATTTTTTGTAATAATTTCCTTCTCGGAAAAAAATGACCCTATTTTCAAGAGCACATTTAACATTTTCATGGATTTTCATGTCCACCTCATCTATTATAGTTATGTGAACTCGTGGTGTCGTCGCTCTCACCAGATTAAAAGCAATTAATAATTGTGCTGCAGAAAGTTTTGCTGGTCTTGTATAAACACGAAACACGCTTGCTCCTCTGTTTCTGCTCTATATCGTAATAACCAAACCATTTCTATTTTGTCCGAGCAATAATGACTCATGCTCAATGCAGTGATCAATAAATTAATTTGCTTCACACAATATGAATAAAAACAAGTCCATCTTTCAAACAGCGCATAATCACAACAGGTTCCTGAGATAAATTATTAGCCGTTTCCTACAGTCCCACCAGAGCAATTTTGTGCTTTACAAATAAAAATGATTAATCTCTCATACAAAAACTTTCTAAGATTGTCCAACAGAGCATGGACTTCATATGGCTTACCTCTATACTGTTCTGCTCCTTCCTACAAATATGAGAACAAGTTGCTGTATTATTGTCTTTTTCTTTTCCATTTGAAAGTAAATATGCTTATTTATTTTTACAGAATTCATTGGCACTGTGGAACATTAAAGGATAAGTTCACTTTTGTTCACCTTTTTTTTTTTCTAAATTCCAACTCCCCTATGTATCAATATAGCAATAATGTACTTCTTTTGCAAAAATAAAACAGCTTTCCATTTATTCTACACACGCTTAACTCACTGTCTTTATGGATGTTTCGAAAAACTGCTTGATTACTTCTGCCTTACTTCCTGGTGCTGTTTGCTGTTACTTCCTGGTCAGACTTAAGGTCACGACACAGGAAGGAGTTGTGTCATGTGCTAGTATGTGTCTGGCTAAGCTGTCACTATGCCCGCTGGTCACAGGAGCTTTCATCTTCACCTGGTCTTCCTTCCAGGTTCGCTCTCTCTGGCCGCTTGAATGTCCTGGCCATGAGTACGTCACTCCCACGCATGCACATGGCAGTCACATCATCACGGCACAGAGCAGTGCCCCAAATACACCAAGCTGCGCATGTGTGGCTCAGTGTATATTACAGCTGACAGGCAGGGAGAAGCATTTATGATAGAAGAGACCAATAGGGTCTTTTCTGTCATAAAAACCCTACTTGTCAGCAAAAAAGATCTAAATATTCCACTCTATATTCCAACCTTTTTATTAGGGATAACAAAAAGAAAGTACAAAGTCATCGCGGCTCTGACCACTCACAAAGCCGGAGTCCGCGAACCCGGAAGGAAAACCAGGTGAAGATGGGAGCTCCTTCAGCGATGACAGCGAGCTGCTGGAAGGATTTGTTTTCAGGTAAGTGCGATGCATACTAGCACATTACGACATTGCCTTTCAGGTTTAAAAAAAAAAACACCCAGCAGTTTACTACCACTTTAACCACTTCAGCCCCGGAAGATTTTACCCTCTTAATAACCAGAGATTTTTTTGCAATTTGGCACTGCGTCGCTTTAACTGACAATTGCGTGGTCCTGCGACATTGTACCCAAACATAATTGACGTCCTTTTTTTCCCAAAAATAGAGCTTTTTATTTTTTGTGCTATAAACAAAAAAAGACCAATAACTTTTTGCTATTATAAATATCCCCAAAATATATATATAAAAAAATTTCTACCTCACTTTAAGCCAATATGTATTTTACTACATATTTTTGGTTAAAAAAATCGCAATAAGAGTATATTGATTGGTTTGTGCAAAAGTTATATGGGATAGATTTATGTCATTTTTATTATTTTTTTTTTTTTTACTACTAATGGCGGTGATCTGTGATTTTTATTGGGACTGCAACATTGCGGCGGATAGATCGGACACTTTTGACACTATTTTGGGACCATTGACATTTATACAGTGATCAGAGCTTAAAATAGCCACTAATTACTGTATAAACTACACTTGCAGGGAAGGGGTTAAACACTAGGGGGCGATCAATGGGTTAACTGTGTTACCTCAGTGTGCTCTAACTGTAGGAGGGATGGGATACCTAGGACATGACAGAGATCACTGCTCCTGATGACAGGAAGCAGTGGATCCCTGCCATGTCACTAGGCAGAACAGGGAAATGTCTTGTTTATATAGGCACAGGCCCGGATTTACTCCCTTTGCCGCCCCAAGGCCGGGTCCTTCAATGCCGCCCCCCCCCCCCCACACACACACACATACCACCATTCTCGTCCTTTATCGATGACGTCTACAATAGATCAATTAAAAACATATCTCCACACATGAGAACACTGAAAATAACTGGCTTTAATTGTACAGACTAAAAATACTTCAGGGTAAGCGCGCGAGGGGTAAGGATTTTTCGCAGGCAATTTTTCAGGGCAATGGCTGGTGTTAGTGCCTCAATCATCCCCGGCACCATGGTTGTTATGGTGTCAGGATGATTGAAACACATTATTTCTATCATTACATTGTAATGTAAAATGAAATAGTTCAACTCACCATAATGCAGAATCATTGGGAGCCCTGAGCGTGTCACCTGCCACCATCGCTTGTCACTTGACACTATGCCTGCTACCAGATGGGGATGTCACTTGCCACACTGCCTGGCTGTCACCAGATGGGGATGTCACTTGCCACGCTGCCACCAGATGGAGATGTCACTTGCCACGCTGCCACCAGATGGGGATGTCACTTGCCACGCTGCCACCAGATGGAGATGTCACTTGCCATGCTGCCACCAGATGGAGATGTCACTTGCCACGCTGCCACCAGATGGAGATGTCACTTGCCACGCTGCCACCAGATGGGGATGTCACTTGCCACGCTGCCACCAGATGGAGATGTCACTTGCCACGCTGCCACCAGATGGAGATGTCACTTGCCACGCTGCCACCAGATGGAGATGTCACTTGCCACGCTGCCACCAGATGGAGATGTCACTTGCCACGCTGCCACCAGATGGAGATGTCACTTGCCACGCTGCCACCAGATGGGGATGTCACTTGCCACGCTGCCACCAGATGGGGATGTCACTTGCCACGCTGCCACCAGATGGGGATGTCACTTGCCACGCTGCCACCAGATGGGGATGTCACTTGCCACCAGATGAGGATGTCACTTGCCACCACATGGGGATGTCACTTGCCACACTGCCTGGCTGTCACCAGATGGGGATGTCACTTGCCACGCTGCCACCAGATGGAGATGTCACTTGCCACGCTGCCACCAGATGGGGATGTCACTTGCCACGCTGCCACCAGATGGAGATGTCACTTGCCACGCTGCCACCAGATGGAGATGTCACTTGCCACGCTGCCACCAGATGGAGATGTCACTTGCCACGCTGCCACCAGATGGGGATGTCACTTGCCACGCTGCCACCAGATGGAGATGTCACTTGCCACGCTGCCACCAGATGGAGATGTCACTTGCCACGCTGCCACCAGATGGAGATGTCACTTGCCACGCTGCCACCAGATGGAGATGTCACTTGCCACGCTGCCACCAGATGGAGATGTCACTTGCCACGCTGCCACCAGATGGGGATGTCACTTGCCACGCTGCCACCAGATGGGGATGTCACTTGCCACGCTGCCACCAGATGGGGATGTCACTTGCCACGCTGCCACCAGATGGGGATGTCACTTGCCACCAGATGAGGATGTCACTTGCCACCAGATGAGGATGTCACTTGCCACCAGATGAGGATGTCACTTGCCACGCTGCCACCAGATGGGGATGTCACTTGCCACGCTGCCACCAGATGGGGATGTCACTTGCCACGCTGCCACCAGATGGGGATGTCACTTGCCACCAGATGAGGATGTCACTTGCCACCAGATGAGGATGTCACTTGCCACGCTGCCACCAGATGGGGATGTCACTTGCCACGCTGCCACCAGATGGGGATGTCACTTGCTATGGTGCCACCAGATGTTGATGTCACTTGCCAAGCTGCCTGTCTGCCACCAGATGAAGGAGGGCGGAACAGCGGTGCTGGCAATGAGAGATGTCATCTCTCTCCCCTCGCCGCCGCACCGCTGTCATTACTTCTTAATGTTTTCAAAAAGGGCGCCGGGCGGCGCAATCACGCTACTGCGCATGTGCCGCCCGCCCGAGCGCGTACGACCTTTCCCGAGCCCGGCCGCTTCAGAACTGCGCATGCGCAGTAGTGGGCGGCTCGCGGCCATCTTATCTAAGGGCACCAGTGCCCTTAATCAACTTTAACGGGCAGCCTGAAAGGGGGGGGCGGCCGCGAAGTCGCCGCAGGAGCGGCGCCGCCCCTGCACCGCTGCCGCCCCTAGGCCTGGCCTCGGTGGCCTTATGGCAAATCCGGCCCTGTATAGGCAGCTCCCTGTTCTGCCTCTCCTCGGTGCGATCGTGGGCCACCGGCGGACATCGAGCCAGTGGAAACCGTGGGCATACTCCCACTGCGCGTGACACCAGCACAGTGCACATGCCCGCTATGCGGATATGACGGAGGGACGTACGGGTACGCCCTTTTGCCCACCCGTGCCATTATGCCGACGTACATCATTGTGCGCTGGTCAGGAAGCGGTTAAAAAGGGACATACAATGCCTTGAAAAAGTACTCATACCCCTTGAAATTTTCCACATTTTGTCATGTTACAACCAAAAACGTATTTTATTGGGATTTTATGTGATAGACCAACAAAAAGTGGCACATAATTGTGAAGTGGAAGGAAAATTATAAATGGTTTTCCAATTTTTTTTACAAATAAATATCTGAAAGTGTGGCGTGCATTTGTATTCAGCCCCCTTTACTCTGTTACCCCTAACTAATTTAGTGGAACCAATTGCCTTCAGAAGTCACCTAATTAGTAACTAGAGTCCACCTGTGTGTAATTTAATCTCAGTATAAATACCGCTGTTCTGTGAAGCCCCCAAGTTTGTTAGAGAACCTTAGTGAATAAACATCATCATGAAGGCCAAGGAACACACCAGACAGGTCAGGGATAAAGTTGTGGAGAAGTTTAAAGCAGGGTTAGGTTATAAAAAAAAAATACCCCAAGCTTTGAACATCTCACGGAGCACTGTTCAATCCATCATCCAAAAATGGAAAAGGTATGGCACAACTGCATACCTACCAAGACATGGCCGTCCACCTAAGCTGACAGGCTGGGCAAGGAGAGCATTAATCAGAGAAGCAGTCAAGAGGCCCATGGTAGCTCTGTAGGAGCTGCAGAGATCGACAGCTCAGGTAGGAGAATCTGTCCACAGGACAACTATTAGTTGTGCACTCCACAAATCTGGCCTTTATGGAAGAGTGGCAAGAAGAAAGATATTGTTGAAAGAAAGTCACAAGAAGTCCTGTTTGCTCTTTGTGAGAAGCCATGTGGGGGACGCAGCAAACATGTGGAAGAAGGTGGCCTGGTCAGATGAGACCAAAATTTAACTTTTTGGCCTAAAAGCAAAACGCTGTGTGTTACAGAAAACTAACACTGCACATCACCCTGAACACACCATCCCCACTGTGAAACATGGTGGTGGCAGCATCATGTTGTAGGGATGTTTTTTCTCAGAAGGAACAGGGAAGATAGTCAGAGTTGATGGGAAGATGGATGGAGCCAAACACATGGTAATCTTAGAAGAAAATACTGTAGCCAGAGCTACAATGGAATGGTTTAGATCAAAGCATATTCATGTGTTAGAATGGCCCAATCAGAGTCCAGACCTAAATCCAATTGAGAATATGTGGCAAGATTTGAAAATTGCTGTTCATAGATGCCCTCCATCCAATATGACAGAGCTTGAGCTATTTTGCAAAGAAGAATGGGCAAAAATGACACACTCCAAATGTGCAAAGCTGGTAGAGACATGCCCAGTGGCGGCTGAAACAAAAACATCAAATGCAGCCACTGTGCCATTAATTGCAGCCACTGTGCCCATCAATTGTAGCTACTGTGCCCATCATATGCAGCATCTGTGCCCATGAAATGCAGCCTCTGTGCCCCATAAATTGCAGCCTCTGTGCCCATGAAATGCAGCCTCTGTGCCCCATCAATTGCAGCCTCTGTGCCCATCATATGCAGCCTCTGTGCCCCATCAATTGTAGCCTCTGTGTCCATCAATTGCAGCTACTGTCCCCATCATATGCAGCATCTGTGCCCATGAAATGCAGCCTCCATGCCCCATAAATTGCAGCCTCTGTGCCCATGAATTGCAGCCTCTGTGACCCATCAATTGTAGCCTCTGTGCCCATCATATGCAACCACTGTGCCCCATCAATTGTAGCCTTTGTGCCCATCATATCCAGCCTCTGTGCCCATGAAATACAGCCTCTGTGCCCCTTTAATTGCAGCCTCTGTGCCCATCATATCTAGCCTCTGTGCCCATAAAAATACAGCCTCTGTGCCCCATCAATTGCAGCCTCTGTGCCCATCATATGCAACCACTGTGCCCCATTAATTGTAGCCTCTGTGCCCATCATATCCAGCCTCTGTGCCCATGAAATACAGCCTTTGTGCCCCATCAATTGCAGCCTCTGTGCCCATCATATGCAGCCACTGTAAACCCCCCCAGCCCACCCGCTCGCCCATCTTGGTGGCGGGTCAGGCAGTGGGTGACAACGGCGAGCTGTGAGACGGGTAGCGTGGGTCAGGCGATGGCTCCTCCATGCGTCCCTTCTTCGCTTCTGCTAGCTGGCCAATGGGATCGCCTGTGCGTTCAGCCAATCAGGTGACCGGTATTAAAGCCGCGCCTCCTAAATGGTGGAGAGGCGGTTCAGTGTTAGAAAAGCAAATATTAATTTGCTTTTCTTACACACCTGGGTGGACTGCGAGCGAAATGCTCTGTGATCCAAGTCCACCTTTTTTGAAGCCTATTAGAGCCTATGACTCTAATCAGGTGCTTCAAAAAAATGCCCCCACCGTTGGAATTCAGGCGCCTAGCATTTGCAAAGGGGCTGGACTCCTGCATAGGGGGTGGCTACAGCGGCCATGAATAGATTCATGCAATGCAATTCATGAATCTATCCATTTGTCATATAGGGGACCTAGTGACAGAGGGGGCGGCGCCCGTGCGCCCTTAGTGGACGGGCGCCCCTGGACATACCCAAAAAGACTTGCAGCTGTAATTGCAGTGAAAGGTGGTTCTACAAAATATTGACTCAAGGGGGGCTGAAAACAAATGCAACCACACTTTTCACATATTTTATTTGTAAAAAAAAATTTGAAAACCATTTATCATTTTCCTTCCACTTTACAATTATGTGCCACTTTGTTGTGTTGGTCTATCACAAAAAATCGCAATAAAATACGTTTACGTTTTTGGTTATAACATGACAAAATGTGGACAATTTTAAGGGGAATGAATACTTTTTCAAGGCACTCTATGAGAAGGGATGAGAGACAGAGAGATTTGGTTACAAAATAAGGACAGTCCCAGAGGGGCCATTGGGAACTTTGCAAATAGCAAGAAAATTCTGACAAAGGTTCTAAACATTCTGAACTAGAAATTCGATTTTATGGCCTCCTGTGTTTTCTTTGCTTCCTGTTCTATATGATACTGTCCTAACAGACTGGAAGTGAGCATAAATCTCCCAAATGAGGATACAGACAGCAATACAAAGTTATCTTAACTTTTCCACACTGTATTCTGGAAAACGTTTTAGCTAGAGCTGAGCTTAACCTGGGGATACACTAGTAGATTTTCAAAAAAAGTTTGTTCACTTTTTTGATTGTTAGGGGGGTGAAATCATAGTTAATTTTCAACAACATATATATGATAAGAAAATTTGAAAGAGCAGAATGGAAATTCTTTCTAGAACAACCGTTCTTCTAACAGAGTATGTGTTTTTGGTTTGGGAAGTTACATTCTCTCTAATACAAAACGTTAAAGGAAATGACATTTTGGACAACATTTGTCAAGCCGTTGAATGTACTGAGAATATTTGTTCCAATTTTCATGCAAATTTTAGTTTCTGACAGTGTATACTCAGCCTTAAGATGGTCATAGATGGATCGAAATTCGCCTGGTTCTGCAGGAACTCGCTGAAATTTGACCCATGTATGGGCAGGCTGGTTGTCCTGAAGTTGGTCCGTTGATCGACTTCAGTACAATTAGTCTGTCAGGTTTTTTTTTGTGCCATCACTGATAGCGGCTATAGCTGCCGGCAGTGATCATAATATTTTGATGGCTGGAAAACCTCCTGCTGTTAGAATACAACAGTCAGTGTTGATGGGGGAATCTAGCTATTTTCTTTTCTTCAACCCGTGGCATAATCTATGACCAGCCTTAGGCCTGCCATGCAGCAGGAACCAGCCAAGATTCAAGCAATTAATGGGCAGGCTAAATGGTCCAAGTTGATTGATCGATCAACTTGGGTACAACCAGCCTGCTGGATTCACTCATGATTATCGCTAGCGGCAACTATAGATATACTAGATATGGAATTTCACATATCTATTCAGCTACAGTATATGTATGTAGCATGACCCCCTTGGGGATTGCTTGGATTTACCTGCTCATCTGCACCGCCATGACCTTGTGAACATTTCAACCCACCTGACACTCTGGGTTCAGACATCTTTGCACCACCTTAAAGTAATAAGTCAAACAACTCAGTGCATTTATATTATATTAGCGCTTACTGAAATAACTCAAAGAGAATATTGTTACACAGAGAAGGTAATAGAGCCACTGAGCTTTGGTTAACAGTCCTAGCTCAGCAGAGGAACTCCTCTACCATAACACAAGTAAGATAATTTGGTTCTAACAGTATATTATGTACATGTATGTACAAAGGAACACCACTGGAACATGACCTGAAAGGATAAACAAGGGTTAATCATTAATTCTGGCAAAACTTCTAAAGGGGGAACCCAGGCCGGCCTATTTAACCTTTAATCCTAATGAGAGATCAAGTTTAATAAGAATGATATGAGGACCTTTTAAGCAGTAATGACAGCAATGTCCATGTTGCAGGCCTGATGGTCTTCTCAGGCAGTCGGAGCTCATTAACTATATCCAAAAAGGTGCAGTACAATTCAATGGTATTTCTTGGAATGGATGAAGCTAAAGATGTCTACAGTATGTACAGTGTTCAAAGATAAGTGCAGTAAAGTATTCCCAAGGTAAAGCTGTCTGTGCACAGTGTCCCAGTGAAGTAATAAGAAAAGGTTTGCAAAGGTGGGCAATTGCCTTCTCACCAACGACCAGGCCGATACAATGCCTTCTGGACAGCAGCTCCCGAAGCAAAGTCCTTGCAGTGGATCCGCTGTGACAAGCTCCCAATGCGAGGCTCGAAGCACGGGTTGTCAGATGACCGAGATGCTGCTGGATGGAAGTCTGATGAACAGCAAGCAGTGTTAGGCCCTTCTCGTCCGGGTTGGAATGTTGTACCCCGCGTGGTAGGCCGTGACCTTGCCCTCCCTGCATGGAGAGGTCTGTCACGCACGAGGCCCAGGAGAAAGAGAGCGTGAGACAGGTCTCTGGCTCCTTTTATAGCTCCTCCCAGCAATCTCCCTGATGGTAGCAAAGATCCCTGGGATATGTAGTACAGGTGTACAGTCATGCGAAGCAATTGCCTGTCATGAAAGACGTCCTGTTAGTTCAGCCGTCGGCGGAAGATCGGGTAACAGAACTACTGTCAATAGAGCCAGAGGACGCGTGCGGAGGCACGTTGGCGCGAACGGACGCATGCGGGTGCACGCTAATACGAGCGGGTGTACGTGGGTACACAAAGATACGAACGGGCACGTACGATCGGTACTCGGGCGTGCACGTGTGCACGCGGATGCGCGCAGACGTGCAGTGTGACAGCTTTTGGTGCCATTAGGCCTATTTAAGGGAGTCTGTCAGCATGTTTCCTTGCTGTCCGGTCTACAGCATTCCCTGTGACCCTAAGTTTCCAGTATACCTGTTTACCTGATTCCTGTTACCCGGCTTGTTCCTGACTTCTTCTGTTTGCTACCAGTCCCCGACCTCGGCTTGTCTGACGATTCTCCTGCCTCATCCTTCAGTTGTTACCTGCCTGTTTGTTGCCGATCCGGTCCGTGCCCTGACTACTCTCCTGATTCCGTTTTGTACCTGCTCTGCTTGACTGTGTTTGACCCGGCCTGTCTGACTTCGCTAGTGCTTCCAGTGGTACTACAGAACACCTCCCTGCTGCCTGCTTGTTCCTGGGTTTCTGCTAGCTACAGTAAATCTCTATCCAGTCAACAGTTCGAGGGTTCCTGCCAAGAGTTCCGGTTCATCTACCAGTTGTTCCAGTGCTCCAGTTGTACTACAGAACACCTCCCTGCTGCCTGTTGTTCCTGAGTTCCTGCCAGCTACAGTCCTTCTCTGCTCTATCAGTGGATCCAGTGTTCCTGTCAGTCCTCCTGCTGCTGCACCAGAGGTCCGGATCAGCTCTACACCTGCCACTTGCCAAGCACTTGTGGCCCCCTGCGCTCTTGAGTCCCTGTCTTCTCTATCAGGGGCTCTCGAACCAGAGGCACACGAGAGGCTACTCCTTGCATTCTGGGCTCCACCACCAGGTACGTGACATTGCCATTCTGAGGAACTACTAATCCCACAATCGCTTTGGTTTGGCTCACAAATATGATGTCAGTTAATGTCGCTGGGCTATAGAAGGACAACACGATATACAGAAACAACGGAGGATCACCGCACTTTTGTAGTCCACATTGCTACATGTATTTACAAATAATATATACTACACAGTCCGTATATATATATATATATATATATATATATATATATATATATATAAGTGCCCAGCTGTCTTTCTCCTGTGGCTGCTGATCCCAGCACCACCTCTTCAGGCATTGCCAGCCCACCTGGCTGCAGCTACCCCTTTCACTAGCCCTCCTGGATAAGACACCACAGTCCTCCCAGATTGACTCTTCATCCATTCCAGACTGCTCTCCTTAGTCCTTGCAGGCATGCCTCTCAGTCCTCTTGACTGTAACACTCACCAGCCCACCTGGCTGTCCTCCTCCCTGGAGATTTGCCCAGTAGTGTTCTCCTGGTGTCATATCTTCATAGTTCGCTACAGTAATTTACATTTTAAACAGAAGTGTTTGCATTTCCAAACAGCCAGATTCATCTGCACTGTATATGGCTACTTTTATCTAGAAACATGGATTTCCAATCATGTTTCTTGAAGACCTTTTCATTTGTTATATTAAAAAGTACAATAATAATTTAAAACCCAACTCCAGTTTCTCCTTACAAACAAATTATTTGATTACCTGAGCCTTCTTAGAACAAGAAATTTAGTTTTTACTATGATATTTTTCTTCCTGGTGCTTTCATAAGAAGCCACCCAACATGGCCCAGATCCCAGGAGTGACAGCACAGGCAGTCAAGGGCTCTACTCCCTGTAGTCCTCTGCACTACTGAAGGTGTTACTATTAGTTTGTAGGAGGGAGTTACTGGCAGCAGTTTTTCTAGGTGTTGCTGTCACTTTAGCAGATGTCAGCATGGAAAGTGCGGTGGAATCTACAGATAATCCACTCACTTCTTGGTTACCTGGTAGAAGTAAACACAGTGATCACACAAATGCTGCATGCCCCTGCACTAGAGAACCATGCTGAGGACTGACTTGTCCTCTCCACTCACTGGGCTTTTGATGGGCATCCTGGAGAATCCTGTATCTGACTGGACACAAAGCTCTTCCAAAGTGTGAGCAGCCATCTTTACCCATAGAGAATATATGTAGCCCCAGCAGGGTTATTTTTTTTGGCACTTTGCAGTGTGGGAAGTACTTAGACAGGGAGATGTAGACACTGATTGGGTAGAGGTAGGATTAGTGCATGGAAAAGTTTCTGTGGAGAAGGGTCCGACTAGGGTTACTCCTGTGGCCCTTGTAAACTACCCAGTTTTGGTTAGACCTTACTACCAGCCTACATCTGTAATTGCAGCACCCTATCTTAGTAAGTACTGTTTAAGCCTGAGACAACCTGTTTAAAGAAGCAATCCTCATACACATTGCTGTGTAGTAGTTGTGCCTACTTGAACCACCTTGTTACGGAACTGGAAAAAGCACCTATTGTCCATAGGTATACTTTGAGAGTACCACTGCATTGTTGCACTGTTTATTATTCCCTATATGAAGCAGCAATTTTCTCACCTGGTCCCTTAAAAACTATTGTCTTCCATCTAGTCCTGCCCACAAGCCCGCCTTCCAACAATGGCGGTTCATATGTGTCACAGCTGTGCGTCGTGTATGTGCCTTTTTACTTCACCCTCTGGATGAAGAACTGAGAGTTGGTTGGAGGTTATGTAAGCGGCTTTTGGAAGAAGGGTTTGGGGATAGTAGAGGAGGATTAAAAAAATATATGGTATGCAGAGAAGGGAGCAGAGAGAGGTTAATAATTTGCCTTAAATCCTTTAAAATGTGTGTACTGAATAACACATACAGCAGTTTAGTGCAATTTGTTAGCTTGTGGCTTTTAGGTGTTTCTACAAGGCCAAGAACAATAAGTGAATGTTTTGCATTTTATTACAAAGAAGTGCTAATATAAAGCCAAACTTCTGCAGTTCTGTCTTTGTGACTGCCTAATGAAAACGAATCTGGGGAGTTGAGCGGATCAGTGAAGGACAGCTGTATAACCTGTTCCCTATTGTCTATTGTACTCTTGTTCAAGTCCACAGAGTAACGTTCAGATAATTGCAAATTTATGCATGAGGTCACAGAAGAAACTGTGCTGAGATAAAAGGGAATTAAATTGTCTTATTTCTGTTAGAACAAATTCAGTGTGTATTAATGTATGTAATATATGAGGAGCAATCTTCTTCCCGGTCATATGTTGTATATTATCATGAAAGGTGCAGAAAAATGACCTGCATTTTTAATCCTGCTGGGTTTTTGGAGCTTTTAAAAATAAGCCTTGCAAATAACATAGTATATTTTTAAAGCTACACTTCAGTCTAAATTAAAAATTAATGTTTCGCAAGCTGGTGAGGAACCTACCTACTAAGTGCTTTAACATGAGGTGGTGGAGGATGGAGAACCTTTCAGCCAAGCCCTTTTATGGTAAAGACAGATTTCAGAGAGTGTACCATAAAATGTACCATGATGCCTCATTTACTGGTTGGTATAGTGAAAGGTGGGTATTCCTGAAGGGCATGGTTTCAACATCTTTTGGCCTTGGGCAGCACCGTGGCTAAGTGGTTAGCACTTCCACCTAGTAGCACTGGGGTTGTCAGATTGAATAACAACCACGACACTACCTGCCTGGAGTGTGCGTGTTCTCCCTGTCCCTGTGGGTTTTCCCACAATCCCAAGACATTCTGGTAGGTTAATAGGTCCTAGTATGTGTATGTGAGATATGGACCTTAGATTGTAAGCTCCTTGAGGACAGGTACTGATGTGAATGTACAATATACTGTATATGTAAAGCACTGTGTAAATAAATGGTACTTTATAAGTACCTGTAATTTTAATCAGCTTCCTTTGTGGATCTCAACATTCAGTCAAATAACATCTCAGAGATACAAGATGATTGGTATTAAAAGACATCCCTCTACTTGAAGTTGCGATAGCAGGTCTGAATAAGGAGCTGGTAGCTATAGAATGCCCAACATATCACTGAGGGTCATGCACTAATTAATGATTGATTCACAAAGTATTTATGTTCAGTGATCACCAGCCTGACATATCTTATTAATACTGGCCCAGGGAGCAAATGTCCCCCTGGCTCAGTCCTCCCCTGATATATGGGCAGGAAAAGAGTCTTCAGCGCTATCCAAGCACCAAATTGTGACTTGGAGCTTACATATAGTTTTGTAGTGTTATTAATTGTTAAATTGTTGGCACCAATTCCTCTTTACAGAGCAAAGGGGGATTTGGGCATGGTCCAGATGTTGGAAATATATCTTTTTCAGATATGCCTAAATATGTATGATCAGATTGCCTCATCTTGGCAGACCCTTTCTATGCTACTGTATATATACAGTATATATGATTTCACTGGGAAGTAAAATATTAAACTTTGTAAACAGTATTGATCATATATTATATTTTCACTATGCATTCACTACTGGCTTGAGATATACTTTATGCCTAGGGCTAAAATAAGAAATCATTGTGCCCTAGGCATAAGTGGATGTTGATGTCCTCTCTTATGGGATCCAATTCTTTTACTACCAAACCTGTTACATGATTATTTTAAAGACGAAAAACCAAACTGTGTTGCTGGAGGCAGTTTATCTGATTTCTATATCATTACATTGTACAATCCACCAATGAAAAGAAGCAGCAAATAGGTTGAAGCTGTTAACACAGAACTCTAGTCAAATCTGTTTACATTTTGTCTAGCATAAAATAGAGTTAAAATCTCTCTTAGATTTTTTTACTGCTGTGCCTACAATAAAGAGTAGGGATCAATGGTAATTTTCAGTGGAATTTGCCTAAAGCCAAAATCAGTTTTAACAAATTAAATATATATATTGTGACGGTATGCGAGGTGATGTAGTGGATAATCGCTATATTTCACCTCGCATTCGTTCTATTGTAAGGGATTGAACTGGAATCCGTCCTGGGTTTTTCCAGCTTCTGTGGCAAGCTAGGTTTCGGTCCGGATGTTCTGGTCCAGTTGAGCCCACACTCAGGTGGACTTTAAGTGACCAGGAAGAGAGCACAACAGAGCTCTGGTTTTGAGACTCAGGAAGGAATCTGAGTGAGAGGAGCTCTGGGTGTTGGACTAAAAGGTTTGCTTTTCCGCATGTTTTTGTGGGTGACGGGGACCAGCCCTGCACTGTATAGAGAGGAGACTATTTGTTTAGTTAGCGCCGGATGGCAAGGATTTAATTTACTGTTTGTTTGTTTTTATTTTGCAAACATCCTGCAAATAAACCTGGCATCCGCCAGATTTTGAAGAAAGTGCCGTTTGCTGACTTTCATTTGGAAAAAGGTGATCCCACAAGCTAATGCCCCACACATGGTGGATTTAGCGGGCAATTTCTGAAGATGGAGGAAATGATAAAGGCCCTGCTACAGGCTAATGCAGCTCAGTGGGAAACCAACCGCCAAGTCGCAGAGGCCGCTGTAGCACAACAGGCGGTCGCTGCAGCACAACAGGCGGTCGCTGCAGCACAACAGGCGGCCCAGCAGGAGATGAACCGGCAGTTCGCAGAGGCTCTAGTGGAACTGAAAAAGGGGTCCCCACCTTCTGTTCCAGTGGAACCAAAGATGGTACATGCCTCCTACCACCTACAGAAAATGACACCTGCTGATGATGTTGAGGCATACCTTACGACTTTTGAGAGAGTTGCTGTCCGTGAAGGATGGCCAAAAAAACAGTGTGCCGGTCTGTTGGCCCCATTTTTGACAGGAGAACCTCAAAAGGCCTATTTTGATCTGGAACCAGATAAAGCCCAGGACTTTGAGACTGTGAAGACGGAGATACTCGCACGCTTGGGTGTCACTATGGCAGTCCGGGCCCAGGGCGTGCATCAATGGACCTACTCCAGCAACCAGCCAGCCGTTCTCAAATGTTTGACCTGGTACACCTCACCAGGAAGTGGTTGCAGCCAGAGACCTTGACAGGCCCTCAGATTGTGGAGCGCGTGGTAATGGACCGGTACCTGTGTGCGCTCCCTGCTGCTCTGAGGAAGTGGGTCCGACAAGGGGATCCCAAAACTGCAACCCAGTTGGTGGACCTAGTGGAGAGGTACTTCGCTACTGAGGACTTGGTGAACCCATCTACGCCCCACTTCGGTGTCTCTAGGGGTGCAAGATTGCCCAGTGGTTCTGATAAGACTGTTCCGGGGTTCAAGAGCATGGGGAAGGTGGATAAGACTGTTGTTACAGCTGAGGAGACTGTGGGTCCTAGGCCTGGAGACTGGCAAAAGAAGCCAGGAAGGTCTTTGGGGTCGTTAAGAGGACTGGGGGTAGGGCACATACAGTGTTTTCGTTGCCATGCATTAGGTGCATATTGCTGCAAACTGTCCTATAGATGATGAACCTATGCAATGTGATTATGCTTTTATGAAAAGACGCATTTCTCTGTTTGCACAGGTCGCATGTACTGCATCATGTCAGAGTTGCATTGAAAAACAGATGTATGTTATTTCAGTGGATGGAAAGTCGCTTACAGCCTTGCTAGACTCTGGTAGTGTGGTGACCCTAGTCAGGAATGATTGTGTGAACCCCACAAAACTACACCCCAGTTCTATTCAGGTAATTTGCATCCATGGGGACACTCAAGACTACCAGACAGTGGTGGTCGAGGTTGATACCCCCTGGGGCAGTGTAACACATTCAGTGGGGGTGGTACCTTCACTACTTCATGAAGCTTTAGTGGGGAGACATTTTCCCTATTTTTGGAATTTATGGGAGAGCAAAGGAAGGCTGGTAGATAGAGCTCCCCCTGCTGGGGAAGCACGGGAAGCACCAGACCCTTTTTGCCAAAAGGAAGGGGGTGCTGTTGGTGGGATCGAGGAAGCTGGAGATCCTCTTCCTTTCCCTGTCATGGCTGGGGAGCCGGAAGACCTGGAAGCTAGCTCCCAGCCCGAGGGTAACGAACAGGAGAACACCTCTGACCCTGACAATGAGAGTAGCCAGAATGTGGTACCTGGCTTAGAGGTCAGGAGAGAGGATTTCTGTACCGAGCAACTGCGAAATGCCACCCTCATGAGAGCCAGGGAAAACGTTAAGATGTTGGATGGGGAACCCGTAGATCCTAACGGCGGGGTGTCTTTCCCCTACATAAAAACAATTTATTGTATCCAGTGGTAAAATGTGGAGAGGACGAGATAGAACAGCTACTGGTTCCCAAACCCTTCCGCAGGGTGGTGCTAGACCTGGCCCATGGTCATGTAATGGTGGGCCATCTCGGTATTAAAAAAACCAGGGAGAGAATCGCCCAGAGATTTTTCTGGCCTGGGATGTATGCAGATGTCAAGGAGTACTGCGAATCGTGTCCCGAGTGCCAAATGTTGGCGCTGTCGCCCCATTTTCGCAGCCCCCTTGTCCCTCTACCAATAATCAAGGTCCTCTTTGAGAGGATTGGTATGGACCTGGTGGGGCCGGTCGTGAAATATGCCCGGGGTCACCAGCATATTCTGGTGATCCTGGACTATGCGATGCGCTATCCTGAGGCCATACCCTCATGCAACACCTCTGCCAAGGCTATCACCAAGGAGTTGGTCCAGGTGTTTAGTGGAGTGGGGATCCCAAAAGAGGTCTTAACCAATCAGGGTACCCCATTTATGTCCAGGGTTACCAAGGAACTGTGTAGATTATACAAAATCTCCCATCTCCGTACCTCTGTCTACCACCCCCAAACGGATGGTTTGGTCAAAAGATTTAATAAAACTTTGAAAAGTATGCTGAAAAAGGTGATTGACAAAGATGGGAGAAACTGGGATTTTTTGCTACCAAATCTCATGTTTGCCATACGTGAGGTTCTGCAGGCATCCACAGGCTATTCCCCCTTTGAGCTTTTGTATGGTAGACATCCAAGGGGGCTGCTAGATGTCACCAAAGAAACGTGGGAAGGAGAGGCCACCCCATATAGAAACATCATAGGGCATATATCCTTGATGCAGGATCGAATCTCAGCTGTCCTGCCCCTGGTGTGAGAACATATGGAGCGAGCCCAGGAGGCCCAGAGGAGGGTCTATGATCGGGGTGTCAAGGTCCGTACTTTTAGCCCCGAGGACAGAGAGTTGGTACTGGTTCCCATGGTGGAAAGTAAGTTCCTAGCCAAGTGGCAGGGTAGCTTTGAGGTTGTTGAAAGGGTGGAGGAGGTAAACTACAAAGTCTACCAGCCCGGGAAAAGAAAACCACACCAAATTTATCATGTGAACCTCTTAAAGCCCTGGAAGGACAGAGAGACTTTACTGGCCCCTTCCCCACCTCCAACAGACCAGGTACTGGTGACATCTGACGTCCCCATAACGGATTCCCTGTCCGCGGCACAACAAAGTGACGTTAGGGCATTTGTGCCCAAAAATAGAGACTTTTTCTCCCCCTTACCCGGACTGACCAAGGTGATCCAATATGACATAGTGACGGAACCAGGGGTTCGGGTAAACGTAAAGCCATATAGAATCCCAGAGGCCAGGCGAGAGGCAGTCGCGAAAGAAATCAAAAATATGCTAGAGCTGGATGGGATAGAAGAGTCCCACAGTGAGTGGTCGAGCCCCATAGTGCTGGTCCCAAAACCTGATGGCACTATTAGGTTTTGTAATGACTTTAGGAAACTCAACAGTGTGTCCAAGTTCGATGCATACCCGATGCCTCGGATCGACAAACTCGTGGACAGTTTGGGACAGGCTCGCTACATAACAACCCTAGACCCTAGAAAGGCTATTGGCAAATACCGCTAACTGAATCGCCCAAGGAGAAGACTGCCTTTTCCACTCCTGAGGGCTCGTTTCAGTACAAGCGGATGCCTTTTGGTCTGCACTGGGCCCCTGCATCGTTCCAGCGAATGATGGACAAAACTTTGAGACCACATCGCCCGTATGCGGCTGCTTATTTGGATGATGTGGTCATCCACAGCCCAGATTGGGAATTGCCCCTGCCCCGGGTACAAGCAGTGATAGATTCCCTTAGGGAAGCAGGTCTCACGGCCAACCCAAAAAAGTGTGCCATAGGCCTGGAGAAAGCCAAGTACCTTGGGTACATTATTGGCCGGGGACTTGTCAAGACTCAGACCAATAAGATTGAGGCAATTCAAAAGTGGACCCAGCCAGTAAAGAAGAAACGAGTTTGGACCTTCCTAGGCATCACGGGGTATTACCAATGGTTTATATCTGACTTTGCCACCATTGCCGTCCCTTTGACCGACCTGACGAAGGGTAGAGGGTCGATCAAGGTCAAATGGAATCCTGAAGCCGAGGAAATTAAAACAGGCTCTTTGTGTACTACCAGTGCTGGTGACCCCGGACTTCACAAAGGGGTTTGCAGTGCAGACAGATGCCTCTGAGGTGGGCCTAGGTGCTGTACTATCCCAGATGTAGTGGATAATCGCTATATTTCACCTCTCATTCGTTCTATTGTAAGGGATTGAACCGGTATCCGGCACAGGTTTTTCCAGCCTCTGTGGCAGGCTAGGTTCCGGTCCGGATGTTCTGGTCCACTTGAGCCCACCCTCAGGTAGACTTTAAATGACCAGGAAGAGAGTACAACTCTGGGTGTTGGACTAAAAGGTTTACTTTTCTGTATGTTTTTGTGGGTGACGGGGACCAGCATATATATAGTATCTCACAAAAGTGAGTGCACCCCTCACATTTTTGTAAATATTTTATTATATCTTTTCATGTGATAACACTGAAGAAATTACACTTTGCTACAATGTAAAGTAATGAGTGTACAGCTTGTATAGCAGTGTAAATTTGCTGTCCCCTCAAAATAACTCAACACACAGAGATTAATATTAAAAAAAGGAAGAAAACCTAGCCCTACCCCACTCCTCCTATCCCAGGGCTATGGAGTAACCGATGCCTAAAACACAGGAAATGACACAGATAGAAGCTAAAAAAATTATATAAAAATAAATGAAATAAAATAGAAGATTTCTCAATCAGCAGCCACTTAAAATAATGTATTAATAGACAATCGATGCAAAAACTGAAACTGTGAAACAGTGGCAAATATACATCAAATCGGCGTTCCCGTCAGTTAATGAATAACCGGCTGGCTGGTATAAGGTAACTACCACATATGTAAAAAATAAAGGTAAAACAGGTAAGAGAATGGATAATGGTAAGAAAACAGTCTCTAGTGGACACAGATGGGATGCACAGCTGATAATTGATAAATGCACCTTTCACCAAAAATTCTTCCACCTCATGCTCCACACACCCCCAAGGGGTTAAACTCACCAGAACCTGAAGGTTATCAGACCTCTGTCTGTGTATTAAATCTGGATATCTTTATAGGATCCTCTAAAATCCAGGGACCTGGAAAAAGAGACTCCACATAGTCTAGCTCCGTTTCACCGTTTCACCAAGTTTACAAAATAGTTTTTGTCATTTGTCATCTTCATACAAGTCAATGTGGGAATGCATATCAACTTAGGAAAAGTTCTAATGCAGGTAAGAGGGAGGTTGACGCAGCCATTAATGTCTAAACCTCTGGCAACAAAAGTGAGTACACCCCTAAGTGAAAATGTTCAAATTTAGCCCAAAGTGTCAATATTTTGTGTGGCCACCATTATTTTCCAGGACCTCCTTAACCCTCTTGGGCATGGAGTTCACCAGAGCTTCACAGGTTGCCACTGGAGTCCTCTTCCACTCCTCCATGATGACATCACGGAGCTGGTGGATGTTAGAGGCCTTGCTCTCCTCCACCTTCCGTTTGAGGATGCCCCACAGATGCTCAATAGGGTTTAGGTCTGGAGACATGCTTGACCAGTCCATCACCTGTACCCTCAGGTTCTTTAGCAAGACAGTGGTCATCTTGGAGGTGTGTTTTGGGTTGTTATCATGTTGGAATACTGCCCTGCGGCCCATTCTCCGAAGCTAGGGGATCATGCTCTGCTTCAGTATGTCACAGTACATGTTGGCATTTATGGTTCCCTCAATGAGCTGTAGTTCCCCAGTGCAGGCAGCACTCATGCAGCCCCAGACCATAACACTCCCACCACCATGCTTGACTGAAGGCAAGACACACTTGTCTTTGTACTCCTCACTTGGTTGCCACCACACACGCTTGACACCATCTGAACCAAATAAGTTAATCTTGGTCTCATCAGACCACAGGACATGGTTCCAGTAATCCATGTCCTTAGTCTTCTTGTCTTCAGTAAACTGTTTGCGGGCTTTCTTGTGCACCATCTTTAGAAGCGGCTTCCTTCTGGGATGACAGCCATGCAGACCAATTTGATGCAGTGTGCAACGTATGGTCTGAGCACTGAAAGGCTGTCCCCCTACCCCTTCAACCTCTGCAGCAATGCTGGCAGCACTCATACGTCTATTTCCCAAAGACAACCTCTGGATATGACGCTCAGCACGTGCACTCAAATTCTTTGGTTGACCATGGTGAGGCCTGTTCTGAGTGGAACCTGTCCTGTTAAACCATTGTATGGTCTTGGCCACCATGCTGCAGCTCAGTTTCAGGGTCTTGGCAATCTTCTTATAGCCTAGCCCATCTTTATGTAGAGCAACAATTATTTTTTCCAGATTCTCAGAGAGTTCTTTGCCATGAGATGCCATGTTGAACTTTCAGTGACCAGTATGAGAGAGTGAGAGTGATAACACCAAATTTAACATACCTGCTCCCCATTCACACCTGAGACCTTAGACCTAGAACACTAATGAGTCACATAAAACTGGGGAGAGAAAAGAGCATCTGAGTACCCGAATACCTGTCACAGTCCATCTGAGTACCTGTCACAGTCCATCTGAGGACCCGAGTACCTGTCACAGTCCATCTGAGTACCCGAGTACCATCAAAAGTACCCGAGTACCTGTCTGCAGCTCATCAAGTTACCTGTCTGCAGCTCATCAAGTTACCTGAGTACCTGTCTCCAGCCCATCAGAGTACCCTAGTACCTATCTGCAACCCATCAGAGTACCCGAGTACCTATTTGCAGCCCATGCCTCATAGAATATACATTGGGGTGTTTGCTTTCCAAAATGGGGTAATTGTGTGGGTAATTCCACTGAATGAAATGGGATGTGTAATTTATGCTCCTAGAACTCTTGAAGGTACTCTTCAATGTTGGACCTCTGTATGTGGTCAGGCTGTGTCACAGTCCATCAGAGTACCCGAGTACCTATCTGTAGCTCATCAGAGTACCCGAGTACCTGTCACCAGGCCATCAGAGTACCTGAGTACCTGTCATCAGGCCATCAGAGTACCCGAGTACCTGTCACCAGGCCATCAGAGTACCCGAGTACCTGTCACCAGGCCATCAAAGTACCTGAGTACCTGTCACCAGGCCATCAGAGTACTCGAGTACCTGTCACCAGCCCATCAGAGTAACCGAGTACCTGTCACCAGCCCATCAAAGTTACCGAGTACCTGTCTGCAGCTCATCAAGTTACCCGAGTACCTGTCTCCAGTCTATCAGAGTACCCGAGTACCTATTTGCAGCCCATGCCTCATAGAATATACGTTGGGGTGTTTGGGGTGCATTTTTGCTATATACATGCTATGTGTTAGAAATATCTTATATCTTTTTGACAAATTTGTATAAAAAAAAATGCGTTTTCATTTTTTTTCCACATTTTCCAAAAACTTCTGGAAAAAAATGACATGTTCAAAAGACTCATCATGCCTCATAGATTATACGTTGGGGTGTTTGCTTTCCAAAATGGGGTCATTTTGTGGGCAATTCCATTGTCCTTGTCCTCCAGGGCCTTCAAAAGTGTAATAGGTGGTTGAGAAATGAGATGTGTCATTTATGCTCGTAGAACGCCTGAAGGTGCTACTTCAATGTTGGGCCTTTGTATGTATAGTTTGTAGACTCTATAACTTTCACAAAGACCAAATAATATACACTGATTTGGGTTATTTTTTACTAAAGATATGTAGCAGTATAAATTTTGGCCAAAATTTATGAAGAAAAATTACTAATTAGCAAAATTTTATGACAGAAACAAAGAAAAAGGCATTTTATTCACAAAATTTAAGGGCTTTTTTTATTTATAGCACAAAAAAATAAAAAACCCACTAGTGATTAAATACCACCAAAAGAAAGCTCTATTTGTGTGAAAAAAAGGATGCAAGTTTCATATGGGTACAGTTTTGCATGACTGAGTAATTGTCATTCAAACTGTGAGAGCACTGAAAGCTGAAAATTGGTCTGGGCAGGAAGGGGGTGTAAGTGCACTGTATTGAGGTGGTTAATGGCTGTGTGTTGAGTTATTTTGAGGGGACAGCAAATTTACACTGTTATACAAGCTGTACACTCACTACTTTACATTGTAGCAAAGTGTAATTTCTCCAGTGTTGTCACATGAAAAGATATAATAAAATATTTACAAAAATGTAGGTGTACTCACTTTACTGTATATATATATATATATATATATATATACCGTATTTATCGGCGTATAACACGCGCCGGCGTATAACACGCACCCAAGTTAAGGAGGGAATTTTAAGGAAAAAAACTTTTAGGAGTAAAGTTTAGGGAAGAAAGACTTACATTAAAATGCCCATCAATGCAGCGTTATCGGTGTCCATCTGCAGCCTTGTCAGTGTCAGTGCAGCCTTGCCCCAGTGTCCAGTGCAGCCTTGTCAGTGCAGCTTTGCCCCAGTGCAGCCATGTCAGTGCAGCCATGTCAGTGCAGCCATGTCAGTGCAGCCATGTCAGTGCAGCTTTTCTCCAGTGCAGCTTTGCCCCAGTGCAGCCTTGCTCCAGTGCAGCTTTGCCCCAGTGCAGCCTTGCCCCAGTGCAGCCTTGCCCCAGTGCAGCCTTGCCCCAGTGCAGCTTTGCCCCAGTGCAGCTTTGCCCCCATGCAGCCTTGCCCCAGTGCAGCCTTGCCCCAGTGCAGCCTTGCCCCAGTGCAGCTTTGCCTCCATGCAGCCTTGCCCCCGTCCAGCTTTGTGGGATCGCCGCGATCCCTGCTGTCATACACAGCCCTGTGTAAATTTAAATATGGCGCCGAGACTGCAGTGTCTCGGCGGAGCGCTGATACACATAGCCGAGAGTCTTCGGGTTTTCTCGGTGCCGCTTACAGTCCCGCCCAGTTCCGCCCTATGGGCGGGACTGTAAGCGGCGCCGAGAAAACCCGAAGACTCTCGGCTATGTGTAGCTCCGCTCCGCCGAGACTGCAGTGTCTCGGCGGAGCGGAGCTACACATAGCCGAGAGTCTTCGGGTTTTCTCGGCGCCGCTTACAGTCCCGCCCATAGGGCGGAACTGGGCGGGACTGTAAGGATGAATGTATTTGAATTTCCACACGGCTGTGTATGTCGGCGGCGATCGCGGCAATTGCCGCGATCGCTCCGATCACACACAATTGGGGGGGTATCGGCCTATAACACGCACCCACGATTTTCCCCTGATTTTCAGGGGAAAAAAGTGCGTGTTATATGCCGATAAATACGGTATATATATATATATATATATATATATATATATTCTTCATACCGATGGAAGAGTGGACTATAGCAAAAAGTTTGCCAAGCGTTAAATATTCTTATGGGGGAGACAGTTGGATCAGTAATAAAGGAAGGTAGGGTGATCTCTCAAATAGGGACACTTTTATCAGTAAAACCACTTTTACTAGTATAATAGGTAAGGGTTAGAACCTTTCTCAAGTTTTGCTGCTACCTGTATCCCTGGTAAGATTTGTTGTGTCTTCAGGTAAAAATGTTTAGGAAATCTCAGGATAGTAAGAATTGTTGAAGTTTTACTTAGATCTGTTGTTGGATTTCTTAACACATTTGCAGGGCAAAAATAAATGAAAATGGCAATTGTAAACAATTGTAAACAACTACATTGGTTCTGCTTCCTCATGCCATGCTACAAAATGTACTGGCACATGATCACTTTACAAACTTTTATTGAATCAAAGAATAGAGTACATAGGATCTTTGAGATTGTGACTTATATCTGCAGGTACAAAAAAAGATCACACATAGATCAATTCACAATTCAAAAAGATCTCGCAAAAAAAGTGATCAGTGAGATATAATACTCGATTACTCGTAGACGTTATAAAAGCAAAATACAAACAAATAAAGAACTAGGGGAAGAGACAAAACAGTTCTAGTCTCCTAGTAAAGAAAATACAAGTTTAATAGAGCAAAGAATACATTCACTGGTCTTGTAGAAAGTATATAATGAACCAATAACTAACGGTAGAACATTTCAGGTGGAAAATAAGCAGGCTATATCACAGTTCTCCTTCTCAACAACTAGGAAATAATGTGAGTATAAATGAGTGAGGTTTATGTTATTATGCTGGCACATGAGAGTGGTGGGGTTATTATTCTAGCACAGGATATTACACTGAGAGTGGTTGAGCTATCATGCTGGCATATGAATGTGGTGGGGATATTATACTGGCACAGGATATTCCACTGAGAGTGGTGGGGTTATTATTCTGACACATGGGAGTGGCATGGTTATTATACTGGAACATGGGAAAAGGCAGAGTTATTATGTTGGCACAAGATATTACGCTGAGTATTGCGGTTATTATGCTGGTACATAAGAGTGATGGGGTTATTATGTTGGCACAAATTATTACACTGGCAGTAGTGGGGTTATTATGCTGGCACGGCTTTTTCACTGAGAGTAATTATGCTGGCATATTATGTAATGCTACTGCATCAAACAAGGGTTGTATGGAATTTAAAGCCTATTAGTGCTTTACATGTACTGCATGCTTCTACATATATGTCTTCACCAGTGACGGCCAGTGCTTAATATATATATGGGTGGGGGGCGGCAAACTAACACCAAACCCAGCCAACCCCCCCTTGACCCCCCCCCCGGGAGACAGCTGGGAAATGCAGTGATCAATCCCCCTCTCCCACCACCCGGCAATCAACAACCCCCCCCCCGGTGATCAGGGCATTACCCTTGGAGTCAGGGGGAATGAAGAGACAGTCAGTTAATTCTCGTCCAGGGTGAACAGGAGGTGTGTTCTGAGACACAATTGGCCAACCAGGTCACAGGAACTGCTTCCTGATTGGCCAGAAGGAGAATCAGGAAGACAATAGCAAATATTAATTTGCTATTGTCACACAACTGGGTGGGCTCAGGAAGCAGTGCTCTGTGTCCCGAGCCCACCCTTTATTTAAGCCAATTAGAGCCTCAGGCTCCAATCATGTGCTTAAAAAAAAACCCCATTGAAATCAATGCATCCGGCACCCCACTTGTAGATAAGGGGGCCGGACGCATGGATAGGGTGGGCGGCGCCCGTGCGCCCTGTATGAGCTGCCACCACTGGTCTTCACCTTTAAATTAGGATGTAACGGAGTGACTTAAATAAACTAGTTCTGTACTAGGTGTCATATAATAATACAGAGTATAACTAATGCAAAATGATCACATTTTAAGCACATACCTTAAAAAATCATCTATATCCCTTTTAGTTCACTCATTTCTCTTGTAGAAAAGAAGACATTTTGGACATTTTCCATTTGGTGAAGTTCTGTTAATTCAGTAAAATTTCATTTTTCTCAGCCACAAATCACTATTGCAAAGTTTGCAATTTATCAATGTAATTAGCTAATTGATTCTGATTGAACTCAGACACATTCACTGTAATAATTAGTAAATATTCAAAGTTTTATATGGCATATTCAATAGTTGTGAATGCACGTGTTAGTTGTGTGTGAAAACTTTGTATTCAAGCAAACTTTCATTCAAAGCAGAATTTACTAATTACAAAGGGCATAACATAAACATAAAACAGCAGATTTTATTTGCAGATTTTTTATTAAAATGGGTTGCATACATTAACTCCATAGCCAATATGGACTTAACGATACAAGACAGTAAAGCAATCTTATTTATATAGTTGAAGTTGTAGCTCATTTGTCCAAAAGATGAATTTATGTTTAAAAAAAGACCTGTGTTTAAATGTTAATATAAAACTGTCAACAGCCTTGCTTTGAGGGGAAAAATTAAGAGCCAGAAATCTTACCTTTTCAGAATATATGCTGCATCAGACTCCATCCACTGCTGATCTCATAAAAAGCAAAGGCATTTGGTTATGAGTTTTCAGAATAGACTGGATGATTCACTCTACCAAAAGAAATCTAGTAACCAGCACTGGAGGGAGCCCGCAGAATCCCCCCCTAGTGAATGTATTAGTAAATTGGCTCTTTTTTTACTTATCTGTGAACAGTTTTTTGAATCAATATAAGAACCAAAATATATTCAGACTTTAAAGGTACCACACAGGGATAGCTTATACATAAAATCACTTGATTTTTATTAATCCAAATGATAAATGGTTCCCATCATAGCATACACGCATCATTCAGCATGACATGCCTAACACCATTGCCTTGGTAAGTACGTACAGTAAAACCTTGGTTTGAGAGTAACTTGGTTTGAGAGCGTTTTGCAAGACAAGCAAAATTTTTTCAAAAATTTTGACTTGATATACAAGCGATGTCTTGATATACAAGTAACATCAAGTCACAACTCAGTATAAAAGAGAAGAGAGGCACCTCTAAGTGTGGCAATATGGTTTAATGAAGGTACAACATTTAGCAACTCACATCCTCCCAACTCATCATCCTCCGCACCGCCATCGACGTCATCCCTTCCACGCTGCGCTCCACGAGCTTTTCAAGCCTCGCTTTCAGAACGCTCTACTGCAGGGTAGTCTTCCCGGTTACAATTGCAGATTGACAGCGGTGAGAGCGGAGGATGGTCTATGTGGACAGCTTTACCCGGATGCCTGCATATTTAGATGTGCCTGTTTTAATCATCAACCATGTGAGTTGCTAAATGTTGTACCTTCATTAAATGTAACCATATTGCTACACTTAAAGGTGCCTCTCTTTTCTCTTTTATACCCTGTAGCTCCTGCTGGATTTTGCTTCTAATCCCCTTCTGGAGGCTGTCATTTGTAAATGGTTACACAAACTATCACATTGCTATGATCTTTTTATATGGACTAAAAACTGGTTGTGGAATAAAATCTGAGTTTCCATTATTTCTTATGAGGAAATTTGCTTTGATATACAAGTGCTTTGGATTACAAGCATGTTTCCGGAACGAATTATGCTCACAATCCAAGGTTTTACTCTAATGCCCTGTACACACGGTTGGACATTGATCGGACATTCCGACAACAAAATCCATGGATTTTTTCAGACGGATGTTGGGTCAAACTTGTCTTGCATACACACTGTCACACAAAGCTGTCGGAAAATCTGATCGTTCTGAATGCGGTGGCATAAAACAAGTACGTCGGGACTATAAACGGGGCAGTAGCCAATAGCTTTCATCTCTTAATTTATTCTGAGCATGCGTGGCAGTTTGTGCGTCGGATTTGTATACACACGATCAGAATTTCCGACAACAGGATTTTGTTGTCGGAAAATTTTATAGCAAGCTCTCAAACTTTGTGTGTCAGAAATTCGATGGAAAATGTGTGATGGAGCCCACACACGGTCGGAATTTCCGACAACAAGGTCCTATCACACATTTTCCGTTGGAAAATCCGGCCGCGTGTACAGGGCATAAGTGTATCAAGATTATCGCCAATAGTGAGGGGGCATCCCATCTCAACACATTTCACACGATTTCACAATTTGGTCCTCTTCTTCAGAATGTAACAATAGAATTTTTGATAGTTGTATAGTATTGCATGTACTGATATCAAAATCAGAACTACCTTAAAAACGACTCCCTGGGTGAACATAGGGGCAACAGAAGGTGATAATTACTGAATATATGAATATCTGTATGCAATAAATATGTCTAATACGTGACTAATGATTTGCATCTCGATATCTATTTAAAGCATGTAATTGCTTGAGATGGAACCACATGACCCAGAGCCAGCCATACTATGGATCCTGCTGGGTCTATTGGACCCAGGTGGCACTTTGAGAGGGGCAGCAGAGACGGCTCTTTTATTAGGCAAATTAGATGGTCGCCTTAGGCCTCGCATTCACTTGTCTCATTGAAAAGCCCCCTCTGGGCTCCGGAGATTGACCATCTCACTCACCCACCTGGCCGGCACCTCTCCCTTCTTCCAGCCAGATGAGGGACTGCCTAGCTTAGCTGGGATTGCCGCCAGTATGGGCTGGCTACAGACAGGCACTGGGGAGGGCAGGCGAGGGAAGGAGGCAGAGCCACAGCCACCACAGCACCGTGACCGGAACTTAGCCATTACCTCACCCGCCTCCCACCAGGCACACTGCTGAAGTGGACACACAAAGAGGGACAACTGCGCCACCACCACGTTATTAGAGCCAGCCAGGCCAGCCAGAGAGCGCTCACCCTGGCCGGACTGTCTGCAAGTCACAGGCGAGTCCCGGTCCGGACACCCTGTCCTCTCCTCCTTCCCAGGGGGAGACTGCATGTAGCCATGGAGATCGCTGGGCTGTATGGGGGATTGATTGCAAATTGTAAAGTCGACTGTAAATGTCATGCTCATGTCATGTGTGGAGTCTGGGGGGCTCAGCTCCCTATTAAAACTGGTTGATTGAGGGCCAGTTCACATTAACACACAGTCGGTGCAACTAAGGTGTGCTGTGTGCACGTTTCACACGCAGCAGGTAAACACACTACACTTGCAATCTGCTGCATGTGGGTGCCAATGTATTGTTAATGTACCCCAAACACAAATTGCAAATGCAGTGTGTTTACAGGCAAAAAAAAATCACACGGTACCCCAGTACTTTGCGGTTTGGTGCAGTGTGTTTTTAAAAGTAGTGCAAACACTACTTTTTCCGCAGTCTGTTACTTTTTGCAGCCCTTTCAAATGAACGCACTGTCAAAATGCTCCCTATGGGAAAGAGTGGATTCTCATGTGATCCTGGTATGAACTGGTCCTTAACCTGGATTCACACTTCTGTGTTTAGTGCAGGCCATGTTTTGCGTGGGCACAGTAGTCCTTTCAAATGAATGGGCTGCTGTACCTGCATTTCCACAAAAAAAAGGTGCATGCACCTTTTCAAAAATGCGGCATATAGTTTGCACATAGCCAAGGTGCTGTTGCATCCGACTTCCCGATTAATTTAATTTAATTTTTAATTATCATGATATAAAATAAAAGATGTGGGGGTCTTTTGGTGGGCGTGATTTTTTGGCAGGGAGAGGGGTGGGGGAGCAGCATTTCATACTTGGACCCAGGCAGTACAATGTCTTGGGCCAACCATGGGCCAACCATGACACCATGGGTTTTCTCCCCTAATGTAGATGCCATTCCTAGGTTACATAGAGTAGCCCCTTCATGCCTACATATCCTAGTTGTGTGCCAGTGGTCTGTCTTCCTCGGTTTATATAACTTAATATTATCGGCATGCAAAATATCCACCCACTACACTTAAACAACAGATCTATGTTGACTACCTGGAGTAACAATTTATTCACCAGCCACCAGATAGAAGTCTTCATATTTCCAGACGGAGACCACCCGTATGTCCAGAGCCTTTTTTTTTTTTCCTTTTTCGTGTTAAGCATGACAACAACTTTAATGGAACATTTTTTTTTTTTTTAAATAAACTTTGAAAGAAATATCTCTTTTAGAAGAATTACAACAAGCACCCATAACATTGTCTTTAGATGTTACTTCCCTCTGTGATACAGGGCAAGTCCTTCCATGTAATTATTCTCCTAGAAGTCTCTGCTTAAAATATCTCATCTTTCATTGATCAAATGCTGCCACTGACGAAACAAGACACCTCTATTCTCACCTCACAGGTCACTGCACAAATTGTTATTCACGTTGGTACCTGGCTATTAAAGCACAATGTGAAAGGTTACTAAAATAAATTAAAATACAATAGTCTGATTTAGTCTTCCAAGGATGTTGTCTATTATAGTTTGGTTTAACAATTGGTAATGATGTTAGACTTACTGAATTTAAATTGGCAAAATCAATAGTGGGCTTGATAGACAATGCACTATTGGTGGAAAGCTGCATATATACTAAAGGTTTTATTAAATTTACAATATTTTTTTTTATTGTTCACATTGTTATTATACACCCCTTAACGAAAATGTAAACCAAACCTAAGTGACATTTAGTTTGGTAAATTAAATAAATTAATTAGATTAAACGCTTGTTTTCATTATTTTTTCATCTTATGTTGGATTTCAGTGCTGATGATCTCTTCCAGAATCTTTCAGCCACTTCCTGTCTGCATACACTCTCTCCTGCATCAGCTAAAATGTTCTAGAACAATTTCTCCACCTGGGGCACTTCCCTATGCCGCTTTCCCACAAAAACAGTTCTTTAAAATGATATATTCCGGAAATCTTCTCAGTTCTCATATTTGTTCTGCCCATTATTAGTACTCATTTAATTTTGTGATTACTATTGTGATGTATAGAGGAACATAGGGGATGTCAGCTACTCTAAATATACCACTGGTAAAAATGTGTCCCTGAAAATATTTTTGAATTGTTGGCAACTATGCACTTGGGCACTGCCCAAGGGGCACCAGGTCAGTAGGGGGCCCCGTGAGAGGCTCCTGGGATCCTGTGATATTAAAGCGGTAGTAAGCTTTGCTAACATTACTACTTTTTAGAGGCCCTGAGGTAGGTTATACCATAATGTACAAGTATGCACAGCATATTAGCACATTAGGGTACACTTTTCTGTCAGACTGAGCCCTCCTATGATTAATCCGGCCGATCCCGGGCATTTCCATCTTCACCCGGTCTTCCTTCCGGGTTCTGTGCCTTTGGTCACTTGCCTTGGCTGGGCTGCATTGCTGTCACTCCCACGCATGCTCATGCGCATCCTTTCTCTCTCTCATCCCCCCGCTCTCTCTCATCCTCCCTCCCTTACCCCTCACCCCTCTCTCATCCAATTTCTCTCTCCCTCTTTCGCATTCTCCCTCTCTTTTTTTTTTTTTTATTTGTTATAACAAAAAAGTGTTTGCAATTTTTTTTTATTTCTAAAAAGACTCACCAAAATCCTCAGCACCAGGCCCATGATGTTCTTAATCTGGCCCTGGTCTTGGCCACCGTGCTGCAGCTCAGTTTCAGGGTCTTGGCAATCTTCTGATAGTCTAGGCCATCTTTACGTAGAGCAACAATTCTTTTTTTCAGATCCTCAGAGAGTTATTTGCCATGAGGTGCCATGTTGAACTTACAGTGACCAGTATGAGCGAGTAAGAGCAATAACAACACCAAATTTAACACACCTGCTCCCCGTTCACACCTGAGACCTTGTAACACTAACGAGTCACGTGACACCGGGGGAGAGAAAATAGCTAATTGGTCCCAATTTAGACATTAATGGCTGTGTGTTGAGTTATTTTGAGGGGGCAGCAAGCCTGTGTGAGTGAGGAATAAGGTAAGTAACTTTTTCTGTTACAGCCCCCTAGACATAACGAGTTTATTATAGCATTAGAAGAGATGGAGTACCTACTAAAGGGCATTTATTACAAGCTGATCGTAGTTTGGCTTTAATGCTGATCCATTGGCTTTCTGGGGCACTGACCCAGAACATGTATGCTGATCAGGTATTCTGACTTCAGTGACAGCATACTTGTTCCAGGTCAACAAATAAGAAGGTTAGCAGTGGCAGCCCTCGTTTTTTTTTTAAATACAGAATTTCTTTAAAACACTTTATGCACAGAGCGGTTCCAATTTCATTGTCAACCCCACTGTACACAATGTGTGAA